>OY970822.1:47407182-48607182 GCA_963853835.1 Calendula officinalis | reverse complement strand
TCTTTTGGGTTGGGTAAAGGAGTGCCTTCGGTGGTGTTAAGATGTACTGATGGTGTTGACGGTGTGGAGGCCGGTTTGCAATTACTCATGTTGGCTTTAGTGAGGATGTCAAGAATGTATTTAGCTTGTGATAAGAAAAGACCATCAGAGTGAGGTAAGACTTCAACCCCTAAAAAATAAGATAAGTTGCCCAGATCCTTTAGTGAGAATCGATTGGCGAGAGATTTGATGAATGATGAAACTGTGGAGGGATTTGGTCCAGTAACGATAATATCATCGACATAGACAAGAATGTAGATAGTGGAGATGTTAGAGTGTTGAACAAACAAAGATGTATCAGATATGGTGGGTTTGAACCCGATTGAGAATAGATATGATTTCAGTTCGTTATACCAAGAACGAGAAGCTTGTCGAAGACCATAAATGGCTTTGTTTAGTTTGCATACATGGTTTGGAAAAGATGGGTTAATGAACCCGGGTGGTTGGGACATGTATACATCTTCAGTGAGAGTGCCTTGAAGAAAAGCATTATTGATATCCAATTGTCGGAGACACCAATTTTGCGAGGAGGCAAGAGATAGAATGAGGCGGAGTGATGTCGGTTTAACTACTGGACTAAAGGTTTCAATGTAGTCAAGACCGGGTCTTTGATGAAATCCTTTGGCAACAAGACGTGCCTTGAGGCGTTCAACGGTGCCATCAAATTTAAATTTAGTACGATACACCCATTTGCAACCGACGAGGTTAGGAGCAGATTCGGGAGGGACGAGAGGCCAAGTTTGATTTCGTGTCAAGGCATCATGCTCTTCTTCCATGGCTTTCCGCCATTGGGGTTGTTTAAGTGCTTGAGTAATTGTTTGAGGTTCGGGAAAAGGTTGGACAATTGAGTGGTAGAGAACAAAATCATTGTTATGATAGCGGGAATTTGGTTTGCGGTCAGATCTGGTAGGCCTAGAAGGCTGCGCTGATTCGAGATTTGTGGCAGGAAGAGGGATGGTTTGGAGCGTTGAATCAGAGGGAGGAGGTGGTAAATCAACGGAGGAGGGATGGGGGTTGTTATGAGATGTAGTATGGGATGGAGGTGTTTGGGATGAGTTGGTTGTTGGAGGAGGTGGAGGTGGATTTATTGGAACTATGTGTACACCAAGCCAAGAGTCAGGGTCGGTGTTTGTAGTTGAATCAGTTTTTGTGAGAGAGGTGTAAGGAAAGACATGTTCAACAAAATGAACATGTCGGGATGTATATATTTTGTTTGTGAGAGGATCAAGTAGATGGTAGGCGCTTTGAGAAGGAGAGTAGCTAACAAATATACATGGTTTAGATCTTGGTTCGAGTTTGTGTTTAGTATAAGGTCTCAACCAGGGGTATGCTAGACAACCAAAATTGCGCAATTTGTCATAGTTTGGATGTTTGTTGAAGAGGCGGAAATATGGAGAGTCATTGTTTAGAGTAGTTGTTGGTAAGCGGTTAATAAGATAAGTGGCGGTGGTGACAGCAAAAGGCCAGAATTTGAGTGGCATGTTTGCATGAGAAAGGAGAGATAAACCGGTTTCGACTATATGACGATGTCTTCGTTCAGCATAACCGTTGTGTTCCGGAGTATGAGGTGGTGACGTGAGATGAGAAATGCCACACGAGGCGAGATGAGAAGCAAGTTTGATGTACTCGCCACCATTATCGGAAAATAGTTGTTTAATCTTGGTTTGGAAAAAATTCTCAACCAGTTGTTGAAAGCGTTTGAAGGTAGAAAGGGAATCAGATTTATGTTTAAGTGGATATATCCATGTGTATTTAGTGTAGTGGTCAACAAAGATAATATAGTATTTGTAGTCATCATAAGAAGTAACAGGAGATGACCAAACATCCGAAAAAAATTAGTTGTAAATGAGTGTTTGATGTAAGAGAAGAACTATTGAACGGAAGTTTGTGACTTTTATTGATGCAACAAGAGTTACACTTATTTTTGTTGAAAGTAATACTAGGAACATTAGAAGATAAAAATTGCAAGACTTGGGAATGGGGATGTCCAAGTCGATGATGCCATGAAATGCATCTATTGTAGTGAGCGTGAAAAACTTGAGGCTGAGTGAGAGATCGGAGTAGATAAACTCCATGACTAGCTGTTCCCCGAATTAGAGTTTGTTTGGTGGTGCGATCCTTGATAAGAAAATTGAAAGAAAAAAATTCGATTAGTATGTTATTATCAACACATAAGCGAGATATGGAGAGAATGTTTCTAGATATGAAAGGGACACATAAAACATTAGTAAGAATAAAAGACACATGTGAAAATTTGAGAATAAGAGAGCCAATATGACTAATTTTTAGGGACGAACCATCACCAATGACTAGTTCATCAGTACCATCATATGGTGCATGAAGAGACAAGGCATTGAGGTCATTTGTAATGTGATGGGAAGCGCCACTATCAAAGAGCCAACTGTTTGGATCTGTGTGTGTACTAGTCATGACGTTAGCCTGTGGATAAGTGTTCACGGGTTTGGATAGAGAAGGCAATGTGATGTGTGGATACTTGTTTTTGAAGGATTGACATGAGGTGAGTGAATGCCCTTTGATAAGACAATATTGGCATTTGCCAAGGAATGGTCGAGGGTTACCAGATGGGGTAGGAAGTATACCGGTGGTGTTGTTGGTTGATCTGTGTTGCCATGGTTTGTTTGAGGGTCGCTTGTTAGCTGCAAAGGCAGTCACGGGTTGGTGAAGGTTGGCAGTAGTGGGTGTTTGTTGGATCAAAGAAAGCTCATGGTTAATAAGCTTTTCATGAAGTTCCGGGAAAGAAATGGGTGTATCTCGGGCATGAATTGCATCGATGATAGTTTTGTATGTGGTAGAATCGAGTCCGTTTAGAACTGCATCAGTGATGTCCTCGGTGTCCATCTTTTTGCCCAAGATGTTGAGTTCATCTACAATGGTTTTAACGGACTGCATGTATTCGGTAATAGATTGATCGATTGTTTCAAGCGATAATGTAGTTGCTTGATGTGACCACGCGAGGGGTTCGCGTAGGTGTTGGACATAATAGTCCATGCTTCGAGGGAAGATGAAGCGTTGGTGATTAGGGGTACAATCGGTGCAGAAAGGGTGCCGACGAGTGCACCGAAAAGTAGCCTGTCTTGGCGGAACCAAGCAGGGTAATCGGCGTGTGGAGTGGATACTCCGTTGACTGTGGTGGGTGTGGGAGATGGGTTCGTGCCATCTATGTATTTGTATAAATCGAGACCATGGAGAAAGGCCTCAATCTGGGTTTTCCAACTTAGGTAGTTGGTGGATGACAGTTTGACAGACGGGGGGAAAATTAACGAGGGTGAGAGATGGAGTATTGAGAGAAATGGTGGAGATGTTTGTAGAAGAAGAGCTTGATTGAGTCATGGTGGAAGAGATGTTTGTAGAAGAAGAGCTTGATTGAGTCATGGTGATCGAAGAACAGGAAGAAGATGTTTTCCTGTATAAAGCTCTGATACCATATAATAATTGCAATCAAAAGTTATTTAGAATTGAAACAAGGCAGTATACATATACATGGACGATCCGACAATTATGCCTATGATTGTGGATCTTTTACAATGAAGATTTGCATCTAATAATATCTACAATTAATGTATAAAATATATATGTAAAGTAAATAAAAGAAATAAATGTAATTGAGCTAATTTATCGTTTGATAGATCCATGATGCAAAATTGGGCGAGACACAGTTCCTACAGCAGTTAGTCTGCAAGCTAATACTTCCAATGGTACATCTAAAAAGACAGTAATACCCTTGTGCATGTACTTCCTGATAATTAATACAATTACAAACAACTTTTTGGATAACTAATTTGTTGTAAAAAATATATATCACCAATTTTAGATGTCATAATACCAATTGATTGGCTGACAAGCAGCACCCCCACCCGTGGATATAACAGCTTCACTCATTAATGACAGCTTCCGCAACACCTCACTCTTTTATAAAATATTAATTAATGAATAAAAAAATTAATAATTGGGTGGGAATTAAAAACATGTTTTTAAGGTTGTATGAAACTAACCTCTTGTTCTCGGAAAAAGGTTTCACCATGCATTGTAAAGATATCAGCAACTTTAGTCCCCCCAGCACCCTCCTCTATTAACTTGTCACTGCACCCAACATATGATTACAAAAGTCGTTATTCTGTATCGGGCCAAAATGGGTCGGGTTGACCTATTGGCCCGTTTCCTTTTAAGCTATTTTATTTTACTCATTAAAGATTAAACATAACCAGAAACAAGAAAAATTGCCGCAAACCTGTCAAAGAAAGAATAACCGAGAACTTGAGCTAATATTTGGCCAATTGTTGTTTTTCCTGAACCCATCATTCCTGCATTCATTTTACACTTAAGAAGAAACTAACTAACTTTATTAATTATAAGTAAATTACAAGCATGGTCCCTGAGGTTTACCACATATTTTACATTTGGTCAATTACTATTAAAATTACATTGGTCTTCCTTTTTGTGGAAACATGTTGCACCAACAGTCCTTTAGCCTAATATCCATTAAATTTTAATAGAAAAAAGACTACCGATGCAATTTTAAGGAACTACCTATGTTCTTTTAACAGGAAAATTTAACGAACATTATACTAAAAGAATGTAGGTGCAAAATGTTTTAAAAAAATGACTTCTAATGTACTAATATTTTTAAGTAAGGCCGTTCGTAATGGCCAACTTTCGGTGACCGCGACCAAACCCCCTCATTTGGTCGCCCTGTGATGTGATGTGCATGCTTGTACATTATGCATAATAAGTGGTACATGTATTAACCAAATCAATTTTAAAGCTTTGGTTGTGGGTTTGTTCACCATTACAGGTTTAGTCGGGGTTTGTGATGTGTTTTTTTTAACAGCGGGTTTGTAATGTGTTTGATCTTGAGAGAAAATAGTTGATGTGGCGCCACCATTACACTTAGTCTAAACTCTAAAGGACCAATGGTGAAATTTTATTTAAATCTCAGGGACCATCCTTGTAACTTACTTGTTTACATATTTAGAAATTAGAAGCGCAAATTTTTTAATGGAACTCACCGACAAGATATATACATCTTCCATCTAGACGTTGTCTTATCTCCTCTGACTTGTTCTGCAATTTGAACGACTCCAATAAAATTAAAAATTATATAAAGTTGAAAAAACTTACGTAGAAAATCAACTCAAATCGTTTAATGATATTTCCAAATTTATAAGTTTAATTATGAATTACTATGAAGGGTACAAACATCACAAACCTTTAGCGTCATATCTTCTTGTGCCATTCAGATTCTAGTGCTGAAGCTACAGGCTCACATTTATGTTGAATTTGTATTTAACACGGGCTAAATATAACATAAATCGACTTATTTTGTAGCAGAAATTTCAATCACATGTTATATACAGTTTAATAACAATAAATGGATATTGGTACATTTACTTTGACCATTAAATTTCAACTGTATTATTCAGTAGGTGGACCCTGATGCACTCAATCATTTGAATGCATCCTCTAGATACATGATAGATACACCATGTAGTGTTTAATATAGTCAGTGTACCTGTAGACTGCTGAATAGTACATGGAACTTTGAATACTGGTAATTTATCCCCAAAGGCTGCATTTAGACTAGGCCACAAGTGATTCCAATTAAGCATTATATTGCCTCAAAACAATCTTGCTTAATTTAGCATAAAATGTCAATACAATTAGCCAATTAGGCTGTTGATCAGCTTGCCTGAAACAATAAGATAGAAACACATTCAAAACATAAGAAACGAATTTATTATCTAGTGAAACGTTGTAATTAAGGTAGATTAAAACGAATCGCAGAGTTGAAATTGACTTCAAATTCCCCGAATCCGTTCATCTTCTTCACAAAATTCTTCACGAATGCATTGTACAATACTAGATCGAAAGAACAGATATACGGGATAAATTATAAGTATGTAGCATCTAATGGTCACAAATTATGCTAATTTCATGATCTTCATAACTTTAAATCGACATGGCGAACAATTTATGATTTGCAAATGATTTTTGTTCAATGCAGTACAATAAGGAATAGATAAATAGATATAATCGGAAAATGTAATTATTAGTACCTGACTGAAGCTTTCACGCACTGAGAATGGATTGAAATTATGGCAGAATCGGAAGGAAACTTGTTAGGAATATTCTAGATAATATTCATTTAGATTTGATGTGTCAAAACTTGGAAACTACAAGGACCTAAATCGTTGATATGGAATTCAAGATTTGAATGAAGATTTAGGAGATAATGATAAATGTAAAAGATTTAGCATATCTTTATAGAATTCAAAATATTTAGTAATTATATTTTCCTTGTAAGTCTTAGGTTCTCTATTATATAAAGAGACCCAATGACATAGAATTAGTCGTTCTTGAAACCCACGTTTTATCAAAAACGTGTATGTGTGTGTTCTTTAAGCCTCAAGGTCATATTATGATCCTGTTACAAGTTTAAAACCGTTCTACATATTTTATGTAGAATTGGGGCTTTTAGTAATCATTGTATAAATTGATGATGATGAAAACCTTGTTTAGCAATATAAATCTGTTCATTTAATTCCGCATTATTTATGATTTGTAGTTGTATATTCCAGATCAAGAACTAACTATTCTTGAGCCTAAAGATCGATTTATATAGAGTTTTCTAAACTCAGCAAGTGGTATCAGAGCAAGGTGGCTCCAGATCTGGAATAAAACAATAATTTATCAATAATGAATCAACATATCAAAGTGAATGGTTTGGAATCGATGCTTTTTGGAAATTGGCGTATATGATCAAAATTGTTCAAGGAGGAAACCATACTCGAGATTTAATTGAAGTTTATGAAGAAGCCAGCGGACATGTATGTCATCCGTAGAGTTTGAAAACCTAAACAAGATTACTATGAATCTTTTTACATAGCTATTTATGGGCCACATAATTCAAGAAGATCACAACAAATGTGTAGAGCCCACGTGCATGTTTAAAAAGGAAGATAGGCGGGGAACACATTAGTTTGAATGGAATTTTGCCGCACGGACAAATTAAAGAAAACCAATTTTTGTACGCATATGTTACTGCTGGTCTCAACCTGATCGCATAAGCGTTACTACCGATCTTATTAATTCCAAATTACTACTGATCGATTACAAAGGTTACTGATATACAAGATCAGTAGTATCAAGCTACTACTGATGATCGTTTTTATTACTGATCAACTCAAAAATTACTACTGATCAGTAGTAAATGAAGAAAGTAGTGTTCGAATTTTGCTACTGATCCTCATGGGTACAAATTCAGTACTGATTTCTTCCTCATAACCGATACATCATATTTTGGAAAACATGACACACACCATGTTCATTCCATACTACGGTTTATTGATAGTATCCGGTTTAATCACTTATTATTATTTATTCTCGATAAAAAGAGGATGAAAATAACTCGTGATATTAATGTGAAACGAATCACATTATTCACACACACAGGTTGAAGGCTTGATGAAGATAAAGGAAGAATGTTTATTTGTTACATATTTGATCTTCATTAGTCTATTACAGAAGAAGATATATTTAATTTTGTTTGAAGAAGAAGTGGAAAGTCTTACTACATAAGATGTTATGTATTGATGTAACTTCAATTCAGCATAATCTTAACAAAAATATCTGTTGAAGGCAAGAATGTCCTTCATACAAGATATGATGTTGCTGATTACTTAATTTTGATGGGATGTGATGCATAGTTTGATAATCTACTTTAACTTCAAATAGAAGATGATTTATTTTCAATGTAATTGATATAGCCTCGAAGACACAAGAATGATAGAACACTTTCAGGGGGAAGAAAAAGTGTTGATCATTCAAGGGGAAGTTCAAGTTTCAGATTTGTATTTGATTATGTCAGAAAGGGGAAGAGACTTGAAGATTCCAAGCTAATTCTATAAGTTTTGTCAAATCAAATAGGGGAAGATTGTTAGGAAAATTCTAGATAATATTCATTTAGATTTGATGTGTCAAAACTTAGAAACTACAAGGACCCAAATCGTTGATATGGAATTCAAGATTTGAATGAAGATTTAGGAGATAATGATAAATGTAAAAGATTAAGCATATCTTTATAGAATTCAAAAGATTTAGTAATTATCTTTTCCTTGTAAGTCTTAGGTTCTCTATTATATAAAGAGACCTAATGACATCGAATTAGTCGTTCTTGAAACCCACGTTTTATCAAAAACGTGTATGTGTGTGTTCTTTAAGCCTCAAGGTCATATTATGATCCTGTTACAAGTTTAAAACCGTTCTACATATTTTATGTAGAATTGGGGCTTTTAGTAATCATTGTATAAATTGATGATGATGAAAACCTTGTTTAGCAATACAAATCTGTTCGTTTAATTCCACATTATTTATGATTTGTAGTTGTATATTCCAGATCAAGAACTAACTATTCTTGAGCCTAAAAATTGATTTATATAGAGTTGTTCTAAACTCAGCAATGTCAGGATCGATTAACCCAGAAGGATTAATTAATCACAGATCTACAAACTATTAGAAGTTGCAGCGGATCAACACTTATAGTTTAATTGATTAAGAACAATGATACTGTTAATTAATACGAATGTAAATAAGAACACAGTAATCACAAAAAGCTTCAATGTATATTAATTTTATCGATCAATACACACGTATGTTTACAATTCATAAGGAACTATATATACTAGTCCTTGAAGCCTAAAATATTAACCTAGTTATTCTAGGATTCGATTACAATTGAATTACATAAAGATATACATTCCGTAACTAACTATGCTAGAATCTCGTATACGATCAGCACCAAAAATAGACATCAGTAGTATTTGCCATCATCAGTAGCAGACTTGAGATCAGTTGCATTAGTAGTAAATGGAGTTCTGCCCCATCAGTACTAATCTTCAATATGCTTGAATCAGTACCAACTGCATCATCAGTAATAGAATGATATATCTTATTTATATCCCAACAATCTCGCCCTAAACTTATTAATTCTCTTTGAATTAATCAAGTTTCTTTTTGCTCTTCATTCTTCTTAGCTTGTTCTTTTAATAATTTAGCTCTTCTTTGTCTGCCTTCAATTGTTCTTTGATTTTGCAGCTTTCTCTGAGCAATAATATACTTGCTGTTTCTTTTGATAAAATAATTAAGTTTGTTATGGAACATTACAGCATCATGGGGTTTCATCATTGTGTTTGTATACAACTGATACATTGTTTCTTCAGAATGAGGATATTCCTTTTCATACAAATATAATTCACAGTTTTTGCTTGATCTTTCAAAGAAATACATATTCACTGTGGGTAGCACATTCCAAGAATATACGTTTTCTTTGTTTGAGAATATTTCAGGATATTGGTCTGGATAAAATGCAGCATCTATCATTTTGGTTAAGTATCCAGCTCCTGAATTCTTCCATGACTTCTTTGTCATTCTTGGTTTGCCTATGATCAGGACTTTAATGATATCATCTCTACTACAAGACATAACTAATGGTTTCCAACCAGTGAATCTTTGAACTGATTTGTCTTGTCTTATGATTTCAATAGCATCACCAACCATCCTCCAATTTATGATTGGATTATCTTCAATAGGAGCAACAGGAGTATCAAATACTTGTATTTCCTGTTTCTTCTTCTTTCTTTGTTCTATTTCAGATTCATCTTTTTTTCTCTTCTCAGGAGGTATTGAAGATTCTCCAGTTGTTGGAATTCTAGTGAGGATTGTCACGGGATCTATTTCAACTAATACTTTTTCTTTTCAGCTTCAACTTCCAATTCAGCTAATTCTTTCTTTTTGGTAGTACAATATTTGTCTACTATTGTAATCATCTTCATTCTACCAAAAGATTTAGCACTATGTCCATTTGACTTCAAAAAGTCAATCATCTTCTTTTTCTGTTCAAATATCTCATCTGGTAGATCAGCCTTTTCTCTTTTACATTCGGCTACAAGGTCTTCAAGACAATTTAAGTGTTCTTCTTCAATCTTTCTTTGTCTTTCAAATTCTGCTTTTTGACCTTCTACCAGGACTCCTTCTATCTGTGGAATTTGTACTTCAGCTTCTTGAGTTTCAGGGTTGTTTAACTTTTCTTTCTCCGCATTTTTCTTGTCTTCAAGAGCTTGAGTTTTAGCAACTTTTCTCAAGTACCTTATTCTGTTCACCTTCCATTTATCTTGTTTAGCAGGTCTGACATGGTTCATTTTGTTTACCATGTAGTGACCTAGTGCTCTGTTTGGATAATCATCATCAAACTTTTCTTTTTCTTTTCCAATACAGGCTGCTAGTGGAGGTGGAGTATACTTATTATCAAGAACAGTAGTGAACACAATTGATGGAGAGAATAGATGAATTTTATTCTCTGGAAGTATTTTGGGGCGAGGTGGAAGTTCACATTCATCAACTTCATACCAGTTCACATTGTCATCAATGTCAGGTATGACAAGTGGCTGTTCTGGTGTTTTAGGTTTTGTAACAATTATGAACTGTTCTTTTTCAAGAAGCTCTGGAATTTCTTCATCTTCTTCTTCAGTAGTAATCAAGGTGGTTGCTACTGGTGTGATTGCTGTGGTTTCTACTGGTGTGATTTCTATTGGTGTACTTTCTGGTTCATACACCACAACTTGTTGTTCTTCATTTACTACTGGTGAGGTTGCTATTGGAGTTACTACTGCTAGGGCATCAGTAGTATCCATAAATTCTTCTTCTGATGTATTTACTACTGTAGTTTCTTTTTCTTCAATAGGGTCAGTAGTAACAACCTCTTGATCCTTGTTTTCTTCAATTTCCACTGGATCAGTAGTCTCAATGACTTCAGTAGCAACTGGTGAGTTTATTTTTTCTGCAGTTTGTGATTGGTTTGCAGACACAAATACATCTTCATCCAGATTTTCCATTTCTTTATACAGGTTTTCATCATTACTTTGACCTGTTTCACCATGGACCTCTTTTAAGTTTAGAAGGGTTGCTGCTGCAATTGATTGATCTATCATCCCTTGAATTTGATCTTTCTCCCTCTTAGTGATCTCAACTTGTTGAGCCTCACTACTTGCAATCTTCCTTTGTAATTTTCTGATCAAATTGGATTGCCTTTGAAGCCTGTGCTCAAACCTCTTCTGCCTTTTGTTTAAAGTGTTTATATAATGCTTCATGTAGGTCATGGTTTTCCCTTGATTGTTTAATAGAGTCAGACAGTGTTGTACAGTGGTTTTAAGGTTTTCCTTCCTAGCCGTCAATTTGGTTGGTTTAATACTGCCCTTAGCCCATTTGGGTGGATCATTGGGCTCATTTGGTACATTGGTTTGAAGGTTTTCCATCCTATCCGTCAATTCAGTTTGGTCAGTTCTACCCTTATCACTTCTTGGTGATAAATTGGGTTGTTTGGACACTCTTTTCTTCGTAGAAGAAGCAGTAGTGCCCCCCTTGTGGTTTCTTGGCACCGGGGTCCTCTCAGTAACTCCTCAAGTTCTGATTCATCACTGAGAGTTGCCGAGGTCTGGGTCCTAATTATGTTCTCGCTAGCCTGTGCACCCACCTTTGGGGCATCAGTAGTGAGAACCCTTTCCCCATGCCCTCTCTCCTCCTTGGAGGACAACTCTTGGAGTCTGGGGTGTGACTCAATTGGTCCCCTGGTGTCCTTTAAGGAAGTTCTCTTCCTTTTATAAGTTTTAGAAATGTGTTTGGCTATGGTCTGGTCTTCCTCAGAGTGAAGAGTAGCACTCTGGGGATTAATCTCATGTACCTGGGACACATTCAGGACATCTGTTGGTTCATTTAATTGAGTGGACTGAATGGGTTCTGTTTGGGCTGTATTTGGTGGTGGAGTTGGTTGGGGTTCAATGGGGTGACTTGAACCTTCTCCAGTGGGGGGTTGATCATAGATCATGTTTGGAAATAATGGAGTATCTTTACCAGAAAAATTAAACCTTTTTCTCATATTTGCATACACCTTTTTGTTTAATTCTGGTGTAACAAAAATGTTTTTGGGAATTGAAAGATTTTGTAATTCACAGTTTATTATATGAGTTAGGAATCTTGGATACATTAAAAATTTTGAGGATGATAAATTTCCAAACATTCCTTCAAAAATCATATTTGAGAAATTGAAGACTTATCCTTTGCTCAGACAAACAATAGCAGAAGCTATTGACTTGTTGAACTCATTCCAAGTGCTTCTTTTTGGAGAGATGCAGTGTTGAATAGTATGAACTAAAAACTTCCATTGGGGTGAAAGAAGACCCTTTTGAAATGTTACAGTATCTAATCTTCCTTCATACCCCTTTTTTTTGTAAAACTTCAACAAGATCCTCCTTTGGTAAAGAAAACATACCTGACTCATCATTGAGTTGAAGATGGTGTCGGATTGTTTGTTCAGTTATAATCATAGACTTTCCATCTACAGTTTATTTGATCTTGGACATGGTTGAGTCTTCAGTTCTTTCAGCATTTGACCAGAAATCAACCAAGTGTTGTTGATATGCTCTTGGATTGATGGTGAGAGCAAACTTGATATATGAGTTCTTTAAGAACATTACAATGGGACGAAAATCCTTTGTACCATCTGGATTTCTCAAGAAAGCACACATGTTGTGAAATTCGGAAAATTTAAGATCAGTGTTGATTTCGAGTGATTTTAGGGTTGCCATTTGAGTGATTTTGATCTTTTGTGATGAACCTTTTACAGAGAGTTTGGTCGGTTTTGTAAGAATTTCAGATTTGTGGAAGGAATTTGGTTGTTACTGATGCAGGGTTTTGATCAGATTTTGCAGAGATTAGGGTTTAGCGTAGGGTTTATCAGACCGAGGAGAAGATAATGCTAAACTAATCTCAGTCAGCTATTTATATTTTTCGATTTAACCTGCAAAAAGACCAAAATATCCTTCGAATAATAACTCAACGGCTATTTTCATGAGGGTCAGTAATGTAATTTATGTATTTTCCAGATAACGGTCTACCAGTAGTAACTAAGTGTCAGTAGTAGAAACATCAGTAGTAACCATTGTTTTTATACTTGACCTAATTCTACTGAGAAACCCTATCAGTACTAAATTATAGTAGAAGCATACAATCAGTAGTAATAAATAACCAGTAGTAAAAGAATTTGAATTATACAAAACACTTTACACATGATTTTCTTTTGAGACTTAACTTATTAAAATCATTTCAATACTGCTAACCAAAAAGCTGAATCTTCCTACATCAAATGCTTTTGTAAAAAGATCTGCCAATTGATTGTCAGTATGAATTTTCTCTACTTTAATTAATTTCTTTTCATTGCAATCTCTTATAAAATGAAATCTAATTTCAATGTGTTTTGTTTTAGAGTGTTTTACTGGATTATACACAATACTGATAGCACTTTGATTATCTATAAAAATTGGAGTTTTAAGGATAGAGATACCAAAGTCTAGTAGTTGATTTTGAATCCATAGTACTTGAGCACAGCAAGCAGATGCAGCTACATATTCTGCTTCAGTAGTTGATGTTGAAGCATTGGTTTGTTTCTTGCATTGCCATGACACCAATCTTGATCCAAAGAACTGACATCCACCAGTAGTAGATTTCCTATCTTGACATTCACCACCATAGTCACTATCAGTGTAGGCTACTAGTTCAAATGGTGATGCATGTGGATACCAAAGACCAAGAGAGGGTTTTCCCTTCAAGTATCTAAAGATTCTTTTGACAGCTTGCAAGTGTAATTCCTTAGGTCTTGCTTGATACCTGGCACATACACAAACACTATACATAATGCCAGGTCTTGATGCAGTTAAATACATTAGTGAACCTATCATAGATCTGTAAAGGTGTTCATCGACATCCTCCCCCTCAACATCAGGATGTAGGTGTTTGTGAGTTTCCATTGGAGTGCTTGCACTTTTGGTGTCTTTCATTGCAAATTTCTCTAAAATGTCTCTAACATATTTAGATTGATTGATCAAGATACCATCTGATCTTTGATTGATTTTGAGTCCAAGAAAGAAGTTCATTGGACCCATTGAGCTCATCTTGAACTTGATCTGCATTAACTCTTCAAATTCTTTGCATAGTTGATCATTTGTTGATCCAAAGATGATATCATCTACATATATTTGGACCAGTAGTATATCATCTTTGACCTTTCTTGTGAACAGTGTTTTGTCAATGGCACCTCTCTTAAAGTTGTTCTTCAGTAAATATGAGGACAATGTGTCATACCATGCTCTTGGTGCCTGATGTAGGCCATATAGAGCTTTGTCTAGCTTGTACACATAGTCATCATGTTCTGGATCTTCAAAACCTGGGGGTTGGCATACATATACTTCTTCTTCAATTTTCCCATATAGGAATGCACTTTTTACATCCATTTGGTATACATTGAATTTCTTATATGAAGCATATGCCAGAAATATTCTTATGGCTTCAATTCTGGCAACAGGAGCATATACTTCATCATAATCAATTCCTTCTTCTTGTGTGTATCCTTGGGCTACAAGTCTTGCTTTGTTTTTGATCACTATACCCCTTTCATCTTTCTTATTTCTGAAAATCCATCTTGTGCCAATAGGTCTTTTTCCCTTTGGTAGAGGAACAAGAGTCCATACAGCTTGCAGTTTGAATTGAAGAAGTTCTTCTTGCATTGCTATGATCCAGTTTGAGTCTTTCATAGCTTGTTGAATCTTCTTAGGTTCTTCCTGTGACAGAAAACATTCATACATGCATTCATTAGATATTAAACTTATGTTACAAACATTTGAATTTAATGAAGAATTAAATTTGCTTCTTGTCTGCATGTTTGAATTGACATCACTTAGGACTAGGTCCAAAGGATGATTCTTTTCAGTTCTGGTTCCAGGGATTTTGTCAACAGAGATTTGAGAGTCTAGATTTGACTCATTGGATTCAGGAATTTGTGCATCTGTCCATGTTTCTTCTTGATTGTTTGCATTTTGTGGAGTTTCTTCATTACTACTGGTGTCAGTAGTAACGTTCTCTTCATTGACCTCAGGAGGGTCATTGTTGTTACTGACATCAGTATTGAGTAGATCATCATCACAACTTTGAGGTTCGGAGTTACTACTGGGATCAGTAGCATCTTCAGAATTTGTGTTATTACTGGTATCAATGAAATTAGGGTTACCAGAGTTACTACTGTCCTCACTATCAACTGTGGGATCAGTATCAACTAAGATATATTTCATGATTTCTTGCCTTCCACTTGATGATGGTCCTGCTTGTTGGGGTTGATTGTTTGAATCTCCTGTATTAAGTTCACAATTGACATGAAAAGATTTGGTTAGATTATCAATATTAAACAACCAATCTGGACCATTTCCTTGTTCATTCATCAGATTTTCATTAAAGGATACATTTACACTTTCTTCAATGATCCTTAGCCTTTTGTTGAACTCTCTGTAAGATTTGCTTTGAGTTGAGTATCCTACAAATATTCCATCATCTGCTTTGCAGTTAAATTTACCAATTTATTCTCTTGTAATTAAAATAGTACAAGGACCACCAAATGATTTTAAGAAACTTATTGATGGTTTTCTTTTATTGAAAAGTTCATAAGGTGTTTTAAAGTGAGACTTAACTATTAATACTCTGTTCTGAACATAACAAGCAGTATTAACAGCTTCAGTCCAAAAAGTTATTGGTAATTTTGAATCTGCAAGCATAGATCTGGCTGCTTCAATGATGGTTCTATTTCTTCTTTCAGCTACACCATTTTGTTGTGGAGTTCTTGGTGAGCTGTACTGCCTGTCAATGCCCTTAAGATCACAAAAATCAATTAGGTTAGTATTTTTAAATTCAGTTCCATTATCACATCTAATTGCTTTCACTTTGAGATCTCTTGTATTTTCCAGCTTTACAATCAGATTCTTGATCATTTCACTTGTTTCATCTTTGGTCCTAAGAAATATGTAACACCTTGAATTTTCTCGTAATTGAGTTATTTACGTTTTATTAAATACATGGTATTAATTAATTAAATTCGAGATTTTATGATGGTGCAATTACGGTGTGATTAATTAGAGTAATTAAATATGTGACGTTTTATTAAATAACCAGAGAGTTATTTATTTCGAGTTAATTAATTGTGTGGATTAATTAATAATATAATAAAGGGTGATTATTCATTTTTGATGTTAATTAATTTAGCGGAGTGTTTAAAGTATTCCATGGTCTTGCGTTTTAAAATACGTCGTGTGAGACATGATCCCGAGGCTGGCCGAGTAGGCTAAGGCCTTCCTATTCGTTTTTGAGTTCTCCCGAGCCTAAGTCCAACTCCTTGCGCTACACTCCTTCTTGAGCGCGAGTCCAATTGGTACACGACTTGGGGCCAGCTTAGTTCTTCTTTCCTCAGCCACATGATCGAAGTGGCCAAGAGGCCAAGAGCCTTGTTCAGCAGCCTTGGATTTGTTACCGGCCCATAGTTTTTTTGGCTAGGCCCGAGCCTTGCAATACTTAAGCGTGTTTCCTTTTCTCTAATCCCTAATTGTTCTAATCTTACAAACCTTCCCTCAACCACATTCGGCAGCCTCATAGCAATCCTCTACCCCCCCCCCCCCCAATTGATCAACGGCAGCAAACAGAAAGCAAGAGATATCAATCGGAAATTCTTAGGTGATTATCGTGATTGTCGTGGAGCAGCAAGTGAGCAGGTCAATCTCAAGCGGTGGAGATGTTTGTTTTTTTATATGGCCGGCAAGCAGGAGGGATTAATTCCCTGAAGTTCACTCGCTCGTCACAGCTAGGTGGGTTCTTGGAGATTCCTTTTACCGTTTTCTTTAATTGATTGAGCAGACCACGTTTGATTTATTTCCCAAAGGTTATTAACAAGGTTTTATTTTTCATTGGTCCGTTGCTGTGATTGAAGAGCATCTCCTTCTCTCGTTTTATTCGGACGCACATGGGAAGATCATGCCCCAAGGAAAGTATATGGACGGTGGTGTGGGGAAGATTGTAGAAGTCAAGTGTATCATATTATTAAAAGGATTGGTTGTTCCTTTATATTCTTTTGTCGGAAAGCTTGTGAGCAGGCAAGTAGTTGAAGTGAAGCATCACTAGAGTCAATCGAATGGTGCCATGGAGCAGCCCTTGTGTGATCGTGATTTTCAGCCAAGAACACAACCAATCGAGTGGTGGTGTTGTGTACTGTTTCGGGTGTTGGCGTTTGATCGAGTTGGTTCGTAGGGTATAATCTTTTAACTCTTTTCTTTCGTTCCCTTAATTCAAATTCGTATACTTTCGTGATTTAACCGAGTTGTGTACGGGCTGTGACTGAATCTTTAAGGGTTCGGGTTCTTGCCAAGTTTGCTTATTGTTCGGGTTATAGTTGTCGGGCTAATTCCTTAGTTTTGAGAGGTCTCGGTTACGGGTTGGGTTAAAATCTTATACTAAATAGTCTAAACATTTTATCGATTGAAAACTGAAGTACATTTTTAAATATAGGACTAGATAAATTATAAACATGGATTTGAAGTTACAAACGAGTTTCAGGACTGTCGAGTGTCTCGGGAATGAGCGGGTTGTTATCGGGTTCAAAACGAGTTTTAAACGTAATGCTGAAAATTTGGCAGCATCAATAATATGAGTTTGAGTTCGTTTTACCACACTTAAAATACGTTTCTGGATTTTTGGCCCGTGTTGGTCTCTAGTTTTCCGAGTCCTCTTTCCGTTGCCGCTGACGGCTCGTCCATCTGATTTGTCATTTAAAAGTTATTGCTGTTTTAGTAAACCTTCGCTGGATAGTTTTCGGTTCAGCTATTCTGTCTCGTGAGCCTGTTTTGAGCCTTTTCCGTTTGGATCTAGCTTCCGAAGTCTTCTGTAAAATTGTAGTCCTCTAAGTCTTTTAACTACTGTAAAAATTGGAATAATATCTAGTGAGCGGTTTGAGAGTTATAGCCGTTCCCGCAGAAGTGCTGAGTGCTGTTTAGTTTCTGCTGAAACAACCTTTGAGCCTAATCCTAACCCGAGCTTCCTTGTGTATTGTAGGAACTTCTAGTACCGGTTAGAGACGCTCTTCAGTGCCGAGGATATTTAGGAGCTTACGGTTATTCGAGGTGGGTAATCTCACTATAAACTTGTACTTACTTTCGATTCATGATTTGTGCTATGTGTTGTGAATTGTCTTGTTGATTGAGCTTGAGTATTGATTGGGTGATTTATTTGAGTTATCTGTGATTTGAGTTATCAGTGATTTGAGTTATCTGGAGCCTGAGTTATCTGAGTTTTGAGTTCTTGAGTTAAAACATTAAACGTAATATACTTGAGTTGTCTTGGCACCGAAGAGTACTGGTGCCAGACGTTTTGACTCAACACCGAAGAGTACAGGTGTTGAGCCTTGAGTTGTGTGAGGCGGGTCGAGGTTGATCTCTCATCCCAAGTCACACAAGCGCGCTATATAAATTTAAAATCTGAGAAAATAAACTTGAGTAATTGAGAATTGAGTAGAGTCTTTAGGGATCACTTATGTGGCTTGAGTTGTTTGTATTTATTTGTTTATTTTGATACTATTCACTCAGCGGTGGCTGACCCCAATCACTCCCCTCCCATTTTGCAGGTACTAGCAAGGGCAAAGAGAAGGTCAATAGTTGATGAGCTGCGTTTATATTTTTTTATATTAATGGATTTGGATCAAAATATTTATTCGAGTCAAACATGTTTTGTTTTAAAACCTCTAGTTATTCCGCATTTAAACCACGGGACGGTTTTATATTTTTATTTATGAGTTGGGACCTTTGAGTTACTTGTACTTTTGGGGGAAAATAGTTTAATTTATTTATTTAAATTTTTTTTTTAATTTCCCCTGATTTTTGGGATGTTACAAAAGAAGACCCAAGTATATCTGGAAAAATCATCAGTAATAACAAGGCAGTATTGTTTCTTTCCAATGCTCATTACATTTGTAGGTCCAAAAAGGTCCATATGTAAGAGCTGCAAAGGTTTAGAAATAGAGTTAATTGCTTTGGTCTTATGGGAAGTCTTGTGTTGTTTACCTTTTAGGCAGGCAACACAATGATGATCACACATAAATTCTTTTTGTGGTAGACCAACTACCAAATTCTTTTTAACTAAATTGTTCATATTTTTAAAATTTGTGTGACACATCCTTCTATGCCAAAGTTCTGATTCATTTGTGTTTGGCTTAGATATAAAACAGTTGATCTCATTTGATGAAATGAGTTCTCCCCCTATATCCAAGCAATACACATTGTTTCTCCTTGGTGTTCTTAAAACAACAAATTTTTCATCTAAAATAAAATCAGGAGAAAGAATGATGCACTCAACATCTGTAAAAAGAATTTTGTTCTTCTTATCACAGACTTGTGAGACACTAACCAGATTATATTTAAGCTCAGCAACATAAAAGACATCATCAAAAGTGATCTTACCATTTGAGCATAATCAGTAGTGTTTTTGTAATTATACCAGACAACATTGTAATTAGGGTTTTTACCAGTAGTAAACCTGGAATAGTTTCTACTGATGTTTGAAAACTTTGGATATTGAGGAAACTGATTTTGTTTTCCATTGTTTTTGAAATAATTACTTCTGTTTGGACTTTTATACCTGATATTTTGCACAAATCTTTGTGCAGTTCTTCCAAATTTAGGATTCTCAACACATGGTTTTTTAAATTCTTTTTGTTTTGGTTTTTTAAATTCCTTTTCTTTTGTTTCTTCAATTTGTTTTAATTTTAAGACTTTTTTCTTTTCTTTGTTGATTTTGAATTCTTTAAATTCTTGACTATTAATAGGATTGAAGTGACAATTTTTAGCTATGTGGTTAACCTTGTTACAAATTAAGCATGATAATTTTGTTGTTTTAGCACTTTCCGGTTTTCTTTGTTCTTTTAATTGATTTAAGTTTCTTTGATTTCCCCTTCTTAGAATTGTAGGTATATTTTCTGAATTATATTTTGGGGATTCGGTTTGACTTTGTGTTGTGTGAAAACTTGTATCATTTGATTCAGTTGTTTGATCATCGTCAGAAGATTCATTTGATTCATTACTGGTTTCAGTTTCAGTTTGACTTTCAATTTTAAATCATTTAAAACTCTTTCTGTGCTTGATTTAAGAGGAGGAATAAAATTTGTCGGAGGTGGGACTGCATGATATCCCACTCCATGAACAACCTTTTATGTGGTTTGATTATTAGTTAATTCATTAACAGTTTTAGAACTTCTTTCAAATTTCTTAATAGTTAGTTTGTTCTGTTCTAATTCCATTTGACATTCTTCTAATTTGATCAAAGTTTCTTTTAGTTTTAATTCAATATGTTCTTTTTCATAAGTGGTTTGTAGTAATTCATCTTTTATTTTTTGATCAGTTATTTTATAGATTTTAATTTGATTTTCTAAATCAGCTATACACCCATTGTATTCAATTCTTCTATTTCTGTTTAGTATCATCTCTTCCAGTATTTCTTTATTAAGTTTTTCTAATTCTTTATATGCTTTAATACATTCAGGAGTACAAGATTTAGAGTTTACCTCAGTAGTAGAAGGATCAGTAGTAAAGGCCATGAGAGCTTGGTTCTGTGCATGTTCTTCTGCTTGAAAGCTCCAGTCATACCCTTGTCCTTTTTGAGATACTAAAGCAATTGAATTTGAGGTACTGTTTTTGTTGTAGTTTGATCTTTGGTCTTTGTTTGGGCATTCTCTGGCAAAGTGACCCAGATTGCTACAATTGTAGCATTTGACCTTGGTTTTGTCAAATCCAGCACGATCACCTTTGTTGTAAGACGGATTTTGTCTTCCAGTTCTTTTAAGAAACCTTTTGGTTCTTAAGCTCAGCATAGCCATCTGCCACTTGATGTCCATCTCTTCCAAATCATCAGGATTGAGTTGTTCTAAATCCTCACTAATCAATGCAGTATGCACATGACTAGTGAAGAAAGATTCTCTTGCTACATATTTAATGCCTGTATTCTTTGTATTGTCCTTCCCTGTTCCTGTACTAGACACAAAAGCAGCATTGTTTGAAGGTAAATTAGGAGATTTATTACTTACCTCTGATTCAAATACTCTTAGTTCATTGTAGAGGTCATCAAACTCTTTCTCTTCTAGTGCATCTCCTTGTCTATATATCACAGTATACATAGACCATTCTTCACCTAGAGACCTGAGGAACTTCCTGTTGACATCATCATTGTCTGGTTGGTAACCAACTTGATTCAGTTCACCAATGAGTTTGTTGAACCTATCAAATACTTGAGACAATGATTCATTCTTCTGTCCTTTGAAGTTTTCAAAGTCTTGTTTCAGAACAGACTTCATGTTTCTTTTTGTGCTCTTTGTACCAACAAACCTCTTTTCCAGAGCCTGCCATAACTTCTTTGCATCATCATATTCAACAAAGAGATGTTGATAATCATTGGGAATGGCAAGCAAAAGAGTGCTTAAGGCTTTGAGCTCGATTCCTCTGTCCTTCTTCTCTTTCTCACACTTGAGTTTGTCAATTTCAGTTGAAGTGGTGGCTATTTGAGTTTGAATAGTCTTGTTGCCTTCAAGAACTACTTCCCACATGGAATAATCAGTAACCAACATGTATTGCTTGATTCTGTTTTTCCACATCCCAAAGTTGTTGGGAGTGAGAATTGGAATCTTGTTTGCCTGAGTACTTTCATTGTTATCAGACATGATTAACAATTTTGAGATCGAAAGTATGAAACTTTTTGCTGTTCTTAATTCGTAGATCTAGAACCGTAAAGCTCTGATACCACTTGTCAGGATAGATTAACCCAGAAGGATTAATTAATCACAGATCTACAAACTATTAGAAGTTGCAGCGGATCAACACTTATAGTTTAATTGATTAAGAACAATGATACTGTTAATGAATACGAATGTAAATAAGAACACGGTAATCACAAAAAGCTTCAATGTATATTAATTTTATCGATCAATACACACGTATGTTTACAATTCATAAGGAACTATATATACTAGTCCTTGAAGCCTAAAATATTAACCTAGTTATTCTAGGATTCGATTACAATTGAATTACATAAAGATATACATTCCGTAACTAACTATGCTAGAATCTCGTATACGATCAGCACCAAAAATAGACATCAGTAGTATTTGCCATCATCAGTAGTAGACTTGAGATCAGTAGCATTAGTAGTAAATGCAGTTCTGCCCCATCAGTACTAATCTTCAATATGCTTGAATCAGTACCAACTGCTGCATCAGTAATAGAATGATATATCTTATTAATTATTAGTACCTGACTGAAGCTTTCACGCACTGAGAATGGATTGAAATTATGGCAGAATCGGAAGGGAAACTTTCAATTTTAGTGGAATTTAGAGCATCTCCGAGAGGTTGAAGAAGAGGGTCTTTAACTTTTTATGATTGAAATGGATAACTTTTTTTGCAAGAGATCACTCCATCTGATCTTCTCCAATCACTTAACATCTTTTAATGTTTAGTTCTTCTAGTACATATATTTAATAATTTTACATTTTAAACTTATGAATATATTTATACGTGAATTATTTATTATTTCTATAATTATAAATTATCACTTTATCATATTTCAATCATTTCTATAAATTATAATAGTTCTGTAAAAGACATTTAAAAAAAGTTAAGTTTTGTAATGTTATGAGAATTGTTAAATTATATAAGTGAGAGATATTTATAAAACATTTAATATAGTTAAAGGTAAATTAATAAATTATAAGAAAAAGTTTTAGAAAGATTAATCATTAGAGATGTTTTTAATTCATAAATTATTAAATAATATAATAAAAATAATAAATTGTCGAAAAGGTTAACCATTGTGAATGCTCTTATGAAATTAGGATTTCAACCGCAAAATGCTGGCACGACTCTCACCAAACGCATTGCTAATTTACTAATTTTGGAGTGAATTGTGAATTTATAGTACTCACTCTTTCCCTCGCTCCGTTATTACTTAATTAACAAAAAATACATATAAAGTATAAGGACATCCACATCCATGAAATATCATTTAATTTTCAAATATGCCACATTAGATTTTCAATTATTTTCCACACCACTGCAATTACAATATAATTTCAAATGTAGGCCGACTGTCACATCAACTTTCAATTATATCCTTTAATATATATTTAAATATTAAGAATATAATAATTATATATTAATAAACTAATATAAATATAATTCTTTATGATTAAAATAATATTTTTAAATATAAAATAATTCTTTTAATATAAAATAATCTATTAAATATAATATAATAAAAATTACTTTCAATTATGTGTATGTATATACAAAAACTAACAGCAAAAAAGAAAATAAATATTATATAATAATCTATGAGTGGGCCAGATTCGATTTCTAAGAGAATTTCTTAATTTGAAAATCAAAAGCCTAGGTGGCTTTCATATTGAGTTTACAATTTATTTGCAATTCATTTGCAAGTGTTGCTGTGGATCAGTGTAATTATATTCAGATTTCAATTGTGTCACGTTAGCTTTAAAACTTCTTTTCACATCACTGTAATTTTGACACACTTTTAAAAGTGGACCCCATTGTCACATCATCTTTTAATTATACTTTTAAAATATATCTTAAATATTAAAAATATAATAACTACTTATTAATAAACTAATGTAAATATATTTATTTATAATTAAAATGATATTTTTAGATATAAAAATAATTTTTTCAAATAAAAAATAATCTTTTAAATATAAAATAAGACAACTCGATATGCATCTGAGTATGGCGTCTATTAGATATTTTCATGCTATTAGATATTTTCATGCTATTGTAAGCTTTTAAATAGAGCGAATTACATCCAAGGTCCATGTGGTTTACCACTTATTACAGCCACAGTCCCTAAACTTCATTAAGTACACTGGGAGTCCCTGGTGTTGCCACTTTGTTGCACCCATAGTCCCTGAAGCAAACGGACGTTAATTAAAGCCGTTAAATCCCCCATGTGCACATCACATGATGGGTAGTATGGTAATTGTCCACCCCTTCCTCATATTTAAACCCGAGTAAATTACATGGAAGGTCCCTGTGGTATACTACTTATTACAGCCTTAGTCCCTGAACTACATTTATTACACCGGAAGTCCCTGGTGTATACACTTTGTTACACACATGTAGGCATGTAAACGAACCGAACGTTCAACGAACCGTTCGCAAAGCGTTCGCGGGAGTTCATTAATATTCGTTCGTTTATCTAACAAACGAACACAAACAAGATTTTGTGTTCGTTTAGTTAAACAAACAAACACGAACAAATGCCCGTTCGTTCGTTTACGTTCGTGAACATCCGTTCGTGATTGTTTGTTTACGTTCGTTTGTTAGTGTTCGTTTGAGTTTGTTTATGTTCGTTTGTATTTGTTTCGTGTTCGTTTGTGTTTGTTTATGTTTGTGTTTGTTTCGTGTACTTTTGTGTTTCTTTATGTTCGTTTATGTTAAGAAAATTTAGTGTTCACGTTTGGTTCGTTTACAGGCCTACATGTGTGTAACAAAGTATATACACCAGGGACTTCCGGTGTAATAAATGAAGTTCAGGGACTAAGACTGTAATAAGTAGTATACCACAGGGACCTTCCATGTAATTTACTCGGGTTTAAATATGAGGAAGTGGTGGACAATTACCATACTACCCATCATGTGATGTGCACATGGGGGATTTAACGGCTTTAATTAACGTCCGTTTGTTTCAGGGACTATGGGTGCAACAAAGTGGCAACACCAGGGACTCCCAGTGTACTTTATGAAGTTTAGGGACTGTGGCTGTAATAAGTGGTAAACCACAGGGACCTTAGATGTAATTTACTCAATAAACAAATTATAATACTTGCATTAAATATACGTTTATTAAAAAATGAAAATAAACAAATTATAATCACTTGTATTAAAAAATGAAAAAGAAATCACTTTAATATTATATATCACTTGCAAATAGAATTGCTTAAATAGAAAACTTCTTTCCCAGATGGATTTCATATTTACTTTGCAAGGCATTAGCAATTGTTTAGACTTCCCTGATGTAGATACCCTTAGATGCCGTTTGATTTCAAAACTGACGTGTCAACATACGTGTCAATATTTTAATTTTTAAGTTTGGTTTGACTTTTCAAAATAGCAACATAAACACTTTTGTACCACATTTCGTCTACTCAAAAGAAACATTAATGACAACAACCAAACTAGGTTAATATAGCAAAACTATTTCATGCTTGGCTCTCGGAATAAGCCCTTGGTAATCTCCATATCTCCATCATATTTGATGTTAAAGTTGTAGGCCTAAGTTCAAGCCCATAATACGATATCTGATATTTTTCAAAAATAGTGATTGTTAATGTATCCACATCTCTAGTTTTCTTTTCCTCGAAGGTCATTTCGTTTCTTTACTGCCATACAAAGTAAACGATAATTGCAAGAACAAGCCTTCTTGCAATGCTTCAAGGTAGTTCTTCCCTTTGTCGTGTTATTGAATAATATCTGACCTTGAAACATTGTTGCTTGAAATGTCAGCAGCTTTTAGCTTCACAATATTCCAAATCCATTTAAAATGCGAGCATTCAAAAAAATAGATGAGCTCATGAGAATGTGAATCCATTTAGAAATGAGGAAGTAAATGTGAACTATATCATGTACATTTCATTTAGCTAGACATCATAAGGACCCAAGCATGATCTTTTTAACCATGTGACACATCATAAATATTTTATATAAGTCATTTGGTATTGGTAAAAGCACTTTAACATGGGTTTTAAAATAATGTTAAGGGCAGATATTTTATTTTTCTCATACACTTTTATAAACACAATCTTACTCCTCCCTTATGGGCAGATATTTCTCGTCCATTTGACTTGCAAATCATTATCTTCTGATCATATTAAGCACGATCAAATCACAAAGAAATCTGTAAAAAATTGCATAATTGACTAGCTAATTATCATCGCCGGCCAATTCATTCACCTATGGCTTCTTCGTTGTCGTCGGCGACGAACATCATGCTCGCAATCCACGAGAAGAAAACGGTCTCCGTCGATCTATACCGTCCTCTTCGTAATTACATAGTCTTCAATTACTCAGAACGTGAGGCTCAAAACCTAGAAGACGACCTTGAAACCCTAAAGGAGATGCGAAACAACATCGAACGATCGTCTGCTGCCGATTCCCTCCCTGCGCGTCGCGACCTCCTTCAGAGCTACTTCAAAGCCCTAACCGCCGTTGAATCGAGGTTTCCGATCTCTCCTGATAAGGATCATGTAAATTCAGTTACCTTCACGTGGTACGATGCGTTTAAGACCAGGAACAAGGCGTCACAGCAGAATATTCACTTAGAGAAGGCGGCAATTTTATTTAATCTGGGCGCGGTACACAGTCAGATCGGCTTGGCGTTTGATCGATCGACGGCGGAAGGACGACGGCAAGCGATACACTCGTTTATTGCAGCTGCTGGTGCGTTTGCTTACTTGAGGGATAATACAGCAACAAAGGCTTCAATTGGAAATTCAACTACTGTGGATGTTTCTGTGGAGTGTGTGGGGATGTTGGAGAGGTTGATGCTGGCTCAAGCTCAGGAGTGTGTATTTGAGAACACAATTGCTAAAGGGAGCACACCTGGTGTTTGTGCTAAGATTTCGAGACAGGTTAGTGCTGATTTTTTTGCTTTATTGCCTGTATAAATCACATATATGCTTGTTAAACTTTCTGCATTGTTAGTTCTTGCATCAGAATCAAGCCTAAGCAAAATAAGCAATTGCTAATGCACAAGTAGTAATAATTCATTTAACATGAACCAAATTGCCTAATAATCTGCTAATGTATAGAAAAATTTACATAAATGCAGGCCGGCATCTACTATGAAGAAGCTGTAGCTGCACTAAATGTCACACCTCTGAATCAACACTTTGACAAAACCTGGATGTCTCATATTCAGCTAAAAGCAGCTTTATTCCATGCAGAAGCTTGTTATAGGTACAGCCTAGAGCTTCATGAGAAAGAAGAAATTGGGGAAGAAATTGCACGAATAAAAAACGGCATTAGTGTGTTATCAGATGCCAAAAAAGCATCTCCAAGAGGGGCTGCACAGCAAATACTTGATGCAATTAACAAACTAGAAACCAATCTTAACACCAATCTAGACAGAGCCATGAAGGAGAACGATAGAGTCTATCTCATGCGGGTCCCACAACTCAGTTCCTTACCACCTCTTCCTGCATTCTCATTGGTCAAATCAATGGACATGAACGATGTGTTGGATGCCAGCAAGGATAAGATGTTTGCAAGTTTAGTCCCTGATAATAGTGCAAAAGCTCTCTCTAGGTACACTGAAATGGTTGATGATGTCATCAGAACACAAGCAGAGAGATTACAACAAGGAAGTGAAATTGCTCGTGTGAATCTGAAGGAGATGAATTTACCTGATTCAATTCTTGCTCTAGAAGGCCATTCGGTTTTACCAACTGTTTTATGGGAAGATGTTGAAGCGGTGCAAGTTAGCGGTGGTCCAGCTGGCTTGCAAAGTGAGTTACAACAACTTCAGGATTTAAGAAGGGTTAATCATGAATTAGTGGTGCAGACTGAAGAACTTTTGCAGAAAGAAGGTGCAGAAGATGCACAATTTAGAACCCAATTTGGGACAAGATGGACTAGACCTCAATCTGGTACTTTGACTAAGAATTTGCAGGATCGGTTAAATAGATTTGCAGCAAATTTGAAGCAGGCAGGAGAAAGTGATGCTAAAATTGAAAGATCTGTGAGGGACCATATGGGACTTATGTCTATTCTTGATACCCGTCCGGTATGTTTTCCTAAACTATTATATTAATTGTTTTTGTAATTACTTTTTGTGCTACATAAATTTATGAGTAAATTACACAAATGATCCTTTAGGTTTGTACCATATTACATATTTGGTCCTTTGGTTTTATAAATTACATCGATGGTCCTTATTTTTGAAACTATTGACATGTTTGGTCCTTTAGCTAAACAAACGTTTAATATTCCCGTCAAGTATAGTCAGGTACTCAGGTGTGATGCACGAGGGGGTAAATCTGTCATTTTCCCTTTCCCTCGTGCATCGCACGTAACCATACTTGACGGGAAAAGTTAACTTTTGTTTAGCTAAAGGACCAAACGTGTCAATAGTTTTAGAAATAAGGACTATTAGTGTAATTTATGAAACTAAAGGACCAAATATGTAATATGGTATAAACCTAAAGGACCATTCGTGTAAATAACTCTAAATTTATTTGTGTATTTTGGTGATTAACAGATAGAGTCTGCTCTTCCAACTTTGGGAAGGCCAATTATGTCTTTGGATGCCAATGAAGATGCAATAGTTGGGGCGTTGAAGCAGAGCTTGGTAATAACAATAAAATCTTTTTAATCATTTAATGATATAATATAATTTAAATTTATATTCTTAAAATTATTGTAAATTCGTAATCATAATATCTACTTTTGCAGAGGCAATTAGAGACGCTGGGTGCACAAAGGGCAGGTCTGGAGGACATGCTTAAAGATATGAAAACAAAGGTTTTTTATTATATTTCTTTTATATTTTGTAAGAGTTGTTGATGTTTTATTATTATTTATTTTTTAATTTGGATTTATATTAATTGGTTTGTAGGATGACATACTCCCTAAGTTGATGACCTCTACTGGCTCTTATGAGGATCTCTTCAGAAAAGAGATAACAAAATATAATGATATATGTGAAGGAATATCTCAAAATCTTCAAGAACAACACCAATTATTGCTCCATATTCAGGTATTGTCCTCTTTCTTATATATTTCTTAAAAAAATACATAATTTTTTTATTTTATCCTAATCTTTTATTTTCATATAGGCTCAAAACAACCAATTCGCAGGCACTTTCAACGTCGAGGACTACAAGGGTAGGTTAAAATATCATTATTCATTTCATTTGAAGGTCAATTTAATTTAGAGTAAATTACAAGGATGGTCCCTGAGGTTTTACCCAAATTCACGTATGATCCTTTACTTTAAAAATTACATTAGTAGTCCTTTTTTGGGAAAACTTTTGCATCTATAGTCCTTTCGCCTAATGTCCGTCAAATATTTTAGCAGAAAAAGGACTATTGATGTAATTCTAAAGGACTATGAGTGTAATTTTTTAACGTTATGCTAAATGACCGTAGGTGCAAAAGGCTTCCAGAAAAAGGACTACTAGTGTAAATTTTTAAAGTAAAGGACCATATGTGAAATTTGGTGTAAACATTAGGGGCCATCTTTGTAATATACTCTTGAAATTATTTAAACAATAATTTATTCTTATATATCTTACAAGATTGTACTTGTGGTTTTCAGCTGCTTGTGAGAAATGCTATAAGCAGATGGAGGCTGGTGTAGCAAAGTATCGGGAAATCAAAGAGAATATTAACGAAGGATTGAAGTTTTACGTTACTCTTCAGGTAATAAATTATTCCTTTTTTTTATGTTCACTAAACATGAATAAAGTAATTAATTAAATCTTAAAATATGATTTCACAGGAAGCAATTAGAAACATAAAACAACAAGCAAGTGATTTTGCAATGACCCGAAGCATACAATGTCGCGACATGATTGAAGATGTACAAAAACAAATATCGGGCCTTAGTGTTCAAGATGGTTCAAATTCAACCACTCACTATTATGGTTCACAAAGCGGGCCCGCAAATATGCCCAACGGGTCAGGATACGTTCAGCAACCAACTCCTTACCACATGCCACCTGGCCAACAACCGGGCCCCACGTATGGTCAAGCGGGCCCCGCGTATGGTCAACCGGGTTACCCGGGTTGGCAAGGGTCGTATTACAATGCACCACAGGGTCAGCAACCCGGTTCTTTCTCAAGGCCTCCTTACCCCCCTAACAATAGTGGCTATTATAAACGATGATTTGTTTACATATAATTCTCGGATGATTATGATGTGTGTATAAAAACAACTGGAATTACGGATATTATTTGTTTGGTTTATGATATGGTACAGATAACAGAATTCTGTGAGGTAATATATGTCCAACATATGTAAACTTGTCAGTTACATGGTGTTTTATAAGTTGCCAAATTTTATGGGACAACGGAACTGTCCTATAGTTGTCCGTCAATGTGGGCTATTGTCTTTCATTTTAAAGCCTTTTATCTCATGCATCTGTTGCGCTATTTTCCATGTCATTTTTCCATCACTAATTTTTCAATCTTTTGTCACTTTTATTTTGTTCCGCTTCTTTAAGTTAATCCGTTTTGTTACGACTTCTTTAGGTATATTTAGATTCAAATCATACCACTTGTACAAAAGTATCTACCAAAAGTGTGATTGAGATCATGGAGAGATTGCTACAGTTTATCCTCTTCCTAGGTGTATTTCTTACGGTTTGGTCATCGGTCAATGCAGAAATTAAGTCGGTTTTCGTGTTTGGGGACTCCCAGTTTGATCCGGGCAACAACAAATACATCAAGAATTGCACTCTTCAGGCCAATTTTACGCCTTACGGCAAAAGTTATTTTTCCCAGCCAACCGGACGATTCACCAATGGTCGGACCCTCATTGATTTCATTTGTAAGTCTTATTTCCATGCATACTTTTAGACTAACGTTTTATTCATGGGTACTACTAAATAATTAATTTAGTCAATTGTTAAACATCGACAAATGCATTTTTCTCATATTAAAAACATGAACCAATCATTTAGTAGTTATGCATGGACCAATCACTAGGGACATATGCATATTGTTTTAAGAGAGGAAGAATCACATTAAAAAAAAGAAACAAAAGAGATAAACAGAAAAAATTGGTTATGTAGAGAGGAGGTAAAGAGAGGGAATAAGTCTTAGGTTATATTTGCAGTTTAATGGAACTATTCAGCACTGAATGCTTAATCATTCAGCATTCAGTGCGTTTATTTAGCGCCTCTGAATGAAGTATATGCTGAATGGGACAGCAAAAAGCTGCTTACTCATTCTTCCTTAGAACATATGCTGAATCATTAAGCAGTCAGAATTCTTATAAAAAAGTTTCTCACATTCAAAACAAGTTTTATACAAAACCTCTTAATCATTCAGATCGTTGAATCATTCAACACTTAATCATTTTGTTCTTATCAAACAATACCTTACTCTTGTTTGTTTAGTAGAAAAAAATATTTATTTAGAGTGACTCTTTATTCATTTACTCGATCTTTTCATAGGATGGCCGAGAATGCGTTAGGTGTAAAAATAATAAAATAATAAAATTAATTTATCTTTTAAAATTGTAAAAATTAAAGTTCTCTAATGTTATGTAAAACGTATTTTGAAAATAATCGATTGATGTTCTATTTTGTAAATTTTGAATCATTTTATTATTAATCAATAACATATTACATCCATCCATATGTTTATTTAATAAGACAGGGATCTAAATTTGTAAAAATATATAACATTTGATTTCTAAAAAACTTGACTATTATAAATTTATATCTGCGTTCAAGGAGGTCCATTTAAGAAATCCTGAGGAACAAATCTCAATTATTGGTCAAGATTAATCACATATTTTATATATTGAGGGTATTTTGGTCATATTTTAAAAAACAAAAATATATTTTTTATTTTTAGAATTTTTTATTTTTTTATTATTTTTATTATGAAGGGGTATTTTGGTCATTTGGCACTTGAAAAATATTTCGATTTTTTTTATTTAATTTTTGTTATTATTTTAATTTTTTTATTAATTTTTTTTCATTAAAAAATAATATTTATTTGATAATTACGTATATGACTTAATCACATGTGATTTTAGTATACCATTTGATGTTTTAGTTCAATCACATGTGATTCGGTATGCAATCACATTATGTGTTATTAATGAAAATATAATAATTTTTGAAAAAATTATAACAATAAAAAAAATAATAATAAATATTTAAAAAAAATTAAAATAAAAAACTTTTTTTTAAATGACCAAAATACACCTCAATTAAAAAATAAAAAAATTTAAAATATAAAAAAATAAAATTTGTTTTGAAATGTCAAATGACCAAAATACCCTTTTATGTATAAAATATGTGATTAATCTTGACCATTAGATTATATTAATCAATGGTTAAAATTTGTTCATCGGGACTTGATACAAATAATGAACTTCCTTAAACGTTTTTCCTAGGTTATGTTTACATTTAATGTTAATTCGAAAACTATGTAGCGCAATTTTTGGAGATTCCATTCATTAGACCATATCAAGAGGTGTACAGAGAGTTAAACGATGCGGCAAATGACAGCCAAAAAGCTTTTCCGGCCGACGGACTTAACTTCGCGAGCGCCGGAAGTGGACTTTTGCCTGATACGAACAAGAATAATGTAAGATCACCGACCCTTCTACTTTACAACTTCAATTTCAATCTATCGTCAACCAAATTTATTGTGATCTTCAAACTAGGAGCACGAGGAAAGTAAGATATAAATATTTTAGTGTAAGTAAATTACACGGTCTTTTAAGTTTATAGTAAATTTTACTAATGGCCCTTTAGTTTCCAAAATTAGACCAATGGTCCTTAATTTTGAAAGGTTTTTCACTGATGGTCCTATACACTAACTGGTATTAATTTATTCTGTTAACTCACCCCATGTGCAATGCACGTGAAGATAAAAAAGTCATTTTTAATTTCTTTTCATTCTTAACCTAACTTTTTTTTATCTTAAACAAAAGTTTAGTTTAAGAATAAAAAGAAATGAAATGAATAATGACCTTTTTACCCTCATGTGCATTGCACATGGGGTAAGTTAACAGAAAAAATTAACATCAGTTAGTGTAAAGGACTATCGGTGAAAACCTTTTAGAATTAAGGACCAACAGTGTAATTTTTGAAACTAAAGAACCATTGGTGAAATTTGCAATAAACTTAAAGGACCTTCCGTATAATTTACTCTTTTATTATTTAGCAGATATCTATAACACTGTTGTATAATTTCAAAGTTAAAATATGTCAAGATCACTTTTATTTTTTATGGGCAGTTGGTGTCGTCGATTCAAGCACAACTACAACAATTCGAATCCCTAATTGAAAACAAAACATTACCCAAAGATCAAGTCGCAAACTCCATGTTTTTCCTCGAGTCGGGTGCGAATGACATTTTCACCTACTTCGTAGTAAATCGAACCATAACCCCGCAAGCTTTGGCACGCGCTATGCTGAAAGAAGTGACCCAATTCATTCAGACAATCTACAAGAATGGTGGTCGGAGGTTCGTTATTTTATCGGTTGGCCCGGTGGGATGTGTTCCTGGCAGAGTCCTCCTAAAATATGCATCTATTGACGAATGTTATGCCCCGTTGAACAAGATGGCAAAATATATAAATTTTGGCTTAGAACTTTTGGCACTAAGTATACCTAGAAGGTATCCTGGTGCGATCAGTGTCTATGGAGAAGTTTTTAACACTGTACAAGCATTTCGTATTAAACCAGAATTTTTCGGTAGTTTTTTCTTATCTCTCTTATTATACATGCTTATTATTGTTTTTTCACCGAATATTTTTGCGGAGTTCTTTTGGGAAACAATATCTTTACTCCCGAGTAAAGGTATGATTGTTTATGTCCCACCTCTTTTATACTTCGCTTTTGGCGGGATTGGGTATCCTTGTTATTGTACTATTATATATGATTCTATTAAATTAATTTTTTTATTTGGCATTTGAATAGGTTTGACCAATGTAACTGACGGATGTTGTGGAGGTGGACCTCTAAATGGAGAGTTGCAGTGTGGGTTACAAAATTACACGATGTGTGAGAAACCAAATGAGTATTTCTTTTGGGATTATTTTCATCCATCCGAGCGTGTTAATGGGCTTCTAGCAAATGCATTATGGGCTGGAGGTCCAAGACAAATAAGGCCCATAAACCTGAGGACTTTGGCTCGTATACCTTAAACCCATTCTTAATCAAATATATTTGGGTTTTGTGGATCATTTAAAGACACGTGGAGGAATAAAGGGTTATTATATGCTATTTTTGTGATAAACACGTGTTGTAATATGCAAAAACAACTATAAATGCTTAGGTCATATATATTTTTAGATTATAATTTCTGGTTATATGAGTGAAGATGATAAGAACATCTATTTTATTTACATGGCAAGTGAAGATATGAAGATATAACTATGAGTCTTTTTCTTATTGATTGTGATGAGTAATTAATAATTATATACGAAATAAAGAAGTTATTACAAAAGACATAGCTAATGGCTTAAAGTTGATCAAGTATAATGAGATAAATAATTATGATATTCAATCCTTTCAAATAAGAAGTAAGAAAGAGGTAAGATGTAGATAATTATACATCTGAAGATTGAGGTTGTAGCAAAGTATCGGGAAATCAAAGAGAATATTAATGAAGCATTGAAGTTTGTATGTTACTCTTCGGGTAATAAATAAATTAAACGATGATTTGCTTACATATATATTTTTTTTTTCCTGGTGGATATGATTTGTGTAAAAAAAGCAATTGGAATTACGTATATTGTTTGTTTGGTTTATGATATGGTACAGGTAACAGAATTTTGTGAGGTAATATAACAATATATGTCCAACATTTGTAAACTTGTCAGTTACATGTTGTTTTGTAAGTTGCCAAATTTTATGCGACAACGGGACTGTCCAATAGTTGTCCGTCAATGTGGGTTTTTGTCTATTTTAAAACTCTTTGCATATGTACTATTAATAGTACATCACACCACACATCCAAATGTTTATTTGATCAAGACCGTCCAAAAGTAGATAGAGGGCTTGTTTTTATAGCCATTAAGTTTTAATCTAATTTAAGTGTTTGTTTTTTGATAAATTATAGTGCTCTAATTTGTTTTATATGTTTAATGAATTACCTTAATAATTAATATTGACAACTGTATCATTTTCTAAGGTCTCATTGTTAAGAAAAAAAACATAATTAAATGATAAGTAATTTTGAAATGAAGTTTTTAACGATAAAAATATCGACATGTAACTAATAAAGTCAATCTTTAAAATAAAATTTATGAGTTTGCTTAGGTATAACATAAGAAATATTAAATCAACTCAAATTGGTGTACTTATAAGAAAGAGATTTCATTAATATATGTTAAAAATAATTTTTGGATTTATCTAACTCATGGCCTCATGAGATTAGAAGTATTAAATGAACTTTAACTTTTTTTGTATAATGAATAAATATATTTATTAGTAGGATTTTTTTTTTTTTTTTTTTTTTGCATGAATTGAATGTGTTTTTGGATAAAAATGGTAAGTTTGAGTTCATAATACATGTATATCTCATGCCCTTGATACATGAGCAGCCAAACAATAAATTTTTAATATGTAAAGATAATTGAAGTGCATTTTACATTTTAAGCATAAATTAGACAATGTGATAATATGTATTACTACTTCAAGAGCTCTTGATATGGTTTCTAAAAGTCATGCTAAAGGCTCTTTAACACCACTTTAATACAACCACACCATATTGGACATCTTGCAAAATCCATGTTAAAGAGCCTCCCGCCAATAATTAAACGCACGCTATATGTTCTTTTAATAAATTGTGATTAGTTTTAGATATTTTTTATGAGCTCCAAATAATATTTATGAGCACCAAAGGTCTTTGGTCTAGCGGTATAGTGTATGACTTTCATCCTTGAGGTCTGGAGTTCGAGTCCCGTCGTAAACATATGTGGTAATTAGGAGTAGATTAGATTGCCGTTTCAGAAAAATATATATATATATATATTTATGAGTTTCTTATGTTTTTAAGATAGCCCTAACATCTGACAAATTTTGCTCTAACAAGTGGTACTTTTTATGTAGTAACATAAAAATGGCAAGTTGTTGGTGCGCTTTTCTCTTGCATCCATTAGTATTTCCCATGTCCTTTTTTTCCATCTTTTATTTTTCCTTCTTTTGTCACTTTTATTTTGTTCCGCTTCTTTAACTTAATCCATTTTGTTACCACTTCTTCACCTATATTTAGATTCAAATCACACCATTTGTACAAAAATATCTACCAAAAGTGTGAGTGAGATCATGGAGAGATTACCGCACTTTATCCTCTTCCTCTTCTTAAGTGTATTTCTTACGGTTTGGCCATCTGCCAATGCAGACGTTAAATCGGTTTTTGTCTTTGGGGACTCCCAGTTTGATCCGGGCAACAACAAATACATCAAGAATTGCACCCTTCAGGCAAATTTCCCACCTTATGGCAAAACTTATTTTCCCCAACCAACTGGACGCTTCACCAACGGTCGGACCGTTATTGATTTCATTTGTAAGTCATTTTTTCCTACTCATTAACTTTTTATTCATTTACCCAATCTTTTTCATAGGATGGCTCGGAGTTGGAGTGAGTGTAAAAATAATAAAATTGTAGAAATTATTGCATCTTTTAAAATTGTAAAAATCATACTTCATTAATGTTATATAAAACATATTTATAATATAAACAATTTATTAACTGTACCTTAACAAATATTTAAAAGCATATTTAAGTAATAATGAATTTATTAATTGTACGTTAACAACTTAACATATGTCTATAGAATATAGATTAGAAGAAAAAAAACCTTTTATAGAATACATACTTTAATCATTCAAACTGTAAATATTACTTGTTTTTTATCATTTTATTATTAATCAATAACATGTTACATGATTACATCCATTCATATGTTTAATGTTAATTTGTGGTGTGGAAAATTATGTAGCGCAATTTTTGGATATTCCATTCACTAGACCATATCAAGAGGTGTACAGAGAGTTAAACGATGCGGTAAATGACAGCCAGTCAGCTGTTCCGCCCGAAGGACTCAACTTCGCGAGCGCCGGAAGTGGACTTTTGCCTGACACAAACAAGAATAATGTAAGATCACCATGCGTCTGCCAAGATTTTAAAGATACTTTGTAAACGGATAAAAATATACCCCTTAAATATAAGAGATGTATAAAAAAATGAATTTTTTAATATTTTTTCTTTTAGATTATTAAGTCGGCTTGAAAACTATAAAATTATAATTTTATATAATATTTCCTCCGTATCAAAATAAGTGAATCACTTTAAAGTTCACGTTTTTTGAGGTAAAATAAGGTAATAAGAGATTAGTAAAATTACTAAATAAGGAAAGTGATTCACTTAGGGGTGTTTGGGATTTCTTATTGAAAATATATTATGTGTTTTGAAAATGAATAATCAGATAATCAGCGGTTACAAAACGTGATTCTAAAAAGCAGTTTTTGGATTTGATTATGATGTTTGAAATCGCAATAATCAGATAATCTGTTTTTTGTGTTTGGCAAACTTGATTATTTGTTTAGAGGGTGTTTGGGATTGCGATTTAAAGTAGATTATCATCCTGGTCGAATAACTTGGATACAAGCCTCTCAAGAAACACGATCGGCCACCTATCTGCTTATTGCGTTTTGAAAACGCAAATAATCTAAAACTAGTGTTTGGTAAAAGGTATGAAATAATCACTTATTTGCGTTTTGGAGCTTTGAAAATGGAGTTTTGAAAAAGTAGGTTGGTAGCTACTTATTTGCGTTTTGAAAATGGAGTTTTGAATATTACCCATTAACTAAACAAATAATCAGGTTTGCCAAACACTAAAAAATAGATTATCTGATTATTGCGATTTCAAACAGCATAATCAAATCCAAACACTATTTTTTAAAATCACGTTTTGCAACTGCTGATTATCTGATTATTCATTTTTAAAACACATAATCTATTTTTAATAAACAATCCCAAACACCCCTTTAGTTAATAGGTAATATTCAAAACTCCATTTTTCAAAACGCAAATAAGTAGCTACCAACCTACTTTTTCAAAACTCCATTTTGAAAGCTCCAAAACGCAAATAAGTGATTATTTCATACCTTTTGCCAAACACTAGTTTTAGATTATTTGCGTTTTCAAAACACAATAAGCAGATAATCTACTTCAAATCACAATCCCAAACACCCTCTATTTTGATACACAAAAAAAAAAAAAAAAATGATTCACTTATTTTGATACGGAGGAGGTATACGATATAAAAAGTGCTCTTTTTGCAATTAGTTTCTCTTTATAAAAATTAAATGAAATGGGTGAAGTAAAATTGCACTCAACGCTTATAGCTTTTTTTTATGGGGGGGTGTTTATAAAGCTGTAGATTTCTTGCTCACCAAGAAATCATAATCCTTGTTTAACTTAAGTTCCTAATTATCTAGTTGTTTAATTAATTTAATAGCTAAATATAATACTACATTACTTATCTTATTACTAATATTAAATGGATAATATTTAATTATTTTCACATGACAATTAAAACCTATGTAACTTCGTTATTACAGTTTAGTCCCTTTATAAGTTTATATCCAGGTTGCAGTAATTAATTAATTTTTTAATTAATTATATCTAAAACACAATCTATAATTCATGTCTAGTGATAGTAGTAAAATTTATTTAGTGGGTTGGTTCAATTCAGTGCTAATTACGTAATTAGTGTGGACTTCTAGGACTTCTTAAGATGAAATTGGCATTTATGTATCCTTTTATCTCTATTACTCTCTAACAATTTAACACAATTTGGAAAAAAATCAAGATTTTAATTGCATGACGAGCAAATTCGCTTAGTTGCTAATAATTTTATTTAAAGGTTTATTCTTTTAGATATACTGATTTTTAACTACATATTTTATATTTATATACTTAACTTAAACGAGTTAACAGGGTTAACTAGAACTTAAAAGGAAAAAAAAGGACAAACGTTAATAACCCAAAAGCCTCATTCATATGTTGATCAACTGTAACCCCTTTAAAGTAAAAAGAACAACAATACTTAATTCCTAAGCAGGAAGTAAGATATGAATATTTTATTATTGAGCAGATATCTATAACGCTATCTTTTTATTTCAAAGTTAAAATGTATCAAGATGACTACTATTTTTTATGGGCAGCTGGTATCATCGATTCAAGCCCAACTACAACAATTCGAATCCCTAATTGATAACAAAACGTTAAACAAAGATCAAGTCGCAAACTCCATGTTTTTCCTGGAGTCGGGTGCAAATGACATTTTCACCTACTTCCTAGTACCTAAAACCTTAACCCCCCAAGAATTGGCACAAGCTATGCAGAAAGAAGTGATCCAATTCATTGAGAAAATCTACAAGAATGGTGGTCGGAGGTTCGTTATTTTCTCAGTTGGCCCCATAGGGTGTGTTCCTGGCAGAGTCCTCATAAAAAATGCATCTGTTGACGAATGTTATGGCCCCGCGAACAGGATGGTTAAATATGTAAATTTTAGCTTAGAACGTTTGACACTAAGTATACCTAGACGGTATCCTGGTTCCATCGGTGTCTATGCAGAGGTTTTTCACACTGTACAAGCATTTCGTATCACACCAGAACTTTTCGGTAGTTTTTTCTTATCTCTCTTATTATGCATGCTTATTTGAAACTAGCTAGTAGACTTACTAAAATTGGTGGGTTGAGAAAGTTAGGCTACGGGTAAGAAAAATGTTGGTGTGTCGGCCGGGTCAGGCGGGGGTGGAGTATGGTATGGGTTTAAAACTTGTGTTAGGTCAAAATATTTTATTTTTTTTTAAGTACGGTTCTAATCGGTTGTCACAAATAGTTTTGTTGATCTTTTTTTTGAAGTCTTCAATAAATATAATTGTGAAACAATGTTACATTAGTAACATCTTTTTCTAATAATGGGATTATTCTTGGATTATCCTTTTCTAACATCTTTTAACTTATTCATTCCATTTAACCTGGTTATATTAAGCTAACAAATACTTCATCCATCCCACAAAAAAGTTCTCATTTCTACTTAAATAATATTTTTTTTGGGATGGATATAATATTATTGAACGATTTTTGACATGATTATATATGATTTTATTAAATTGTCTTGTATTTATTTGGCATTGGAATAGGTTTTACCAATGTAAGTGAGGGATGTTGTGGAGGTGGGCCTCTAAATGGAGTGGTGCAGTGTGGGTTACTAAATTACACCACGTGCGACAATCCAAATGAGTATTTCTTTTGGGATTATTTTCATCCATCCGAGCGTGCAAATGGGCTTCTAGCGAACGCCTTATGGTACGGAGGTTTTGGACAAATAAGGCCCATAAACCTCTGGACTTTGGCTCGTATACCTTAAACCCATTCTTATTCATATATATTTGGGTTTTGTGGATCGTTTCAAGACATTTGAGGAATAAAGGATTATTATATGCTATTTTTGTTATATACACGTGTTGTAATAGGAAAAATAACTATAAATGCTTAGGTAATTTATAGTTTTAGTTTATAATTTCTGGTTATATGAGTGAAAGATGATAAGAACATCTGTTTATTTACAAGGTAAGTGAAGATTTGGAGATATAACTACGAGTCTTTTTATTATTGATTGTGATGAGTAATTAATTAATTATATATGAAATAAAGAACTTATTACAAAAGACATAGCTAACGGCTTTAACTCGATCAAGTATAACGAGATCAACAACATGATGATGCTCAATTCTTTCAAACGAGGGATATGTGAGAGATAAGATGTAAACAATCATACATTTAACCGAAGGTAGAGATTCTATTTCAAAGGAGACATTCGACAAAAATGCAAATTGAGAGAATATGAGCTATGTGTGTATACCTATAAAAGCATACAATTATAAATATGAGTACAAAAATGTGTGCATGTTATATGTGCGCGCAAGAGTGCGCTGAGTATGCCGGAAACATTTAGTATGTCTGTGTGCACGAGGCATTGTAGAGGAGATATGCAAGTATGCAAACAATATGTATGAATAAAAAAACAGTATTAGAATAATCATATAAGTATGCAAATAAAGAGAATATTTAATCCTTTATCCGAAGAGACAAGAGGTACCTAAGCAGGAACGAGCATAGAAAGTTTTACTTAAACTTTAAACACTTGTGCAACATGCATTTTAGCAGACTTAGGTGTTATTTGTTTTTAGACAAAACGTCTTTCTGGGGTCTTTTGTCTTTGTGGCGCAGATCACGCGCAGAAAAAGCCCTCCGCAGGTGTTTGTTTTTTGGAAGCTCGCAGATCTTTTTATGTCTGCAGAAGGTCTTCTCCAAGAAGCTTTGGGCATTAGCTTCTTGGGTCTTCCAAACCTAAAAAAACACATCTCCTCCAAACAACATACTTTATTGTTGTATGAGTTATTTTAATATTGTTAGACATAGGATATATTAAATTTTGATTTATTTAAGCAAGTCTACAGATGTTAAAAAAGAAACAATAGCTTTCTTGCAGACTGCAGACCTTTGGTCCACCCAGAAGCTGTAACAGTTGGCAGATGTGATCCGCATACAGCAAATCTTTTTGCTCCTAAAAAACAAACAGCACCTTAGTGCGACAAGTGACTTCCGATACTTTAAATGCTCTAGAAAAATTATTAAATTTAATAATCTATGGAATCGACCAGCCGCACGGTATATTTTGAAAAAATTGAAATCTATCTATCTTAATTAGAAATTGATCGAACTAGTCGCACGGTTCATTTTAGTAGTTATTTCATAAAAAAACACAACAATAAAATCAATTCAGATGCCATCAGATTGCATTATTTTCTTATTAAACATATACTTCCTCCGATTCAAAATAAGTGATACACTTTTGGTTTCACGGTTTTTGAGGCAAAAGATTATAATGATGGATAAATTAGATTAATTGGATGGTTAGTGGGAATGGGCCCCACACTTTTTGAATAAAGTAGAGTTAATGATGTTTAAAAGTAAAAAGTAAGGGTAAGGGGGTCATTTTACTTTGTTAAAGTAGATAGTTAGTGGGTGAGGGTCCCACTTTTTTTGCCAAATAAGGTAATTTTTCAAAGCGTATCACTTATTTTAAATCACTCAAAAAAGGAAAGTATATCACTTATTTTGAATCGGAGGAAGTATATTAAATTAAACAATCACTAACGCGTGGCCAGAAACCACGTGAGGAAATCCGATTCAAGAAGACATGAACATTCACTCAACCCAACCACATAAAACACGGTGTCGTGATAGAAAATATTATCAAATTCATCCAAATAGAATAGTATTATATTTGTCTCTTTATTATGAATCAAAGGTTACTTTTAATATGACGTTAATCCAAATTACCATTCAACTAATTTATAATGACGTCGTTTGATAACATGACACGATCAAATAAAATAAAAAATTCCTCATACTAATATGATTAATGTGTTACATTTATATATATATATATATGATCTAACTATTATCGTGTTCAACTTTCCACGGACTATCTATTAAATGTTTACCTACAAATCGAAAGAATCTAACTTATGATCTCTAGGAGATATGTCCGACGGTCTTACCTTTATGTTTATATCTCTACTATATTATAAAGCATTTAGGACCTTTCCCCAATCAGTTGAAAATTCAGCCAAATACTTTCCTTTTTTGTCTTGAAAAAGGCTTTAAAAATAACACACTGAGCAGACTTCGAACACATGACCTGTTGCACACAAGACAAGCAAACCAACCAACTGAGCTAGACAGCTATTGAACCTGAGATTCATAATTAATAAATATAATCTAATCTGTCCATAAGCCTCAAAACCCTAAAGCCTCCTCGATTCCAGGTACATGTATCTGCTGTGTCTCTGGCCTCCTCGATTTTCTCCCCCGTCGATTCAATTCTCCCAACCTTATCACCTCGATTCTATCCAGCTACTTCGTTCAAGGTATACTTATATCCATCTCTTTCGTCTTTCCTGAATCAAATCTCACCAACATTCGAAGTAGGGGATTTTATAACCTGAGTTCCTGACTAGGGCCTGTTTGATTTCCTTCCTAATCCATCAGATTCAGTCCAAATTAGACCCGGTCCGAAACATGTTGTTTGATAGAATGCTAATTGATCGGACTCGGTCCAAATGCCGGACTCGGTCCGTTTAAAACGTCTGATTGGGTCCGAATCAGAAAAGCACCAGACTCAATCTATTTTGCCCTGATCTCACACAGCCTCCATCGCAGCTTCCATCATCCGCAGCCTCCATCGCAGCTTCCATCACCCGTCGCAGCCTCCATCCTCCGCCGCAGACTCCATCGTTTCCATCGCTCCATCGCAGCCTCCTTCCTCCGCCGTCTTCCTTCTTCCTCAGGTTCGACCATCTTCACTTTGTAATCGATTTCTGCTGATGTTCTATATACCTGATGTTGGGTTTTTTTTTACTGTAAATCGTTTGGATTTCTGTTGTTGTAATCGTTTGTAAAATCGTTTGTATACCGGTGGTGTTCATTCCGATCTCCGGCGGTTAACCCGCCTCCTCCTTTTTAACTTCGCCGGAGATCCCGCCTCCTCCTTTTTAAGTTCGTCGGAGAACGGCGCTTTTCGTTTTTTACTCGCCAGAGAACGTCTTTTTAAATCGCCGGAAATCCCGCCTTTCAAATTTCCGATTTTAATTATATTATAATTAATTTAAGTATTTAATATTTTAATTATTAAATGTTATATTAAATTAATTATATTTTATTAAATAACTGATTATTTAATATATTATTTAAATAATACTGATTTTAAATATTTAATATGATAATTCTTTTTTAATATAAATTATATAAAATAAAATCTGATTTATTTAATATATTATTTAAATAATACTGATTTTAAATATTTAATAAGATAATTCTTTTTTAATATAAATTATAGAATATAAAATCTGATTATTTAATATATTATTTAAATAATACTGATTTTAAATATTTAATAAGATAATTCTTTTTTTAATATAAATTATAGAATATAAAATCTGATTATTTAATATATTATTTAAATAATACTTGGGTTTTTTTTGTTTTGTTAGCTTTATCCTAGATATGGCACCTAGATTTTCTTGGTCAGACGATGTAACTAAAACCCTTCTTGAAGCTTGCTTACATGAGGTATCAATCAACGGGCATGAGGGTGTTGGCCTGAAACCAAAGTCATGGATAGTAGTAGGTGAGAAACTAAAAAATGATCATGGTGCGGTGGTTGAGTTGGGACAAATGAAATATAGATATGACTATCTGAAAGCCAAGTATGGAATGTGGGTCAAATTGAAAAACAAAACGGGGAATATTTATAATCCAAAAACAAACAGCTTTAATTTGACTGATGAAGAATGGAAAGCGGAGGAAATGGTATTCTTTTATTTTAAAAGTTTGATAATGTCTTTAACTTTTTCAACAATTTGATAATATATTATAATTTTTTTTAAACAGATGAACAAGAATATAGTGAAATTAAAAAATTCGGCTCTCGTTTTTCCCGATCTTTGCACCCAATTGTTCGAAGGGTCTACCGCAACCGGTAGTCAGAGTTATGGGACATCTTCTAAACTCCCTCGTCCTAGTGTAGTGTTCAATGATCATGATTTTGAGGATATGGAGATGGAAAACCTAGCCCCCCCAGCCCCTTAGATTGAAACCTCGGCCCCTAATAGGGGAATCTCATCCTCAACAGAGCAACCCGTTGCAAGTGAAGAATCATCAGGTCAGTCAAAAAACAAGGGTAAACGGAAGCGTCGTGTAAACACACTAGATGATGATTTAAGAGAAGTTGGGAAAGAGATTGTGAAGGCAGCACAATCATTTGTGGAAAAGAATAACATCGACAAAGACATGGATGAAAGCATGGCAAAACTGGATAACCTGGATTGGGGGGAATTGGATCCAAGATATCAGACGGCACTTATGCTATTTGTTGAAAACCCTGGTAATTTGAAAGTCTGGTTACGCCTTAGGTCGTCGACTTGTGACATGTGGGTGAGGAATGCAGGAAAGAAGTTTGGATTATTTGAGAGTCCTTAGACTTTATGGATTATTTTAGATCACTGTATGGATTTTTGTGGATTTTTGTGTGTTATGACTTTTTATGTGTTATGGATTAGTACGTGTTATGGATTTATATATGTTATGGATTAATATGTGTTATGGATTTTTATATGTTATGGATTAGTATGTGTTATGGATTTTTATATGTTATGGATTAGTATGTGTTATGGATTTTTATATGTTATGGATTAGTATGTGTTATGGATGTATATATGTTATGGATTAATATGTGTTATGGATGTATATATGTTATGGATTAATATGTGTTGTGGATTTTTTTTGTAATATGGATTAATATGTGTTTTGACTTTTTACGTTATTTATAATAGGTGACATATGGATACGGATGGTGAATTTCTAACTTTCCTTCTACTATCGTGGTATTGGTTGATGTTGGTCAGGAAAAGGCAAAGAATTGAAAGAATAGGAGCTTATGATCCGGTAGTAAGCGGACATGAGTATACACAAGATTTGATACACGGAAGTCCAAGACAATGTTACGATATGATGCGTCTTTCACAGGAGGCATTTGTATTATTAAGCGATCATTTTAGACAAAGAAATTGGTTGACATGTAGTAGGACAATAAGCGTTGAAGAGAAGATTGCTATGTTTTTACATGTCATAGGACATAATGAACGTTTTCGAGCCGTTAAAGGAAGATTTTCACACTCCACGCAAACAATTCATCAATGCTTTCACGAGGTCCTAGATGCAATGATGTGTTTTGCAAGAGAAATTATAGTACCAACTCATTCTGACCCAACAAGAAATACCTCGGAACGACATAGACGACTAATAGACATATTTCCCGGAGCAATAGGTGCATTAGATGGAACTCTTGTACATGCAGTTGTGCCGGTTGACCAGCAAACTCGTTTTAGGGGAAGAGGAAGAAGTGAATGTTATCAAAATGTATTAGGAATTTGTGATTTTGATATGATATTCACCTTTATATGGGCTGGATGGGAGGGCATAGCACACGATTCAAGAGTTTTAAAAGAGGTTGCATTTAACCCGACTTCCGGATTTCCATTCCCTCCAACAGGTTTGTAATCATTCTTATTTTAATTATGCATATTCTTTAAATAATATATATATAAATATCTCACTTATCTACAGATAAGTATTACCTTTGCGACGCCGCATATACCAACACTCGTGGATTTATGGCTCCCTATCGCAATACTAGGTATTGGTTAGCCGATTATCGAAGACGCATAGCTTTAACTAAGGAAGAAAGGTTCAATCATGCACATGCACATCTTAGAAATGTTATTGAGCGTGCTTATGGTGTATTGAAGGCGAGATTCCCAATTTTAAAACAAATGGCTCCTTATCCTTTTCCAGTGCAAAGAGACATAGTTATTGCTTGTGTCGCGGTGCATAATTTTATACGGAAATATAATATTCAAGATGACTTATTTCCGAACTTTGAAGAGAATACTATGGTTCATCCTGACGTGCAAGGAGAAGGAAGTGATATCGAAAACATACATGGCATGGAATGGGGTACAGAAGGCGTTACATATATGGCTAGTTTGCGTAACCAGATTGCTAATCAACTACTTTCAAGTGGTTCACATTAGATTATTATCTTTTGTTTTTTAGTGTGTTTAATCTAAACTTTTGTTATCATCATATAAAAATTTATGTAATATGTTTGCATCCGTTTGTAGTATTTGGATATGCTAATTGAACTTGTAACAATCAACTATTTTGGAATATTTATTAGATAATTTTATAGCTTTTATTTTGGAATGAATCAACTATTTTTATATAATAGTTATCATCATATATAAATTTATGTTTACTTTAAATTTTATATGATGATTTTTATGTAATTATTTTTAATTATTTAGCAATTTAATCAAACACATATATTTTATCTAGTACAAAAGAGAAAAGTAATAAGGTCATTATTCATCAATTAGCAAATTCAATTAACAATCTAATCAAACACATGGACTCAATCCGATTCTAACTCAATCCGATTCCAACTCAATCCGATTCCGACTCAATCCGATTCCGACTCAATCCGACGGGACCTTAATTTCGGTTCAATCAGATCCAAAAAAGATGGCCGGCGCCGCCTATGCCGATCGATTTTTGCGTAACACCTCCGTCAGCAACGCCTCCAAGAGAGTCTCTTCTGAAACCAAGTGCAAAGCAGGCGCGTCTCCGTTTTCCTTTCGATACACGACATCAAAACCTAGATCTGATCATATTTTCAGGTGATATTGAAACCACACTCACTAATTTGACTACGTTTAATGTTTTCAGTAACGACTGCAAAAAGTTTATGTTTTATTGTTGGTGAATTGAAGGTGTCCAGTTGAAATGAGCTTTGGCGTTGATGATATGTATGCTTACTCTCTTCTGTCGGGGTTACGGTAGGCTTTATCAAAGTTCATGACTCCTCATTTTCCGTCAGTTCAGTTTCAATTACGTTCATAAAGAGTTACGAGTAATAATTTAATAATCAAAGTTCTGTATTCATTTGTTCTTTATAGGTACGTAGAATGAGTGATATAAATATGTTTAACTTACATTCAGTAAGTTTGATGTATATGAGCAATTATTATATAAAGTTTCACAAACTTTCAGTGACAACTTCAGATTGCTTTGTTTTAATTTCAGATTCATTTTTAACACGCCTTCAGCTTTCTTATACAGTCGGCCACCGCATAACTTACCTGAAATCTGCCACTTCTTTGAAGACTTGTTTCTTGCAAAATTCGCGGGTCATGTTACCTGTTAAAACTTAAAACAGGATATACGAGTTTTTTAAATCATTGCTCTCTTATGTTCACAAGTTATTGTGAATTTGTATGACTCTATAAGGTACTTGGATTACTTATTGATTTATCTTTTAGTTAAAACCTTTTGGTGTTAAAAACACACAATATAAAAATAAAACAAATATTTTTGTGTTCATCACAGGTTAACAAGCAGGAAGTCGGGGCTGTGTATTTTGGAACATTTGACAAATGAAGCAACCTGGTTTCAGCGCATATATTTTGATTGTAGTTGGCGAAAATTGAAAAAACCTGGGTGATTTAAACAGTTTGTAGTTGGTGAAAATTGATAAAACGCGGGGTACTGGATAAACTATTTTTTTTCAATGACAATAATTATGGTCACGTCTTATGTTTATGATTATGACATTTATGAAAGTGGGGATGTTTTCTAACTGTCACTAGCATGACCATCATCTCTTTTTGTTCATGTTTTTGTTCTTTAATCGTTCTAATATAAAAGGTAATATATAATCTTTTTGTTCCTGTTTTTGGGGATTCGAATTTAGTGATAGCCAACCCCTTTGAAAGCACCTAAACTGGCCAATAGATTTTGCCAGAAGATGATATATAATCTCGGTGATGACAAATTGGGGATTATATGATTTCTGGTGGTGGAATTCAGATGCCGCCATCATGTTAAGACAATTGTTATGAGTCCCATTTTAGTAACTTCAATTCGAAAACACGGTTAACCAATTATGGATAACTGGGCTTTGCGTCTTAAGTTCGCGAAATTGTCAAACCAATATTAGCGGGCTAACCATCCATGAACACCATATTTTATAATGATTAATGATACAATTATTCTTAATTTCCAACACCAATATACAAGCATTTTCATGATTTTGGTTCAAATTTATTTATCTTCACGATATATAATGCATTTAAATCTTAATTTACAATTTTCAGTGAACGGACTTGCTATTTCGAGACAGATTTTTGTTTATAAAAGAATGCACCATGCCTTATTTGAACTTGCGACCTATGTGTTATTAACACAACGTGTTAACCAACTAAGCTACTACCACCATCATCCCGATTCTCGGCCAGCAGCACCACCACCACCATCACTATCACCAACCAATTGGTGGCCAAGAAATATAGTCACAGGGTACCCGCCGCCGCATTGTGCGGGTACCTGCTAGTTATTATTTAATGTGTTATATGATAAGGTTAATTAATTTATATGTTAAGCTTGTAACGTATGTCATTTTATTAATTAACGTTTTATTCCTGAGAAATTATGAAACACTAGTTGCAATCTAATTAATAAGATACGGATCTCATTTAAAAAAGATGTAATAGTCCTTGATCACTTTACATAGTAACAAGAGAGGATACGGTTGGTTCGTTCTTGAATCTTGACCAATAAATAAAAATAAAATACAATTTTTAGTAGATTGAAATAAATGGATAAATAATTGTGTCGAGCAAGTTGCTATAATTTTTGTGGAAGGAGAAACATGTCAGACTAGTGGTCTTTGGCAAAAGAGACCAACTCCAATTTAGTTAAATACCTCGTATATCTTTTGCAAATCTTTGAGTACTTATGACTTTTAAAAAATAGACTTAGATTTGAAGTCGTGTACTTGTTAAGCAAAAGATATCCTCTCTGCCAACTAGAAATGGCAAAGAGAGAGGATGAAAAACTAGTAAACTGATTAATGTATTATTTTCATTTTGATAAGCGTAAAAATTTAAATATCTTACATTGTTAAATTTTGTATGTTTCATATACTTCTTGGCTATTTTACGCAAGGGCATTCCTAGGGGTGGGCATATGCCCACCCTATATTTTTTCCAATTAGTATAAATTTTTTTAGCGTCTGCTCATTTTTAGCTTTTGCTCATCAAAACATATATAAATGTATGAGCGATAACTAATTTACGTCGTATATTAGCTTAATGGTTAACTCATTTATCTTAAAACATATAACATTTAGTTCAAGTCCCTTTTATATATATTTTTTTAAAATTTATTTTGTCCTTATTTCTTTTTTAATGTTTCTTTTCTTATATCTACGATTAAAATTTTCTTTTGACTAATTTCCCCTTATTTTTCTTGGTTTAAAAATGTTATGTTTGCAATTTCTTTGATTACACGTGTATTTTAACTAGTAACATATTATTTTAAATCATCCATATATAAACACTTTAAATTTTTTTACTAAAACGTTATAACAAAATTAAATACGAAAATAGATTAAGAATACAAAATTTGTATACGAATTCTACCACTATAAAAAATTGCATTCTATTTTTTATATTGCTAAATTGTAAATTTTTTTATCTTAGAATTAACTAACAAGCGAATTTTAATTTATATAGTTTATGGTTAGACTTTCTTCAAACGAAAGTTGATTTATTTTTGTTTACGATTTGATCTAAAAAAACATCACTAAAGAACATAACTTCCACTTTAAAATTTTATCCACCTTTGAAATATCTCCGCCCCTGATATTACGTATGTATATATGTGCAATTTGTCAATGTTTGAGTTATGATACATGTTGATTTTATGCCCTAAAACCTAAACAAATACATGTTAGTTAGTTGTCACATGAATTACCATCGTAACTTTCTACTGCCGTAAATTGTTAAAGTTAGAAATATTTGAATATATTATTTTGTACTTTTATTTTTGGCTAAATCACATAAATCATAAAGTTAAGTTTTTTTTAGGTTGATTGGCTTAAAAATGCTTTATATTGATTGTTTAGCTGATTGTGAAATTTTAGTAATAAATTTGATGTTAAAAAATAAAATAAAATAAAAATAAATGAAACGTCTTCCTTGTCCATTAATGGTAAATTAAAATTAACATATGTAGCTAGTGCATTATACTGTAATATTTTATCGACACTTTTGATCATGATATCAAATAAAATTGTATATTTTTATTTAGGGAATGCAAGTTAACTCATCGGGTATCACTATAGACTGTTGTGCTATAACCCCGCTACATTAACATTTTTATTTTTACATTCACACACCAGAATAAATCTCCGGTTTTGATTTTCATCAGTCCGATCAAAACCATTTCTCAGCTTTTTTCGGTTCGATCCTGAACCGTCCAATTTGGTTCTTGAACCGTGCATAGTTCTACGTACATCACATACTATGGGTGAGCTCGGTCAAGAAACCGAACCAAATCGAAACTGACGGAACTGGAAACGATGAATATCCAAAATCAAAACTGAACCGATTACATGTTTTTCGGTTTTAATTCGGTTCATCTTCAGTTTTTTTAGCACAAATGTTCATCCCTATATCTAAGAACCGAACCAAAATCGAAACTGATAGAAATAAAAAAATATGAATTTTTATTTCACACACCAAAATTGCGAAGTAATTCCGTGGCTTCTGTAGACAAATAGACCCCATACTTTGACCACTAAATGTAGCCCCACACGCCCACCATATGTGACAAGTCCTCACTCTTTCCTTTAACGCGCATTAATACAGCTTCCCCTCATCCTCATGTATAAATTCACAACCCCCTCATTATCTCCCTAACAGAATCACTCTTTCTCTCTCTAAAACACACACACAAATGGGCAACTACGTTTCAGCTTGCACCAGTTTCGGAATCTCACCGATTATGAAGAACAGCAAAGCAGCCAGAGTCATTTTCCCCACCGGAGAAATCCGCCAGTTTCAGGATTCCGTCAAAGCCGCCGAGATCATGCTTGATTGCCCTAATTTCTTCATAGTCAACTCAAAGTCGTTGAGCATCAACAGACGCTTCTCACCTCTCTCCGCCGATGAAGATCTGGAACCTGGAAACGTTTACATTATGTTTCCGATGAGGAGAGTGAACTCAATGATCACGCCGGCGGATATGGCGGTGTTTTGGATGTCAGCCAATAGTGCGCCGAAGCGGATTTCTGGTAAGATATCTCCGGAATCAGCATTGGTTAGCGGTGCGACGGTGATGATGCAGAACGAGGTGGAGCTTCCGAGGTTGGTGGTGGAGTCGCCGGAGTTTAGTCACCGGTTAATCGTTTCCAGATCAAAAAAGCCCTTTCTGGATACCATTAAGGAAGAGCCGGTTCGTAACAAGTAAAACGAATGTTTATTAGTTTAAAAGGGTAGAATAGTAAATATAGTTAGTGTTAGGAATATTTCTATAATATTCATTAAAGATTTGATGTGTCAAAACTTATAAAGTACAAGGACCTAAATTGAAGATATGGAAGTCAATATTTGAATAAAGATTTAGGAGATAATCATAAATGTAAAAGATATAGTATATATTTATTAGCTTAAAAGATTTAGTATTATCTTTTCTTTGTAAATCTCTAGGTTTTCTAGTATATAAAGAAATCTGGAGGTATAGAATTAGTCGTTCTTGAAACCCACGTTTTGACGTGTATGTGTGTGTACTCTAAGCCTCAAGGTCGTTTGATCCTGTTAACCAAAACCGTTCTACATATTTATATGTAAAATTGGGGCTTTTAGTAATCATTGTATAAATTGATGATGATGAAAACCTTGTTTAGCAATACAAATTTGTTCGTTTAATTCCGCATTGTTTATGATTTGTATATGTTTATTCCAGATCAAGAACTAACTATTCTTGAGCCTAAAGATCGATTATATAGAGTTGTTCTAAACTCATATACGATTTATTGCGGTTTTTAATACGCTCAAGACTTTAGATGTATCAATTAATGAAATAATTAATTAAAGATTAAGAGTTTATAAATCATGAGTATGATATTTATGCCTACCATTTAAAACTACTCATATGTCTACTCATTAGATAAAGACAGATGTTAAAATCAATGGATAATATTTGGAGAGAGAATTAGTTAAATACACATATTAACACATCAAGTGAGTAAACTTATGAGTAGATCTAAATAATACGACTAAATATCATTTCTCATCAATCATATATTGAGAGGCTTGTATAAATATGGTTCTAAAAATTTCTCATTAGTTTCGACATAACTTGTTAAACTTTAAAGGTTGACTATATCACCATCCAAGGCTTTGGCCTAACGCTTCACGGATGGTAAGATCGCATTTAGTTCATACTTATCTGTTATTAGCTATGTTTGTAGCCTTGTAGGCGTGTTAAATGTATAATTTGTAAGTATCAAACATATGTAGTTATTTAGTTACAAAAATGATAGAAAATGTTAAACTTGAAGAAAATATTGATGAACTTATATCATAACTTTATAATTATGTATTTTCAATCTTTGTTTATATAATTGCATATAAAATTATTGTCTTACATAATGCACTAGAAACGTCATGACATCGCTTATAAAGGTTGAGGCCTTATCATGTTATTACACCGCGCCTTACGTTATCTAAAACTTTATGTATAAGTATACATGTTTAGTACCAAAGCCTTGTTATATTAATGTGTTGTAGAGTTTTTTTTCTCTCTATAACATTGTTAGGATCGATTAACTATGAACAAGTTAATAAACACCTTAGATCTAATTGATAATAGAAGTTGCAGCGGATCAACACTATATCAATGAATTAAGAACGATGAACTGTAAAGCAATATACGAAAATATTAAGAACACAGTTTCACAAAAAGCTTCAATGTATATTATTGATTCACAATACACACGTACGTTTACAATTTGTAAGGAACTATTTATAATAGTCCTTGAAGCCTAACTATTTACCCTAGTTATTCTAGGACTTGATTTACATTCGAATTATATAAGATATACATTGAATTACATTCTATAACTATCTCTACGAAGATCTCGGACTTGATTTGCTTCCAAATCGTATATCAGTAGTAATCTGCAATCACCAGTAGTAAATAAGCATTGTCAGTAGTAAGTCTGGTGACCAGTAGTAAGTCCAGATACAACGTCAGTAGTAACTACTATTGATCAGTAGTATCTTCAATATGCCTTGATCAGTAGTAACTAAGTTATAGACTTCACCAGTATCAACTTCATCAGTAATAAGTAATTCTGCCCCATCAATACTAAGTATAACATTCATCAGTAGTAAACACAATCAGTACTAACTGCAGCATCAGTATTAAGTTGATCTGTGATTTTGTTCCAACAAACATTAATTCCAAAAAAAATACCACACCATGCACAATTTATGTAAAACAAAAGTAAAAAAGAAAAATACATTAACCGGGTATTATAGCCATAGCGCCGAGCTTTTTGCGTGGGTTTGGCGCATGTCAAGATACTCTATGGCGGTGCCATACGTGTTCGACGGGGCTATAAAGCTCACATACCGAGCGATTTCATTTGTATATTATTAAAATTAAGTAAAAACATCCGAAAGAAATTTACTTACTATATTAACAAAATTACAACTAGAAATATGCACAAACGGATTGTAAGACTGGAAAATAAACTAAATTTCATATTAAAACAATATACAAGAAATGAAATATATAAATAAACCCAAAGCCATTTACCAAACTCATAGACGTTATGTAACTTATTATAAGTGGATTTTTTAAGTTGACATTTTAAAAAGACTCAGAACCATCTTTAGTGAATGAAAGACCGAAAGGTTGAACCAAACGACGTTATAGAGATCTAGTATACAAATCGGAATTTTCAACGTTCATGTTACACTTTTGAACTAGTTTGTTTTATACATTTTTTGATTATTTGCTATAAAATAATGTGTACTATTTTGACAAGACTAATGTCTAATGGTTCTAAATCATACTATATATAATCTAAGAATTGTTAAATAATCAAAATATAATAAAAAGCCGTTTCAAGATAGTGACATACGGAGTACTAAACAAGGGTTAGAAATAAGTTACGCGGTTTCCTCGTGTTAATGTCACTACCATGCATGCATTATCACAAATAAAACATTTCAAATAATAGTCTTTTATAAAGTTAGAAAAGCCTTAGAATATATATATTTTTTAATAACGTGTAACAGCTTATAATATGTAATCACCAAATAAATAATCAATTTAAAATATAGTATTATTCGTAACTATAATATTTTTTTACAACGGAAATAAATTAACAATATTGGCCGTTTCATGATGAAGAAGCAAAAGGCACTAAGTTTGACCACTATTTAGTTTGTTTTCATGCCACTACTTTAAGTAATTTGTGGACGGAGAGTAACGTTATCGCCGGATATAAATAATTGGAAATGTTCAATATACAATTATACATGTAGCAATTAACAAATATCTTTGGGATATAAGTGATCTATTACTGATGCTGCAGTTGATACTGGTAATGTCTTGATGTTGCTAACAAGACTTACTACTGATGGGGCAGAATTACAAAGATACTACTGATGAACGATCTACTACTGATGGGTGCATATACTACTGATGATCATATTTGGTGCAGACCGTGTCCGAGATTCTAGCAGAGTTAGTTTAGAATCTTTTTGTAATTCGAATTGTAATGGAGTCCTAGAATAACTAGGGTATAATGTTAGGCTTCAAGGACTATTATATATAGTTCCTTATGAATTGTAAACATACGTGTATTGATCGATTAATTAATACATTGAAGCTTTTTGTTAAATTGTGTTCTTGTTATTCTTATTCAAGTTCTAGTTTGTATTGTTCTTATTCAATCAACATAATGTTAATCTGCTGTAACTTCTATTGTTGAGTAGATCTGTGATTCAATAACTTATTGAGTTATTCGACCTCGACAAGTGGTATCAGAGCAATAAGGTTCTAGATCTACGAATTAAGAACATCAAAAAGTTCCATACTTTCGAAACAAAAATTGTTAATCATGTCTGATAACAATGAAAGCACGCAGGCAAACAAGATTCCAATTCTCACCCCCAATAACTTTGGGATGTGGAAAAACAGAATTAAGCAGTACATGCTTATTACTGATTATTCCATGTGGGAAGTTGCTCTGGAAGGTAACAAAACCATACAAACTCAACTCACAAGTTCATCAACTGTATCAGACAAACTCAAGTGTGACAAAGAGAAGAAAGACAAAGGAATTGAACTAAAAGCTTTAAGAACCCTGTTGCTTGCTATTCCCAATGACTACCAACGTCTATTTATTGAATACGACGATGCTAAGAAGCTATGGCAGACACTGGAGAAAAGGTTTGTTAGTACCAAAAGTACTAAAAGAAACATGAAGTCTGTCTTGAAGCAAGACTTTGAAAACTTCAAAGGAAGGAAGAATGAATCCCTGTCACAAGTTTTTAATCGATTCAACAAGCTCATTGGTGAACTCAATCAAATTGGAGTTAAACCAGACAATGATGATGTCAACAAGAAGTTTCTCAGATCTCTTGGTGAATAATGGTCTATGTATACTGTTATATATAGACAAGGAGATGCATTGGAAGAAAAGGAGCTTGATGAACTCTACAATGAACTACGAGTGTTTGAATATGGGGTAAGTCAGAAAACTCCTATTTTACCTTCAAACAATGTTGCGTTTGTGTCCAGTACATGTACAGGTAAGGATATTGTTAGTCCCTAGACTAAGTAAATAAGATTTGATGATCGATAGCTAAGAAGAATAATATCAGCTGAAGTACGTATCTCAGCTGAAGCAAGTATATGCAATAAACCTTCAGCTGAGTATGTACTTAGCTCTAGGAAAACAAGTCAAATCAGCAGCTATAGAAGAGTGTTCATTCGAAGTCTATGGCCAAAGGACAAAGACAAGAAGAACATCATCCAGCTGATTGTGGAATCAGCTGATGGTACATGCTGCAGATAAAGACTTAGTGGAAATATTCTTGACACTTTGAACATTTCCCTTTCCCGCTCAAAGAAGAAGAAAACGATGAAGATCTTCTATTTTGGAATAGAAGATAATATGTCAATACATCATCGTTTGTCCCTCCAAGCATGTAAACGAAAAGTCAACTACTTTTGTACTATCATAGTACACCTTTTCACCGTGCGTCAGAAAAGGTAGAAAAAGGAGTTGACACAAAGTACACTTGGGACTATAATCTATGCAAGAGAATTTAATGTTTCCGTGGACAAGTCTACATCGACGAATGATATGTTTACACGTCGAGTATTTTGTGGACAAAGGAACACGGATCTTGGGCTGTATATAGAGACGTAAATGCTTCCATTTACACACACCTTTTAGAATTCATAGCACAAGAACATTCTCTGAGAGTTTGTTATTGTCTGATATTAACTCCTTCGTAGTTATTACTCAGGCATTCAATATCAGCTGATATAAACTCTCCTTGCATTATCTTCTAGTTTGAGCGAACAAAAGTGTCATTTCAAGTATAGAGTTTTAGTTAGTGTGTACTATCTATTTCCGCAAACTTTGTATAGTATTAAGTTGTTTTAATAAACTCTTAATCATTGAATCTTGTGTGTTCTTTATCTTATCGTCTTTACTTTTCATAACACAACACATTTGTGTTGTTGGGATCCAACAACAGGTATCAGAGCAAGTGTCAAAGTTGTCTTCCATCAACTTTGAGCATCTGTTATGGCTGAACCTACAACATCCGATCTTCCATCATCTGGAAAACCTCCCAAACTCACTCAAACCAACTATCCCATGTGGAAAACTCGTATGTTATCCCACATGGTTACCTATCACCCAAAACTTCAAGACAATATAACGATAGGAAAATACATTCCCAAAACCCTTATCCCTGGTACCCCCAAAATACCAGAATACTATGTTGTGAAATCTGAAGCTCAATGGACAGACGCTGAAAAACGTCTTGTTCATCTTGAGAACAAAGGAAGGGATATGCTTTTTCAAGCAGTTGGTGATGAACTGTATCACAATATTCAATTTTGTGACTCATTCAAAGAGATGTGGGAAAGGTTGGCTGAAATGTATGAAGGCACATCCGTTGTGCGTGAACACAACAAAAACATGCTCATCCATGACTACGAGCTGTTTAAAGCCAAACCTAGTGAGACAATAGCTCAAACATTCAACCGTTATAACATTCTGTTAAACGAGCTAAAGTCTCATGGGGTTTAAAAGGACGTTATGTCCAAGATGTGTAAGTTTATGGCAGCTCTTCCCTCTAAATAGGCTACCATTATAACTTGCATGAGTACATCTCCCACGTTAAAAGATTATACTCTTTCCTCTCTCTATGGCATGCTTCTAAGCCATGAGAGAACTGTACTCAACAAATTTCAACCTCCAAAGGACTCTAAAGTGAGCTCCTCAGGATCCTTAGCTACTCTTATTTCTCTAAACAAACCCAGCAGAATTGAATATCCTCCCTCAGATGATGAAGCTGACAAAACCTCAGCTGTTGATCTGTTCAACATACCTGAGGTCAACATCGAAGAGATCGATGAAGACGAAGATAATGAAGCCCTTATAACTGAGCTTGCCCTACTTGTCAAAAACAGAAAATTTTTCAAAGGCAAATCGAGCTCCTCAACTAGAGGCTCAAGTAGCAGACCTATCTCATCAGTTGTACCTTCTAGATCCTCTGGAAATACTCCTGATATCTCTGAGATAACATGCTACAACTGCAACAAGAAGGGACACAATGCTAACGACTGCAAGCAAAAGAAAGCTAGTTCATCCTCTTCAAGTGGTGAGTCCATTGAAGAAAAGTACAAAAAGCTACAAGCCTTCACCAAAAAGATCCTAGAAGAAAAGAAGGCACTTGAAGGCAAAATTGCTGACAAGGGTCTCGTAGCTGAAACTCACGATTGGGCTGACTCTGGTGACAGCTCATCTGATGATGATGAACCAATGGCCACAATGTGTTTGATGGCTCGTGCTGATGAAAGTATTACAACTGATGATGCTGGTTCATATCAATGGGTCAACATAGTTCACAAAAAGGTATCTTCTCTAACCTCTGCTGAGGCTTCTGAAGCCAACGATATTGTTGACTCCATTATCTGTGACTTGCACTTCATTGATCAGCTGAAAGGTGAATGTTTGGATAAACACAGTGCTATTCTTCGTGAAAACACATTTTTAAAAGAAAGATTAATTGATCAAAAAACTTTAAAAGAAGAACTTTCTGAAACAAAATTTATAAACTCAGTTCTTCAACACGATCTTAATGAAAAAGTTAAAGAACTGGAAGCAATTAAAAAGATTTGTGAATCATGGTCTCGATCATCCAAACATGTGAGTGAGTGTGTCAACTCACAGATTCCTAGTCAAGTACAAGCTGTATTAGGAGGAGATTTCCTGGCTGCAGCTGCTGCACCTGACAGCAGTACGGATGATCCATACTACTCAACAGCTGATGCTTCTGTGCCGGCTGAAGAGTTGGTTTTTGGTTCCTTTGTTAAGTCTACCAAAACCTATGCTACTGAGATGTCCACAGAAGAACCTTCTGAAACTACTGGAGAAGAGTCATCAGCTGACTCCTCTGCCATAGTTGTTAGGACCCCTAAAATAGTCATTGTTGAACCAAGTAAGTCTATCTTGGGTTCAGCGCCTGCTGCTTCTGCTAGACCATAGAAGAAGACTAGCAAGACAACAGGAAAGAGAGCTGTTCTTACACCCTCCAAGGTTGAGCCAGTTGGAGTTCGTACTCGAGCTGCAAAGAACAAAGGTAAGAGTGTTTCTAAAAACACTCCAAGTCCTTCTTCAGCTGTGTCTGTCAAACGGCTGAAAGGAAAGGTCAGCAAGCTGACATCACTCGTGCAAACTCTGACTATCTCAGATAGTCAGAAAGGGATTTTGGGTCCAGTACCCAGCCCCACCGCCTCGCCTTCCACTCCACTACAAAGGAACATAAATGTTATAAGTGTGGAAATCGTGGACATATGGCAAGCGAGTGTGACAACACAAGCTTAAGTCCCTCTCCAACTTCAGCTTGTGAGTACATTAAGAACCCAACCCCTATGAGCTCCAGCAATAAATCTCAAGGACCCACAAAGGTGTGGGTTCCCAAAAAGAACTAACTCTTTTAAACTTATGTGCAGGGTGATCAAAGCAAACACGTCTGGTACATAGACAATGGTTGCTCAAGACATATGACTGGATACAAATCCCTGCTTGAAGAGTTCGAAGTTTGTGCTGGTCCTCCAGTAATTTTTGGTGATAATGGTAGAGGCTCAACTGAAGGCTACGGATCCATCTCTAATGGATCTGTAAAGATCACAAGAGTTGGTTATGTGAACGGGCTGAAACATAATTTAATCAGCATTACCCAACTATGTGATGCAGAGTTCTCAGTGAACTTTAATAAGTACAGAGGAACGGTGACAACTAAAAGTGGAAAAGTAGTGCTTATAGCACCAAGAAACAACCATGTATATACACTTGACATGAATCCTCAAAACCAAGAAGTTTGTCTATTCTCTCACTCCACTGAAGAGCTAAATTGGTTGTGGAATAAAAGGCTATCTCACTTAAACTTTAAAAACATATCTAAGTTGTCCCGAGGACAGCTAGTGAATGGCTTGACACAGATCAAGTATGAAAAAGATAAGCTTTGTTCAGCTTGTGAACAAGGCAAACAACATAAAAGCTCCTTCAAATCAAAGCAATGTTTTTCCATCGACAACTACCTACACATGCTTCATATGGATCTCTTTGGTCCTATGAGCACTGAAAGTCTAGGTGGAAAGAAATATACACTTGTTATCGTTGATGAATACTCACGATATACTTGGGTTATATTTCTTCGTAATAAAAGTGATGCATCTGATGAAATCATCAAATTCATCAAGAAGATGGAACTTCTAAATGGGTCAAGACTAAAACAACTGAGATCAGACAATGGTACTGAATTCATAAATCATACATTGGAAAACTTCTGCTCCGAAGTTGGGATCTCACAAAATTTTTCAGCCGCTAAAACACGTCAACAGAATGGTGTTGCTGAAAGAAGAAATAAAACCCTAATAGAAGCTGCAAGAACAATGCTTGCTGAGTCAAACATGCCAAAGCAATTTTGGGCAGAAGCTGTTAACACAACTTGTTTTACTCAAAACAGGTCTCTCTATGTGAAGAGACATAAAAAAAACTTCTTATGAGATTCTCCGTCAGAGGAAACCTTATATCGGTTTCTTTCATGTCTTTGGTTGTGTGTGTTTTGTATTAAACACACAAGATCAGTTGAGTAAGTTCGACTCTAAAGCTGATGAAGCAATTTTCTTGGGGCACTCCACTGTATCTAAGGCATACAGAGTTTTCAACAAAAGAAGACAAACATTGGAAGAATCTATAAATGTTACTTTTGAAGAGCACTCTAAAGCCTTAAATCCCACCTCTGCTGAATCATCTGACGCATTCCAGAGATCAGTTGTACCACCTTCTAATGATACAGCCGAAGCATTCTCTGATGCTTTAAATCTTTTTGAAGTTCCAATAAATGATTCAGATGATACATTCCATGATGCTCCCACATATCTCGTAGATATTGCAGCTGTCCAACAAGAAATTCCAACAGCTAGAGCATCATCCAAGGCTATCTCTAAGCCACCTCTTCATACTTCAAGAAGATTAGTTCAAAATGAAGTACTGAATCATGCTGAGCATTCAACCGCTCATCAAGGATCAAACTCTGCTGAATCTTCTTCCTCTTCAGCCGCTCCCCAATCCAAGTGGACCTCAGAGCATCCAATTGAATTAATCATTGGAGATCCACAACAAGGAGTGGTCACAAGAAGTAAGGCATCATGTAATCTTTGCCTATGGTCGTGTTTCTTAGCAGCTGAAGAATCAAAGAATATCAAAGCTGCATTGGAAAACTCCAGCTGGATTCAAGCGATTCAGGAAGAACTTAACCAATTTGAGGTAAAAAAAGTTTGGCAGCTGGTGCCCCCACCAGCTGGTAAGACAATAATTGGTACCAAGTGGGTATTTAGGAAAAAAAATGGATGAAGAAGGCGTGGTTATTCGCAACAAGGCTAGACTTGTTGCACAAGGATATAGACAGGAGGAAGGAATCGATTTCGATGAAACATTTGCTCTAGTAGCAAGGCTTGAAGCTATAAGAATATTTTTAGCCTATGTTGCTTACAAGAACTTCACAGTTTTTCAGATGGATGTGAAGAGTGCATTCTTAAATGGTAAATTGCAAGAGGAAGTCTACGTGAAACAACCCCAGGTTTTGAAAATCCTAAATACTTGGACTACGCGTATAAGTTGGATAAGGCGCTATATGGGTTGAAACAAGCTCCTCGTGCATGGTATGACACTCTTTCCACGTTCCTTCTGGCAAATGATTTCACCAGGGGAAAGATGATAAAACCTTATTCATTCGTAAAATCAAAGGTGATATCATTCTTGTTCAAATTTATGTGGATGACATAATTTTGGTGCTTCTGATGAAAAGCTTTGTAGACGTTTTTCAAAACTCATGTCTACAAAGTATGAGATGAGTATGATGGGTGAATTAACATATTTTCTTGGCTTACAAGTTAAGCAAACTAAAAATGGAAGTTTTATAAACCAAGAAAAATATATCAAAGATCTTTTGAAGAAATTTGATATGAATTCATCATCATCAATAAAAACTCCAATGGCTCCTCCCAAATTTCTAGATAAAATGCAGCCCGACTACATAGAAGAGTTCACGACGTGAACTTGGAGTTCCCGATCGGGAACTTCATCCAGCGATTTTGTGGGTTTTGATTAATCAGACTTCACGCCTAGGTCACGATCGGGAAGAGGTCACCAAGCGCGAAGTTCACGTCCGTGAACTAGTTCACGGTGTGAACGTTGGTCGACAGCAGTATCGGGAAAAAGCTAGGGTTTTCTCATTTTCAATCATCCACTTGGTGCAGCCGAGATTGGAGAAGAAGAAGGCGATTTTGGTGTTCTTGGGTTTAAATCTACACCATCTTTGAGGGTCTATGCATCTAAGCTAAGATCTAAGGTATATTTCATCTCCTAACTAGTTTATGAACTTGTATTGGGAAAAATTGTGATTATGGAGTTGGTATGTGGAAGATCTTGTTAAGGGTGTTTATGGAGAGTGTAAAACACCCATAGGTAGTATATGGATCATGTGTTCAAGTTGGGTTTATGATTTGTTGGTGAAATCATGAACTAGGGTTTATGGATTTCCACCAAGCTTATGAGCTTGGTGGTTGGGGTTGAGTATGATGATATTAGATGATGTCTAGTTATGGATGATAACTAGAAATGTGATGATTATGTTGATAGGTTGCAAGGACCTAAGAGTTGAAGTTATTCCATAGGCGGGAAGCAAGGATTCGGGTTAACAAACACGATCTGGAGAGCATTGCTAAGGTGAGTACATGAGACTTTTAATCTGGGTACATAACAAATAATTTTGATAATACATATGATAATTTATGGGTCCTTATTAATAAAATTTTTGATAAAGATAGAGACTGAAATGTATGAGAGTATGTAGGGTGTGATACTATAATATGTCTAGTATGATGGACGAATTTGAGGGTAAATATGATTGATGATATTGGAAGTAGTATGATAAACTAAGTAATAATGAAATCTTTATTAACGAACAATAATAATAAAGACAAAGAGTAAAAGAATGCACATTGAGTCTTTATTAATAAATATGTATTAGTAAAGCAATTGGAGATGATTTTGTAGTAATGACTATCTATTGGTAAGACTTACTAATAAAAGTGAAGAACGAATATATATGAAAATGATATGAAGTGACTAGTAATGGTTATGTATTATAGTCAATGGAAAGATAAAATTATTATGATATCGATGAATAAGAAATATATCTTATTAAATAAGCAAGTATAGACCTCATAGGGTCATAGAAGTAGAAGTAAACGTGGGTTGCTTATGATCGGGTCCGTGGGACCATACATGTACGTTCATACTATGTTGAACTAGTTATATGTAGTTATTATTGAATAACTAACTCGTTTGATGATTTATGTGATAGTCGAAAGCTTTGATTGAAATAATTGTTGAGTTATGGTAAGTATGAGATGACATGATGATGCGGGGGACCCCCAGTGATGAGGTGTGGAATGAGGGGCCGTTGGGTGGATTCCCATCAACTCATCCACGTTAGTAGTCTTGCTAACTGGACGTATTCCGGCGAGTAAGGCATGTATCGGTAGATTGGGCGAATCCCTCTTGCCGGTATCTTGAAGCTTATTAATGGCGATGGATTTCGGTTAATAAGTTGATGTGAAGCTTACTAATGGCGATGGATTTCGGTTAGTAAGTTAATGTGATTCTAGTACATACATGTTTATGTATTAGGTATGTTTGTTCTTCTAACTAGTTCGGGGGCAACCCGATAGTTAGATATGGTTGCTAGTAGAGCATAGATTGATAGTGTCACGATAGGGTGACTAGATGGTAGTGAGATTGTTTATATATATATATATATATATATATATATATATATATATATATATATATATATATATATAAAATGATTCTTATTATTGGGGTCTAAAACCCATGCATCTCATGAGACTATTTTGTCTCATGTACTACATTTGTTTTGTGGCTATGTACTCAGGTACATGTTGAAGTGATAGAAGGTTGCATTAGAAGTGGCCTAGAGATGTTTAGCTCGGGAGCTCATAGATAGATACCGTTGCCTATGGTTTTGATATACTTAGTGACACCGTATTTTTGTAAACTCTGATAAGGTTTCAAGGTTTTTGTTAAACTGTATTTTGGACAATATGTCAAATAATGGGAAACTGTATTTTTAAATGATTTAAACGATGTTTTAAAAATACGGGTGTTACAACTTGGTATCAGAGCTATAGTTTAAGTGAATTAGGTTGGATGACCATCCGAGTCTTAGACTGTAGCTATAGGAATGTAAGATTCCTTGAGATCGATAGGTTGACCTTGAGACTTATTGTTAAGTTTAGGGTTGAACCTAGGGGACCTATAGAAGTTGTTATGAATTATGCAATGTGAGTCTTTTGAGACGGTAGGGCATTAGTATGATAGGGTCGACCCCTATGAGAAATGCTATGATTTGATCTAACTGTGTTGTTTTCAACTGTTGAGTTGATCATTTGAATCTTGTTGGTTGGATATGTTGGTATGGCGAAAGAATGAATGTGAAAAGTGGACGAGCTCCACTAAATTGGGAAGAGTTATGAATGAGGGTAGGCGAAATGATTCCAATACCCGTATGAAGGAAGAGCAGTCGAGTGGCGAAATTTGTATTGGGAAGTTATCTACGTAAAAAGGTAACGAGACCTAACCGGAAGAAACGAAAGGAAATTGTATAACGCCGTCATAGCATGTAAAAACAGTTGTGTAATTCGGGAGTTCTGAGCCGAAGGTCACGATGTGGTGGATTCTATAGATTTAGCAAGTGCTAGAGAGTATCAAATGAAGGGAAAACGATATGGTGACATGGCGTCACCATTATTGAAGGACGAGGTGTTGACACGGTGGAATGTGTTGTATGAAACTTTGCGAAGGAGAGCACGGTACAAGATGTCGTGAAAGGAACTCACAAGTGAGTTGAAAGGGGAAGTCTTCCCGGAAAGAAATCTAGAGGGGGGGTTCATGATGCAACCTCGGTGATCTTAGGTGAAGATTGATGTTATGTGATTATGGCTTAATTGTTTGGTTTTTGCACGAATTGGTGCTTATAGAAATTGGAGATGAGTCGTACGACATGGGGATTTATTTTTGGGAATAGTCTTCCCGGTTAGTTATGTGGATGGGAGTATGTATTGGAAAGGATTATAGACAAGTGTGTCGCATGTAGTAAAGACATAAGGGTTGATACTAATATGTAGTATAAAAGGATGAGACACGAGTTTTGGTAAGTATTTTCAACAAAAGTGTAGTAGTACAATGAAGTACTAAGTCTTGATAAAATTTTTAGTATGGATGAATTTATTTTGAAATCGGAACCTTGAAAATGGAATTTGGATATTCGGCGGGAATCCGGATGAGTAATGTAATATTATACGTGAGCGGTAAGGAAAGAATGACTAAGGTATAATGATGCCTTAGAATTTATAAATGGAAAATATGTGGAAAAGAATAAGCGTCGGGAATGACGAATTTTGATCGTTGAAAACGATTGAGTAAAAGTTGGCACATAGCCATAGCAAGTCTTATGACGGGGTTGATGGATTCAACATTAAGGTTAAAAAGACAATTATGGGTAAAATACCACGGAAATGGTATGACGATATATGACATGGGGTAGTGTGATATTACAGTTGGGAAAGGAATATTTCTAAGTCTCGAGATGTATGAAAGTAGAAAAATCGAGTGTTGGGCTACTGGGTGCTAAGTCATGGGTTGCAAGTGTAGACCGGAGTCGATTGGTTGACTCAAAGATGACCGGGTTGACCGGTGAATTATGGTTAATGGAATGGAGTGGTAGTTACTCCAGTGGTGGCAAAAAGATTTGGAAATGTGGTAATAAGGAAATGAACCGGGTAATGGTGGTTAATGTGTAAGTGAAACGAGATTTTATTAGTTACCCGCGGGGTACAATGCATGTGCATTATGTGATGGCCTTCGAAGGCATATGACAATGAAAAGGTAATGTCATGAGAATCGTGTGAGTATTATGTCAAATGAGAAATATGTTAGATATGAAAGAAAATGATAATGTGATATTATGTGGATGGTGCTAGAATGCATGATGAATAAATAGACGATTGAGTGAGTGAGAAGGTAGCAAAGCTACGTGACGCAAAAAGATGAGTAATAGATGGTATTGGTGTGACATATACATATGTTTGTATATGTGCACAATAGAGGTGTTTAGATCGAATTGGCGTGATATATATATATATATATATATATATATATATATATATATATATATATATATATATATATATGTGTGTGTGTGTGTGTGTGTGTGTGTGTGTGTGTGTTTATGTGTTTATATGATGAATGTAGAACCATGTGGTTGATGAGTATTGCTATTATGTTATGGTAAATGAGAATTTGGTTTGAAATGCGGGTTGCATTTAGGGTCTTGTACGTGTAGGATATGCCTACGATTTATAGAATAGGAGGAAGGAGAAACTCCTAGTGAGCAAATTACTATTTGGTAACCAAGATATGGTAAACTTGTATGAGATTGTGGAATGTGTTGCGGTAGAGGATCTAATACCGACAATTTAGAATAAAAAGTTATGAAATTGATCGATGTGATATAAAGATGGTTAAAAGAATACTAAGTGATAATATGAGTGACCAAATGAAGGTTAAGAAACCATAAGTACTAGTGCGACCTTAAGTAAAGGTGCGGAAATTGAAAGTTTGGAAAAACGGGAACAATTATTAAGAAAAATAAATAAATAATGACTAGAGCTGGAAGTGTTAAATTGCGGAGTTGTACCCCGTGAGTATGAAATTCGTTAGTTTGGGAGAGTACGGTTGACTTCATGCAAAAGTCAAGATTAGTCAAATTGTGATTTGGTTGACTCGGTCAAAGATGAGTTTTGACTCTCGTTTCGAATGACTAGTGAATGTTGTAAGCATAATGTGTTGATTGTATGTACGTGAAAAAGTTAATGGAATGGTTAAAGGAGTTATAGTCGGATTGTGTGACTTGACCCATTGGGTGTTTAGAGTCGAATTTGGGAATATGATTATTGATGGATCATAAATAGAAGGTCAATGGTAATGAGAAGGATGATTAATGAAATCTTTAACAAATAAAGAAATTGTTGAAGTATAGTTGACATTGTGCTTAAGTCAAAGATTAGACAAGGTTGGATTATATCGACTCAGTCGAAGCTAGATTTTTATTCGTGTTGATCACTTAGATGATTGTAATGATTATGTCATGTTATTGTTTTGTGAATAGAATGATCGGTTAAAGGATTGGAGGCGTTATGGTCAAATTGTGTCATTTTGACCGGTTGGGTATTAAAGGCGTAATATTGATTTTTGACCCGTTCGGATCTAACAGGGTTAATTGAATGTTTACATACACATTGTTGACTAATTTGGAATGAGAAAAGTTTGATGGTAATAACCACGGGAGAATGAGAATGGATACTCAGTGGAATGTGGATTGGAAATTTTTGAGTGATTCCGAGGACGGAATCCTTTTAAGGGGTGAATAGTTGTAACGACCCGAAATTTGTAAATAAATAAATGGTACAAAAATATGATAAATACGGATAAATCGTTTAAAGAACGCGGGAATTGGTTTCGTGTCATTTGGACACCGTACGAGAAAATTATGGACGAAATCGGAACGAGACAACAACCGAAAAATGCAGCCCGACTGCATAGAAGAGTTCACGGCGTGAACTTGGAGTTCTCGATCGGGAACTTGATCCAGCGATTTTGTGGTTTTTGATTAATCAGACTTCACGCCTAGGTCACGATCGGGAAGAGGTCACGAAGCGCGAAGTTCACGTCCGTGAACTAGTTCACGTCGTGAACATTGGTCGACAGCAATAAATCGGGAAAAAGCTAGGGTTTTCTCATCTTTCACTCCTCCACTTGGTGCAGCCGAGATTGGAGAAGAAGGATGCGATTTTGGTGTTCTTGGGCTTAAATCTACACCATCTTTGAGGGTCTATGCATCTAAGCTAAGATCTAAGGTATATTTTATCTCCTAACTAGTTTATGAACTTGTATTGGGAAAAATTGTGATTATGGAGTTGGTATGTGGAAGATCTTGTTAAGGGTGTTTATGGAGAGTGTAAAACACCCATAGGTAGTATATGGATCATGTGTTCAAGTTGGATTTACGATTTGTTGGTGAAATCATGAACTAGGGTTTATGGATTTCCACCAAGCTTATGAGGTTGGTGGTTGGGGTTGAGTATTATGATATTAGATGATGTCTAGTTATGGATGATAACTAGAAATGTGATGATTTTGTTGATAGGTTGCAAGGACCTAAGAGTTGAAGTTATTCCATAGGCGGGAAGCAAGGATTCGGGTTAACAAACGCGATCTGGAGAGCATTGCTAAGGTGAGTACATGAGACTTTTAAGCTGGGTACATAGCAAATAGTTTTGATAATACATATGATAATTTATGGGTCCTTCTTAATAAATATTTTGATAAAGATAGAGACTGAAATATATGAGAGTATGTAGGGCGTGATACTCAAATATGTCTAGTATGATGGACGAATTTGAGGGTAAATATGATTGATGATATTGGAAGTAGTATGATAAACTAAGTAATAATGGAATCTTTATTAACGAACAATAATAATAAAGACAAAGAGTAAAAGAATGCACATTGAGTCTTTATTAATAAATATGTATCAGTAAAGCAATTGGAGATAATTTTGTAGTAATGAGTATCTATTGGTAAGACTTACTAATAAAAGTGAAGAACGAATATATATGAAAATGATATGAAGTGACTAGTAATGGTTATGTATTATAGTCAATGGAAAGATAAAATTATTATGATATCGATGAATAAGAAATATATCTTATTAAATAAGCAAGTATAGACCTCCTAGGGTCATAGAAGTAGAAGTAAACGTGGGTTGCTTATGATCGGGTCCGTGGGACCATACATGTACGTTCATACTATGTTGAACTAGTTATATGTAGTTATTATTGAATAACTAACTCGTTTGATGATTTATGTGATAGTCGAAAGCTTTGATTGAAATAACTGTTGAGTTATGGTAAGTATGAGATGACGTGATGATGCGGGGGACCCCCGGTCATGAGGTATGGAATGAGGGGCAGTTGGGTGGATTCCCATCGACTCATCCACGTTAGTAGTCTTGCTAACTGGACGTATTCCGGCGAGTAAGGCAGGTACCGGTAGATTGGGCGAATCCCTCTTGCCGGTATCTTGAAGCTTATTAATGGCGATGGATTTCGGTTAATAAGCTGATGTGAGGCTTACTAATGGCGATGGATTTCGGTTAGTAAGTTAATGTGATTCTAGTACATACATGGTTATGTATTAGGTATGTTTGTTCTTCTAACTAGTTCGGGGGCAACCCGATAGTTAGATATGGTTGCTAGTAGAGCATAGATTGATAGAGTCACGATAGGGTGACTAGATGGTAGTGAGATTGTTTATATATATATATATATATATATATATATATATATATATATATATATATATATATATATATATATATATATATATATATATATATATATATATATATGTTTATATATTTATAAAATGATTCTTATTATTGGGGTCTAAAACCCATGTATCTCACGAGACTATTTTGTCTCACGTACTACGTTTGTTTTGTGGCTATGTACTCAGGTACAGCTTGAAGTGATAGAAGGTTGCATTAGAAGTGGCCTAAAGATGTTAGCTCGGGAGCTCATAGATAGATCTTGTTGCCTATGGTTTTGATATACTTGGTGACACCGTATTTTTGTAAACCCTGATAAGGTTTTAAGGTTTTTGTTAAACTGTATTTTGGACAATATGTCAAATAATGGGAAACTGTATTTTTAAATGATTTAAACGATGTTTTAAAAATACGGGTGTTACAATCAACTAGCAAATCTTTTTACAAAAGCATTTGATGTTGGAAGGTTCGGCTTTTTAGTTAGCAGTATTGGAATGATTTTAATAAATTAATTTCATTATTTAAAATCATATGTAAAGTTTGTGTACACTGTTTCTATTTAAAAGTGCTTGTTTTACTACTGATTATTCATTATTACTGATTATGGGTTGTATTCACAAAATACTACTGATAGGGTTTCTCTGAAAATTAGGTTAAGTGTGAATCGAAAGTTTCTACTGACGATTTACTACTGATGCTTAATTTACTACTGATCGACCGTTATTTGTGAAATTCACTGTTTTACCATACTAACCCCATGAAAATAGCCGTTAAGCTATGATTCAAAGGACATTTCGGTCATTTTGTAGGTTAATTCGAAAAATATAAATAGCTGAATGCGATTAATTTAGCATTATCCAAACCTCGATCCGATAAACCCTACGATAAACCCTAATCTGTGCAATTTCGATTAGAACCTTGAACCAGTAACGACTTCAATCACTTACGAAATTATTCACAAGATCAAAACCTCTCAGAATACAAACTCTCAAACATCAAAATGGCAATGAAAAATCTATTGGTTGCTAAAACAGGTCTTCAATACTCTGAGTTTCACAACATGCTTGCTTTTCTACGAAATCCGGATGGCACAAGAAGCTTCAGACCAATTGTGATGTTCTTGAAGAACTCACCAATACGATTTGCTCTATCTGTACATCCTAAACTCTGTGAACAACATCTTGTTCAATTTTGGGAAAATGCTGAAAGAATAGAAGAACAAAACACAATCAAGATTAAATCCAAAATAGATGGAAAGACTATTCTAATCTCATAACAAACTATTAGAAATCATCTTCAACTCAATGATGAGTCGGGTATATCGCGTTTATCTAAAGAAGTTCTAATAGAAAATGTTTTAAAGATGGGGTATGCAGGAAGAACAAATATTCAAACGTTTCAAAAATGTCTTCTTTCTCCCCAATGGAAGTATTTGGTTCATACAATTCAACATTGTATGTCCCCAAAGAAGAGTACTTGGAATGAGTTCAACAGATCAATAGCATCTGTTGTTGTCTGTTTGTGCACAGATCAAGTATTCAATTTTTCTAAAATGATTTTTGAAGGAATGCTTGGAAACTTGTCTGTTTCAAATTTTTTAATGTATCCAAGATTCCTTGCACATATTTTTGATTGTCAGATCCCAGATCTTGTAAAAACTAAAAACATTTTTCCCATTCCAGAATTAAATAAAAAGGTTTACTCAAACATGAACAAGAAGTTCAAATTTTCTGGAAAAGAAACACCTTTATTCCCAAACATGATCTATGATCAACCTCCAACTGGAGAAGGTTCAAGCCACCCAATTGAACCCCAACTCACTCCATCACTAAAAACAGCCCAAACACAATCCCATGAGTCCACTCAATCAACCACACAAACAAATGTCCTGAATGTGTCCCATGAACATGCCATTAAACCTCAGAGTGCTACTCTTCACTCTGAGGTAGACCAACCAAAAGCGAAACAAATTTCCACTACTTATAAAAGGAAAAAACTTTCCAAAAAGGACACCAGGGAACCAATTGAGTCAACTCCCAGGCTCGAAGAGTTGTCCTCAAGGAGGAGAGAGGGCATGAGGAAAGGGCTCCTACTACTGATGCACCAAAGGTTGGTGCACAGGACAGTAGGAACATCATTAGGACCCAGACCTCGGCAACTCTGAGTGATGACTCATCCTTTGAGGCAACACTTAGAGGACCCCGGTGCCAAGAAACCACAAGGGGAGGTACTTCTGCTTCTTCTAGGAAGAAGAGAGTATCTAAATCACCCAATGAATCACCAAGTAGTGATAAGGGTAGTTTGGAACAAACTGAATTGATGGATAGGATGGAAAACCTTAAAGCCAATGTACCAAACAAGCCCGATGATCTACATAGATGGAATGAGGGCAGCATGGAACCAACCCAATTGACGGATAGGAAGGGAAACCTTGAAACCACTGTACAACATTGTCTGAATTTACTGAACAATCAAGGGAGGACCATGAGCTTTATGAAGCATTACATCAATGTCCTGAACAGAAGGCAGAAGAGGTTCGGTGACAGACTTCAAAGGCAATCAAATATTATCAGCAAATTAAAAAGAAAGATTGCAAATAGTGGGGCTCAACGAGTTGAGATCACTAAGGGGGAGAAGAATCAAATTCAAGAGATGATTGATACTTCAATTGTAGAAGCAGCAGCCTCCCTCTTAAATCTAAAAGAAGCTCATGGTGAATCAGGTCATTTTATTGATGAAGACCTGAACAGAGGAGTTAGGAGTATGGATGAGAATGTGTTTGTGTCTGTAATTCAATCCCCAGCAACAGAAGAACAAACATTCTCTCATACTACCGATGCTATGGGTGCTACTGATCCCATAAATACTACTGAGATGGTGGAACAAACAGAAGAGATAAACACTACTGATCCTATGGAAGAAATGACTCAAGAAGTTACATCAGTAGTAAATGTTCCAAATGAAGATACAATACCATCACCAATCTCTACTGATACAGACACTACTGAGGAAATGTAGGGTTTCATTGTACTCGATCGACCCATAGGACCGACCGCCTAGCATGCTTGGTTCGAACCTAGCTGACCAAGAACATGAACTTGTTCTTGACCGGTTAAACCAACTAGCTGATTTAATCCCTAAAAGCGGAACTGGGATTAAACCTAATCCTTAAACCATAAAGGATTGGGATGTTGGAAATCTAGATTAGATTAAGAAGAAAGAAACCTTGTACGAAGAACTCGAACACACACAAAGCTTGTGTGGTTCTTTCGACCATTAACCAAAGAACCCAATGGTTCTTTGGTCGAATTCTTCCAAGAGGGGAGAAGGGAGAAAGATGTTTCCCAAAACATACCTTGTTGTTTGCTTAAGATTAGTCCACTGATGATGAACAAATCGAGCGGTCTTTTAGTTGATCTAAGCAATGAACTTGTTCTTCAAAACTTGAAGAACACGAAGAACGAAGAACCCCAAGACTTGGTGTCTTGCTCTATTCGGCCGAATGGAGGAAGTGAGGGGGCTAGGGTTTCGACTTAATGGTGTAACCCCATAAGTGACCCCTAAGCCTTCTATTTATAATAGAAGGACTTTCACTTAGGGCCCTTCTAGTTTAATTAAGATTAATCTCTTAACCAAACTTATCCTTTTACACTTCCATCCCTTATAGTTTAACTAGTTTATTATTGTTGCACTTAACTATTAAATGTCTAGTATTAATACACTAATAATTCGGTACCCATATACACGAATTATATACTTGTATTTATACTTTTAATAATTAATTATATAATAACCTTTATATAATTTATACAACAATATTATCCAATTACTTATATGATTTAATAGCTTTAAATCATATCATGGATAATCTTTGATTAACACATTGTATATTTACTCAACTTGTAAATGTACAAACACTTGTATTAATTAGTTAGTTAAACTAATCTAGTAATAAGTTAAACTTAACTTAATACTTAACTGATTCATAATGACTATTATGAATCATTCATCTTCGTAGTATCATTGCTTATCTTGCTCGTATTACATGCACTCACCGGTGTGACCCTTAAGTGTTTCGTAGGCATGGATGTATCATCATAGGTTGACTAACTGTGCACATAAATCCTTCAGGAAATACGAGTAGTAACTAGAGAAGAAGAAGAATCATTAGTAAACTCCTCAAACCTACAACTCAGCTTGGAGTCTCTAATACCAGTAGTAACTACCTTGGTTACTACTAAGTCTGAAGAATTACCAGATCTTATTGAACCAGCAGTAGTCATCCCAAGACCTCCAACTCCAGAACTACAACCACTTATCATCCCTGATATTGATGATGATGTGAACTGGGATGAAGTTGATGAATGTGCTCTACCTTCTCACCCCAAAATGTTAACAGAGGATAAAGTACATACATTTTCTCCTTCAATCAAGTTTATACCAGTGATTGATATGAAGTACACTCCACTTCCAAGATGTGTGGGAAAAGGAAAAGAAAATTTTGATGATGATTATCCACACAGAGCTTTAGGTCATTATATGGAGAATAAAATTAATCTGGTGAGACCTTTAAAGCAAGATGTATGGAAGGTGAAAAGAATGAGATATCAAAGGAAGTGTGTTAAGACTCAAGCTCTTGAAGATAAAAGAAAAGCTGAAGAAGAAAGATTGAAAAATGCAGCTATTCAAGAGATTGAAGAATTTCTGGTAGAAGATCAACAAGCAGAACTTGATAAACAAATGAAAATGGAAGAAGAACATTTGAACTGTCTTGAAGATCTAGTTGCAGAGTGCAAAAGAGAAAATGATGAACTACCAGAACAAGTACTTGAGCAGAAAACCAAAATGGTGGAGTACTTGAAAACAAAAGGTCACAGTGAAAAGTCATTTGGAAGAATGAAGAAGCTGAACATTGTTGATAAATACTGCACTGCAAGAAAGAAAGAATTGGCAGAACCTGAAGAAGAAGAAGTTAAGGTCACAGAATTGATTGACATTGATCCTAAACTGGTGATTACCAGAAAACCAATGACTGGTGAATCCTCAAATCCTTATGTCAATAAAAGAAAGTTAATAGATGCTGAAGAAGAGGCAAGGAAGAAATCAAAACAAGATCTCCAAATAATTGATCTTCCTCTAGCTCCTCTACAAAATAATCCTATTATTAACTGGAGAGTTGTCAATGATGTAATTGAATTGATCAAAGAAGATAAAACAACTCAAAGATTCAGTGCTTGGAAGCCAATGGTTATGTCATTATCAAGAAGTGATGTAATCAAAGTGTTAATCATTGGTAAATCAAGAATGTCAAAGAATAAATGGAGAAACTCAGGTGCTGGATATCTCACTGAAATGATTGATGCTGCATTCTATCCAAATGACTATCCTGAGAAGTTTGAAAGAAAGAAGCTGTTTATGCTTGGAATGTTCTCCCAACAGTGAATATGTACTTCTTTGAAAGAGTCAGTAAAAGATGTGAACTGTTTCTGTTTGAAAAAGAGTATAATCACTCTGAAGAAACAATGTATCAAGATATTTGTTGCTCATTCATCAGACCTCATGATGCTGTTATGTTTGCAGAAAAATACAACTATTTTATTAAGAAGAACAACAAGTATATCATTGAACATAGAAAGTTGAGAAATCAACAAATTAAAGAAGGTGATGAAAGGAGAGCTAAACTCTTGGAAGAGAAGAAGAGAAAAGAGAAAGATGAGAAGGAAAACGAAACTTGATTAATTACAAGTAAATTAACAAGTTTATGGGGAGATTGTTGGGATATAAGTGATCTATTACCGATGTTGCAGTTGGTACTGGTAATGTCTTGATGCTGCTAGCAAGACTTACTACTGATGGGGCAGAATTACAAAGATACTACTGATGAACGATCTACTACTGATGATCATATTTGGTGCAGATCGTGTCCGAGATTCTAGCTGAGTTAGTTTAGAATTAATATCTTTTTGTAATTCGAATTGTAATCTAGTCCTAGAATAACTAGGGTATAATGTTAGGCTTCAAGGACTATTATATATTGTTCCTTATGAATTGTAAACATACGTGTATTGATCGATTAATTAATACATTGAAGCTTTTTGTTAAACTGTGTTCTTGTTATTCTTATTCAAGTTCTAGTTTATATTGTTCTTATTCAATCAACATAGTGTTAATCCACTGTAACTTCTGTTGTTGAGTAGATCTGTGATTCAATAACTTATTGAGTTATTCGATCCTGACAAAATATGCTTTGACAAGAAAGAAAGTAACGAATATATATATTTTAAGGATGTGATTTATGTATTATAACTCTTACTATAATCACCATAACTACTAATTGATATAGTTGTACAGTTTGTTGCAAATTTGGACAGTAGTATATATAAAGTAAACGTTGCGATATACAAACCTCTAATATCTTATAGTTAAGATCTAGTTTAATAATCACGTTCACTTGCTAATTTTTCTTATTTTCTCAATCATAAAGTCTCGTCAAAGAAAAAACAGAGACAACTCAAATATCTACGCAACAATACCGAAAATAGTGGAATTCGAGTTCTAAGATCGATCATGTGACTATTGGCAAGGAGCGAAACCTAATTGACTCTAATGTAAGGAGAAAACCTACAACGAGTTGGTCAAGTAACGTAATATTAAGACCTTACCAGATATAGGTAAGCATTTGTTATGAAAACCCAAAAGAAAAGATAAATAGTGCATGCTAGTTGGGTTAAGGTGTCTTTTATGTCACTTTATGACTTCATGCATTGCTGGTCCTGGATATGATGTTAGTGACATTTTACCCAACATTTTTAACAAAATTTCAGCCACGACCCACTTCCACTCAAGGATCATGATTGTGTAATCCATTACCCATTTGGTTTCTTAGGTTGCTCCGAATGGGACAGATGGCGTGGTGTGATGGCGTGGTGTGGTGGCTGATGTGGCAACCTGGCCACGACGTGGTTGGGACTGGAACACTGCCCCCACCACGACATGGGGGTGGGGCGTGGCCACAAGCACGAGCGTGGTGTGCATATTTCGATGGGTTTTTTTGACCATTAGATGAAGAAGAAAAGAAGAAGCTTACTAGATTAGAGGAAGAAGACCAATGACCATAAAAACCTCCGATGAAGCCTATGTCGGAGAAGACAAAATGGACTGCTATGTTTTTTTGATTATAGAAGTAGGGTTGGCACTTACTAGTAAAATTATGGGCCTTCTTAATTTAACTACGTACAAATAATAGCCCAGCCCAAATGTAAACAATTTTTGTATTAAGACTTAGTAATAAAATCAGTTTAAAAATTAAAGAATTTATGTTTTTTTATCACTACTTTTATAAAATAATAATTTAAGCATCTTTTATTAAAACAATAATTTAAATCTCCTTTATTAAAATAAATGGAAAAGAAATGATGAGATGTAAATAAAAAATGGTGTGGTTGGTGAGGTGAGTATTTTCTAGATAAAGTGATGTGTTGTGGTGTGGTTGCTGAGGTAGCAGATGATTTTACAGAAAAATTTGGTGTGGTGTGGTGCACATTCCCAATAACCTAAAGAAAATTCCAATACTTTGCATGAGGTATTTTTATCAGCTATCATATTTTTTAAAACCATCACTACTCACCATACCACCCACTACCACCATTATTACTCACCACACTGCCCATTACCATTGTTGATCACAACCACCCACCATTAGCCACCCACGACTAGGACTGTCAAATCGTGCCGTGGTTTCGTGTTTTTGGGTAACACGAAAACAACAAGACACGAAGTCGTCTTCACTACACCAAAATATACTTTATAGGATCTCAATAAATGTCCTATAATATTAATTTATAGGACCTTTAATCTAATAGTACCTAAATAAAAGTGTCACGTCTAAAAGGGTTACAATAGATAACTAGGACACTTATAAGTCTCCTAACAAAGATTAACCACCACACACTACTTACCAACACCACCCACGGCACTAACTGCGACCAACACCTACCACCATTACTCACCACCACAATTACTACCGGCACCACCTACCATTACTATCCACCACCTTTTACCACACAGCACCACCCACTACAATCACTACTACCACTACTATCAATATTATTACTAAAAAAAAGATATACAAATATTGTGCATTTATTTGAGGATTCTAAGCTCGATTCACCGACCGTTGGATTATTTTTTCCGGATAATGAGGATGATTGATGGCCTAAGATCCACGTACGTTATAAAATTAAACGTAACTAATGACGTCAATCGTCACAAAAAATAAGATTCCATGTGGACTATAGTTCATGTAGCGACAGAAATTATAATTAGACCACCACTTTTATAGTTTTATATCGGACTGTATATACATAGTCTCTACTTTCTAACCACTCACTTGAATTTGGAGCAAAAATTCGAAAGGATATTCAATCATAAGTCGTTCCTGCAGTGATGGCTTCTTATGATTCACTCTGATACGTAGAATCGCTTATCGAAACTGCTGATAAGAAATTGATACGTTCAATTGAATATTTGTAATATCGATTTTGTGAGTGATAATTCTTGCAGCGATGTTCCATGGCGGCGGTGGTGGTGGTGGTGGACATGGTTTTAGAGGTGAAAGAACTCCATTGCTTAATCGGAATGTAAGTCTCAATGAACTGAATTATTTAGAACAAAATAATTATTTAGAGTTAATTCTGCTCTAAATTGGGGGTTTATATACAATTTACAGGGTTTAGCCAATGGTGAGCAGGGTGATCTTGAGCTTGGAGATGCAGTTCCGGTAATTTGATACAGTATCTGTTTTTTTTTTTTTTTTTTTTTCCATTTTGTGCACACAAAGTGTTTGATAAAATGTCTAAGTGAAATTCTTCTTGAAAAATTAATAGGCTGCAAATGTGAGTTATGTCAGAGTGCTATCTCTTGTAAGTAAATGTTATTATTTTGTAATTTTTCTCATTTCACCACTTATAAATGTTGAAAGACGTTGTGTTTATGAATTAATTAATTTTTAATCCTTTATTAATCCCTAAACAGGCAAAACCTGAGGCAGGAAGATTAATTATCGGTACTATTGCTTTGTTGATTGCATCCACATCAAGTATACTGATTGTATGTCTACAATCCTTTAATTATAATGCATAATTCATAATATAATAATGAGATTTAATATCATAAATTTATTATTTCATTTATATTGCAGCCAAGGTTTGGTGGGAAAATAATCGATATTGTTTCGGGTGATCTCCAAACACCTGAACAAAAAAGTGCAGCTGTCAATGCAGTCAATAGAACCATACTTGGAATCTTTTTGATTGTAATAATTGGGTATTAACATTGTTTTAATAAGTATATTGTGCTAATTTAAACTCAACACTCTTGACTTTTGACTTTTGATTCATTTGCTCCTTTTCAGTTCAATCTGCACAGCACTTCGTGCATGGTTATTTTCTTCTGCAAGTGAAAGAATAGTTGCTGCATTGAGAAAGAATCTATTCAGCCACCTTGTTAATCAAGTAAATACCACCTCAAATTAGTAAAAAAAACGTGATTTTCTCGCTTTGTTCTAATTATGTATCTATATATTTATATATAATTGCAGGAAATTGCGTTTTTTGATGTTACAAGAACAGGGGAACTCCTTAGTAGGCTTTCTGAGGATACCCAAATCATTAAAAATGCTGCAACTACAAATGTTTCTGAGATTTTAAGGAATCTTTCTACTGCATTCATTGGTCTCGGGTTCATGTTTGCAACATCATGGAAGCTAACATGTAATAATAATACCATAATAATTTCAACAAAAAAACAGTTAACTTCAGTTATGTTTTTAGCAGTTATTCTTAAACCCTAATGTTTTTTTCTTGTTATTTTTAGTACTGGCTTTGATTGTTGTTCCTCTCATTTCAATTACGGTACGCCAAGTTGGACGTTATCTTCGTGAAGTTTCCCATAAGACTCAAGCTGCTGCAGCTGTTGCATCCTCTATTGCTGAGGTATGTGTGTGTGTGTGTATGTGTATATATATATATATATATATATATATATATATATATGTATATATATATGTGTGTGTGTGTGTGTGTGTGTAATGAATGTATTCTTGCTTTATAGGAAACTTTTGGTGCTGTACGCACTGTGAGATCTTTTGCTCAGGAAAATTATGAAGTTGAACGTTATTCTGAGAAAGTTGACGAGACATTAAAACTTGGACTTCAGTATGCCGTGAGTATTTAAATGCAAAATTATAAAATAAAAATAAACTAATAAATAAAATTATTTTTTGAGTGCAGAAAGTAGTAGGTCTATTTTTTGGAGGTCTAAATGCAGCATCAACACTGTCAGTTATAATAGTAGTTATATATGGAGCTAATTTAACAATAGCAGGCGCTATGACTCCAGGAAATCTTACATCTTTCATCCTTTATAGTCTCACAGGTATTTAACTTAAATAATAAATTATGTTATATTTTATTATCATTTTTATTAAAGATCAGCGAATTTGAATAACGTTTTGTTTTTTTTTTTTGTGGAATTTTGTTTGCAGTTGGAACGTCTGTTTCTGGGCTGTCTAGCATTTACACGGTTGCAATGAAAGCTGCAGGAGCAAGTAGGAGAGTTTTTCAGCTTTTGGATCGTGTTTCTTCAATGGCAGAATCAGGAAAAAAATGCCCTATGGGGTTAGTTTCGTAATTTCACCACTTTTAAATATCTTACACTGTGTATATTCTGCATTTCTATCATTCTTTCTTGCAATATGTATAATTATTTTCGCAGTTTTGTGGTTTATTTGCAACATAAAGTGAACTATAATGGTTGAGAAAATAAATTATATATTTTATATAATAATTTATTTATATATATAATAGTGATGATGATGCTGAAGTGGAGTTGGATGATGTATGGTTTGCCTATCCTTCTCGTCCTCGTCATATGGTGCTCGAGGTAATTATATATGTGATAATTATAAGAAAAATAAATTAAAATAAATTGTACCTTATTTAAATAATAATTACGTGTATTTTACTAAAATTTCAGGGTATAAACTTGAAACTGCTTCCTGGTTCTAAGGTTGCACTTGTTGGTCCTAGTGGTGGTGGAAAGGTAATACTTTTTGTGTACCTTTAAAATATTTATAAGTAACTAATGCGTTAATTACGATTAAATAAATAATAATAATAACAATAATAATAATAATAATAATAATAATAATAATAATAATAATAATAATAATAATAATAATAATAATAATAATAATTTGCTTGCAGACGACAATTGCAAATCTGATTGAAAGATTTTATGATCCAGTTAAAGGAAGAATTTTAATAAATGGTGTTCCTCTAGTAGATATATCACATGAACATCTACACAAAAGGGTATATATATTTATTTAAACTAAATTTTTTCTTTTTCAAATTCTATTTTAAAGTTTTTTTTAGTATTAACAAAATTGTCACAAAAAATGCCAGATCAGCATAGTGAGCCAAGAACCAACACTTTTCAATTGCTCAATTGAAGAAAACATTGCATATGGACTCAATGGTAAAGCAAGCGAAGAAGAAGTGGAAAAAGCAGCAGTAAGTTAAAAAAACACAAATTATTTAATTAATAATAATTCATGAAGAAAATGAATTTGATTATTGATTATATGCAGAAAATGGCGAATGCTCATGATTTTATATCGAAATTTCCTGAAAAATATAAAACGTTTGTGGGAGAACGTGGAGTGAGGCTTTCGGGTGGTCAGAAACAAAGAGTAGCAATTGCAAGAGCTTTATTGATGAACCCTAAAATTCTTCTTTTGGATGAAGCAACAAGTGCATTGGATGCAGAAAGCGAGTACTTGGTTCAGGTTAATTTTATTTATTTAATTATTTTTTATACGCTTAGGTCGGATCGGGTTAGAATGACCCGAAACACTTTTTGTCTTAAATACCAAAAAGTTAATATAGTTAATGTGTCAAATATAAAAAGTAACCACTTCTTTTTTGAAAACGTTATCCATGTCCTTTTTTTTGTCGGTTTTGATATAAACGAAACTGAATGCAAATTTGGACGAATGATAAAATTGTTTCAAAAACTTGGTGGGCTTAATGAACAAAATTGAATAGTTGGTTGGGCTCCATATATACATCATTCCAAAATATATTTATAAATTATTAACGTGTCAAATATTATTTGCATAATCTACATTCACCAATAATGTAATTATTTTTCGTGAAACTATTTTAGGAGGCTTTTGGACTATGTTGTGTATAAGATTTTTAGAAGAAAAAAAATAGTGCGTCAAGTAAATAATATAATTTTGGTTGACAAATTGTTTTTTTTTTTTATTTATTTTATTTTAGGATGCAATGGAATCTTTAATGAAGGGGAGAACGGTGTTGGTTATAGCACATAGGCTTTCAACTGTACAAAGTGCAGATACAGTTGCAGTTGTATCAGATGGGAAGATTGTTGAGCAAGGCACTCATGATGATCTTTTAAGTAAAGATGGTATATACACCGCATTGGTCAAGAGACAGCTACAACAAGGGGCTAAAACCCAAATCTAACTATCATGAAAAATTTAATAAGCAACGATAATATTCAAGATCGAATGTTTTTCTTTATCTTCTTATGTGATAATTTGCATACCCTTTTTTATGCTTACTTTCTTTTTAATATTGAATTTGGGTTCTTCCTTGTAGCCCATTTTGGTTACCTTCGGGCTTGTTAATAAAATCTCAACTTGTAAAAAAGCCCTTAGGCTGGACGGTATGGTCCAACGCCGAAGAAGGGCGTGGGGGTGACTCAGCAGCCACGGCGTGGCCTCGAAGGGGAACACCGCCCCCCCCCAACGGCGTGGGGGGTGGGCGTGGTGAAGCATGGGCACGGGCAACGGGCTTCCACAGGCGTGGGTGTTGCTTTTTTGGACAATGGTGGCTTCTGATTGGTTGAGGGGTATTTTCTTTTCTTTTTTATTTAAAATTAAATGGAATAAAATGGTGTGGTGTGGTGTGGTGGGTATTTCCTAGAGATGATGTGGTGTGGTGGTGGTGTGGTTGCTGAGGTGGCGATGATGTGGCGGGCAAAGGCACCACCACATGTGGTGCCCATACCGGATAGCCTTAAATTAGATGATACCCACCTCTATCTTCTTCGGAAAGTGTTGCCGAAATAGATGGCTACTAGAATGATTAGAATTCAAAATGGTTACAATTATATGAAAGCAAAAGTAAGGCTAAAATATATTTTAGGATCTTGAATTTGGCTTACTCGATCATCTACTATCCTGGGCTACTAATGTTGTACGATAATACCCTAAACTTTGATAAAATGATCAATTTGGTATCTTACTCACTAATTTGATCTTATATCCTGGTTTGCTTATAAACTCATTATATTGAGATAAACATATATTTTTTAATCTGTCAAAAATCTAAACGAAGTAAGTCAATTAAGTAAGGACAAAAATATGATCAAATTAGTGATTCAGGTTATCATATAGACTATTTTGTCAAATTTTGCATGATATGATGTGTAACCTTTAATAGGCAAGGTAATAGTGGACCTATTAAGTCAAGTTAATAATAGTAAATTGTATTTTAGCAAGAATTAAAATCCCCGCACATTAGAGTGGCTCGAAAATTTAAAACTACTTTAATTTGTCATGTGAAATGCTATCTATAAATGTTTGAATTATAACTACTTTAATATCTATTGTCTGCTTCAACTACTCATTTAAGGAAAGTCTACTTTAATAAGCACTAGCTGGTACCCGCGCAATACGGCGGGATACCAATAACTATATTTTGAGTCGAGAAAATGATATCGGTTACACATTTTTTTCAACCAAAAAATGTACAAGTAACACACAATTATTAGAAATTATTTTTATAAACTTTAAGTCTTCCTATTTATGAAAACGTCTAAAATCCAAATGTAGCATAGATTTGGATGACTTCCAAGACTTATATGATAAAGAACCTTCCGTGATGGATCTAATTTGTCCTTGTATTTTAGTATTTGGTAACGAATAAATTTTCATTCATTGTCAACGTGATTTCCATAATATAATGTGTTTCAAAATGAGGCATGCAATGCAATAAACAGACAGCAATACAATAAAATTAATAAAACGACATCATGAGCAATATTTTGTTGGTGAAATATGAAATTGAAAACCATTACATGACTCAATATATATTTTGTTGGTGAAATATGAAATTGAAAACCATTACATGACTCAATATATTTTGTTGGTGAAATATGAAATTGAAAACCATTACATGACTCAATATATTTTGTTGCTGAAATATGAAATTGAAAACCATTACATGACTCAATATATTGTTGTTTACCAAAAAATGTTCTTAAAAATTGTGAATTTGAGCATCAATTTGAGATGTGAATTCATCCATGCAATCATTTAAGGTAAAATTTTGCTATGTCAGATGACTAATTGCTCCCTGCAGATGAGAAAACACCAAAGTATTAATAAAACATTTATGATTTTTAAAAGCCTTCCATCAAACAATTTGGCTTTTAGAAGTCTTTAGTCAAAAAAAGGTCAACCCAAGTTGCTTTTATCTCTAAGCCTTCGAATGGTCAAGATTATTAATAAAACTAAAACGAAATGATTGACCGACAAAAGTTGGAAAAATTGGATTTATAATCCATATGACATGATAAATCATTAATTTTAAAAGAAAAATAATTCTCAAAATAATATTATCATATCTGGCATACTGGTTATTTATTAAAAGAATAAAGATAAGATTTATGGACAAAAAGTGTTTTGGGTCAACCAAATATAACTGGGTCAACGTGCACATTCCAACCTGTACAAAAATTAAAATTTTTAAAGTGAAATTAAAACAAATAGCTACCTGAATGGCCATTGGGTATGTTGATTTTTTGTTATTGCCATTGTTGATCCCATATCCAGTGATGTTGGTCAAATTTTAATCTCTTGCAACTGAAAATGAATGAGACAATTGGAAGTTTCTCACAAATTATTATAAATCAAATTATTGCAAGATTCAACAACAATATGCAACGTGTATGAACGGATTTAAAAATTAAACATACTCAAGGGGATGCTTAGATGTAAGTTTTAGAAGATAGTATTGTGACTTCAAAGTTCCAAATCCAAATCACATAATTCCATAGTAAGAAAAATATGATGGTATTTTATAGTAAAAAAGGTCGAGTACTTCTCATTTGATTTGAGACATTAAGATAATTTTCCAAAACGAATGATGTTATACTGAATATTACAGTAGTGAAATTTAGGAAAAGAAAAACTTACAGTTGCTAACACTGGTTTTTCTTCACATATGTTAGTCAAAAGTTGCAATCACAAAAATTAACCTTTATATGTGTTTACCTTCACAGCATCATACTTAAGCCATGCAAAGCATTAAAATCACTTAAATTTGATAAAAGATTCTGACCTATAATGGAGTTTTTTCACAAAGAACAATTCTTGAATTTCAGACATAACCGAAACACAATTTGCAGCCTTCTCTCACACATGTATTAAACAACCTAATATTAGCTCAGCTATACAAGAAAAATAATCAAGTATAAGATTCATAGTAAATTACAAACAGGTAAAATTTTGTTGGTGGGACAATGACATGACTCTCTTGAAGAAAACTGAGAATTAGGTCAGCTACTTATTTCATTCTTTTTACAGATGCATAACCGATAGAAACATGTAAGTTAGAGTTACGATCATACCTAAAATGAAATGAATTGAATGATGGATAGAAAGAGAGGCGATTCTTGTCACTGTCATGATAGATTTGTTTTTTGAACGGCACTGTGATGATACATAGCAGGCGACCCTTTGGTTTTATTTTAGGATTGGGAATTCCCAAGTTTACAGGGACAACTCGAGGAAGGGGAATTCCCGCTGTATTGGGTGTGGAATAGGCTCGAGGAAGGGAACTTCCCAATACGGCTGTATTGCGTGTAGGGGCTGTTTAGTTACGTAGGAGATTTATTTGAGGGAATTATAATCTAGTTAATATATAGACTAGCCGGTACCCGCGCTATGCAGCGGCGGGTACCAATAACTATATTTCGTTGTACTCGCGCAATGTCTTCGATGCATGTCTAATGATTCAAGCTAACTCGGATTTCCAATTGATTGTGGAATCAAGCATGTGAATTCATTATGTCATACATTTAAAAGATAAAAAGCTTTAAGATAACAATTATGTTCTGCATTACACCATAAAAAGGGTTACTTGAAATATCAATCGATGTTAAAACGGAAAAGAGTTTGACCAACTCCAATCCGAACCCTTGAACTTCAATTGTATGTTGACAAAAAAATTATTGAGTTGTAAAACTGTAAAACCAATACTTGTTGATCATTAACATTCATCATAGCAGCCCATTACCAGTAACAACTTGCAGGATTAACACAACTAAAATCATTAAAAGCTATATCCACAACTTGGATTTTGAACAGTTATTATGTCGTTTTTGACTACAATTCACATGTCTATAAAAGTATAAAGCATACTAAATCTCAAAACAAGAAATTTTATGTTTGTACTGTTACCCAAAGAACACGGATAAGTATCGTTTAACTTGTTGATCCCCTGATTTACCACTTCCAACAACTTGTAATTAACTAAAGATTCCAAAATATTTCCTTTCAGAGATTCCCATGTAAATTGTAGATTGTGCAGCTGGTGATGAATATTAACCGACACAACCTGCAAACATGAAATTTAAATATAAATTTAAAAATCCCAGAGTTTTGGTACTAAATATGGTTAAATTTTCGAAAATTTGGAAGTGAAAATCAAAATTTTGACAACTTAGGTGTAATTGTTTTTTTTTTCTTTCAAATCCAACATCAAAATATAGTTTCATTGTAGTAAAATTCTAAATGTTTGAAAATTTATGGCATCCACAATGTCAAATTTGAGATCTATGGTTTCAATAAGAATGAAAAACTCATTATTTAAGAGATGTGTAAATCACTCCATTTTGACTTAAAAAGTCAGAATCTACTTCTTAAGACAAGAAAAAAAATGTTTTATAAATAGACTAAAATAAAATAATATTTAACATACATGATTTTGATCTGCCTATTTCCATAACTGAGCAAGTTCTTTATTATCTAGTGTCCATCTTATGGACGAATGCAAGTTACAACAGATTCAGAAACAAATCTTAATGAATTGTCAAAAAATAAACATTTATTAGTTTTCAGTAACACCATCAACTGAATTAAAAATAATGTGTACCTAAAAAATAAAGTAAGATTTATCATAAAAAATAAAGTAAATCAAAACAAAGTTCAGGGCCAAAAAAAGAGTCAACATGGTCAAAATTTTTTACGCACCAACTACCACGTCAACATTTTGACTGATTACCAGGTCAGATTATCTTAAATCGTAATTTTTAGAAGTTGGTTATTTCCAACCTAAAGAAAGTTAGTTACTTTTTAACATACCCAGTTTGTTTCACTTTGTAAATATGTTGAATGCTTCAAAGAATATTTTTCTCCTTTTGGTGGAGTCATAACCACAACTCCAAGTCCACAATACAAGAAGATTTACTAATTCTTCATACGATTTCTCCCCTTTTGGTATGTGGTCACTTCAAACAATAACAATTTTTTAAGTATACATAATATTTTAGGGAATTCTGAAACAAATTTCAGTTAAAGAAAGTTTGAATTAAAGAAAAAATTGACTTACTTAGAGATGTATCCGGAACAACCAAAGAAATGCCTTCAGTTGAAGCAACTCGTTGTGCACCAGGCTTAGTGATGAAGTTAAAGTACCTACACAATAACCAATTGTATAATGTTAGCTCTAAAGAGCAACTAACATGAATAAAAGTGATGAAATTTACTGAAACGTACAAGCCAAAAGAATCCAAAACCCCAGCACCAAAATGGTAAAACAAAATTTCTAATAATAACAAATAATCAACAAACGAAATAACATTTAATACTAAACATACAAGCAAATTACAATAAAAAAAAGAATGTAAATGAAATCAATAGTTTCATTGGTGCTTACAGAGAGTTTTTGGAAAGGAGAAGTTTCATCGGTGCGATTAATACGACTGCATACAAGTTCCATCAAACCCATTCATTCCCCTAGTTGACCAACGTTCTGCTGATGTCATCGTTTCTTCTTGTTCATAATATTTTGGAACAAGATCTTCACCTTCGTTACCGAAATACCACTCCATCATAATAATTACTACAAATTAAGAACCCATCAATACAAAAATTAGTAATTATATCATCGAGGCAACCAAAAGGCCGCAAAATCAGAAAAAGAAGGAACAATAAAACCCAGATCAAAACAACTGCCGATAAATTAACAGAGTTATATCCGATCAAAAGGGAAGTATTAGATAAATGTTATACATACCGCACAACCTTTAGCTCCATAACAAGTCTCAAAACACCATAGCAAGCGCTAAATGATAAAGGGGCGGTGAAGTTAGGGTTCCGGGTGAATCACGATCATGGCAACGGTGGTTTCTAGTGCCTGCAGAAAGAAATGATGTGCTAAGGGGAATGAATTTGGGGTTTATGAACACGCATGTTCAGAGTAGAAGCAGGAATCGAGTAAGATTTTGAATTATAGTTGATTCCCAAAGCATCAATGCACTTCCCAATCAAATAAACCCTTCAATGCCCTTGATAACCACTCCTTGAAGAGAAGCATTATTACACAGATAGGAAGAGAATAGAATAGGGCGGATGGGCGGTGGCCACTCCTTGATAACCAGCTGTAGGAGACCAAGGGACTTCTTTTAAGGGTATCTAACATTTATATAAGGACTAATTCAAAGAAAGACAACACGTCCCTGTAGCTCAGCTGGTTTGGTCTTGCCGCAAGTAAACTGTAGCTCATACGTTCGAATCCATGTAGTGACATTTTTTTTTTCCAAAGTTACTTATTTCTATAATTAGCAAGTGTGTTTGCTGAATTTTCAGCCTTACTAATTATAGAAGGGGTAAATGCTTTATAATATAGTATAGATAGCTGGTACCCGCGCAATGCGGCGGCGAGTACCATGTAACTATATTTTATGTCAATCAATTGATGGGTGGTGGTGAATAATGATAGTGGTAGTTGTAAATGATAGTTAGAACATTGTGTTAACAGTTCAAGTCTTGCATGATGCAACTTTTTATATATTCATAAAAGTATGTATATGATTTCTTTGTACACAAATCATCTTTTTCTCTCCATTATTTGATAGATCAAATTATAGACCTTAAGACTACAAGTAATGGCGCCTCCCTCACCGAACGTCGCCGCCCGTCCAAAAAAGTTCCGACTCATCATCCCCATTATATCACATATCAACGACGTGTCCTCATGGTGTTCTCATTTACAAAGGTACATGGTTTCAAATGGTTAATAATCTACTTTGTGGTAACTTCATTGAATTTTCATGGCTTCTATCTGTTTTTATCTATGTAACAAGCAATTACACTATAATCTTCTTTTTATTATTTATAAAAATTATAACATTTTTATTTATAAACCACTTACATGCAATATGTATACACAATAATCCTCCATTTGAAATATGTATACAAACTCTTGCATGCATAGGCAACAATCAACACAGAAACAAAATCAAGTAACATTTTTCCTGCATTAATGCTCAATGAACTTGGTCTAATTGGCCCTAAATCTCATGTATAGCTGAAACAAAACACAACTTAAAAATGATTCCAACACAAAACCTAATAACAAAACTAATTCTGTCATTATTCTTCATTTTTTTGTTACAACTTACCACACGTAGATACGCTGAAGCCCAGCTTGAGAAACCTGTTCCTCATATTTAGCAACTTCTTTACATATCGTAAAAAAAAAACAGCAACAATTACTTGATTAATCTCCGTTATCTGGGTCAATATAAAAAAATCAAAACCCCAACAACTAAAATCTCAGTGGGCCCACCTTGATTAGTTGCAAAAATATGGAGCCTGCAATTCAGTGCTTCAATAACTGTCAACCTGAAAGCTTCTCTCCATTACTTATTCAATCATTCTTTCCTCATTAATTTTCCACTGAATAGGCAACTTTCAACTTTTCTCCTTGTAACAACACAATTTATTAGAATACAGAAAATACCAAATGCAATTTGACCCATACAGGTTGATTTGGGTTACATGTTGCTAAATCTAATGAAATGCCAACCTGTGGTTTTCTAAAAACAACATTATTAATGGAAAATGGAACCATGTAGTTAGATCTGACTGCAAAAGAGCCTGCAAATACACATCATATATAACTGCATATAAGACTTAACATAAATTAATCAGAAAGATTAAAATGCCCAGCAGATACCTGTAGGTTTTTTCTATCACCCCATTTTCTCGTCTTGTGTTTTATCTTGATAGTATCAGTTAAGACAAGTCTGCTTACATAAATCATAAATGTAAGCTATGTGTTTTCACAATCAAAACAAAATATTTGCAATCAATATCACTCACTACTTATTACTATCACTCAAATTCTTACATGACTTAGAAAAGGCTAATGTATGAGATATGATAAATGAACATTAATAACTATATAATCCATAAAGAGTGTAAAGAAATTTACCACTTTAGGATAGCAATCCCACAACCAAGCAAATCCGCCTTGTTCTTCTTCCCCGCCACACTATAAAACGATTTAACTTTTCCGTCGTTCCAAATTTTCAATCAAAATCAGAGTCAGCTTCAATCACCAAAAACAAATGCAATCACAATTCAAAAGCCAATAAATAAAGTGAATGCTTCAAATAACCTACCATTAACACAGGCAACAAACAGTTCCTACAAGTGAAATTCTCGCTAATCTCAACCAAAATCGATTTATGGCGTAACGGATATTGATAATTGCGTAACCAGTAAATCAAAATAAACAGGTGAATTAAACGAATACCAATGGAAATACGTCAATCGACATGTGGTTCGAACACTGAGCTGATAAATGAATCGACGGTAATGTTTTGGGCTACTTGGAAGAGAGAACTGAATCTGAAGGAGTACCAATGTAATATGAGAACCAATGGTTAGGGATATATGTAAGGGAGAATTGAAACCATGAGAGAGGAATCGAGTAGGCGACATAGGTATCGAGGAGGCGTCTGGGGATAAGGGAGAAGTGAATCGACTTAGGTTTATTGGGGCAGAAGGTAGATTATATTTATTAATTAGGAAAAAAATATATCATTCCCTTTAGTTCAGTTGGTTATCAAGTTCATCTGTTGTGCTATATATCCCGTGTTCGAGCCTGGTTTGTGCAATTTTTTAAAAGCCTTTTTCAAACAAAAATGGCAAGTGTGTTGGCTGAATTTTCTGTCTTTCTAAATATGGAAGGGGTAAATGCTTTATAATATAGTAAAGATAAGTAAAGTGAAACACAAATCAAATTATCATTCTAGCTCAGATGGTAAGACGTCTTTCTTAGTATGTAGCTAACAGTCTCGTGTTCGAATCCTAGTCCTTTTTTATTAAACGCATATGTATCCTGATTTAGTAAGTGTGTTGACTGAATTTTCAGCCTTTCTAATAATGGAAGGGGTATATGCTTTATAATCTAGTACTAGCAGGGTACCCGCGCAATGCGGCGACGGGTACCCTATGCAACAAATTTTATGGCGATCAAATGTTGTTCGGTTGCATATTTTGTTATAACCATTACGGCACAAAAGCATAATAATTGTGCATAACTGAGAGCCTCCTTTCGGCGTGATCCGCCTTCTCCATAAAGTTCCTTCCATTGTATAAGCTCGTTCAATATTCTATACCATATTCATGGAAAATCCCAAAGATTAATGGCGAAGTAGGAGATCGAGCATGCATTTGTGAAATGTGTTATCGAGAAACTTTTTAAACCATTATCAGAAAAACTCTTTACATAGAAAAATTAAAAAATTTAGGCTATTCACAAATTATTAATTTCAAGAAGAAAAAAGGATAACAGTGGCTAAGACAATCGCCTATTGGTTCGAATTTCAGACTGTATGTACTTTACTTTCAACCTCAAATTTCATTAAATTAACAACTAAAATACGGGACAACATTCAATTATTAGGTCTAGCAGGTACCCGCACAATGCAGCGAGAGATACCCAGTGTAATTTTTTTGCGGCGAACAAATGTTGTTAGGTCTATGCAGCCGCGACGACATCCAATTGTAGTGGCGAGCAGTAGCGAAAATCGATGGTAAGTATAGATTAATGGACGTCAAAAGTCAAAGCATTTGCATTATTATGACGCTAATTACCAACTTGACTTTAAATTACAAAAGTAATTACCATCGATTAAATGTATTAGCATCTGACGTCAAACTATGTATAAATCACGAGAATTCGGTTTGTTTTTCTATCAGCTACAAGAACGCAAAAATTACCCGGCAACCAACGTTTTCTTACAATTTTTTGTTTATCATAAATGTATGTTTCTTAAACTCTTATAAATGTACTTTGTATTTATAAATGTATATTCTTTAAACTCTTATAAATGGGTAACCCGACTAACCCGATCAGCGATCAGGTCAAATCTACAAACTGGAAAACTCGAGCAACCCGAACCCAATCAAACCGATTCCTTATCGGGTACCGTTTCATGTTAGGATTTTTTACCTCAAACCCGGTGGACACGGCCCGATAAGCGCCGTAACCAGATGGACACCCCTAAATTCTTTCATCATAAACAGATTACAACGATAAACTTTTTATTGTTGAATTATGCTTCTACAATGCGTGTAAATGTGAATGACTATCATCTGATAATTACAAATAATCAAATACACTTAATTATTTAATACAAAATACTCAAGACATATGTTTTTATCACACCAAAAGTATGAGGCAATTGATGAAGAAAAGTATCCCCAACTACCCAAACATAGTTCCCGCCTACAAATGCCCAATAATAATTCTAAGAAGAAATATGGAATAGTGCAATACTACAAATGTACAAAGGTAAGAACATAATAAATTATCTAATCCCAAATATAACAAATAACAACAAACACCTTTGATGGTCTTCCTTAAAATGGACGAATTTTTCCGGACCCAGTCCAAATTATAGGCAGAAGAAACACAAAATTAATAGTTAAGCAACTTACAAAATATCAATGGCTGTAGAATCAGAAAAAATAAAGAAACCAAGCAAACCAACAAAGAGCAGCCCATTGCATTAATCCAAAGTCCTAACAAATATTAACAACAAAAAATTGTTTGCTGGTAAATGAGTATCATGTATCATTTATCTTCAAAATTTCAGATATTGACTTAATTAAGGCAGGTATACACATTAATGAACTGCAACATTACAATTGATTCTTTCACTTTTAAAGATCCCGTTCTCTTTATATTTTCTCACGTAATTTATCCATTATTACACCAAAGAGTAGATAAGAAAAATGAAAATAAAGAGTATCCACTTGAAGATTTATGACAAAACCCTGCATTTCAAAATCACCCAGATGAAAGAAAATCAAAGTTTTAATATGACAAATTAAAAATCATATTAAAACAAGAAAATTAAAAATCACACAAGCTAAAATTAATTGAAACAACATAAACAGTAAAATACTTGCCTGAAATTCGCGTTCTTGGAGAGCTCAGTATGGTTGAATTGAATTGTTAGCACTAAGTAAAGGATTAAATGTATAATACGGTTCTAGGCTAGGTTGAATTGTTAGCACTAAAGGTTGGCATCTGATGAATTGAAGTTTAGCGGTTAAGGAACTTGTATTTGTAGGTTGATGTATACGATGGCTATGGGTCGATTGAAGGCGGTGGTTGAAGGAATCGAGGAGGTTGCAGAGGTATTGAAGTATTCGATGTTGCAACTTTGGAATTTCAATCGACAAAATGGAATGGCTAGGGTTTAGGGCAAGTGAAACGACAGTCTCTTTTTAGCCATGGGAAATAAGGTCAGTATATACCTGCATTTAAGGAAAAAGTAAACATCCAAGCTGGTAGTTCAAATGGTCAGTGCTTCTTTGTAGAACTCGTTGGTCCGATGTTCGAATCCTGCTGGAAGGATTTTTTTTTTAAAACGCAATACGAAGACAAAAATAGAAAGTTATTGGCTGAATTTTTAGATAGTTATTTATGGAAGGTCCTAAATACATTATAAGTAGTAGAGATAGATGTATCCTGATTTAGTAAGTGTGTTGACTAAATTTTCAGTCTTTCTAATAATGAAAGGGTAAATGCTTTATAATATAGTATAGAAGTATAGATTATGCATCATATAACTGTGTTAATTAAGATTCCTTTACTTTCTTCATGGTATGTTCGTTTCGAATCAGTTTAAAGGATTTTGGGTCGATACAATAATATTTAAATAAACTATCCATAGTTTCTGAATGACTTCTTAAATTTCATGGGTTCAATCGTTCAATGGGTAAACATTTATCAAATGATCAGAGAAAGTTTCGGAAATGACCGTAATACAGTTAGGTCACGTACATCAGTAGCAAAACTTGATCACCCTAAAAGAGCCTATAATAACTGGGTTATTATAAATGCATGTCGAACTGGGTTATGCAATACTGTTGACATCAAACAATTTTAAAAGATCTGTATCAACTTAATTAGTAAAAGTGAAAAAGGAAATAAGAGTAGTAAAAGTGAAAAGGGTAAAACGATTAGTAAAAGTGGAAAAAGGAAAAAAATGAATGGGAAACTAAAAGTGAAAGTAAAAGTAAAAGATATTGGCTGTGGTCCTTGTGAATGTACACTAGTTTATAAAGCCTCCGGGCCCCGGGCCCCTCATGCCCGACTGAACAGATGACTTGTTTATATTCTTGCATGTTTAACCAATTGGTCTATAGTAATCGGTCATCAAGAGTTGCTTTAGAAGTTTGTCTTCAAAATATCTTGGGTTCAAGAATTTCTGAGAGCATTTCTCTGGAGATTAAAAAGGAGGTGTGGTTTATCTCCCAAAAAAAGAGATATGTTTGAGGAATCTATACTACCCGCTTAGATGTTCTGCATATGTCAAATTACTAACTTACTAACTTGTCGTTAAAAAATATATATTCCTGAATGTTTAAACATAGAGCACAGCCAACGGCTTTCGCCAGTGGTTCGTCACCAGTGGTTCGCCCCTCAAACTGGCGGGACCAAACCATTGGCACCAAGCCATGAGTTGGTCCGCCAGTTTGGCTTTAGCTAGTGTGGAGACGAGGGAGGAGGTTTCGTGAGTTGGTGGGTGGGCCCAAAGGGGTATTTTGTGTGTGGTTTTGTAATGGTGGGTCTAAAAATTAAAGGGAAGATGTATTGTTGACATAGGTATGTCAGTTTCATGTCGGTTGGAGGGTGAGCTAATGTGACGCTGATTTGATAACAACTCACAATATCAGTTTATGTAATGATTAGGAGTGGTCTTATTATTCAAACTAATGCATCCTTTTGCCATCTCCAATTTTACAAGTCGCAAGTATTTTCAAAATATAAATTCACTTTGTTCTTTAAAAATCATTTACCTTATTAATGAATAAACATAACGTTATTTTAAAATAAACATATCAAATTTTAAGGTAAGATTGTCTACTTCATCTAAATTTCCTTAAAGAATAAATATATTTCTTGTATAAATCAACACACATATATATAACATACAAAAATTGTCAATAAAATAAAATTAAAGTTGGTTTCGGCGTATAGAAAGCATTATTTTGATTAAATATCACGTTACGATAAATTTATATCCAAATACAAATAAAAATAAATTGATTATAATGAACTAATGATGTATTTTGATCTATATAATATATTATATATTAAAAATTAATAAAAGGAAAACAAAACTATAAAATTGACAAAAAAAAAATCAAAATATTATAAAAGATAATAATATGTGAGTTGTCTTTTCTTGCCATTTTAAGATGAATATGATGGGGCCTTTTAAATAGGTTGAGTGAAAAAGCATAGAATTAAAATGTATGTTTAAGTTTTATCGAGTAAAAAAGAAGACTATTGATTACATGTGGTTATTAAGCATCTTCACACCTACCCTGTAATATAAGTAGGACCCGTTATATACAGGGGCGGATGTAGTATATAGCACACGGTGGCATGTGCTACTACTCGAAAAAATTCGGTACGTTAAATTTTCGGAACTTTTTTTTGTTATTGTATTTTGAATACATTATATATATCCGAAAAGTCATAATGATACATGTATGTTGGCTAGCATAGTTGGCTAACACCTTGTGCATGTATAGAGGAGGTTTAGAGTTCGAATCTTATGCTTCTTACTTTTATAAATCAACTTTTTTTCCTTTCTTAGCCTCTATATTACAAGAGTTTTTTTTTTTTTTCAGCCCATACATATATTTCAACTTTTTTCTTTTTAACCCTATATATTTCAAAAAGAAAAAAAAAATTATATCACCACAAGGGTGCTACCACTGGTGGAAATTTCTAATTCCGCCCCTGATTATATACCATGTTTTGAAATTCAAGTCGAACCCCACGATTCAACAGATTATAATTTCATACCTACCCTGTAATTCCATCATCACAAAGTGACAAAAACACGTATTTTTCACCGATTATAATTCAATTCAATTCATCACACAGAATACGTACGGTCATGCCAACTAACACTCCCCCCACCCCCAAATCCCTCCTATATAAATTCACCCGCAACTCTCCGTTTTCACCCACATTTCTCTATTCCCACCATTGTTGTCCTCACACCCCATGAGAGGAGTAGAAGCTCTAAATCCAGAGCGATACTATTAATAGTTTATCCTTTAAGTGCTACAGAATATTGCCCCTTGTTTATGGGACTACCAATAGCATATGTACGTTCAGAAATGGATGCAAGGTAAAGTTTCTCACAAGTTATATATGAACTACTTGCTGAATATTGTGGAAATACTTGTACGTTGTATTAATGTATATAAAGTTACAAATATATCATATTTAGACAAAACTTCTTACACTTCACGATGCGAACATAAGAGATAAAATACATAAACCTAACTATTTAACACCACTAATTAATAATACTTTTTTAACAGGAGCTCCACACTATTGTGCTTAGATAGTAGCATGATCAAACAAAAAGTGGTTATGTGTGATGGAACAGACTTCCTATATGCAGCTACACAACCTGATGCATTTGGTTTTTTCTTCAAAAGTAAGGGAAATGTCACATATGTCATGCCATTACCTATTGAAGCTTTAAGGACAAATGTCATCAACTTGGTTAACACCTACAAGAACTCTACCAAGTAAGGATGTTTTCTAGTATTACTGCTGAGTTTAGAAGAACTCTGTATAAATGTCGATCTTTAGGCTCAAGAATAGTTAGTTCTTGATCTGGAATAAGCATATACAAAACATAAAATTGCGTAATTAGTTGAACATATATGTATAGCTAAACAAGTTTTCATCATTAAAAGCCCCAATTCTACATATAAATATGTAGAACGGTTTTTCATTAGACAGGATCAAACGATCTTGAGGCTTAGGGTTTTACACACAAACACGTTAAAACGTGGGTTCCAAGAACATCTAATTCTATGTCATTAGGTTTCTTTATATACTAGAAAACCTAAGACTTACAAGGAAAAGATAATACTAAATCTTTTAAATTAATAAAGATATACTATATCTTTTTACATTAATGATTATCTCCTAAATCTTTATTTGAACTTGAACTTCATATTACTGACTTAGGTCCTTGTAGTTTAATAGTTTTGACATATCAAATCTTTAATGAATATTAATGAAAATATTCCTAACAATCTTCCCCTATTTGATTTGACAAAACTTGTAGAATTAGCTAGGAATCTTCAAGTCTCTTCCCATTTTTGACATAATCAAATAAATCCGAGAAACTTGAACTTCCCCTTGAATGATCAACACTTTTTCTTCCCCTAAAAGTGTGATATCATTCTTGTGTTCTTCAAGGCTATATTAATTACATTGAAAACCAACTATTTTCTATTTGAAGTTGAAGTAGAAACTCAAACTATGCATCACATTCCGTCTAAATATAGTAATCAGCAACATCATATCTTGTATGAGGGACTTTCTTATCTTAGTCTTCAACAGATCTTTTCGTTAAGAGTGTTGAATTGCAGTTACAACAATACATAACATCATATGTAGTAAGACTTTCCACTTCTTCTTCAAATAAAATATAATCAATTATCTTCTGTAATCAATTGATAAAGATCAAATATGTAACAAATAAAATTTTCCTTTATCTTCATCATGCCTTCAACCTGTGTGTGTGAATAATGTGATTCGTTTCACATTATTATCAGATACGATCAATAAACCGTGGTATGGAATGAGCATGGTGTGTGTCATGCTTTCCAAAGTATGATGTATCAGTTGTATGGAAGAAATCAGTATCAAAATTTTCTTCAAAATTTTTTCGGTCAGTACTGATTAATACTGATCAGTCAACGCAGCAGTAGTAATATGTATATTACTGATCCTTGGTAAAAATTTCGGTTTATTACTGATCAGTAGTGTTTTTCTTCATTTACTACTGATCAGTAGTATTTAATATGGATCAGTAGTAAAATCTGCGAATATCAGTAGTAACCTGTCGGACCAGTAGTACTGATTGAGCATTGGATCAGTAGTAATCGGGACATACTACTGATCAGTAGTAAAGTTGTTCGAGCAGTAATAAAATCGTATATGGATTGATCAGTAGTAAAAGTTGTTTTACTACTGCCCAGTAGTAATGTACTACTATCCGGCAGTAGGCAGCATTAGTAACTCAAGTTGAAAATCACTAACATCATCTTCCTTCTTTTCTAACAACTCATAATCCTTCTGAACAGCCTGTAATTTCCCTTCTTCAATCTTCTAAGCTTCTAGATCCTTCTCATTCCTAACTGTCTGGAAATCACCGCAACAAAGTAGAAGATCGATTTTTGTTTTCTCAACTTGTTGTAAATGCAAAAGATTTGCATAAACATTATCCAAATCCCCATGCATGCATCCTTCTATTGCAATCTTCATTGGTATTTTAAAAAATTCAAACTGGTGAATTTTCCAAAGATTTGAGCCTCCAACTAAATAGTGAATAAAATCTTCAAAAGTCTTTCGTGGGTATTATGTTTGACTTTAAAGTCAAAATTAATTTGAGTAAGTGAGTTGCAACTGCAGCCGGGTTTATTCAACCGAATAATTGTGGGGTTGTAATTTGTGAGTAGCGTTCGTCAAGATTTTTGGTCAGCGACTGACTGAATGAAGAAAATATTCGAGAAGAAATTAAAGGGTTTTGCTTTTGGTTGAAAAAGATTGATAAAATATTAACAAAATGCGATAGATTGGGAGGGAATCTGCTAATTTAGGAGTTGAATTGGGCGAAGGTTCCTTGAATTTTTGTATCGAAGAGAAGACTGTTTATGATAGCTAACGCTTGAGGAGGCTAGGGTTCCAAAAGTTTTCTTCAAGCTCTCCTTTTTCCTCTCAGTGACAGAAATATAATTTTAAACTATTCAACTATATCAACATCAAATACTGCCACAAATTCTCTTATTATAAACCCGTTAGTATCATCACCAATTAAGAAATTACAAGCTGCATGAATATTGCGTATAAAGAAAAACGTAATATCTTCTCTGAAAAAAATTTATGCTTGATTCTTCATGTGATCATTGATAGATACTTGTTTGATTCCAGATCTGAGCCACCGTGCTCTGATACCAATTGCTGAGTTTAGAAGAACTCTGTATAAATGTCGATCTTTAGGCTCAAGAATAGTTAGTTCTTGATCTGGAATAAGCATATACAAAACATAAAATTGCGGAATTAGTTGAACATATATGTATAGCTAAACAAGTTTTCATCATTAAAAGCCCCAATTCTACATATAAATATGTAGAACGGTTTTCCATTAGACAGGATCAAACGATCTTGAGGCTTAGGGTTTTACACACAAACACGTTAAAACGTGGGTTCCAAGAACATCTAATTCTATGTCATTAGGTTTCTTTATATACTAGAAAACCTAAGACTTACAAGAAAAAGATAATACTAAATCTTTTAAATTAATAAAGATATACTATATCTTTTTACATTAATGATTATCTCCTAAATCTTTATTTGAACTTGAACTTCATATTACCGACTTAGGTCCTTGTAGTTTAATAGTTTTGACATATCAAATCTTTAATGAATATTAATGAAAATATTCCTAACAATTACGTTTTTTTTTTTGTTTTAACCACGTTTTTGCTTACTATTAAGTTTCTCTTTATTAGTAATATGTAGATTTATGCTTGTGTTTAATGTAATGCACTGATGGTTATTGTCATTAAAACAGAAACGCTAAGAATAAAATTTTCCAAAGTGAAGAAATTAATAATCGAGGTGCACCTCTTGTTGCTTCATTTTCTTCGCGAGGACGGGTCAAATCAGTACCAGATACGACAGCCCCGATGTGGAAATTCTTGCGGCTTATTCACCAATGGCTTACCAATAAAAAAAAGCTTATAATAAGCGGATGGTTAAGTTCAATATCTTATAGGGACGCCAATGGCTTGCTTAATTGCTTTTGTCAAGTCTTTTCACCCTGATTGGTCTCCTTCTGCAATCAAATCCGCTTTGATGACTACAGGTAACTTTCATCACTAGTGTACATTTTGTTTTAGGAAGTGACTTAAGTTATATCTACATATATATTAAAATTTGTATAGATCAAGGTTACATAACTCAAGTTATATTAACATTTTGTTTAATTTTGTCATAGCATCTGAAATGAATGCTTCCCTATACATCGGTGCCAAATTTGCATATGGATCTGGACACCTACGGATCCGGGTCTAGTCTACGAGACCCATAAAGATGACTACAAGAAGATATGGTGCAACATTTCAATACTTACTGGAAATTTGACATTCGCGAAAACTAGCTGTCCGGTTAAGTTGATACCAAATGAACTCAACTACCCGTGTGCAAGTTGTTGCGAAAACTGCATTTGCGGTTTCTTTTCTGAGAACCTTAACAAATGTGGGTCCAAATAATTCAACATATGTTGCATCTATACAAGGAGACTGTTCAAAGATGCACATCGGAGTTAAGCCGGAAACTCTACAATTTACCACACTAAACCAGAAGATGCCTTTTGTTGTGACTGTTAGATGAAGAATTAATTTAAATTTTACGGTAAAAAGTGCATCATTGTAGAGGACAAATGCAAATTATCAAATATGTAGTCCTATTCATGTGGTATACACTTAGAATGTCACGTCTAGGGGAGAAGCAACATTAGCACCACCAGCATTTTGCAAAATATTCGTGTAATAATATTAGACAGATATTTTGTAAAATAATGGTGGTGTTAGTGCTGCTTCTCCCTTAGATGTGACATTCTCAATGTATACCACAATAGCACTATGTACTTTGTAATTTGCATTTGTCTACAATACCTTTTTACTGTAAAAGTTTTTGACAAAAAATCAATTTAGCTTTATCATCATTAATTTTATATACATGTTTACTATTGATATATAAATCCACCTACACTATAACTTTATTCCAGCATTTAAATTTTATAAATTTTTTAGGGTTGTTGCAACACACGTATATAAAAGTACCTCATATAAATATTTGAAATAATATAATAAACTTATGCCAATTTAAAAAATATATATATAAATACTCACAGTTAAGAAAATGGCATATAGTTCACGATATTTTATCAAATATAAAAAACAAAGTTATTTATCAAATATAAGATATCACTTGTTCAAAAATATATACAATCAACTACTAAAATACTAACAAATATTACCGCTTGGCCACCTTTTTCACAAATATAAAGATAGTACCGTCAAACATGCATCTGTACAGAGAAGAATGGTGCTTGAACTTTTACCGTCAAAAATTATTTGGCATTTTCAATATACGTGATACTATTCAAAAAACTCAAAAACCAAAAAAGAACCGTATATCTCTTAATTTGGACGGAGGAATCTGAGTGGTGGATATCGTGGCTCAAGCCAAATGCCCACTTAAGCGCTACTACATCAACATTTTACATTTAACATTCAAAACCTCAAATACCCCTCGCTCATATCTCAACCAATAATACCCTTTTGAAATTCACCAAAATACCACTCATTGACAAAATATATACTCCTACAAAACCACCTCTCTCTTGCACTGTTGGGATGTAAACAAGATATACAAGTTCTATTACTGATGCTGCAGTTGGTACTGATCAAGTCATATTGAAGTTAGTACTGATGGGGCAGAAACACTATCTACTACTGATGCTTAATCTTGGAAGCTTACTACTGATGATATTACTACTGACGATCAATTATTACTACTGATATTATATTTAGAGTTGATCGTGTTCGAGATTCTAGCATAGTTAGTTATAGAATGTATATCTTCTTGTAATTCAATTGTAATCGATTCCTAGAATAACTAGGTTAATAATTTAGGCTTCAAGGACTATTATATATAGTTCATTATGAATTGTAAACATACGTGTATTTGATCGAGCGAATTAATACATTGAAGCTTTTTGTGATAAACTGTGTTCTTCGTTTTATTCTCATTCGATTACAGTTTACATTGTTCTTAATCTAATAACATAAGTGTTAATCCGCTGTAACTTCTTGTGTTAGTAGATCTGAGTTTCTAATAACTTAATTGAGTTATTCGATCCTGACAAGTGGTATCAGAGCTTTACGGTTCTAGATCTACGAATTAAGAACAGCAAAAAGTTTCATACTTTCGATCTTAATATTGTTAATCATGTCTGATAACAATGAAAGTACTCAAGCAAACAAGATTCCAATTCTCACTCCCTACAACTTTGGGATGTGGAAAACAGAATTAAGCAGTATATGCTTATTACTGATTATTCCATGTGGGAAGTTGTTGTTGAAGGCAACAAAACGATTCAGACTCAAGCAGCAAGTTCATCAACTGAAGCAGACAAACTTAAGAGTGAAAAGGAAAAGAAAGACATAGGAATTGAACTCAAAGCTCTAAGCACTCTTTTGCTTGCCATCCCCAACGACTATCAACATCTCTTTGTTGAATATGATGATGCAAAGTGATTATGGCAGGCTCTGGAAAAGAGGTTTGTTGGAACAAAGAGCACAAAAAGAAACATGAAGTCTGTTCTGAAACAAGACTTTGAAAACTTCAAAGGACAGAAGAATGAATCATTGTCTCAAGTATTTGATCGGTTCAACAAACTCATTGGTGAACTGAATCAAGTTGGTTATAAACCAGACAATGATGATGTCAACAGAAAGTTTCTCAGGTCTTTAGGTGAAGAATGGTCTATGTATACTGTGATATATAGACAAGGAGATGCACTAGAAGAAAAAGAACTTGATGAACTCTACAATGAACTAAGAGTCTTTGAATCTGAGGTAAGTACTAAAACTCCAAATCTACCTTCAAACAATGCTGCTTTTGTGTCAAATACAGGAACAGGTCAGGAGACTATGAAGAATGCAGGAACAGAAGATTTAGCCAGAGAATCTTTCTTCACTAGTCATGTGCATACTGCATTGATTAGTGATGATTTAGAACAACTCAATCCTGATGATTTGGAAGAGATGGACATCAAATGGCAGATGTCTATGCTAAGTTTAAGAACAAAGAGGTTTCTTAAAAGAACTGGAAGGCAAAATCTGTCTTACAACAAAGGTGATAGAGCTGGATTTGACAAAACCAAGGTTAAATGTTACAACTGTAGCAATCTGGGTCACTTTGCCAGAGAATGTCCAAGCAAAGATCAAAGATCAAGCTACAACAAAAACAGCACGTCCAACTCAACTGCCTTAGTATCTCAAGAAGGACAAGGGTATGACTGGAGCTTCCAAGCAGAAGAACATGCACATAACCAAGCTCTCATGGCCTTTACTACTGATCCTTCTACTACTGAGGTACATTCTAAATCTTGCACTCCTGAATGCATTAAATCATACAAAGAATTAGAAAAACTAAATAAAGAAACTCTTGAAGAGATGATTTTAAATAGAAACAGAAGAATTGAATATAATGGTTGTATAGCTAATTTAGAAAACCAAATTAAAATCTATAAAATAACTGATCAAAAGATAAAAGATGAATTGCTACAAACTACTTATGAAAAAGAACACATTGAATTGAAATTAAAAGAAACTTTGATCAAACTTGAAGAATGTCAAATGGAACTAGAACAGAATAAACTAACCATTAAAAAATTTGAAAGAAGTTCTAAAATTGTCTTTGAGTTAACTAGCAATCAAACTACAGAAAAAGTTATTCATTGAGTGGGATATCATGCAGTCCCACCTCCAACAAATTTTATTCCACCATTAAAATCTAGTACAGAAAGAACTTTAAATGATTTAAAAATTGAAAGTCAAACTGAAACTGAAACCAGTAATGAATCAAATGAATCTTCTGATGATGATCAAACAACTGAATCAAATGATACTAGTTTTCACACCACACAAAGTCAAACTGAATCCCCAAAATACAACTCAGAAAACATACCTACAATTTTAAGAAGGGGAAATCAAAGGAATTTAAATCAATTAAAAGAACAAAGAAAACCCGAAAATTCTAAATCAACAAAATTATCATGCTTAATCTGTAACAAAGTTAATCACATAGCTAAAAACTGTCACTTCAATCCTATTAACAATCAAGAATTTAAAGAATTCAAAATCAAAAAAAGAAAAGGAAAAAGCCTTAAAATTAAAACAAACTAAAGAATCAAAAGAAAAGGAATCTAAAACACCAAAACAAAAGGCATTCAATAAACCATATGCTGACACTCATAAATTTGGAAGAACTGCACCACGATTTGTTCAAAATACCAGGTATAAAAGTCCAAGCAGAAGCAATTATTTTAAAAACAATGGAACACAAAATCGTTTTCCTCAATTTTCAAAGTTTTCAAACATCAGTAGAAACTATTCCAGGTTTACTACTGGTAAAAACCCTAATTACAATGCTGTCTGGTATAACTACAAAAACACTACTGATTATGCTCAAAACTCATATTACCCAAACACTACTGGTCCATCAGTAGTGAAACTTTCAAAAGCTAAAAACTACTGGTATAAACCTAGATCAGTAGTGACTCAAAACATCAGTACTAAGTACAAAACTGCATATAAGACTCATTCAGTTAAAAAGTCTTATTCTTCAAAGGATGAACCCAAGACAAAACAAGCTTGGGTTCCCAAACTTAACTAATCCTTTTTCTTTATGTGCAGAGTATCCAGATCCCTGAAGAAGGTAAAACATGGCACATTGATAGTGGATGCTCTAGACACATGACTGGAAATCTTCAAATACTTAGAGATTTTAAGTCTTTTGAAGGAGGGTATGTTGCTTTTGGAGAAAATCCTAGGGGAGGTAAGATTACAGGTAAAGGTACAGTATCAAATGGTAAAATTACTTTTGATGATGTATTTTATGTTGCTGAGCTTAAATACAATCTGGTTAGTGTGTCTCAAGTCTGTGATAAGAAGAACAAAATTCTTTTTACAGATGTTGAGTGCATCATTCTTTCTCCTGATTTTATTTTAGATGAAAAATATGTTGTTTTAAGAACACCAAGGAGAAACAATGTGTATTGCCTGGATATAGGGGGAGAACTCATTTCATCAAATGAGATCAACTGTTTTATATCTAAGGCAAACACAAATGAATCAGAACTCTGGCATAGAAGAATGTGTCACACAAATTTTAAAAATATGAACAATTTAGTTAAAAAGGATTTGGTAGTTGGTCTATCACAAAAAGAATTTATGTGTGATCATCATTGTGTTGCCTGCCTAAAAGGTAAACAACACAAGACTTCTCATAAGACCAAATCAATTAACTCTATTTCTAATCCTTTGCAACTCTTACATATGGACCTTTTTGGACCTACAAATGTAATGAGTATTGGAAAGAAACAATATTGCCTTGTCATTACTGATGATTTTTCCAGATACACTTGGGTATTCTTTCTCAAGACCAAAGATGAAACAAGTGAAATAATCAAGAATCTGATTGTAAAGCTGGAAAATACAAGAGATCTCAAAGTGAAAGCAATTAGATGTGATAATGGAACTGAATTTAAAAATACTAATCTAATTGATTTTTGTGATCTTAAAGGAATTGACAGGCAGTACAGCTCACCAAGAACTCCACAACAAAATGGTGTAGCTGAAAGAAGAAATAGAACCATCATTGAAGCAGCCAGATCTATGCTTGCAGATTCAAAATTACCAATAACTTTTTGGACTGAAGCTGTTAATACTGCTTGTTATGTTCAGAACAGAGTATTAATAGTTAAGCCCCACTTCAAAACACCTTATGAACTCTTTAACAAAAGAAAAAACCATCAATAAGTTTCTTAAAATCATTTGGTTGTCCTTGTACTATTTTAATTACAAGAGAACAAATTGGTAAATTTGACTGCAAAGCAGATGATGGAATATTTGTAGGATACTCAACTCAAAGCAAATCTTACAGAGTATTTAACAAAAGGCTGAGGATTATTGAAGAAAGTGTAAATGTATCCTTTAATGAAAATCTTATGAATGAACAAGGAAATGGTCCAGATTGGTTGTTTAATATTGATAATCTAACCAAATCTTTTGATGTCAATTATGAATTTAATACAAGAAATTCAAACAATCAAAGCCAACAAGTAGAACCATCATCAAGTGGAAGGCAAGAAATCATGAAATATATCTTAGTTGATATTGCTCCCACAGTTAATACTGGGGACAATAGTAACTCTGGTAACCCTAACTTCAATGATACCAGTAACAACTCAAATTCTGAAGATACTACTGATCCCAGTAGTAACTCTGAACTTCAGAGTAGTGATAATGATTTACTTAATACTGATGCCAGTAACAACAATGATACTACTGAAGTTAACGAAGAGAACGTTACTACTGACACCAGTAGTAATGATGAATCCTCACAAAATGCAAACAATCAAGAAGAAGCAGGGATAGATGCACAAATTCCTGAATCAAATGAGTCAAACTTAGATTCTCAATTATTTGTGACAAAATCCCTGGAACCAGAACTGAAAAGAATCATCCTTTTGACCTAGTCCTAAGTGATGTCAATTCATCCATGCAGACAAGAAGCAAATTTAATTCTGCCTTGAACTCTAATATTTGTAATATCAGTCTAATATCTAATGAATGCATGTATGAATATTTTATGTCTCAGGAAGAACCTAAGAAGATTCAACAAGCTATGAAAGATTCAAACTGGATCATAGCAATGCAAGAAGAACTTCTTCAATTTAAACTACAAGCTGTATGGACACTTGTCCCTCTTCCAAAAGGAAAAAGACCCATTGGAACTAGATGGATCTTCAGAAACAAGAAAGATGAAAGAGGTATAGTGATCAAAAACAAAGCAAGGCTTGTAGCCCAAGGTTACACACAAGAAGAAGGGATTGATTATGATGAAGTATATGCACCAGTTGCCAGAATTGAAGCAATCAGAATATTTCTAGCATATGCTTCATACAAAAGAATCAAAGTCTACCAAATGGATGTAAAAAGTGCTTTCCTGTATGGAAAAATAGAAGAAGAAGTATATGTATGTCAACCTCCAGGCTTTGAAGATCCAGAACATGATGACTATGTGTTCAAACTAGACAAAGCTCTATATGGCCTTCATCAGGCACCTAGAGCTTGGTATGATACATTGTCCTCATACCTATTGAAGAACAATTTCAAGAGAGGTGCCATTGACAAGACATTATTCACAAGGAAGGTCAAAGATTATACACTACTAGTCCAAATATATGTAGATGATATCATCTTTGGATCAACAAATGATCAATTGTGCAAAGAATTTGAAGAACTGATGCAGATCAAGTTCAAGATGAGTTCAATGGGTCCAATGAATTTCTTTCTTGGACTCCAAATCAATCAGAAATCAGATGGCATTTTGATCAATCAATCAAAATATGTCAGAGATATCTTAGAGAAGTTTGCAATGAAAGATAGCAAAAGTGCAAGCACTCCTATGGAAACTCACAAACACCTACATCCTGATGTTGAGGGGGAGGATGTAGATGAGCACCTTTACAGATCAATGATAGGATCTTTGATGTATTTAACTGCATCCAGACCTGACATTATGTATAGTGTTTGTGTATGTGCCAGATATCAAGCAAAACCAAAAGAGTTACACTTACAAGCAGTCAAAAGAATCTTCAGATACCTGAAATGAAAACCCTCACTTGGTCTTTGGTATCCACATGCATCACCATTTGAACTCATAGCCTACACAGATAGTGACTATGGTGGTGAATGCCAAGACAGAAAATCTACTACTGGTGGATGTCAATTCTTTGGATCAAGGTTGGTGTCATGGCAATGCAAGAAACAAACCAATGTTTCAACTTCAACTGCTGAAGTAGAGCATGTAGCTGCATCTGCCTGCTGTGCTCAAGTGCTGTGGATTCAAAATCAACTCCTAGACTTTGGTATCTCTATACTTAAAACTCCAATTTTTATAGATAATCAAAGTGCAATCAGCATTGTGAATAATCCAGTAAAATATTCTAAAACAAAACACATTGAAATTAGATTTCACTTTATAAGGGATTGCAATGAAAAGAAATTAATTAAAGTAGAGAAAATTCATACTGATGATCAATTAGCAGATCTTTTTACAAAAGCATTTGATGTAGGAAGATTCAACTTTTTGGTTAGCAGTATTGGAATGATTTTAATAAGTTAAGACTAAAAGGAAAATCCTCTGTAAAGTGTTTTGTACAAATTTTAACTTTAATTTTCTGTTTACTACTGATTATTCATCACTACTAATCTTGTTATTACTACCACAATCTAGTACTGATAGGGTTTGTCAGTAGAAATTGAGTCAAGTATAGAAATAAAGGTTACTACTGATGTTTCTATTACTGATACTTAGTTACTACTGATCGGCCGTTATCTGTAAAATACGACAATTACATTACTGACCCTCATGAAAATAGCCGTTAGGTTATTATTCGAAGGATATTTTGGTCATTTTGCAGGTTTAATCGAAAAATATAAATAGCAGACTGAAATTAGTTTAGCATTATCTTCTCCTCGATTTGATAAACCCTACGCTAAACCCTTATCTCTGCACAATCCGATCAAAACTCAACATCAGTAACAACTTAATTCCGATCACACACTTGAAATTCCTACCAAAACGATCACTCTCTCTGCAAGATTCACTCCAAAAGATCAAAATCAAGCACAATGGCAACCCTAAAATCACTCAATGTCTCTACTGATCTTAAATTTTCAGAATTCCATAATATGTGTGCCTTCTTAAGAAATCCAGATGGTACAAAGGATTTTCGTCCTATTGTGATGTTCCTAAAGAACTCATATATAAAGTTTGCTCTCACTATCAATCCTAGAGCATATCAACAACACTTAGTTGAATTCTAGACCAATGCTGAAAGAACTGAAGGATCAACCATGTCCATGATCAAATCAACTGTGGATGGAAAGTCAATCACCATAACAGAACAATCCATTAGACAACATCTTCAACTCCATGATGAGTCAGGTATGTTCTCTTTACTAAAGGAAGATCTTGTTGAAACTTTAAAGAAAATGGGGTATGAAGGAAGACCAGATATAGTTACTTTTCAAAAAGGTCTTCTTTCACCTCAATGGAAGTTTTTGGTACACACTATTCAACATTGTATCTCTCCAAAAAGAAGTACTTGGAATGAGTTCAACAAATCAATAGCATCTGCTGTTGTTTGTCTGAGCACAGGACAAGTCTTTAATTTTTCTAACATGATTTTTGAAGGAATGTTTGGAAACTTATCATCTTCAAAATTTTTAATGTATCCAAGATTTTTAACTCATATCATAAATTGTGAATTACAAAATCTGTCCACTCCCAAAAACATTTTTGTAACACCAGAATTAAACAAAAAGGTTTTTACAAACATGAAAAAACAATTTAAATTTTCTGGTAAAGTCACTCCACTATTCTCAAAGATGATCTATGATCAACCACCAACTGGAGCAGGTTCAAGTCACCCCATTGAACCCCAACCCACTCCACCACCAAATACAGCCCAAACAGAACCCATTGAGTCCACTCAAATAAATGAACCAACAGATGTCCTGCAAGTGTCCCAGGTACATGAAATTACTCCCCAGAGTGCTACTCTTCACTCTGAGGAAGACCAGACCTTAGCCAAACAAATATCTATCAAATATAAAAGGAAGAAAACTTCCTTAAAGGACACCAGGGGACAAATTGAGTCAAACCCCAGACTCCAAGAGTTGATCTCACAGGAGGATAGAGGTCATGAGGAAAGGGCTCTCACTACTGATGCCCCAAAGGTGGGTGCACAGGCTAGTGAGAACATCAATAGGACCCAGACCTCGGAAACTCTAAGTGAGGACTCTGAATTTGAGGCATGACTAAGAGGACCCCGGTGCCAAGAAACCACAAGGGGGGCACTACTGCTTCTTCTAGGAAGAAGAGAGTGTCCAAACAACCCATTTCAGCACCAAGAAGTGATGAGGGTAGAACAGAACAAATTGAATTGACGGATAGGATGGAAAACCTTAAAGCCAATGTACCTATTGAGCCCAATGATCCACCCAAAGGGGCTGAGGGCAGTATTAAAACCACTAAATTGACGGCTAGGAAGGAAAACCTTAAAACCACTGTACAAAATTGTCTGGAGTTACTTAACAATCAAGGGAAAACCATGAACTACATGAAACATTACATCAATACCTTGAACAAAAGGCAAAAGAGGTTTGAGCAGACGCTTCAAAGGCAATCCAAATTGATCAGAAAACTACAAAGAAAGATTGCTGATAGTGAGGCTCAACAAGTTGAGATCACTAAGGGGAGAAAGATCAAATCCAAGGGATGATTGATCAATCTATTGCAGCAGCAGCCCTCCTTAACTTGAAAGAGGTTCATGGTGAAACAAGTCAAAATGTTAGTGAAGACTTGTACAAAGAAATGGATGAGGATGTATTTGTGTCTGCAAATCAATCACAAACAGCAGAACAATCAAACCATCCAGTTACTACTGAGGTAATAGAGACTACTGATCCAATGGTTATTACCGAAGAAAAGGATCAAGAGGTTGTTACTACTGGTCCACCAGTAGTAAACACTATTGAAAAAAATATAATGGTTACTACTGATGCCGTAGAAGTAGTAACTACTGAAACAACCTCACCAGTAGTAAATCAATCACAACAATTGGCAGTAATAGAATAGGAAGAAGAAGAAATTCCAGAACTTATTGAACGAGAATGTTTTGTCATCATCACCAAACCACCAACTCCTGATCAACCACTTATCATACCTGACATTGATGATAATGTGAACTGGTTTGAAGTAGATGAATGTGCACTTCCTCCACACCCCAAGATTCAACCAGAAGACAAGCTTAAGTTATTTTATCCAAAACTTGAAATTCCTGGTATTCCTGATATGAAATATACTCCACCTCCATCTATACTTCCAGCTTGTATTGGAAAAGGAAAGGAAATCTATGATGATGATTATCCCAACAGAGCCTTAGGTCACTACATGGTGAACAAAATTAACCATGTCAGATCTGCTAAACAATCCAGATGGAAGGTGAAACATATGAGGTACTTAAAGAAAGTGGCCATCTCTCAAGCTCTTGAAGAAAAGAAAAAGGCTAAAAAAGAAAGATTGAAAACTCAAAGAATTCAAGAAGTTGAAGTACCTATTCCACAAATTGAAGGAATTCTGGTAGAGGATCAAAAGGCAGAATTTGAAAAACAATGAAAAATAGAAGAAGAACATATAAATTGCATTGAAGATCTTGTTGCTGAATGTAAGAAAGAGAAAGCTGATCTACCAGAGGAAATCTTTGAACAGAAAAGAAAAATGATTGATTTCCTAATATCAAAAGGGCACAGTGCTAAATCTTTTGGCAGAATGAAGATGATTACAATAGTAGATAAATATTGTACTGCCAGAAATAGAGAATTAGCTGTAACACAAGCAGAAGAAGAAAAAGCAAAGACTTTAATTGCTATAGATCCAACAATCATTCAATCTGGAACACCAACTCCTGGTGAAACCTCCAAACCCCAATCAAAGAAAAGAAAAGCTCTTCAACAAGAACAGAATGTCAAAAAGAAATCAAAGCAATCAAAACAAATTATTCATGTTCTTGAAGTACCTGTTGCTCCCCTTGAAGACAATTCAATCATCAATTGGAGAGTCATTAATAATCATGTGATAGAAATTATAAGGGAAGACAGAAAAGTCCAGAGATTTACTGGATGGAAGCCAATGATCAGATCTTGTTCAAGAAGTGATATAATCAAAGTACTGATCACAGGAAAACCAAGAATGACTAAGAAGACATGGAAGAATTCTGGTGCTGGATACTTAACCAAAATGATAGATGCTGCATTTTATCCAGAAAATTACCCAGAAATATTCTCAAACACAGAGAATGTGTATGCTTGGAATGTGCTTCCCACAGTAAATATGTATTTCTTTGAAAGATCAAGCAAAACCTGTGAACTATACCTATATGAGAAAGAATATCCACATTCTGAAGAAACTATGTATCAGATATTCACAAACACAATGATGAAACCATATGATAAAGTAATGTTTCAAGAAAAACTTAACTACTTTACCAAAAGAAACAGCAAATATATTATAGCTCAAAGAAAGAAGCAGAATCAAAGAACACTTGAGAAAAGAGCTGCTGAAGAAGAGCAAAAGAAGAAAGAAGAAGAAGAAACTTGATTAATTCAAAATGAATTAATAAGTTTAGGGGGAGATTGTTGGGATGTAAACAAGATATACAAGTTCTATTACTGATGCTACAGTTGGTACTGATCAAGTCATATTGAAGTTAGTACTGATGGGACAGAAACACTCTCTACTACTGATGCTTAATCTTGGAAGCTTACTACTGATGATATTACTACTGACGATCAATTATTACTACTGATGTTATATTTAGAGCTGATCGTGTCCGAGATTCTAGCATAGTTAGTTATAGAATGTACATCTTCTTGTAATTCAATTGTAATCGATTCCTAGAATAACTAGGTTAATAATTTAGGCTTCAAGGACTATTATATATAGTTCCTTATGAAATGTAAACATACGTGTATTTGATCGAACGAATTAATACATTGAAGCTTTTTGTGATAAACTGTGTTCTTCGTTTTATTCTCATTCGATTACAGTTTACATTGTTCTTAATCTAATAACATAAATGTTAATCCGATGTAACTTCTTGTGTTAGTAGATCTGAGTTTCTAATAACTTAATTGAGTTATTCGATCTGACATGCACGATTGCGCTCACTCAAAAGGCAAAGGGTATCATGGCTCGCGAATTTGGCATTGACACATTGGATTTGCGACTGCCGAGGGGTGGCTCACCACCGCACCCCTCTCTCTAAGTTATTTGTTGCCAAAATAAATAAGTAAATAAAGCGAATACCTAACCCTCTAACTTTCCTGGATACACATAAACACCCCTTTATTTATAATTGACTGCCTGCCTGCAACTATGCTTTGTGCAATTATCTACACCCTTTAAGTAACCAAGCATATGTTTTATTAAATTTAAATAACAACATCATCAGGTTCGACAAAATCGCAATAATTATGTCATTATCATCCATTTCCATTTCCATGATCACTTGGGATTCCCTTCATCATTTTTACATCTTAAATCAAGTTATTTTACAACTTACAACGAACTCTTAGCTTTATATCAAGTCCATCCACACATACGAAGAAGAAACTTATTAACAAAACCGCACTCGATCGACTTCGGCCATTTTCATGTGAACAAATGAACAATAAGAGAAACGAGAAATATTGGTAGTGAACCAAAGAAAACGACAAGCCCAAACGAACCAGTGACTAAACCCACAACCTCCATGGTTCCCGTCATCATGACTGGACAACTATTTTTGTCTTCTCCTTCGTAGTCAGTGGTTATCGGCTTATATTTCCATCCAATGTTTTTTGTTGGTTTGGGTGTTATATATTTCGACTTCTCATTCTTCATCACTTCTTCCATTCTTGCTCTCAACACATCAAGGTTTGCATCCACCATGTTGGATGGACTTCCTACAACCAAAAGTAACATAATTGTAAATTAAAATTGTTAGATAGGATAGATTAGGTTTATATTACATGTGGTTATTAGCCATATTGTATTGTAAAACTTGATTTAACATTTAGCAATATCAATATACAAGCTTTCCTACAACTTTTATTCACAAAATAGTAAAAGTCAATATCCTTAAAAAAAATTACTGTCTAAAATAAAAATGTAAGGTATCTTTTTATTTTTAATTTTATACACACAGTATTAGGTATTAGTTAAGTATAATCATCTGGTAATAACCTAATGGTAAGACTCTCTGATAACTTCTTATACGTTGCATTATGCGCTTCAAATTGTTATGGTGATAAAAAAAAGCTTAGGTCTTTGTAGATCTTAGGTCTCAACTTAAGTGTGCTAAATCATTTGTTGATTAATAATCGGTTGATCACCTAAGGTATCTAAGAAAGGCGTAAGCCGTTCTTTTTGGCACCTTTGAACAGTTCCTTCTCTAATAACTTCATTAAATACCTTTGGTATCTAATATATACAAACCGAAACAATTCTTAATAAAAGCAAGACGATAAATTCTAAACAAAATTAAGGTTTCAAAAACTTGAACAAACTAGAGTTCTAGTTTATAAGAAGATTTATACGGTGTACCTTCGTCTCTAAAGCTTTGGGATCTTACTTGAAGAAATTTTGAGGTTTTTCGTTTTGAAAGTGAATAATTAGTGAATGAGGAAAGTGGAGAAAGAGATGTAAGTGACGCTAAACCCATTGTAAGTTATTACTTGGGTTGATCAATTAGCAAAACAAAGATCTAATATATAGAAGTATAGCAGCAAGCGTTACTAATGAGTAATTTGGCAAAATCATACTTGATAAATTAATTCTCCACCTAATGAATATAATACAATATAATGCCACCTACGATTTACAAATATTTTTTACTTAAATGTGATGTGTCACATATAAACTACGTGGGCGAATGAGATTCTAACACTTTCTTATACTTTTCCACTTTCCTTTTTCACTTTTATTCTCTTTTTTCTCCATGTCTTTGAAGATCAAACTTTTAGTCATGATTGTGAATTTCTGAAAAAACCTATGGTTTTGAATTTAATTTAAAAAGCATAAACATACAAAAATGTATATATGTTACATTTCATGATCATGTTCATTATTATACACACCATTAAATATGTGAGTTTGATTAAAATGTTTTGTCGATAAAGCCTTACAAACTGACGACTTTAGCCCCTCAAATGTAATTGACAGAAAAGGTGAATACAACCGTGATTGCCTAGTTTTAAGGCTCCTGAGTAACACTTTAGAGGTTACAAGTTTGAACTCTCAATAAGTAAACATTCAAATGATCAAAACAAGGGTCAAAAAAGATGACGAGAAGAGCCCATTATAACACTAGTACCTTTAAAAAAAAGGGTGAATATGTGAATAGAAGTTAATTGATTTATTGTAAGTTAGTTGCCAAACTACGTACACGTACAAGGGTATTTGTCACCGCACCAAAACTGACTATGAAGTAGTTATAATGGTATTTGCTACTAAATTATATAATTAGTTCAATAATGTTAAGGTACAAGGTTACGTGATTAAGATGGATTATTCTCATAGGTTGTCAGGATCGATTAACCCATAAGAATTAATTAATCACAGATCTACAAACTATTAGAAGTTGCAGCTGATCAACACTTATAGTTTAATTGATTAAGAACAATGAATACTGTTAATGAATAAGAATGTAAATAAGAACACAGCGATTCACAAAAAGCTTCAATGTATATTAATTTGATCGATCAATACACACATATGTTTACAATTCATAAGGAACTATATATACTAGTCATTGAAGCCTAAATTAATAACCTAGTTATTCTAGGAATCGATTACATTTGAATTACATAAAGATATACATCCTATAACAAACTAAGCTAGAATCTCGGACTCGATCAGCACCATAAATAGAATCAGTAGTAATTGTTGATCGTCAGTAGTATTCATCATCAGTAGTAACGTCCAAGTTTAGCATCAGTAGTATATAGCATTTCTGCCCCATCAGTACTAACCTCATTCTTCATTGATAAGTATCAACTGCAGCATCAGTAATAAAATGATATCTTTGTTTTATATCTCAACAATCTCCCCCTAAACTTATTAATTCACTTTGAATTAATCAAGTTTCTTTTTGCTCTTCATTCTTCTTAGCTTGTTCTTCTAATTGTTTAGCTCTTCGTTGTCTGCCTTCAAGTGTTCTTTGATTTTGCAGCTTTCTCTGAGCAATGATATACTTGTTGTTTCTCTTGATAAAATAGTTCAGCTTGTTATGGAACATTACAGCATCATGGGGTTTCATCATTGAGTTTGTGTATAGCTGATACATTGTCTCTTCAGAATGAGGATATTCCTTTTCATATAAGTACAGCTCACAATTTTTGCTTGATCTTTCAAAGATATACATATTCACTGTGGGTAATACATTCCAAGCATACACATTTTCTGTGTTTGAAAACATTTCAGGATAGTTGTCTGGATAAAATGCAGCATCTATCATTTTAGTTAAGTATCCAGCCCCTGAATTCTTCCATGACTTCTTAGTCATTCTTGGTTTGCTTATGATTAGGACTTTAATGATATCAGCTCTACTACAAGGCATAACCAATGGTTTCCAACCAGTTGATCTTTGAACTGATTTATCTTGTCTAATGATCTCAATAACATCACCAACCATCCTCCAATTTATGATTGGATTATCTTCAATAGGAGCAACAGGAGTGTCAAATACCTGTATTTCCTGTTTCTTTTTCTTCCTTTGCTCTGTTTCAACTTCCTCTCTTTTTCTTTTCTCAGGAGGTATTGAAGATTCTCCAGTTGTTGGAACTCTGGTGAGGACTGTCATGGGATCTATTTCAATTAACACTTTTTCTTTTTCAGCTTCAACTTCTAATTCAGCTAATTCTTTCTTCTTGGCAGTATAATATTTATCTACTATTGTAATCATCTTCATTCTATCAAAAGATTTTGCACTATGCCCGTTTGATTTCAAAAAATCGACCATATTCTTTTTCTGCTCAAATATGTCATCTGGTAGTTCACCTTTTACTCTTTTACATTCAGCTACCAGGTATTCAAGACAATTTAAGTGTTCTTCTTCTATCTTCCTATGTCTTTCAAATTCAGCTTTTTGACCTTCTACCAGGACTCCTTCTATTTGAGGGATTTGTTCTTCAGTTTCTTGACTTTCAGAATTTTTCAACTTTTCCTCTTCAGCCTTTCTCTTGTCTTCAAGAGCTTGAGTCTTAGCAACTTTTCTTGCATATCTAATCTTCTTTACTTTTTAATTTGTCTAGTCTGTCTTTTCTTACAAGATTCATCTTGTTTACCATATAATGGCCTAGAGCTCTGTTTGGATAGTCGTCATTAAAGATTTCTTTTCCTTTTCCAATACAGATTGAAAGTTTAGGTGGAATATATTTCATATCAGGGACTTCTGGTAATATTATTGATGGAGAGAATATATGAATTTCATTTTGAGGAAGTATCTTGGGGTGTGGAGGAAGTTCACATTCATCTACTTCATACCAGTTCACATTGTCATCAATATCAGGTATGACAAGTGGTTGTTCTGGTGTTTTAGGTTTTGATACAATAATGATCTTTTCTCTTTCAATAAGTTCTGGAATTTCTTCATCTACTTCTTCAGTAGTAATCAAGGTGGTTGCTACTGGTGTGATTACTGTTGTTTCTACTGTTGTAATTGCTACTGGTGTATTTTCAGGTTCATACAACACAACTTGTTGTTCTTCATTTACTACTGGTGAGGTTGTTATTGGAGTTACTACTGCTAGGGCATCAGTAGTATCCATAAACTCTACTTCTGGTGTTTTTATTATCGAAGTTTCTTTTTCTTCAATGGGATCAGTAGTAACAACCTCTTGATCCTTGTCTTCTTCAATTTCCATTGGATCAGTAGTTTCAATTATTTCAGTAGTAACTGGTGAGTTTATTTGTTCTGCAGTTTGTGATTGGTTTGCAGATACAAATACATCATCATCCAGATTTTCCATTTCTTTGTACATGTTCTCACCAAGACTTTGACCTGTTTCACCATGGACCTCTTTTAAGTTTAGAAGGGCTGCTGCTGCAATTGATTGATCAATCATTCCTTGAATTTGATCTTTCTCCCCCTTAGTGATCTCAACTTGTTGAGCTTCACTACTTGCAATCTTTCTTTGTAATTTCCTGATCAAATTTGATTGCCTTTGAAGTCTGTGTTCAAACCTCTTCTGTCTTTTGTTAAAAGTGTTTATGTAATGCTTCATGTAGGTCATGGTTTTTCCTTGATTGTTCAATAGAGTCAGCAATGTTGTACAGTGGTTTTAAGGTTTTCCTTCCTATCCGTCAATTTTGCGGTTTTAATACTGCCCTCAGCCCCTTTGGGTGGATCATTGGGCTCATTAGGTACATTGGCTTTGAGGTTTTCCATCCTATCCGTCAATTCAGGTTGTTCAGTTCTACCCTTATTACTTCTTGGTGATAAATTGGGTTGTTTGGACACTCTCTTCTTCCTAGAAGAAGCAGTAGTGCCCCCCCTTGTGGTTTCTTGGCACCGGGGTCCTCTTAGTAACTCCTCAAATTCTGAGTCATCACTAAGAGTTGCCGAGGTCTGGGTCCTAATGATGTTCTCACTAGCCTGTGCACCCACCTTTAGGGCATCAGTAGTGAGAGCCCTTTCCTCATGCCCTCTCTCCTCCTTGGAGGACAACTCTTGGAGCCTGGGGTGTGACTCAATTGGTCCCCTGGTGTCCTTTAAGGAAGTTTTCTTCCTTTTATAAGTTTTAGAGATGTGTTTGGCTGTGGTCTGATCTTCCTCAGAGTGAAGAGTAGCACTCTGGGGATTAATTTCATGTACCTGGGACACTTGCAGGACATCTGTTGGTTCATTTAATTGAGTGGACTGAATGGGTTCTGTTTGGGCTGTATTTGGTGGTGGAGTTGGTTGAGGTTCAAAGGGGTGACTTGAACCTTCTCCAGTGGGGGGTTGATCATAGATCATGTTTGGGAACAATGGAGTATCTTTACCAGAAAAATTAAACCTTTTTCTCATATTTGCATAAACTTTTTTGTTTAATTCTGGTGTTACAAAAATGTTTTTGGGAATTGAAAGATTTTGTAATTCACAGTTTATTATATGAGTTAGGAATCTTGGATACATTAAAAATTTTGAGGATGATAAGTTTCCAAGCATTCCTTCAAAAATCATATTAGAAAAATTGAAGACTTGTCCTGTGCTCAGACAAACAATAGCAGAAGCTATTGACTTGTTGAACTCATTCCAAGTGCTTCTTTTTGGAGAGATGCAGTGTTGAATAGTATGAACTAAGACTTCCATTGGGGTGAAAGAAGACCCTTTTGAAAAATGTTACACATCTAGTCTTCCTTCATACCCCATTTTTTTAAAAACTTCAACCAGATCCTCCTTTGGTAAAGAGAACATACCTGACTCATCATTGAGTTGAAGATGGTGTCTGATTGTTTGTTTAGTTAGAACAATAGACTTTCCATCTACTGTTGATTTGATCTTGGACATTGTTGACTCTTCAATTCTTTCAGCATTGGACCAGAAATCAACCAAGTGTTGTTGATATGCTCTTGGATTGATGGTGAGAGCAAATTTTATATATGAGTTCTTTAAGAACATTACAATAGGACGAAAATCCTTTGTACCATCTGGATTTCTCAAGAACGCACAATTAATGAGTTTAGAACAACTCTATATAAATCGATCTTTAGGCTCAAGAATAGTTAGTTCTTGATCTTGGAATATACAACTACAAATCATAAACAATGCGGAATTAAACGAACAGATTTTTATTGCTAAACAAGGTTTTCATCATCATCAATTTATACAATGATTACTAAAAGCCCCAATTCTACATAAAATATGTAGAATGGTTTTAAACTTGTAACAGGATCATAATATGACCTTGATGCTTAAAGAACACACATATTGTGGAATTCAGAAAATTTGAGATCAGTTGTGACTTCGAGTGATTTTAGGGTTGCCATTATGCTTGATTTTGATCTGTTGTTATGAATCTTTCAGAGAGTGATCGTTTTGGCACGAATTTCACTTTGGTGAAAGGAATTGAGTTGTTACTGATGCAGGGTTTTGATCGGATTTTGCAGAGGTTTAGGGTTTAGCGTAGGATTTATCGAATCGAGGAGAAGATAATGCTAAACTAATCTCAGTTTGCTATTTATATTTTTCGATTTAACCTGCAAAAAGACCAGAATGTCCTTCGAATAATAACACAACGGCTATTTTCATGAGGGTCAGTAATGTAATTTATGTATTTTCCAGATAACGGTCTACCAGTAGTAACTAAGTGTCAGTAGTAGAAACATCAGTAGTAACCATTGTTTTCATACTTAACGTAATTCTACTGAGAAACCCTGTCAGTATAAAGTATAGTAGAAGCATACAATCAGTAGTAATAAATAACCAGTAGTAAAAAAAAATTAAAATTGTACAAAACACTTTACACATGTTTTTCCTTTTAGACTTAACTTATTAAAATCATTCCAATACTGCTAACCAAAAAGCTGAATCTTCCTACATCAAATGCTTTTGTAAAAAGATCTGCCAATTGATTATCAGTATGAATTTTCTCTACTTTAATTAACTTCTTTTCATTGCAATCCCTTAGAAAGTGAAATCTAATTTCAATGTGTTTTGTTTTAGAGTGCTTTACTGGATTATTTACAATACTGATAGCACTTTGATTATCTATAAAAATTGGAGTTTTAAGGATAGAGATACCAAAGTCAAGTAGTTGATTTTGAATCCATAGTACTTGAGCACAGCAAGCAGATGCAGCTACATATTCTGCTTCAGCTGTTGATGTTGAAACATTGGTTTGCTTCTTGCATTGCCATGACACCAATCTTGATCCAAAGAACTGACATCCACCAGTAGTAGATTTCATATCTTGACATTCACCACCATAGTCACTATCAGTGTAAGCTATTAGTTCAAATGGTGATGCATGTGGATACCAAAGACCAAGAGAGGGTTTTCCCTTCAAGTATCTAAAGATTCTTTTAACAGCTTGCAAGTGTAATTCCTTAGGTCTTGCTTGATACCTGGCACAGACACAAACACTATACATAATGTCAGGTCTTGATGCAGTTAAGTACATTAATGAACCTATCATAGATATGTAAAGGTGTTCATCTACATCCTCCCCCTCAACATCAGGATGTAGGTGTTTGTGAGTTTCCATTGGAGTGCTTGCACTTTTGCTGTCTTTCATTGCAAATTTCTCTAAGATGTCTCTAACATATTTAGATTGATTGATCAAGAAACCATCTGATCTTTGATTGATTTGGAGTCCAAGAAAGAAGTTCATTGGAACCATTGAGTTCATCTTGAACTTTATCTGCATTAGTTCTTCAAATTCTTTGCATAGATGATCATTTGTTGATCCAAAGATGATATCATCTACATATATTTGAACCAGTAGTATATCATCTTTGACTTTTCTTGTGAACAGTGTTTTGTCAATGGCACCTCTCTTAAAGTTGTTCTTCAGTAAATATGAGGACAATGTGTCATACCAAGCTCTTGGTGCCTGATGGAGGCCATATAGAGCTTTGTCAAGCTTGTACACGTAGTCATCATGTTCTGGATCTTCAAAACCTGGGGGTTGGCATACATACACTTCTTCTTCAATTTTCCCATAAAGGAATACACTTTTTACATCCATTTGGTATACCTTGAATTTCTTATATGAAGCATATGCCAGAAATATTCTTATGGCTTCAATTCTGGCAACAGGAGCATATACTTCATCATAATCAATTCCTTCTTCTTGTGTGTATCCTTGGGCTACAAGTCTTGCTTTGTTTTTGATCACTATACCCCTTTCATCTTTCTTATTTCTGAAGATCCATCTTGTGCCAATAGGTCTTTTTCCTTTTGGTAGAGGAACAAGAGTCCATACAGCTTGCAGTTTGAACTGAAGGAGTTCTTCTTGCATTGCTATGATCCAATTTGAATCTTTCATAGCTTGTTGAATCTTCTTAGGTTCTTCCTGTGACAGAAAACATTCATACATGCATTCATTAGATATTAAACTTATGTTACAAACATTTGAATTTAATGAGGAATTAAATTTGCTTCTTGTCTGCATGTTTGAATTAACATCACTTAGGATTAGGTCCAAAGGATGATTCTTTTCAGTTCTGGTTCCAGGGATTTTGTCAACAGAGATTTGAGAGTCTAGATTTGACTCATTTGATTCAGGAGTTTGTGCATCTGTCCATGTTTCTTCTTGATTGTTTGCATTTTGTGGAGTTTCATCATTACTACTGGTGTCAGTTGTAACGTTCTCTTCATTAACTTCAGGAGGATCATTGTTGTTACTGGCATCAGTATTGAGTAAATCATCATTACAACTCTGGGATCAGTAGTATCTTCAGAATTTGTGTTATTACTGGTATCAATGAAATTAGGGTTACCAGAGTTACTACTGTCCTCAGTATCAACTGTGGGAACAATATCAACTAAGATATATTTCATGATTTCTTGCCTTCCACTTGATGATGGTCCTGCTAGTGGGTTTTGAATGTTTGAATTACCTGTATTAAACTCATAATTGACATCAAAAGATTTGGTTAGATTATCAATATTAAACAACCAATCTGGACCATTTCCTTGTTCATTCATCAGGTTTTCATTAAAGGATACATTTACACTTTCTTCAATGATCCTTAGCCTTTTGTTGAACACTCTGTAAGATTTGCTTTGAGTTGAGTATCCTACAAATATTCCATCATCTACTTTGCAGTCAAATTTACCAATTTATTCTCTTGTAATTAAAATAGTACAAGGACAACCAAATGATTTTAAGAAACTTATTGATGGTTTTCTTTTATTGAAAAGTTCATATGGTGTTTTAAAGTGAGGCTTAACTATTAATACTCTGTTCTGAACATAACAAGCAGTATTAACAGCTTCAGCCCAAAAAGTTATTGGTAATTTTGAATCTGCAAACATAGATCTGGCTGCTTCAATGATAGTTCTATTTCTTCTTTCAGCTACACCATTTTGTTGTGGAGTTCTTGGTGAGCTGTACTGCCTGTCAATGCCTTTAAGATCACAAAAGTCAATTAGGTTAGTATTTTTAAACTCAGTTCCATTATCACATCTAATTGCTTTCACTTTGAGATCTCTTGTATTTTCCAGCTTAATAATCAGATTTTTGATCATTTCACTTGTTTCATCTTTTGTCCTAAGAAAGAAGACCCAAGTATATCTGAAAAAATCATCAGTAATAACAAGGCAGTATTGTTTCTTTCCAATGCTCATTACATTTGTAGGTCCAAAAAGGTCCATATGTAAGAGCTGCAAAGGTTTAGAAATAGAGTTAATTGCTTTGGTCTTATGAGAAGTCTTGTGTTGTTTACCTTTTAGGCAGGCAACACAATGATGATCACACATAAATTATTTTTGTGGTAGACCAACTACCAAATTCTTTTTAACTAAATTGTTCATATTTTTAAAATTTATGTGACACATCCTTCTATGCCATAGTTCTGATTCATTTGTGTTTGCCTTAGATATAAAACAGTTGATCTCATTTGATGAAATGAGTTCTCCCCCTATATCCAGGCAATACACATTGTTTCTCCTTGGTGTTCTTAAAACAACAAATTTTTCATCTAAAATAAAAGCAGGAGAAAGAATGATGCACTCAACATCTGTAAAAAGAATTTTGTTCTTCTTATCACACACTTGTGAGACACTAACCAGATTGTATTTAAGCTCAGCAACATAAAAGACATCATCAAAAGTGATCTTACCATTTGATACTGTACCTTCACCTATAATTTTACCTCCTCTAGGATTTTCTCCAAAAGCAACATACCCTCCTTCAAAAGACTTGAAATCTCTAAGTATTTGAAGATTTTCAGTCATGTGTCTAGAGCATCCACTATCAATATGCCATGTTCTACCTTCTTCAGGGATCTGGATACTCTGCACATAAAGTAAAAGGATTAGTTAATTTTGGGAACCCAAGCTTGCTTTGTCTTGGGTTCATCCTTTGAAAAGTAAGTCTTTTTAACTGAATGAGTCTTATATGCAGTTTTTTTACTTAGTACTGATGTTATTAGTTACTACTGATCTAGGTTTATACCCGTAGTTTTTGGCTTTTGAAAATTTTACTACTGATGGACCAGTAATGTTTGGGTAATATGAGTTTTGAGCATAATCAGTAGTGTTTTTGTAGTTATACCAGACAGCATTCTAATTAGGGTTTTACCAGTAGTAAACCTGGAATAGTTTCTACTGATGTTTGAAAACTTTGAGTATTGAGGAAACTGATTTTGTTTTCCATTGTTTTTGAAATAATTACTTTTGTTTGGACTTTTATACCTGGTATTTTGCACAAATTGTGGTGCAGTTCTTCCAAATTTATGAGTGTCAGCACATGGTTTATTGAATTCCTTTTGGTTTGGTTTTTTTAGATTCCTTTTCTTTTGTTTCTTTAGTTTGTTTTAGTTTTAAGGCTTTTTCTTTTTCTTTGTTGATTTTGAATTCTTTAAATTCCTGATTGTTAATAGGATTGAAGTGACAATTTTTAGCTATGTGGTTAACCTTGTTACAAATTAAACATGATAATTTTGTTGTTTTAGCACTTTCAGGTTTTCTTTGTTCTTTTAACTGATTTAGGTTTCTTTGATTTCCTCTTCTTAGAATTGTAGGTATATTTTCTGAATTGTATTTTGGAGATTCAGTTTGACTTTGGGTTGTATGAAAACTTGTATTATTTGATTAAGTTGTTTGATCATCATCAGAAGATTCATTTGATTCATTACTGGTTTCAGTTTCAGTTTGACTTTCAATTTTTAAATCATTTAAAACTCTTTCTGTACTTGATTTAAGTGGAGGAACAAAATTTGTTGGAGGTGGAACTGCATGATATCCCACTCCATGAACAACCTTTTCTGTGGTTTGATTATTAGTTAATTCATTAACAATTTTAGAACTTCTTTCAAATTTCTTAATAGTTAGTTTTTTTGTTCTAATTCCATTTTACATTCTTCTAATTTGATCAAAGTTTCTTTTAGTTTCAATTCAATATGTTCTTTTTCATAAGTAGTTTGTAACAATTCATCTTTTATTTTTTGATCAGTTATTTTATAAATTTTAATTTGATTTTCTAAATCAGCTATACACCCATTATATTCAATTCTTCTATTTCTGTTTAGTATCATCTCTTCAAGTGTTTCTTTATTAAGTTTTTCTAATTCTTTATATGCTTTAATACATTCAGGAGTACAAGATTTAGAATTTACCTCAGTAGTAGAAGGATCAGTAGTAAAGGCCATGAGAGCTTGATTCTGTGCATGTTCTTCAGCTTGAAAGCTCCAGTCATACCCTTGTCCTTCTTGAGATACTAAAGCAGTTGAATTTGAGGTACTGTTTTTGTTGTAGTTTGATCTTTGGTCTTTGTTTGGGCATTCTCTGGCAAAGTGACCTAGATTGCTACAGTTGTAGCACTTGACCTTAGTTTTGTCAAATCCAGCACGATCACCTTTGTTGTAAGAGAGATTTTGTCTTCCAGTTCTTTTAAGAAACCTTTTGGTTCTTAAGCTTAGCATAGCCATCTGCCACTTGATGTCCATCTCTTCCAAATCATCAGACTTGAGTTGTTCTAAATCCCCACTAATCAATGCAGTATGCACATGACTAGTGAAGAAAGATTATCTTGCTATATCTTCAATCCCTGTATTCTTTGTATTGTCCTTTCCTGTTCCTGTACTAGACACAAAAGCAGCATTGTTTGAAGGTAAATTAGGAGTTTTAGTACTTACCTCTGATTCAAACACTCTTAGTTCATTGTAGAGTTCATCAAGTTCTTTCTCTTCTAGTGCATCTCCTTGTCTATATATCACAGTATACATAGACCATTCTTCACCTAGAGACCTGAGGAACTTCCTGTTGACATCATCATTGTCTGGTTGGTAACCAACTTGATTCAGTTCACCAATGAGTTTGTTGAACCTATCAAATACTTGAGACAATGATTCATTCTTTTGTCCTTTGAAGTTTTCAAAGTCTTGTTTCAGAACAGACTTCATGTTTCTCTTTGTGCTCTTTGTACCAACAAACCTCTTTTCCAGAGCCTGCCATAACTTATTTGCATCATCGTATTCAACAAAGAGATGTTGATAGTCATTGGGAATGGCAAGCAACAGAGTGCTTAATGCTTTGAGCTCGATCCCTATGTCCTTCTTCTCTTTCTCACTCTTGAGTTTGTCAGCTTCAGTTGAAGTGGTGGCTATTTGAGTTTGAATAGTCTTGTTGCCTTCAAGAACCACTTCCCACATGGAATAATCAGTAACCAGCATGTATTGCTTGATTCTGTTTTTCCACATCCCAAAGTTGTTGGGAGTGAGAATTGAAATCTTGTTTGCTTGAGTACTTTCATTGTTATCAGACATGATTAACAATTTTGAGATCGAAAGTATGAAACTTTTTGTTGTTCTTAATTCGTAGATCTAGAACCGTAATGCTCTGATACCACTTGTCAGGATCGATTAACCCAGAAGGATTAATTAATCACAGATCTACAAACTATTAGAAGTTGCAGCGGATCAACACTTATAGTTTAATTGATTAAGAACAATGAATACTGTTAATGAATAAGAATGTAAATAAGAACACAGTGATTCACAAAAAGCTTCAATGTATATTAATTTGATCGATCAATACACACGTGTGTTTACAATTCATAAGGAACTATATATACTAGTCCTTGAAGCCTAAATTAATAACCTAGTTATTCTAGGAATCGATTACAATTGAATTACATAAAGATATACATCCTATAACAAACTAAGCTAGAATCTCGGACTCGATCAGCACTATAAATAGAATCAGTAGTAATTGTTGATCGTCAGTAGTATTCATCATCAGTAGTAACGTCCAAGTTTAGCATCAATAGTATATAGCATTTCTGCCACATCAGTACTAACTTCATTCTTCATTGATAAGTACCAACTGCAGCATCAGTAATAAAATGATATCTTTGTTTTGTATCCCAACATAGGTTGACAGATTAGTAAATAATTCATTAATTTGTATTGTCAAATGTGTCGCAATAAGTACAACCTAATCATGTAGTAATGGTTAAGTAAGTTGATTAGGCAGAAAGCAAAGGGACTAAGTAATCACTTTTTACCAAAATAAAACTTATAAAACAATATTTTGAGGCCGCCATTTGATGGATATGCATAATACTCTTTTACTCGGTTATTTGGTGTTAGCAGGGCCGGACCGGCCGGTCTTATCTAGCGAACACTGATTTTGAGCCTCTATTACAATTGTAAAGATTAATATCAATGTTAAAAGTATAATTATTGTAGATTGTTTGGCGTTCACAAATTCTAGTTCTGTCATTTTTCACTTCGTACAGCCACTATGAAATATAAAGGGTATAAAATTTGTTGCTTAAAAAACAAATAAAGTGTTTAAAAAATTATGGGCCTTCATTTCAAATTTTTGGTATAGGCTTGGGCCTACCATAACTCCTTCCAGGCCTGTACAGGCATCAGTCGATCTTTGCTAGCCATGGTGACTCATGGAAGTAGGCATGTGCATGGTCTAAAAACGGAGGACTAGAAAGATAATTTTGGCCGAAACCGACATCTTAGACAGGACAGATGATCGAACCGATGACATCTTGGACCGGACCGGACCGAGAACTGATTTTCCCCGTTTTTCCTGATTTTGGAGCTGGCCGGACTGAAGCGAACCGAGATCCGGTTTTGCATCAATATAAAAAACCGAGAACCGGACCAGCATTGCCCGGTCCGGTCCTGTCCAGTTCAGTTCGGCGTTTCCAACCGGTTCTCGGTACAGTTTGCACATGCTTACATGGAAGACCATTATTAGGGCATGTTGGGAAAGCTTACTTGCGAGACTTTTGAGCTTATTAGCTTAATAAGCTTGAAATTTCAAATTATTAATTGTAATAAGATCAAAACCTTCTTAAATAAGTTTTCTCAAACATGTCCTTAGACATAACTAGGTTAATTGCCAGTTATTCAACCTGCAAATTCTTTTTTCTAAATCATAGATTTATAAAACAAGGGCTTCTCCGCAGCGATCGATTTTATATGCCCGTAATATTAATATACGCGTCTTAACCGTCATAGTGACTGTTTTGGTTCATTTCCCTGGTCATCTAATATATATTTATTCAGATGATATCGAAGTTCTTTAAAATGATTATTCAGAAACTCTTGGCATTGTAAATATGGTATTTGGTTAAATTGCTATGAATGTTAATGGAATGCACAAGACAGACGTACAAAATTAGTGATTTTAAAGGATGGGAATGGAAAGAGTTTGCATGCGGTTACGTGAAGGATTTACTTAATATAAAAGAGGATAGCATTAATTAATTATTAATTATATATTATAATTCAAAGTGTCATATTATTATAACGTGAAGTGTTATTTATTTAAGGGATAAGCCTTGTATAGTTAACAAACACGTTCTGATATAAATAAAGGACGTCCATGGTCTAAAATAGTACAAATGTAACCGGGTGTATTTTTTTTTTATTTTATGTATCGCTATTTTTTTAGATTGCAAAAAAATTAATTGAACTTTAGAGTTATGATTTTAGGTTATATCTTTGAGCCTTTCATGCTCTATCATTATTATTTTATATAGTGTTTTAATAGTTTTTTTTATACAATAACAATATTTGTTATGATTTCTTTTAGTCGATTTATTTTATTATTTGAAACAGTTTTATATAATTGTAGTGTACAGACTAAGTAAAATTGACACTAATCCAAATTACTTTATATATTTATAGACTAGTGTACATATTAAGTAAATCTGCAACTAATCCAAGTTTTTTTATAGGACTCCCAAGGTCAAATATGATTAAGACTGTTCAAGTTTCTCTATCAAAGTTAATGGCATGTTAATTTATAAATATAATGTGTATCTGTATAATCTGTCGCGAAGTGCCAGTACCGATCATACACATATCTCTTCCTTTTATGTTGGGTGGGTTTGTGTTAGAAAAAGTTGTATTAATTGAGGTTGAAAGCTAAGTGTTGCCACGTGCACACAGAATATTCAACTAAGATCTCATAAAAGTGAAAACGAGATTATTTAATCTACTTGGTTGTATTAATTAAAGAAAATATAAAATGTATAGTTAATATAAATTTAATACGTCACATCATTAAGATGGAATAATATGATAGGTTGATCACCTTATTGCGACACTTGATTAAGACTTTTGTCATGGGGGAGCACCAAGCGTAGCAAGCAATATGATTATGGTGTAAAAGGAGTTAGGCGGGTAAATTGAAAAAGCAAGACACTAGTTACTTTCTATGCTAACGTTTAAGGAAAAGTAGAGATTAGCAATTTAATGACCCTTTTTTTTATTTTCTTTAAGAAAAATATATTTTAAAAAGCTAGTTAGAGGTTAGAAAGTACAAGGAATAACCCTTAAACCACACGGCCACACCAAAGGGTTACATCCAAAAGTTAATGCCAAATGATACAACATAAACAACAACATATTAATCCATACAAAAGTTTCTGTAAATAAAGTAATTTTTAAGGAATTAAAATATTAGGAAAATTATATAAATTATCCGTAATTTATCACGAGTTATAACTACTACACATCATAAATAACTTTTTATAGTGCTTACTACTTTCCTTTATTGTTGTTCTCGGTGAACTTTTACTTTTGTCTTATAGTAGTAAGAAACGTTCAAGGTAGTCAACCACAAGGGTGGGCGCGGTTGGTAAGACTTGGGCCTCCTATGTGGGAGGTCCCGGGTTCGAACCCCGTGAAACCCTCTTTGTGGCCACCAGCCTCCGTTGAAACGTGGGTCCCCCTCTGTGCTGAAAATGCTGGGTCTCGTATATCGAGCCCAAGCAGAGGTGTGGATATCATTGTTAGGTGATTTACCGGGGAATGCACCTGTTGCTGGGTCGGGTGTCCGGTCACAATATGTGGCCAGTGTCAATGGTACACTCCTTTACCATTTTTTAACGTTCAAGGTAGTCCATCGTTTTTGTATAGTCTTGAGGGATAAATCTTAACTATTAGATCAATCAACCCCAAAATCACCATCATCACATGTGATTCAATACATCAACGCCACCATCACCTCATGTGCACTAAATCACATGTGATTGCACACTTCCAACTACCACCACCCCATGTATATTAAATCACATGTGATTCAACACCGCCGACCACTACCGCCGACCACTACCGCCGACCACTACCGCCGACCACTACCGCCGACCACTACCGCCGCCGCCGCCAAAGTCTGACGCCCACCATCTCCACCACCGACAACCCCTCGTCACTGTTGGCTGCTTTTAATCGCATGTGATTGTGTATCCAATCACATGTGATTGCGGCGACGGCGGTTGGCAGCGGCGGCAGTGGCCGGCGGTGGTGGTGGTGGCCGCGGTGATGGTTGTGTATTGAATTACATATGATTTGATGATGGTGGTGGTTAATTGATTTTTTTATTTAATTGCTAAAACTTATCCCTTTGAACTATATGTTTTAGTGATGAACTGCGTATGATATATATAACCTTATAGGAGTATTTATCATTCAAATTTTCTAACGTGAAAACTGATATGAGAGCATACATGTTATTAGGGGGAAACATTATGTGCTACTATATATTATGGGTGATTGGGTGCATTAAAGAGCAAATATTATCTTGAGGTCAGGAATTTAAGTCCTGTTGTGAACATAGATGACAATTAGGAGTAGATTAGATTTGTCGTTTTTTTTTATAAAAAAAAACATGCTCGAGCTGCTATATGCCTATATCAGCACCGGGTCAACTTTTATTCATCCTCGCTAACACCACAATATTAATTGTTATGATCAGCACCCATCATTTGACCACTTTTTCAAATTTTTAGAAAGAAAAAAAATTCACACAATATTCCTGCCACTAACCACATAAAAGCCGGTGTGACAACCATGAACCACCAAACCAAGAGGCCTCCATGTCATCACCACGAGGTCATAGTGAACCTACATCCAATGCGCTCTTATATATGTACATTCAACAAGTTTTGAGTAGAAAAAGTAAATTTCTCGCTAAAAAATGACTAACAATTGTTTACTTAAATATGCATAAGACGGGTGCTAACAGAGGCATCACTTCGTCCATCACTACAACCAAGAGCAGTGTACCATTGGCACGCCTTTTTTCCTCCAAGTCATCGGTTGGATTATTTTGCTGGGGAAGAGTGGAGACCACATTTAGGTTGGGTCCAGGGTACTTTAAAATGGTATTGTGTGTATATGTTTTATAATAATGGGCCCAAAGAACTTAAAAAAAGAGGTATTGTTCACATACGTATGTCAATTGAATGTCGGTTGGAGTGTAAGCCAACATGACATTGATTTGGAAAAACTGATGACGTCAGTTATGTCACTGTTGACATCGGTCAAAGTAACTAAAAATAAGATTAGCATTCATATCAAAATCAAAATTGGGTACAAGGAAAGAAAAACTTTTATGTCAAGTATTAAATATTGAATCAACTGAACTTGTTTTCAAGCATATTAATCAAGTATGTATAATAAAATATCATTGGGAAAAAAATACATCATTTGTTGCACTCGTAATAGTTAGAGGTAAACAATACATCATTTCCCTCATTAATTTTGGTGGCTGATTAAATCATACACCACCCGTTCACCCATCATTAGTTTTTTCTTATAAATCTCAAGACGACAAAACTTTTTCTACGCCCAATTTAATTGAAGGCAAAAAGACCGATAATAAAATCAAAATGTAAATCACTGATAATACAAGAAAGGAACACACCGCATTCACCACACTAGAAAGAACCGGCCAAAGATACAAATGCATTTAAATCTAATGTTGCCTCAAACCACCAAATGAAAAAAACTCAAGCATTTTAAATCAGTCTAAAATTGCTCATAAACATTAAAAAAAATATATTAACCATAAACAGCCACCTAAGTGTGGAAGCAATAAGATCATGGATTCCTTCTAAAAGCTAAAAAATTAAAAATCAATGCAATGCATAAATCTATATATACACCATTCTGAAACCCTAAAATTAGCAACAACATTAAAGTCGATATGATATCCTAGACGAGAATATTAACATGGTATGTACGGTTTTTCTTTTACCAAATCACATATCCATATCATCGAATATTTCACCATCTTCTTCATAGTATCCATCCATTGTAAAACCATCAGCCACCAAATTGCTGCAACAAATACATTAATATTAGTCAATTTATAAAGCAAACTTTAACATACCAGAAAAATGGATTATTTACAATTACCTTGAGCAGCTGAAACGAAAGCTCACAACACGCTTCAGCTTTCTATTGTAGAAGAAGAAATTGTATGACCACCTAGGTTAATATTTATAAATATTAGATTGATTAAGGCAGAAAACTAATAATAATATAATTCATTTTCTGACAGAGCTCCTTTTTCTATAAATGGATCTGCATCAGTATTCGGGTCATAGCTATAAACTTCACATTCAGCTAAAGTGATGACCTAAAAATTTTGGAATCAAATCAACATCAACCTTGTGGAATTAACTAGAGTAAATTACACCATTCGTCCTTATGGTTTATACTAAATTTCACTAACAGTCATTTAGTTTCAAAAATTACACTGGTAGTCCTTATTTCTATAACATGTGTCACTTGTGGTCCTACACTAAAATGATGTTATTTTTTTCTTTGCACATGGGGTGAGTAATGAGTTAACTATTAAAAAATTAACATCAATTAGTATAAAAGGCATGGGTGTCAAGGTTTTAAAAATTAGGACTACCAATTTTGAAACTAAATGACTACAAGTGAAATTTGGTATAAACCACAAGGACATTATTTAGGATTGTTTTATAAATTGTAATTATAATATATAATATATTACCTCATCTAGAGCTTTGTATAAGGTTTGCAATAGGGAACCATCTTCATTCACTTCCACCCATTCCTAAAACCACAAAATTACAGAGAAATAGAAAAAAATTAAAAAGACTCTGAATATAGTGTAAATTACAGAAATTGTCCACACAGTATTTCAGATTCTACATTTTTGTCCCTAAACTATTACTTTTCATTTTGCTGTCCTTGGTTCTCAATTTTCCTCTATTTTACCTATTTCCACCTAAAATAATCAAAATATCCCTAAATATATAAAAACCATACTAAATAATTAACCATATCTCGAACATATATAACACATTTTTCAGAATAAAAATGTAACTTTTTATCAGTCCTTTAAAGATTTTACCTTAGATGCATCAGACATATAACTGTCATAAATTTGCATAAAACCTTCCCAAGTTTCCTCTGTGAAAAACTGGTGAGCCTTCACTGCACTGGTATAAACAACAACAACATGTTTTTACAAATAACAGACAGTTTGTTGACTTTTTGACTTAAAAAGACCACGTGACAATATGTTTTGGGAAATGGAGAGACTTGAACTCTCAGCTCTACACAGAGCAACAGTTCAAAACTGTCTGTCAGACCATTTGACAACACTCCCAGTTTAAATTAAAATTAATTATTAAAGAAAGATTATTTAGTGGGATGACATGTCGCCCAAGAAGCTGACAGTGTCATTACCCATAATCCTCTTTAAAAATATATTTATTAAAAAAAACAAAAAATTAACTACCTGAAATCATAGTCTGGGTACATGTGATATAATGTGAGTATCAGATATATCAACATTTTTCGGCTGGAATAAACATTAATAAAAATTAAATTAGTTTCAATTTCATAATTTTCATTAGACCTAAACTTGAGTCAAACCAAGTTACATCGTCACCTGGATCTACTAGAAAGATATTCAAGTGGTGAACTGGAGTCAACATCAGGAGAGTTCCCAATATGATCAAGAATCTGAATTTAAAAACAATATTTTAATTGATTTTATTATTATATTATTTTAATAAAGTAAAAGGGACCTCATTTTCCAAACTGAGAGATAGCCTCTTATCGGTTCCTGTATGCTTGCCTAAAAAAGTTGCAAAATAATATCTCAAAAACTGAAACTTAATTTCTTGATGGTTGATGATAATAAAATTTCAGAATACAGATTCTACTAACAAGAGTAAGCTTCAATGCATCCTTTAATGGTACGTTCTCCAAGATTGAGGTGATCCAGAAAAGCATTTATTCTGTTGAATAAGAAACAAAACATTACTTTAAGCGACACTATTGTTCAATTGAGAACAAAAAACATGAGAAATTGGTGATAAAATACCGCTCAAAAGGGGTGAATTCCAAGTACTTCATGATGGTTGATGATAATAATACAATAACTTCAGTATTAAAATCTGTTTGAACAAGTGTACCAATCTTGTCAGAATTTGGTAAAGCCATGTGAAATGGAGTAGAATTTATCATTATCAGAAATTCACTATCATGCATCATTTTAGAACAACAGTCAATTACCTAATCTAATAGATCTTCAATGCAGGTAGTAACAGACAAATTGCAACTATCTTATACATATAACCCTAATTTGAAAATTGACTTCCTATAGTCATCAAATACACCGCTAAATGTTCTGTGTCAATTTGGAGCAATGTTATCCACATATATCAAGCATATATAAAATATTTATCTCACATACTCAAATAGACACAACAGATTACGTATTTGCGCTAGATCTGAAGATATTTGAGGCGCGAACACCAAAACATTAAACCTAATCACATATAGCTAAATTATACAGATCACAAGAACAAATTACATTCCAAAATAATAATTTAAATTATACAGATCACACATAGCTAAAGTTACAGATTACAAAAAAAATTACATTCCAAAATAATTTAAATCTATTATGAATATGCAAGACAAAACCATTAAATGGATTGCCACATTTTCAACCCTTCATGTCTTCTCCATCAAATCTATGTCTACTTATTTACCTTTCATTTGTATGTACATGTAATGCAAGGGTAAAACTTTTAGTATAAATACCCCATGAGATGGATGAATAAAATGCACCTCAACACTTTCATAAGTGTTTACATACTTCTCTTCCTCTCTTATTCTATGTTCTTGTTTCTTCATCTTATGTTCTTGTTATAGATGTAGCAAGTTCTTTGATGAAGTGCTAATAGGGTCATAATCATATCTAATTTATAACACGTTATCAGCACGAAAGTTCTTAATCGAGGAAGATCAACTCAATCACAAGGTACATTCAATTAATCAAGTTAATTACATAAGGTAAACAATTTCTTAACATAAAATTGTAATATAATTATCATAATAAACTAAATAAAACCAAATATATTCTATCAAGGACATTATGATGACATTTGGACTACTAATCTTGGGACTACTAACATACTTACATTTATGATTATTCTAATTTTATTCTTATGTTTACTAACCCTTTTAATTTATGCAAACTAACATTTACATTTATGTCTTCTAACTTTTAATTATGCAAACTAACATTTACTTTATCGCATCTAACTTTTATTTATGTTACTAACATTTATTTATGTATACTAACTTTCATTGTGTATACTAACATTTATTTATGCATATAATATTTTTCTTTTTATTTACTAATTCATTTTTACAAATGTGTTTTATGTAATTTATTACTTTAATTATTCTCTTTATTAAAAAATATTATATATATATAACGGCTATATATATATAACGGTATATATATATATATATATATATATATATATATATATATATATATATATATATATATATATATATATATATATATATATATATATATATATATATTTATTTATTTATTTATTTTAATATTAAAAATTTACAACGGCTATATATTTTTACACCATAAATAAACACATCATCCACACTTCTTTATACCACACAAATAAATTCTCTCATTTTCAAAATCAAGATCAAGAATGATTCACCCGCTTTTGATTTTCGTAATTGTATTAGTTTTAGCACTTGGCATCCTAATTAGTAATCTCTCTCCTGATGTATTTTATCCTTATTTGTTCATGTATGAGATGATTGTTCTCCCACTGCTGTTTTGTGCACTTCATATTGATATATATGGATTCTAATTTTTAAATTTGTTTTTTGTTCAAAATATATAGTTTCATAATGTCTAGTATTGTAAAGCGTGAGCTAGCTGCACTTGAAGTTACTGGGAAAAACTATATGCAATGGACCATCGATGTTTTACTAATTCTTGAATCGATCGGCATTCATGAAACTATAAATGAAAACAATGAATGCTCATCCCAAGACAAGGTAAAGGCACAAGTGTTTCTTCGTAAACACATTGATGACATGTTAAAATTTGAATATCTTGATGTCACTGATCCATGTGTTCTTTGGATGTCTTTAAAAAAAGATTTGATCATTAAAAGGAAGTTATACTTCCAATTGCCAAAGATGAATGGCGAAATATGAGGTTCCAGGACTTTAAAAAAGTAACTGGGTATAACTCTGCTTTGTTCAGAATCTGTTGCCAACTTAAATTTTGTGGGCAAACGATTACTGACGAAGATATGTTGGAGAAAACATACTCCACATTCCATGCATCAAACATAAACTTAATGCAACAATATCGATTGCAAAAGTTCAAGAGGTATTCTGAACTGAATACTTGTCTCCTTGTTGCGGAGCAAAATAATGAGCTCTTAATGAAAAACCATGAATCTCGTCCAACGGGATCAGTAGCAATTCCTGAAAAAAATCTACTAATACTGATGGTCCTAGAAACAATACACGTGGACGAGGACGTGGTCGTGGTTATGGACGAGGCCGTGGGCATTTTAATCGAAATCCAAACCATAACAATGGTCGTGGAAAAGGCAATTATTCTAATCGTGGTTGTGGTCGTGTTTATAAAAATAATGATTATAATGCCACTAAAAAGAACAATGTCCAAACACAAGATAAGGCCAAAGGGGCAAGGTATGATGCTGGTAAATCAAAGAATGCTGAGAGTTGTTGTTATAGATGTCGTTGCGCGGACCATTGGTCTAGGACATGCCGCACACCTGCACATCTATTTGAACTTTACCAAGCTTCCCTCAAAGGAAAGGGAAAAGAAGTAAATCTCGTTGATAATGTTGAAACTAACAACATGGATTTCAACATTGATGATATTACCAACCTCAGTACTCTCGATTTCTGCAATGACATGGAAGACATTGATTAAGGAAATCAGTGGTTTGTTGTAGCCTGTTTTTACTTGCTTTCTGTCTTATGTGATATATTTCCCTTCAGCAAATGAAGTGTGTCTTATGTAATATATTTCCCTTCAGCAAATGAAGTCTGTGTTATGTAATATATTTCCTTCAATAAATGAAATTTCTTTATAATAACCTCATTATTTGTTTTTCATATGTGAAGTTCAATATGAGTTCAAATGGAGCACAACATCAAGGAAATATTGGAGATCTTTTAATAGCAGATAGTGGTACTACACATACTATCTTGAAATCAAAGAAATACTTCTCCAAAATAAACCCAACAAAGGGTTCAATACGTACTATATCGGGTCCTGTAGACTTGATTGAGGGAACTGGAAAAGCTAATTTCATATTACCTAATGGTACAAAATTCCAAATAAATAATGCCTTATTTTCTCCAAAGTCAAGCAGAAATCTATTGAGTTTTGGTGATATATATCTTAACGGATATGACACGCAAATCAAAACAATAGATAATAAGAAATTTATGCTTATTATAAATGACAATCAAGTGTTGGAGAAACTACCAAAATTTGATTCCAATTTACACCATACATATATAAATAAAGTAGAATAAAATATGGTGGTTAAAGAAAAACATTGTGATCCTGGGATATTTAGTTTATGGCATGACAGGTTAGGTCATCCAGGATTAACAATGATGCGAAGAATAACTGAGAATACACATGGTCATCCATTGAAGGACCAGAAGTTCCCTCAAACAAGTAATATGAAACCATGTACGTCTTGTTCCCTTGGAAAATTAATTATAAGACCTTCACCGATGAAAGTTGACAAGGAATCACCTAGATTTCTTGAAAGAATTCAAGGTGATATATGTGGACCAATTCATCCACCATCTGGACCATTTAGATACTTTATGGTCTTGATAGATGCATCTAGCAAATGGTCTCATGTTTGCCTATTATCATCTCGTAATATGGCATTTGCAAAATTTCTTGCTCAAATCATTAAACTTAGAGCACATTTCCCTGATTATACAGTCAAAAGAGTAAGACTGGACAATGCTGGTGAATTTACTTCCCAAGCATTCAATGACTATTGCATGTCTGTAGGGATTGTTGTTGAACATCCAGTAGCTCATGTACACACACAAAATGGTTTAGCTGAATCATTAATTAAACGTCTACAGCTAATAGCTAGACCATTGATAATGCAAACCAAACTTCCTGTTTCCATATGGGGTCATGCAATATTACATGCTGCATCATTAATTCGCATAAGGCCAAGTTCATATAATGCATACTCTCCCTTACAACTTGCTTTTGGTCAAGAACCAAATATTTCTCATCTTAGAATATTTGGATGTGCTGTATACGTTCCTATTGCACCACCACAACGTACAAAGATCGGTCCCCAAATAAGGTTGGGTATATATGTTGGATATGAGACAAAGTCTATTATAAGATATATTGAACCTTTAACAGGTGATGTTTTTACAGCACGTCTTGCTGATTGTCAATTCAATGAATCAGTTTTTCCACCATTAGGTGCAGAAACGAAAAACCAAGAAAAGAATGTCTCATGGAATGAACCTTCTTTGTCATATCTTGATCCTCGCACAAAACAATGTGAAACTGAAGTTCAAAAGATAATGCATTTCCAAGAAATAGCTAATCAATTGCCAGATGCATTTACTGATACAAAAAGAGTGACTAAATCATATATATCAGCTGTTAATACTCCAGCTCGAATTGAAATTCCAAATAGGCAATCCGATGATAAATTCACTCAAGAATCTAAGACACGCTTGAAGCGTGGAAGACCAATTGGTTCAAAGGATAAAAATCCTCGAAAAAGAAAACCAACATAAAATGCAACTGATCATGAGAAAAGTGTTCCTGAAGAAACACAAAACAATCCTCCGGTTGAGGAAAGTAATGTTATAGAAAATATTGATGAGAAATTTTCTTATGCTGTCGTATGTGATATTATGAATGATGATTCTGAACCACAATCTGTTAATGAATGTCAAAATAGACATGATTGGGTTAAATGGAAAGAAGCTATACAAGCTGAACTGAATTCTCTCAACAAGAGAAAGGTATTTGGACCTATTATTATGACACATGGAGTTGTGAAACCATTAGGGTATAGATGGATTTTTGTTCAAAAGAGAACGGAGAAAGACGAAATTATAAGATACAAAGATAGACTTGTAGCACAAGGTTTTTCTCAACGATCTGGAATTGATTATGAGGAAACATATTCTCCAGTTATGGATGCAATCACTTTTAGGTATTTAATCAGCCTTGCAGTCTCTAAAAAGTTAGAGATGCGTCTTATGGATGTTGTTAGTGCTTACTTATATGGATCACTTGATAGTGATATATATATGAAAATTCCTGAAGGATTTAAAATGCCTGAAGCATTGAATACAAAACCTAAAGAAATGTATTCAATTAAACTACAAAGATCTTTATATGGGTTAAAACAATCTGGACGCATGTGGTATAATCGTTTAAGCGATTACTTGACAAGTAAATGTTACAAAAATAATACTATTTGTCCATGCGTATTTATTAAAAGAACAACATCTGGATATGTGATCATAGCTGTATATGTTGATGATCTAAACATCATTGGAACGAATAAAGAAATTCTTGAAGTTATTGAACTTTTAAAGAAAGAATTTGAAATGAAAGATCTTGGAAAAACCAAGTATTGTCTTGGATTACAAATTGAACATTTGCCTAATGGAATACTTGTACATCAATCAAATTATACAGAAAAGATCTTGAAGCGTTTCAATATGAACGAAGCCAAATCTTTAAGTACTCCAATGGTTGTTAGATCACTAAATATTGACAAAGATCCATTTCGCCCATGCGAAGAAAATGAGGAGGTTCTTGGTCCAGAAGTACCATACCTTAATGCAATAGGTGCCCTAATGTATCTTACTAATTGTACCAGACCTGATATTTCTTTTGCTGTAAACTTATTAGCAAGGTTCAGTTCATCACCGACAAAAAGGCATTGGAACGGGATCAAGCACATATTCCGATACCTTCGAGGAACTAGTGACTTAGGATTATTTTATCCTAATGATTCAAAACAAGGATTGATTGGTTATGCAGATGCAGGGTATTTGTCTGATCCTCATAAAGCAAGATCTCAAACTGGATATGTCTTAATGAATGGAGGTACTGCAATTTCCTGGCGTTCTCAAAAGCAAACACTTGTTGCCACATCTTCAAATCATGCTGAAGTAATAGCACTAAATGAAGCAAGCAGAGAATGTGCATGGTTAAGATCAATGACGCAACTCATACTAACTTCATGTGGACTGGATAAAGATAAAGTCCCAACTTTAATATATGAAGATAACGCGGCATGTGTTAATCAAAAGAAAGAAGGATATATCAAGAGCGACAGGACAAAACATATTCCTCCAAAGTTTTTCGAATACACTCAAGAGCTTATAAAGAATCATGAAGTTGAGATAAAGTATGTTCAATCCAGTAACAATGCAGCAGATCTTTTCACGAAGGCACTTCCCACTGCAATCTTTAGAAAGCATGTATCGGGTATCGGAATGCGACATGTGCATAGCATGTGAAGAATAGTGATTACATACATGAGGGGGAGTAAACTATGCACTGCAATCTTTTTCCCTTCGCTAAAGTTTTTTCCCACTGGGTTTTCTTTAGCAAAGGTTTTTAACGAGGCAGTAGTAGTTGGAAAATGTGTCATCCAAGTGGGAGTATTATGAATATGCAAGACAAAGCCATTAAATGGATTGCCACATTTTCAACCCTTCATGTCTTCTCCATCAAATCTATGTCTAATTATTTACCTTTCATTTGTATGTACATGTAATGCAAGGGTAAAACTTTTAGTATAAATACCCCATGAGATGGATGAATAAAATGCACCTCAACACTTTCATAAGTGTTTACATACTTCTCTTCCTCTCTTATTCTATGTTCTTGTTTCTTCATCTTATGTTCTTGTTATAGATGTAGCAAGTTCTTTGATGAAGTGCTAATAGGATCATAATCATATCTAATTTATAACAAAATCGAAGTTTTACATGTACCTCAGAGACAACTTCGAGAGAAAATAGTCGGATTGATAATAAAAAAAAAATGAAACAGAGAACTATAATCTGGGATTTTGAAGATAAGTACAAACCTTTGAAAATCGGGAGGTTGATCTGACGGAGGATTGGGTAGGACACTTGGCTTGCGTCCACATGGTGGGTGTATCCGACGGCAGAGAATTTTTTATACAAAGTATAAAATGTCCACGTCAATGATATTTATTTCAAAATCGTCGGCGAAGGTAACATTTGTACGGCGTGCAGCAGCATTTGTAATCTGATTCCATTTTTAAATTATAGCTCTGGAGAAGGAGATGCTACTAATATGTGGAAATTTTGAAATTCAAATTAGAGCATTCATAATTGGTAACCTATTTCGTTAACTTATTATTTTTATCATATCAACTAATAACCTATCAGTTAAAAATCTCTACAATGTTTAATCTTTTCAAAGACTTTTTCTTACAAATATTACTAATTTACCTTTAACTGTATCAAATGTTTTATAAATACTGTTATAATATATGCAAATATATTATTCATTATTGTCATTATGTAGGTTTATTAGGCAATTTTCGGTCAATCATGTATAGATGGAAACCAATGAATACCGTGATATTGATAGGCTTAGATTAAGGCTAGAATAGCTCTTTTGTGTATATTTATAGAGTTGGTGTATAATGAAAAAGGCAACAGTTTGAATTCTCTTAGGGTATGTTTGGTACAGAGAATTGAGGAGTGGGAAAGAGAAATACCAGATTAAACTCTTGTTTGGTTGCATTGAGGAAAGGAAAAGGAGAAATAAAACATTTCCTATTCCCTAATTACGATTCTCTATTAAATGAAGGGAAAAGGAGAGAATCGATAAGTAGGGAAATACACAAAGACACAGAGAATTGAAATTATCCCTACCCCTTTTTTTCAAAACACGTCTTCACCCTCGTCTTCTCCACAACATGCGTTCCTCGGGTTACTCGGGTTACACCTAAATTAGGATTTTTCTTTTATACCCACAACTCGATTGACATCCCTTACCACAACTTTATGTTGTGAATTGTGATCAAGAAATGGGCTCCTCTTGCAATTGTTTTTGAAGTTGTTATTCTACTGTTCTGGGTCTCATAAAGAAGATATGTTGATCATGGCTTGTTCTCATAATGTTAATGAATACTTTTATTTTGTTTATCTATTTTGGATAAATGAAAGTTGAAGTGATGTTTTTTAATGTAACTCGTTGATTAAAAATTATGTTTTTGAATGTTATCAATGATTTTATTAATTTATTTTTATTATTAATTTATCCATATTTTTATATGTTTTATGTTCTAATAATGACAATTGTAAAAAAAAAATACGCATGCAAATAATAATATTAGTACAATTCTCTATTGAATGTTTTGTTGTACCAAACAAGAGAAATGATTATGTGTTACATTTCGTTGTTGATGTCTCTGTGCTACCAAACAGAAGACTCAATTCTCATTCTCCAGACTAATTCTCTTTCTCTGCAATTCCATTCTCTGCAATTATTTCTCTGCAATTTCATTCTCTTTACCAAATGCACCCTTATGGTATCAAACAATTATTGTTCTCTTCCATTCTTGGCTTTCTTTCTCTTCCGCTACCCTCTATAATTCAAATTTTTTTCTTTAGCCAATAATAGTGATCGATACTCTCCTCTTTCTTCACACTGTTCAAAACTTTTTCTTTCACCATATTCCATGGCACCTAATCCAGAAAACACAATCACTCCTACCCCTAACAACAACCGATTCCATCCTGCTCTCAGTGTCTCAAACATCCGTAATCACATCACGATCAAACTTGAACACAAAAATGTCCAATACTCTACATGGGCGGAACTCTTCAAGATATGGGCTCGCTCAGTGAAAGTTTTGCATCATATCATTCCGTCCGATAAACCGGGTACTCCGAGTAAAGAAGATGATGAAGAACAATGGACCACCCTTGATGCAACAGTTTTTGGTTGGATTTACGCCACTATTTCTACTGATTTGATCACAACAATCCTGGTGTCGGGTTCAATAGCCATGGATACTTGGAATCGCTTACGCGATTTGTTCGAAGATAACAAACACGCTCGCGCCGTCACAATAGAACAGGAGTTTTCACACACCGTTCTAGCTGATTTCGATAGCGTTTCGGCATACTGCCAACGCTTAAAGGAGCTCTCGGATCAGTTGCGAAATGTCGGGTCCGAAGTGTCTAAGGATCGTCTCGTTCTTCAGATGGTCTCTGCGCTCACCGATGCGTACAACGGTGTTGGTACGCTGTTACGGCAGAGCAATCCGTTACCCAATTTTCACCACGCACGGTCTATGCTAACCCTAAAGAAGCAGGGCTGGCGAAAAAGGCTGCAACAACGTCGAATTCAGCCCTTCTCACACCTTCTGCCGATGTTATGAACGACAATAGTCACGGGACCAGCAATCGTAGCAGTGGTCATGACGGGTTTTCCAGAGGTGGCCGTCGAGGAGGTAAGAGTGGGGGACGCGGTGGTTGAACAGGTAGTGGTAACGGTGGCAACAATTGCCATAATTACGGCGGGGGTGGAGGCACAAATGTCGTCTGCTTATTTACCTTGGGCCCAATGGGTGGCGTCTCATGGTAATTGGACTACACATCCACCATGGGCCATCCCTCCTTGCCCCTATCCCACAAACTCATGGGCCAAAAGTAATTCTGGGCCAAACAGTAACAAATATGAAGGAAATTTGGGTCATGATCCAAAGTCTGCTCATCAGGCTTTCACTTCGGGTACATGCAACGACTACACCCCCACTGATATCGAGGCAGCCATGTATACCATGGGTCTTAATCCACCGAATTCTCTTTGGGTGATGGACACCGGGGCTTCCTCTCATGTTACCTCTGACAAGGGTAAACTCTCATCTTTTTATAATTCGAGCAAAACTAACGGAATTTTTGTGGGCAATGGTCAAACTATTCCAATCCTTGGGTATGCTCATACTAAAATTCAAAAACCATTTCCTCCGTTAGCCTTGAAAAATATTTTATACGCTCCTCATATTATTAAAAACTTAATATCGGTACGGAAATTCACTACCGATAATTTAGTGTCTTTTGAATTTGACCCTTTTGGATTTTCTGTGAAGGATTTTCAGACAGGGAAACGGGTAATGAGATGTGATAGTCAAGGCGATATTTACTCAATGACGCACAAGGCTCCGGATCAACAATTTAGTTTTGCGGTTTTAAACTCTTCGTTATGGCACGATCGGTTAGGTTATCCCGGCCTCCCGGTTTTTGAGTCATTAAGACATAATAAAAGTATTGATTGTGGTTCTAATAAAAACTCTCTCGTATGTAGGTCATGTGTTCTTGGTAAACATATCAAGTTACCTTTTTATATGTCTCCTAATAATACGTTATTTCCGTTTGATATTATCCATTGTGATTTGTGGACTTCTCCGGTTTTGAGTAATGCGGGTTTTAGATATTATCTTGTGTTATTAGATGATTATACTAACTTTGTTTGGACGTATCCTTTGGCTAGGAAATCAGATGTTTTCTCGATTTTTGAGAAATTTCATGTTTTTGTTCGCACTCAATTTGAGCGCAATATTAAAAATATACAATGTGATAATGGCATGGAGTTTGATAATCATGATGTTCGGCACTTTTGCAACAAATATGGGATTGTTGTTCGTTTTTCATGCCCATATACGTCATCTCAAAATGGTAAAGCCGAACGTAAAATACGATCTCTCAACATTGTTGTTCGTACTCTTCTTTCACATGCATTGGTTCCTCCAAGGTTTTGGCCATATGCTCTAAGCATGGCCACATATCTTCAGAATATTTTCCTAGCAAAGTTATCAAGTTTAAATCACCATTATCTATATTGTATCTAAAAGAGCCGGATTACTCACATCTACGGATTTTTGGGGCATTATGTTACCCACTTTTACCGTCCACAACTCTTCACAAATTACAATCGCGGTCTAAACCATGTGTATTGGGGTTCCCGGACAACCATCGGGGCTATCGGTGTTATGACATGGTATCAAAGAAAATTATTGTGTGTCGACATGTCATATTTGATGAATCTCAATTTCCGTTTGAATCCATCTCGCCAACCCCACAATATCATTTTCTAGATAGTGATCGCAATAGTTATCTTGAAAATTTTATTCACCAAACACCCACCCAATCACAATACCCACTGTTCCACCGACCCAATCTCCAAATAATACTTCCCCTCCTTCACCAGCCCACCAACCAACTGGCCTACCATCTGCCACTCACGAAAACAGTCCACCCAGTGGGCCTGCATCAACCAATATTGGCCCAATGCCCCCTGGCAGTCCATGATCCACTGCCCCCTGCGGTAGTCCACAATCCACCACCCATTTGGAGTAAGCCCGTCACACGTAGCCAAACAGGAGTGTTTAAACCCAAAACACCTTTTAATTTACATACACAACATTCTCCATCTCCAATTCTAAAGACTCCCATTGATGCTCTTCGGGACCCTAATTGGAAGATCTCCACGGATGATGAGTACCGGGCCTTAATGCAAAATAACACATGGGAGTTGGTACCGCGACCTCCAAATGCTAATGTCATATGAAGCATGTGGATTTTGACACACAAGTTACGAGCTGACGGTTCTTTTGAGAGACACAAAGCCCGCCTTGTCGGGGATGGAAAAACTCAACGTGTGGGTATCGATTGTGGCGAAACGTTTAGCCCCGTAGTCAAACCCGCTACCATTCACACGGTTCTAAGTTTAGCGATCTCCAAATCATGGCTGATATGACAAATTGATGTCAAGAATGCTTTTCTCCACGATAACTTAAATGAAACCGTATATATGCATCAACCTTTGGGTTTTCGAGATCCCTCATACCCAAATCATGTGTGTTTACTTAAAAAGTCATTATATGGCTTAAAACAAGCTCCAAAGGCTTGGTACACACGCTTTGCCGATTATGTATCGACTTATGGGTTCACTCATAGCATCTCGGATAATTCTTTGTTTATTTTTAAACACGGGGATCAACTAGCATATCTCCTTTTATATGTAGATGATATTATCCTCACGGCCTCTTCGAATGAGCTACGCAACAAAATAATCTCCCTCCTTGGCAACGAGTTTGCTATGAAAGATTTAGGCCCGTTGAGTTCATTCCTCGGTGTATCAGTTACTCACCATCCGCACAGTCTCTTCTTGTCACAATCTCACTATGCTGCGGACATAATAGCTCGGGTCGGCATGTCGACATGCAAACCATACACTACTCTGGTTGATACAAAACCCAAACTTAGTGCCGCTTCGAGCCCTAAGTTCACGGATCCATTTTTATACTGCAGTCTCGCTGGTGCTCTACAGTATCTTACGTTCACCCGCCCTGACATTTCGTATGCGGTACATCAGGTTATGCCTTTTTATGCATGACCCACGGGACGTTCATATGGCAGCCCTCAAACGCATCCTCCGGTATATACAATGCTCGTTGAAGCACGGGTTACACTTGTATAAGTCTACTACGAAAACTCTCTTATCTTATACGGATGCAGATTGGGGCGGCTGTCCCGACACACGCAGATCAACTTCAGGATATTGTGTCTACCTTGGTGATAATTTGATCTCATGGTCGGTAAAACGACAACCAACGTAATCTCGTTCTAGTGCCGAAGCTGAATACCGGGGCGTCGCAAATGTGGTCATTGAATCGTGTTGGCTACGTAACCTATTACTTGAACTACAATGGCCGGTTCAGAATGCTACTATCGTATACTGTGATAATGTGAGTGCAATCTACTTATCCGGTAATCCAGTTCAACAACAACGTACAAAACACATCGAGATGGATATTAATTTTGTTCGAGAAAAGGTGGCACGTGGTCTGGTGCGAGTGTTACATGTTCCGTCTCGATACCAAATTGCCGAGATTTTTACAAAAAGTCTACCTCTAATCTTGTTTGAAGACTTTCGCAATAGTCTAAGCGTCCGAGCGTCTCCCGCTATGACTGTGGGGGAGTGTTAGAATATATGCAAATATATTATTCATTATTGTCATTATGTAGGTTTATTAGGCAATATTCGGTCAATCATGTATAGATGGAAACCATTGAACACGGTAATATTGATAGGCTTAGATTAAGCCTAGAATAGCTCTTTTGTGTATATTTATAGAGTTGGTGTATAATGGAAAAGACAACAGTTTGAATTCTCTTAAATACCAATCATTTATTTAACTTAACAATTTTTATAGCATTACAAAACTTAAGATTTTATAAATACCTCATCATGTGTGATATTTCTTAAAAAGTATTGAAATATGATAAAGTTATAATTTATAGTTATATAAATAATAAATTATTCACATATAAATATATACATGATTTTAAAATGTAAAATTGTTAAATATAGGGACTAAATGAATCAAATATTGAAAGATGTTCAAGTGGTTGGGGACGAATAAGTTGTTGGGGTGACCTCTTAAAAAAGTCATCTATTCCAATGGTAAAAATCATTTTAGAAGTTATTCAAATAATATCAACCTCTTAAAAAACCTCCCTTTGGAGATGCTCTTATATTTGTGGTCTTTAGGGTATTGGTATGGTAGTTTGAGCCACTTACTTACTTCAGCGTCACATCACAATTTTACATTTCACATTTCACATTCAAAACCCTAAATACTTGCTCTACCATCACTAAAATATTTTTCACTAACAAAATAACTTAAAAAGCACCCAAAATTTCCCCTCTCACGCCAGATTTGCCACTCAAATGGCGCACTCCATCACTCACCTCACTGGCGCTATGTTGGTGCGGCTTAGGTGGCGCCAAAAAGCATGCCACATGTGTGTTGGCGGTGGGAATGCGTTACCGCACCCGACGCTCTTAGAGTAATCTCTGGAATTAGATGGTGATAGTCTATTTTATAAACGTATGTACAAAAATACATAATAAATATCACACATAATTCTAACGAGATTTAAACTCATGACTTTAAGTTGATAAGCAAATCGCATCCTCCCTGCAAATCCTTTGAACAAGGTGTTAGGAACTATGGTTTTGTTAAAACATAAATTTATGAGGCTGGTTTGATTGGTTGGACTAGACATGTCACTCATATAGAGCTTGAAGTATGTTACAAATATCAAATGATGGTTAAGTGAGGATCTTGGACCGAAAGAGTGTTCAATTGTCTCAAGTGGCGATCTTAGCGTAACTCGTATCACCCTTAAGCCACCTCAGGATCAGATCCAGAGCTTCTCTTCGAGTATTACTTGATATATATATATATATATATATATATATATATATATATATATATATATAGAAGTGAGATCGAGTGAGGACTCAAAAATCGGTGAGGACTGCGAGGACAAATCTTAGTCACTTGATTGGAAAAATGAGTGATCAAGATTCAAAGTTATTTATCATCAAAATCTCATGAGATGCATTGTGGTAATTATATTCGAGATATTGAATATTTCTTGTAAAGGGTAAAGTTTGTAAGGGTAAATTGGTAAAAAAAAATATTAAGATTGGTCATCACGCGCTTGGAATCTGCACTTCTACACTCGCTGCCACGTGTCACACTGTGATTGGTTAGAGTCTTTTATCTTTCCACCCAATTTTGTTTTTCAGCCATAACTTTTTTTTTTCTTTGAAAAAAAAATCTGAAAAAACCAAAATTCTTAAAATTAAATTCTCTACGAAATGAGCATAGTCATGAACATTTGAAAAAAAGTAATTTGGATCATTTTATATTTTTTGGATCAATGTTGATTTTGCAAAAACCAAAATTTTGGATCATTTTTAAATTTTGGATCATTGTCAAATTTGTAGAAGCATAATTTTGGATCATTTTATAAATTTTGGATCATTTTGCTTAATTTGAATCTTTGTTAATCTGTAGATCATTTTGTTAATTGTGGATCATTGTTAATTTCTCATCATTAAAAACCCATGACGAAAATAGCCTTAATGCCCACCATTGGTTGAAAATTGTCCTCGCAGTCTTCACCGGGAAAAGAGTCCTCACCGGATCCGGACCCTATATATATATATATATATATATATATATATATATATATATATATATTAAGGGTTTCATAACACTGATCAACCCATTGAGACAACCACCTAGTGCTTGGTTCGAACCATTCTGACCAAGAACATGATGGTGTTCTTGACCGGTTAAAACCAACTAGCTGATTTAATCCCTAAAAGCGGAAGTGAGATTAAACCTAATCCTTAAACCCTAAAGGATTGGGATGTTGGAAATCTAGATTAGATTAACAAGAAAGAAACCTTGTACGAAGAACTCGAACACACACACAGCTTGTGTGTATTCGCAACCATCAACCAATAACCCTAGGGTTCTTGGTCGAATTCGAACAAGAGGAGAGGAATAAAGAGTGTTCCATGAATTACACCTTAGTTTAGCTTAAGATAGTCCACTGATGATGAACACGACGAGCGATCCTCTAGATGATCACTTGCAACGATCCTTGATCTGCGAAACTCGAAGAACACGAAGATCGAACGAAGAACAAGAAGAACACAAACTTGTGTTCTTCCCTTGTTGCTCGGCCGATCGAAGAGAGGAGGGAGGGGGACGGATTTCGTGTATAAGGAGGCAAAGGATCTAACATTATGTTTAAGCCATAAGCCTTCTGTTTATAATAGAAGATCTTACACTTAAAACCCTTCTAGTTTAAATAAAGATCTAATCTTAATTAAACTCCCCTTTTACACATTCATCCCTTATAGTTTTACTAGTTATTATTGTGACACTTAATTATCAAGTGTCTTGGTATTATACACTTATATATTTCGGTACCTATATACACGAAATATATATATATATATATATAAATATATATATATATATATATATATATATATATATATATATATATATATATATATATATACTTGTATTTTATACCATTAACAATTAATTAGACAATAATATTATCCAATCACTATATGATTTAGTAGCTTTAAATCATATCATGGATAATCTCTAATTAACACATTGTATATTTACTCAAATTCTAGATGCTTGCTTCAATCCATTAATGGATTAGCAATTACATACTTTATCAGGATTCTTTGAATCAGTAAAACCATCCGGTTGTATCAGGAATACGTCCTCATTCAACTCCCCGTTAAGGAAGGCGGTTTTAACATCCATTTGTCATATCTCATAGTCGTTATATGCTGATATAGCCATAAGAATTCTAATAGACTTAAGCATCGTGACTGGCGAGTAGGTTTTAGAATAATCCACACCATGTGTTTGCTTGAAACGCTTCGCGGCAAGTCGTGCTCTGTAAGTATGCACTTTCCCATCCATGTCAGTCTTCTTTTTGAAAACCCACTTGCATCTAACAACATGTGACTGTGGTGGCAAGTCTGATAACACCCAAACTTGGTTGTCATACATGGATTGCATCTCTGCTTGCATAGACTCTAGCCATCTTTCAGACTCTATGTCGTCAGCAGCTTCGTTGTAGGTTAATGGTTCTAGTAGACATCCATCATCTTCATCGATCATGAATCCAAGATACCTATCTGGCTTTTGGCGTGGTCTACTGGACCTACGCGGATTGCGTGTTTCTTCTTCCTCAACCGCTGGGTCTGGTTGGGAATCAACAATTCTCTGTTGAACCACTGGTTCGACTGAAGACGTCGGTGGATCTTCATTCTCTTCAATTTCTTGAAGCTCTATTTCTTTTCTTGGAGCTTTAGTTCCTAGAAACCTCTCCTCCAAGAAGACACAATTCTGAGCAACAAAGACTTTGTTGTCTTCTTGATGATAGAAATAGTATCCTAAGGTTTCCCTTGGATATCCAACGAAGATACACTTATCTGACTTGGGGTTTAGTTTGTCTGTGAAGTTACGTCTAACGTACGCTTCACAACCCCAAATCTTGAGAAAAGACAGTTTTGGCTTTTTACCCGTCCAATGCTCGAACGGAGTCTTTTCTACCGACTTGGTCGGAATCCTATTCAGTGTGAATGCTGCAGTCTCGAGTGCATATCCCCAAAATGATAGTGGTAGTGGGGCGCGACACATCATTGAACGTACCAAGTCTAATAAGGTGCGATTCCTCCTTTCTGATACACCATTCATATGAGGTGTATACGGAGGTGTGAGTTGTGAAACAATCCCACATTCCTTCAAATGATCGTCGAACTCTTGGCTCAAATATTCTCCTTCTCGGTCAGACCGAAGTGACTTTATTTTCTTGCCTAGTTGGTTCTTTACTTCCCTCTGATATTCTTTGAACTTGTCAAAGCTCTCAGACTTTAGTCTCATAAGAAAGACATAACCATACCTACTGAAGTCGTCAGTAAAGGTAATGAAGTAGCGGTATCCACCTCTGGCATCTGGAGTAAAGGGTCCACACACATCTGTGTGTATAATCCCTAACAACTCGCCTGCCCTTTCATTGTAGTGGTTGAAAGGGTCTTTTTTCATATTTCCAGATAAACAAACTTCGCATATTGCATATAATTCCAAATCAAATGGCTCTAGAATTCCATCATCGTGGAGCTTCTTTATGCGAGTCTCGTTTATATGACCTAAACGACAATGCCAAAGATAAGTTTGATTCAAGTTACTCTTGGATCTTTTACTTATATGATAAACGTCTCGTTCTATGTTATTTAGATTTAACGTGTATAGACATTATGAGAATTTGGTTTAAAATATAAAATATCATCTTTTAAACACTTATTTTACCACACAACTCATAATAAAAACCACTGTCTATAAGTAAATCAAACGAAATAGCATTTTTAATAAGTCTAGGAACATAATAACAATCTTTAAGTTCCAAAACTCTTCCTGAAGGCAACTTGAGAAGATATGTTCCTACGGCTTCAACTCCAACCTTGGAACCTTTGCCTATTCGTAGTTCAACATCTCCTCATCCCAGCCTCCTGTTCTTCTTAAATCCCTGCAAATGATTGCAAATGTGATGACCACATCCGGTATCCAATACCCAGGATTCACTAGAAGTAACGAGACAATCAATCATGAAGATACTTGAATCGCTGACAAAGTCAGCGTCTAACAGTCCCACATCGGATGTGTGCTCGCAAATATCCTTGTTGCCACAAGCTGGGCAACACAAATCAGCAAGGTCTCTCAGCCATACATCGAACTCATCCATTGGAACCTCGGGGAGAGATTCTTCCTCTAGCCTTTGAGCATCGTGTATACAGAAGAGCTTCTCGTGTAGACCTGCGACACTCATATCAAAATTCCCGACTAAACGTACTACGTTGTCCTGATAGTACTGAGTGAAAGATCCAAACAAGAACACGACTTGTTCATGATGGTTTGATGCGCCAGTAACTAGAGTGAGACAATCTAGTAACCTTCTTATGTTAATAAGATGGTCACTGAATGGTTGATCATCTTTCATCCTTGACGAAAAGATTTCTTGCAAAACGAACTGCGTACTTTCTTCAGTACTATCTTTAAACGTCTCCTCAAGATACTGGACAAACTCATAGCATGGTTTCTTACGTAGATTATCAGTAAGCTCTGATAATAAAGTAAGAATGAGAATCGACATAACTTGTGATTCATCAACCAGATACTGATAATAAGAGTCAAGCTCATCATCCTGGGCATCTTGCCCTGGTTGTCCCTTGGGCACCTCGTCTATCACGTACATTAGATTCTGTGCTTTTAGGTAACTCCTAAAATGCACCTTCCAAACTTTGTAGTTCGGACCAGTAAGCTTCCATTTTACAGTGATGAACTTCGCGATTCGTTTGGTGAATAAAACGGAATTTCTGACGATACAAACATCTATAAGAAAAACAACAAACGGTTAGTATGATTAGATAAATAAATAACTTCTAACATTATTACCTTTTAAGAATAATAGTTAGACTAGGATCCATATTTCACGCCCTCTAATGCAATGTTTGGGCACTTCCCATTAGAGCCACGCTATTTATGGTAGGTATAGCCATACCGATCGCCTCGAAACTAGAAACGATTCCTAGATGTTCGGGATATCAAGTTGAACAATAAACTTGTACATGTTTTAATCCCTCTAGTGCATTTTGGGTCGGGACTCCCGATTATCACCAAAATAGATCGTACCACCTAAGACAGTGCGATGCCTTACGCCGGGACTCCCGATTATCACAAGACCCTACGCACCATAACACTCGCAATGATTTGAATCCACATCTAAGGTTCTTTCTCCTTACAATGTGATTCATTGAACAAGTGAGGTGTTCCATTAGGTGGGTTGCACTATGATCTAAGATTTTCTAAAAAGGATTTTCCTTTGTTCGAAAAACGTTAGCCAATTTTTAACCTTTTAAAATTACTTGGTTTTATAAACTAACTGTTTATAAAATCCACTTTTAATTTTTTCTTTATAAAACTTGGTTTATAAACAAACTGTTTACTTTGCCATTATTAATTTAAAACTTGGTTTTCTAAACAAACTGTTTATAATTGTCATTATTAATTTAAAACTTGGTTTTTCTAAACAAACTGTTTATAATCACCATCTTTTTATTTCAAATAAAGTAAATTAAAGAAATAAAATAAATACATGCAATTTCGAAAAATTGCTATGTCATAACCCCAAAGATTTGGTTTTGTGTTTTTGTATATTTAAAATTTTTTTATTAATTTCCGAAAAATAATAAAAATATTCGAAAAATTTAAAAATATTAAATAAACACAATGTCACTTCTTTTGGGTTATGTCATACTTAATTTAATAAATAGATTGATAATTATTAAATTACCCTATAAACCGATTTCATATTTCCCCCTTAATTTCGAAATTATTTTGGTTTTAATAATTTATTATCTTTTATTACTAATTAAAAAAAAGTATTTTAGTCAAGATTTATGTAAATCTATTCTTTTGATTTTGTTCTTGATAGTTAATCAAAAATCAAAATATTTACATAGATTGACTTAACAAGTAAAAGAATATACATAAAATCTTGTAGATTCTTTATTCCCGATTTAGGTTACATAAAATCTTGTACCCTAAATGCGATAACTTGGTCACCAAAAAATCATCACCCAGCCGAAACTCGGTGGGCTTGGTTTCGGTCGACCACTCGGTTGTCGAACCAAGTCTCAACCGAATCTCGGTTGGTTTGGTTTCGACTCCCGCTCTAATTTTTTTAATTTAATTTATAATAATAATAATAATAATAATAATAATAATAACCTTTTTCTTTTTGTCTAAAAATCCTATTCAATCCAATTCTTCATAAACTTGAACAACTTTTCTTGGATCAAACTTTCTAGGGTTTTCTTACTAAATAAAAAGAAACCTAATTCCTTTTATCTTGAAACCTATTCAATCCAATTGTTCATAAACTTGAACAATTTTCTTGGATCAAACTTACTAGGTTTCTTTCTAAGATAAAAAAAAACTTAATGATATATATATGTATATACGAAAATCGAAAAACAAAGGAGGGAAAAAAAAAACCTAATTTCTTTTTATCTAGAACCCTATTCAATCCAATGTTCACTCAAAACTTGAAGAACACATACTTGGATTTCGAATTTTCTATGGTTCTTTTCTAGATGAAAAGAAAGTCAACCGAATCTCATTGAGATTAGTAGGGAGCTCTGATACCACTGTAGGAAAACCTTGTAGGATTCACATGGCGGAACTTGAATCCCACATTACTGGATCTCTACTAGTCAATGAGATCACAAGAAGAATAAGATGAAGAATATTACCTTTAGATTGCTAAAGAATGATCCACCTCTAGTGCACCACCTGGACACGCTGCAAGACCGCGTTGTACCAACAAAGCAACACACGAAACTCGTGTGGGTGTGTGTGTCGTTCATCGAACTCGAACAAGCAAAAGCGAAACCCCTTTGGGGTTGTTTCCGATCGGACGAACGAGAGAGAGAGGGAGGGTGTAGGGTTTTGAGTGTGTAATGTGATTAACCTAAAACCCTTAATACAAGCCTCTTATTTATAAGGTTATATGTTACATTTTGGTCCTTGGAGTTTAATTATGATTAATCTCATAATTAAACTTCCTATTGATACTTTAAACCCTTGGACTTTTCCTAGTTAATTAATAAACAATTAATAAACTGTTCGTTAAATATCTTACTTAATATACAACCTTCCTCTTAAATAATAATTAACTATTATTATTTATTCTCTACTTTATAATTAACTTACCTAGTTAATTATTCCACACAACTTACTTTATTCAGTTGTCCATTATTGGGTGTGTAGTGGTGTGACCCTTTAGTGCCTTATAACATTGGACACGATGACACGTGTACTTATCTGTGCACATAAATCCAACAAAGACTTGTAATAATACTCTTTAAAGTCTATCTTGATTATATCTAATATAATCAGTAATACTAATACTTTAAAACGTACTATCATAAGTAATGACTATTACTTAAGATGTTTTAACTAAGTTCAATAACTTTTGAACCTTGTGCTTCCATAAAACACTTATATACTTGTATTAGAAAACTTCTAATTTCTAGTATCTAAGAACCTTGAGCTTTCAAGACATTATTCATTCATACAATAATCAAACAAGTATATAACATGAAATATTTAAGTAAATCAAAAACTTGACTTACAATCTAGTGATAAACCTTGACTAGTGTAATTATCACACATGCACACACAACACATTATAATTCAACCATGGATTCGAATTTATTAAAACCAAAAAACTTTGTTTTAACATAAAATAAAGTGATTATTCAAACAATAAAATAAAATTGTTTTAATAAATCCATGAAATACTGAATTATAAAAAACTTGGTGCTCGTGGGATCATCACCATCTCATGCCAATCACCATCACTTTCCATCTCCTCCTGCAATAAACGATTGCAAAAGTTAGATTACTCGTAATGTACTTTACAAGTATCTTAAAGTGATTAAGAAGTGTGGTTGTGTTACCTGAGGAACTTGCGTTTCCTCAACCACCACTTGCACCCTTTGGACAATTTCTTTTTCAATGCCCAGCCTTGCCATATTTGTAGCACAGATTCTCGGTCCTCGTTGTGTTAGGCTTTCCCTTCTTGACCTTTTGTTTGACACCTTTACCATTTGGCACTCCTTGGCTAGGATTGGTTTTACCCTTTCCTTTACCACCATGCCCTTTTCTCTACTTCCCACCGCCACTGCCATTACTGATCATCAGAACACCCTTAGGTTTGGTCCCCAAACTGAATTCAACTGTCTTGAGCATAGAATGTAGCTCAGCAATGGAATTCTCCATATTATGCATGTTGTAGTTGACCACAAAAGGCTTGTAGTCATCGGATAACGAATTGAGTATAGTATCTGTTGCCATCAGCAACGGAATGGGGTGACCAAGTCTTGCAAGGTTATCCATGTGCCCTTTCATTTCCATGACATGAGCACTCACCGGTGTTCTTTTGACCATCTTGCAAGTGTTGAAGGCTCGATTGATTTCGAACCTCTCAGTGCGAGCGTGCTCTTGAAATAAATCCCTAAGTTGCTGGATCATCTCAAATGCAGGCACATCCATAAGTCCCGCTTGTAACTCGGGACACATAGTGGCGAGCATTAGACAGCTCACATCGAGTGCATCACTGACATGCTTATCATAAGCTTGCATCGTTTCAGCTCTGGCATTAGCGGCAGGGACATTTGGTACTGGTCTTTCCAAGACATACCACTTTCTCTCATGCCTGAGCACAATGCAAAAATTGTGCTCCCAATTGAGAAATTTTGACCAATTCAACTTGTCTTTTTCGAGGATTGAGCGAAGTGAGAGATTGTTGGTACTTGTCGTCGTGGTTGTTGTTGCTGTAACGACCGAGATTTCGTAAATATATAAATTGTACAAAAATATGATAAATAAGGATAATTCATTTCAGAACCGTAGGAATTGGTTTCGTGTCAATTGGACACCGTATGAGAAAGTTATGGACGAAACCGGGTCGAGACAAGGATCGAAAAGTGCAGCCTAGCTGACTGGAGGAGTTCACGGCGCGAAGTGGAGATGGCGATCATGAACTCCGCTCAGGGATTTGGGGTTTTTCAGACATAGAGTTCCCGACCAGTTAGGGATCGCGAAGTGGTCACGACACGCGAACTTCGCGACGCGAACTTGAGTTCACGATCGCGAACTTGAGTTCGCGATCGCGAACTGGTTAGCTCTGTATAAAAACGGGTTAAAGCTAGGGTTTTGACACCTACACCCCTAGAACCCTACCAGCCGTTATTTTGGAAGAAGTGCACCATTGTTGCTGTTCTTGAGCTCAAATCTTCATATTTCTTGGAGATTATTGATCTAAGGTAAGAATCCTTGCTAGTTTATGCATCTCTTTGGTATTTTGAGCTCTATTTGGGTATTAATGGTGGTTTTGGAAACCAACCACATCATCTTTGGGAAAGATGATCTATCATGGATGTAAAACACTCATGGTAAGCTTGTAATCAATGTGTACAAGCTAGATTTCGGTTTTATGGACATAAAAGTTGAACTAGGGTTTGAGATTTCCACCAAGTGGTATGAACTTGGTGGTTGGGAATGTTAAGATGGATTAACTAGTAGTTAGTTATGGTTTATGACTAGATTTGTGATGATTTTGATAATAGGTCAAAAGGAGTTGGGATTGGAAGTACTTCCTTGATTGGGAAGTAGAGATTGTGTTGATTTACACAAGTATTGGATAGCTTTGCTAAGGTGAGTACATGTGATCTTTCAGAGTACATAGTAAACCATGTTTTATGTATTGAAATGATTTTAGAGCCTTTATTAGTTAAATATTTTTAATAAAGAAAAGATTGACTTGATAGAGTATGAACTTAATTGAATTGAATTGAATTGAATTGAATTGTAAGTTGACTTGCTTAGTCACCACTAGTATGATTGAGTTGTGATATGGGCTTTGACCCAAGTTGATGATTTGTTATGTGGTAGCTAATCGATTGGATCCTAGATAACCCACACAAGTTGGGGGAGTTAGTGACACCTACTTGGGGCGGTACCACCCTCCGCAAGGGTAGTGTGTCGATAAATAGATAACCCGAAAAACGGTGGAGTTTGAGATAACCCGGAAATCGGGGGAGCAAATAGATAACCCGGAAACGGGGGAGTTTACCTAGATAACCCATATCGGGGGAGTTGTTTCGGGGAGGCCCGTTACGTATGTGTTTGGCTTATGGCAAGCCGTAGAGATTGATTGACTATGTGCAATTTGATAATTAATTTAATTATTATTTTATTGCAAATTATTTCTAACCTGGTCTAAAACCCATGTTTCTCACGAGACAATATTTGTCTCACGTACTACGTTTATTTTGGCTATGTACTCAGGTTCGGGAGCTAAGGACTAGGCGGCCCGTAGTAGTTAGCATTTGGAAGTGATTTAGCTCGGTGTGCTTATTTAATTCCCTAGACATTGTTTTGATATATTTGTAACACCGAATTTTGATACTAGCAATTACTCCAAGTGTTTTATCTAAATTTACATTTTGGGGTATTTGGTTTGTAAAGACATATATTTTATAATTTTAAAAGTTTTAAATTTGGTTGAAAAATTGGTGTGTTACAACTTGGTATCAGAGAATTAGTCTAAGTAAATTAGGTTGGTTACCCACCCTAGACTTAGACTTTGCTTTTGGGACATTGTGTTCTATTGGAAGTTAGGTTGACCTTTAAGGATTAGGGTTGACCATTGAGGGAATTGTTTAAATCGAGCTATTTTTATGTTTAATTTTGACTTTTTAGTCAACTTATTGGATTCTAATTGGGTTGACATCTTATTATAGTAAGATGGCTAGAACGAGAAGTGGTCGATTGTTGGATGGGGAGCAAGCTTCGAATTTGAATCAAGATGGGAATGGATTAGCCAATTCGTGTATCGGGAATAACCATACTCCGGTAACAATGGAGGCCATTCAATCCATGCTCACTAACATGAGAAATGTGATGCAACAAGATGTTAACCGGATCATAAATGATCGATTGAACTTAAGAGATGATGATGAGGAAAGGGAGGATGAGGAACGTCTTTTTGAGGAGGAGAGGGAGGACGGTGAAGATTCCCCTCAACTCACTAAGACCAAGTCAACGGGGAACACCAACCCGACCGAGAAATCCTCCAATGGGGAAAGTGGTTAAGAGAGAAGAATTGAACGTGAAGGATGTTCTTACAAAACATTCCTTGCTTGCCGTCCCGACTTCTATCTCGGGAGTACGGAGCCGAAAGTGACGGTTCAATGGATTCGAGAGACGGAACGTGTGCTTGAGAGTAGCCAGTGCAAAGAGGAAGACATGGTGACTTATGCCTCACGATTGTTTAAGGATGATGCTCTTACATGGTGGGACACCGTGTATGAAACCTTGAGAAAGAAAGTTATTTACAAGATGTTGTGGGATGAGTTCACTAGAAGACTCAAGGTGAAGTATTGTCCCAAAAGGGAGTTAGAAGAGTTGTTGGAAGAATTTTTGCACTTCAAGAAAGGCAACTTGACCTTGGATGAGTATACCAAGAAGTTCACGGGATACCTCCCGTTTGTATCAAGTACTTACCCAACCGAACGTAGCCGTGTGGTTCGGTTTGCTAATGGATTACCATGGGAGTATGAGCTCGAAGTGAAGAGGGCGACCACTCTTGATGAAGCGATCAACGTCGCCCGAAGTGTTGAAAAAGTTAGTAAGAGAAGAGTGCAAGAGAGGTCGGTTGGCAATGAGAAGAGGAAGTTTGAGAGCTTTTCGGGACCATCCAAGAAAAGTAAGTTTGCCCCGAGCGGGTCAAAGCAAGGTAGTGTTGGTGGTTGTAGAAAGTGTGGTAGGGACCACAAAGGTGAATGCAAGGCGGATTCCAAAGGTTGCTTTAAGTGTGGTCGTTTTGGCCACAAAGCTAAAGATTGCAAGGTTAAAAGCCTTGATGAGGTGGAGTGTTTCTCATGCCATGAGAAGGGGCATTATAGTAATGTTTGTCCAAAGAAGGGAACCGAAACGTTGGTGTCAACCGCTCACAAGAAACCGGAGCTGTTGAAAGTCAAAGGGCGTGCCTTCCAACTCACGCGAGAAGAAGCCAAGGAGACACATGATGTTGTCTCAGGTACCTTATTCATAAACTCCATACCCACTTATGTACTAATTGATTCGGGTTCCACATATTCTTTCGTGTCTCATGAATTTGGTGCTAAGTTTAAGGTTCCACTAGAGTTACTTGATGATTTGTATGAAATAGAAGTAGTCGATGGGAAAACCTCTATGGTTCAACATGTCTATAGGGATTGTGAGTTAGAAATCGATAGTAAGAAGTTTAAGGTTGATTTGATGCCTATGGGGATTAAGGCTTTTGATGTGATTATTGGAATGGATTGGTTGGGAATCCACCAAGCCAAGATTTTATGTGGAAAGAAGTTAGTGTCGATCAAGTCTCCCAAGAATGAGAAGGTGTATATTTATGGAGAAAAGAGGCATCAAATGCCAAACTTGTTAACAGCCATCAAAGCAAGAAAGTGTTTATCGAAAGGGTGTGCATCATTTATATCTTATGTCTTAGATGGTAGAAAAGAGAAGAAGACGGTTGAGAATGTGAAGATTATTCGAGATTTTCCCGAAGTTTTTCCCGATGACCTACCCGGTTTGCCACCGGAGAGACAAGTCGAGTTTCGTATTGATTTACTCCCGGGGGCGACGCCAATTGCCCAAGCCACGTATCGTCTAGCTCCCACCGAAATGAGAGAGTTGATGGCTCAACTTCAAGATTTACTCGATAAGGGTTTTATCCATCCTAGCTCGTCACCATGGGGTGCACCGGCTTTATTTGTGAAGAAGAAAGATGGGTCGATGAGGATGTGCATTGATTACCGAGAGCTTAACAAGATGACAATTAAGAACCGTTATCCTTTGCCAAGGATAGATGATTTATTTGATCAACTTCAAGGAGCCGATTATTTTTTCAAGATTGATTTGAGATCGGGTTACCATCAAGTTCGGGTCAAAGAAGGTGATAACGAGAAGATGGCCTTTAGAACCCGTTATGGTCATTATGAATTTTTAGTTATGCCATTCGGTTTGACGAATGCCCCGGCTATTTTCATGGATCTCATGAATAGGGTTTGTAAACCTTTTCTCGATAAATTTCTCATAGTATTTATTGATGATATTCTTATTTTCTCCAAAACCGAAGAAGAACATGAAGAACATTTAAGGCAAACTCTAGAAGTTTTGAAGCGAGAAAAATTGTATTCTAAGTTCTCAAAGTGTGAATTTTTGTTGCGGAAAGTTCAATTTCTTGGGCATGTAGTATCCCGAAGCGGGATAAAAGTTGACCCGTCTAAGATCGAGGCGGTGAAGAATTGGGAAGCACCGAAGACCCCGACCGAAGTTAGGAGTTTTCTTGGGTTAGCCGGTTACTACCGAAGGTTTATTGAAGATTTTTCTCGAGTGGCGGTCCCACTCACTAGACTAACGAGAAAAGATGTAAAGTTCGAATGGGGGAAAAAGCAAGAGGATGCTTTTGTCTTGTTGAAAGAGAAGTTATGCAATGCACCGATCCTCACCCTACCCGGCGGTATGGAAGATTTCGTGGTGTATAGTGACGCCTCGAATAAAGGTCTCGGTTTTGTTTTAATGCAAAGAGGTAAGGTGATAGCTTATGCTTCAAGACAATTGAAGAATGCGGAAGAAAGGTATACAACACACGATTTAGAGTTGGCGGCAATCATCTTTGCCTTGAAAATTTGGAGACATTACTTGTATGGTACAAGGTGTATTCTATACACGGATCACAAAAGTCTCAAGTATGTGTTTACACAAAAAGACTTGAACATGAGACAAAGAAGGTGGATTGAGTTGATTAGTGATTACGATTGTGAAATTGTTTATCATGAAGGAAAGGCCAATGTGGTAGCTGACGCCTTGAGTAGAAAAGTTTATGAAAACCGGTTAAGGCTAAGTTAATGCGGATTGATGTAGTATCTAGCTTTATTGAAAATATAAAAACCGCACAAAAGGACGTGATGGGAAAAGACGAGTATAGACAAGAGAGATTGGGAAAGAACCAAGTATTTGAAGAAAATGATCAAGGGCTAAAAACCGTGAATGGTCGGATTTGGGTTCCGAAATTCGGTGGAAACCGAAAAGTGTTGTTGAATGATGCTCACAAGTCTAAGTATTCGATTCATCCCGGAAGTACAAAGACTTATCAAGACTTGAAGAAAATTTATTGGTGGCCCGGGATGAAGTCGAGAGTAGCAAAGTACATATCAAAATGTGCCACGTGTGCACAAGTGAAAGCCGAGCACCAAGTGCCTTATGGTGTTGCACAATCGTTGCAAGTGCCGGCCGGGAAATGGAATGACATCACAATGGATTTCATTGTCGGTCTCCCAAAGACTAGTAGAAATCATGATGCCATATGTGTGATTGTTGATAGGTTAACGAAAAGCGCATTATTCCTAGCTATTAGGGAGACCATGCCAGTTGAGAAATTGGCAAAATTGTATGTTGATGAGGTTGTCCGTTTGCATGGGGTACCATTGTCGATTGTGTCCGATCGGGATGCAAGGTTTACCTCGAGATTTTGGAGATCACTCCAAGAAGAATTGGGGACGAAGTTGAGATTGAGCACGGCTTACCATCCGCAAACCGATGGTCAAAGTGAGAGAACGATCCAAACGGTCGAAGATATGTTGAGGTCATGTGTTTTGGATTTTGGTGGTAAATGGGATGAACATTTACCGTTAGTTGAATTTTCTTATAACAATAGTTATCACTCAACCATTAAGATGCCACTGCTTGAGGCTTTATATGGGAGAAAATGTAGGACGCCTTCTTGTTGGTTAGAGGCGGGTGAGACGAGACTCACGGGTCCCGAGATTGTAAAAATAACAAATGAGAAAATCGGAATAATTCAAAAGAATATGAAAGTGGCACAAGATCGCCAAAAGAGTTATTCGGGTTTGAAGAAGCGACCTTATGATTTAAATGTCGGTGATATGGTGATGTTAAAGGTGTCGCCTTGGAAAGGCGTGATGAGGTTTGGTAAGAAGGGCAAATTGAGCCCAAGATATGTTGGCCCATTTAAGATTTTGAAACGGGTCGGTTTGCAAGCATTTAAGTTAGAACTTCCACCCGAGTTGCAAGGTGTCCATGACACCTTCCATGTTAGTAATTTGAAGAAATTCTTGGGTGAAGTGGAGAATATTATCCCACTTCAAGATTTGCGGGTCGATGCGCCCAACCGATTGATTGAAGAGCCCGAGGCCATATTGGAGGCCCAAACAAAGAAATTAAGGAATAAAGAAACTGAGTTGGTGTTGGTCAAGGGGAAGCATTCCCTTGGGCCAAATTTGACTTGGGAAGTCAAAGACGAGATTAAGAAACGCTACCCGAACTTTGATGATTATGATGCGATTCCGAGGACGGAATCCTCTTAAGGGGTAGATAGTTGTAACGACCGAGATTTTGTAAATAAATAAATTGTACAAAAATATGATAAATAAGGTTAATTCATTTCAGAACCGTAGGAATTGGTTTCGTGTCAATTGGACACCGTATGAGAAAGTTATGGACGAAACCGGGTCGAGACATGGACCGAAAAGTGCAGCCTAGCTGGCTGGAGGAATTCACGGCGCGAAGTGGAGATGGCGATCGTGAACTCCGCTCAGGGATTTGGGGTTTTTCAGACATAGAGTTCCCGACCAGTTACCGATCGCGAAATGGTCACGACACGCGAAGTTCGCGACGCGAACTTGAGTTCGCGATCGCGAAGTGGTTAGCTTTGTAGAAAAACGGGTTGAGGCTAGGGTTTTGACACCTACACCCCGAGAATCCTACCAGCCGTTATTTTGGAAGAAGTGCACGATTCTTGCTGTTCCTGAGCTCAAATCTTCATATTTCTTGGAGATTATTGATCTAAGGTAAGAATCCTTGCTAGTTTATGCATCTCTTTGGTATTTTGAGCTCTATTTGGGTATTAATGGTGGTTTTGGGAACCAACCACACCATCTTTGGGGAAGATGATCTATCATGGGTGTAAAACATTCATGGTAAGCTTGTAATCAATGTGTACAAGCTAGATTTCGGTTTTATGGACAGAAAACTTGAACTAGGGTTTGAGATTTCCACCAAGTGGTATGAACTTGGTGGTTGGGAATGTTAAGATGGATTAACTAGTAGTTAGTTATGGTTTATGACTAGATTTGTGATGATTTTGATAATAGGTCAAGAAGGAGTTGGGATTGGAAGTACTTCCTTGATTGGGAAGTAGAGACTGTGTTGATTTACACAAGTATTGGATACCTTGCTAAGGTGAGTACATGTGATCTTTCTGAGTACATAGTAAACCATGTTTTATGTATTGAAATGATTTTAGAGCCTTTATTAGTTAAATATTTTTAATAAAGAAAAGATTAACTTGATAGAGTATGAACTTAATTGAATTGAATTGAATTGAATTGAATTGAATTGTAAGTTGACTTGCTTAGTCACCACTAGTATGATTGAGTTGTGATATGGGCTTTGACCCAAGTTGATGATTTGTTATGTGGTAGCTAATCGATTGGATCCTAGATAACCCACACAAGTTGGGGGAGTTAGTGACACCTACTTGGGGCGGTACCACCCTGCGCAAGGGTAGTGTGTCGAGAAATAGATAACCCGGAAAACGGGGGAGTTTGAGATAACCCGGAAATCGGGGGAGCAAATAGATAACCCGGAAACGGAGGAGTTTACCTAGATAACCCATATCGGGGGAGTTGTTTCGGGGAGGCCCGTTACGTATGTGTTTGGCTTATGGCAAGCCGTAGAGATTGATTAACTATGTGCAATTTGATAATTAATTTAATTATTATTTTATTGCAAATTATTTCTAACCGGGTCTAAAACCCATGTTTCTCACGAGATAATATTTGTCTCACGTACTACGTTTATTTTGGCTATGTACTCAGGTTTGGGAGATAAGGACTAGGCGGCCCGTACTAGTTAGCATTTGGAAGTGATTTAGCTCGGTGTGCTTATTTAATTCCCTAGACATTGTTTTGATATATTTGTAACACCGAATTTTGATACTAGCAATTACTCCAAGTGTTTTATCTAAATTTACATTTTTGGATATTTGGTTTGTAAAGACATATATTTTATAATTTTAAAAGTTTTAAATTTGGTTGAAAAATTGGTGTGTTACAACTGCCATCTACAAATCAAACTCAGTTTAATTAGTAATCATCTAAGGACTAGGCGGCCCGTACTTATAGCTTATTACAACCTTGTACAATCTAATTGTACATTTCTAAGTTAGTAATAAAGTCTCGTATGTTTATTTTACTCAAGTACTTTTTGGGCCAGGACTCCCGATTATCACCAAAGTAGATCAGACCATCTAAGACAGTGCGATGTTCTGCGCCGGGACTCCCGATTATCACAGAACCTTACGCACCCTAACACTAGCAATGATTTGAATCCATATCTAAGGTTCTTTATCCTTACAGTATGAATATCGTTGAACAAATGAGGTGTTCCATTAGGTGGATAGTACTTAGATCTAAGATTTTCTTGGGTTTATTTAAGTCTTAAACTAAACTTAAACCTTTATTCCAATCTTAATCCTTGTTTAAAATGTGTGACTTGTGAATTTAAGAATTCTAAAAGACACCTTTTTAAATCTTAAGAACTTTTCTTTAAAACTTATAGTTTCAAGAATTGCGCGACTTATATGTATACATAAAACGAGGTGTACAAAACTTTTACTAAGTTTTGTGAAAAACCTCATCTATAATAAAACTTACTTGTTTTATCTTTTTTGAAAAACTTTAAAACTTATATTAAACTTTTAAAACTTTCATGATTCATAAACTTGAATCATAAATCTAGTTTAACACACCTTGTTTTTCACTTGTTTAATAATAGAATTAAACATTTGTTTTAACTTACTAGATTCGACCAAAACTTATGTCTTAGCGACACACTTATAAACTTTGTGATTTTTCTTGTGTAGCTCCCACTAGCTCCAACAACCATGATGGAACTTAAGCAAACACAATCACCGGTTTATATTTGGTGAAACTAATAAACTTATTATATAAAGACTATATATAATACTTTTTAGTTTGTTTAAACCTTTCTTACATTTAACTTGAACTAGTTAAATTTAGGTTATAAAGTTCTTTTGTTATTTATTCCTTGATCATTAATCTAGTATCTTACATGACTTGTAATATACTTGTATAATTATCTAGTTACAATAACTTATAACTTTATACACCTTGTAATATAATATATATAACTTTGTATATTTCTAGTTTATCATATAATCTTAACTTGTACAATTTTTAGTTATAATGAAATCATAACTTTGTACTTTCTAGTCTTAATTATGTAATAACTTATACAATAACTAGTTATACTATTATCCTTTAAGATCAAAATAACATTATCTTTTAATGTTCCATTTAATCTTGTATTTAATATATATACATATACATTTCATTACTTTATAATAAACTTGTAACATTCTAATAAGAATATTACATCTAATTTATACATTTGTATTTTAACTTAAACTAATTAAAATACGTATAAACTATTTTAACTATTAAAATTCATTTTTCTTTTAAATATTAAAAATTCCGAAAATATTATATATATATATATATATATATATATATATATATATATAAACACCCTGTTAATTTTAGAACTTAAAAATTGACACTTCTTTTAATCTTATTAATTAGTCAAACCCTAATCTTGTTCTTGATCAATCAAAACTAGGGTTTTGATTTACTTGATCAAAAGTATTGTTTATTAAAAGATTAATTCTAATCAAACAATAAACTTTGTTTAAATTCTAAGATAGATTATATCCTTTAATAGATTTATTTAAACTTTTTAATTTAAACCTTATAGACGATAAAACTTTGTCTAAGTTTCTAGGTTTAAAGAACTAGTTTTAATAAATCTACTAAAACAATAATTAAACCTATTAAACATGAACTTGTTTAATTATCTAGGTTTTAGATTATCATCTTAATTTATTCTTTTAACTGATTAAACTACACTAGTTTAATGTTTTTGGTCCTAGGTTACTTCTAGGGTATTTCGAAAATCTCCTCAAGTCTAGGAAACTTTTTCACCAATTAAACTAAGCTAGTTTAACAAACTTGGTGTCCAAGCAACCTCCTAGATCTCGAAAATCTTGAGAAAAGGAAAGAATCCTTTTTGACCAATTAACCCAAAACTCGGTTTAACATACGTGGTCTTAGATTTTGAAGATCAAATAATAAGGAAAGAATCCTCTTGATCAAAACTTTGATATTCTTGATCCTAGGGTTCTTCATATTTTTCAAAAAAAAAAAAAACTAGGGTTAAGGAAAGAAGCCTTTTGACCAATTAAACAAATCTTGTTTAACATACTTGATCTTAGGGTTCTTCCTTGATTTCGAAAATTCTAGGGTATTAGAAAATTTTTGACCAATTAAACTAGACTAGTTTAATATTCTTGGTCCTAGGGTTCTTACACTTTTCGAAAATTAAGAAGAAGAAGAAGAAAAAGAAATTGGAACAAAAAGAAAGACTTTAATTAAAATAAACAAACAAGCTTTGTTAATCTAGTTTAGATTTCTAAACCAACGCTCTGATACCACTGAAGGGTTTTATAACACTGATCAACCCATTGGGACAACCACCTAGTGTTTGGTTCGAACCATGCTGACCAAGAACATGAAGGTGTTTATGACCGGTTAAAACCAACTAGCTGATTTAATCCCTAAAAGCGGAAGTGGGGTTAAACCTAATCCTTAAACCCTAAAGGATTGGGATGTTGGAAATCTAGGTTAGATTAACAAGAAAGAAACCTTGTACGAAGAACTCGAACACACACACAGCTTGTGCGTGTTCGTCGACCATCAACCAAGAACCCTAGGGTTCTTGGTCGAATTCAAACAAGAGGAGAGGAAGAAAGAGTGTTCCCTGAATCATACCTTAGTTTAGCTTAAGATAGTCCACTGATGATGAACACGACGAGCGATCCTCTAGATGATCACTTGCAACGATCCTTGATCTTCGAAACTCGAAGAACACGAAGAACGAACGAAGAACACGAAGAACTTATGTTCCTCCCTTGTTGCTCGGTCGATCGAAGAGAGGATGGAGGGGGCCGGATTTCGTGTATAAGGAGGCAAAGGATCTAACATTAGGTTTAAGCCATAAGCCTTCTATTTATAATAGAAGATCTTACACTTAAAACCCTTCTAGTTTAATTAAAGACCTAATCTTAATTAAACTTCCCTTTTACACATTCATCTTTTATAGTTTTACTAGTTATTATTGTCACACTTAATTATCAAGTGTCTTGGTATTATACACTTATATATTTCAGTACCCATATACACGAAATATATATATACTTGTATTTTATACCATTAACAATTAATTAGACAATAATATTATCCAATCACAATATGATTTAATAGCTTTAAATCATATCATGGATAATCTCTAATTAACAAATTGTATATTTACTCAACTAGTAAATGTACAAATACTTGTATTAATTAGTTAGTTAAACTAATCTAGTAATAAGTTAAACTTAACTTAATACTTAACTGATTCATAATGACTATTATGAATCCTTCCTCTTCGTAGTATCATTGCATATCTTGCTCGTATTACATGCACTCACCGGTGTGACCCTTAAGTGTTTCGTAGGCATGGATGTATCATCATAGGTTGACTAACTGTGCACATAATTCCTTCAATATTGTGGAGAGATACCAGGATTGAGTGGAGATCGATCAAGTGGGAGTTAGGCCAATATATATAGCAGTAGTACTATGTAATATCAAATGTGTTGTAGTCAAATTGGATCGAATACATTTCTTGACAACATATTTGATGGTCTGTTGATGCAACTCGTTATTCTTTTTAAAAAAGAAAATGTTAGTTAAGTGGATCGAACCATGTGATCCACCAATGATATCTATGGAAATAGGGTTTCATAGTGTAGATGAGGATACATAGAGGTGGATTCTACATTTCTACAACTTAAAAATTTAGGAGTCCACTAAAAGAAGTGATAGGCAATATGTAGGCCCGACCCAAGGGCTGGGCGAGCTGGGCTTGGGCCCAGGGCAACAATTAAGTAGAGGGCATTAAAATTTTAAGGCTCCCATGTATATCAAGCCCAATACTCAGATGTTTTATTCTGCATTACTGCTACAGCGTAAAAATAGCCCATATTTTAAATACTATTTAATGATCTGATTAGACCAATGCCAACGGCATCCGCCACTTTCAGTTTCTTTCAACTGGCGGTATCCAGTTGATTCCGCTTGTTGCTTTGCGCCACTTTAGAGACGAGGTTGAGGGCGAGATCAGTGGGTGATGGTGGGCCCCACAGGGGTATTTTGTGTGTGTGTGTTTTTTAATGGTGGGTGCCAAAAAATTGAAGGGAAGTGATATTGTTGGCATGTGATATTGGCAGATTTATACATATATTTATCTGCCAATATACCTAATTTTATATGTGTTTATCGATTAAAATAAGATATTATCACTCATAATGTAGTTTCCATTGTGTTTTGCAGGCTATAGAAGAAAACGTAACAAAAAACGGCTTAAAACAGCACAAGAAACGAAAGACTGCAGAAAAATCAGAAATAGCGACGCGATCTCGAGATCGCGACGCGATTTCTATCGCTATTTACCAAACGTGATTTTTAATCCCTTAGCGATTTCGGCGTTCTGTTTGCATACGAAATACCGAAAATAGCGACGCGATTGAAGATAGCGACGTGATTTTTAGCGATCAGATGACTATTTAAATAAATCTGCAGATCTGAATTAAGGGACTTTTGACCTAATTCAAAGGGCAGCCGAAAAACACCATTGGAGCACTCAAGATCGAGATTTCAAGCATCAAACATTGGTTTTCTATCGTTTTTTATTATTACTATGTTTATGAATTCAATTCTTCACGTTTGTTTGATGATTACTAGCATGTCTATGTGCTAATCATCTTATATTCGCTATGATTAGATGAAGTTAGGGTTTTAGGTTTGGATATTCTTAGGATTTTATGATGATTGTTTGAACAATTGTGTTTCTAATCAAGAACCTTTTCGTTAAACCTTTACATTTGCATTGTTGAATCTGTTTATTGCTTGATTGATAAAATATTGACAACATTGAATTGATCTAGTAATTCCCTTGACTTTTCATACCTTTTGACCTAGTCAGCGACTCACTAGAAATAGGGGGTCTGAGATTTGATACCAATAAACTAGGTGAAACGTGAAGTCTGATCTTTAGAGAAGAAATTCCTAGGATTAGAAGGTCTCGGAAAGCCGGACCTAGTTAGAAATAACAAGCAGGAGTGTGAATATAAACAGGTTTCTTGAGAAGAAAATTCCTAGAGATCATATTAGACTCATTGTAAGGTTTTGAGAGAAATCTAGTTCCTTAAACTCCTAGAACATGAATTAAATCGGTACTTCAAAACCAAACCTAGACCTAGACTGATTCGACTTATAGTGAATATCCTCCTTAATATTGAAACATTTTCTCTTCATTTTCAGTCGATTGTTCATTTTAAACAACCATTTTCAGTTTTATTATCTAGTTTGCAAATAAAAATGTTCCAAATGAAAACCCCTTTTTATTATTTGTTCAGTTTAATCAATTAGTTTTATATTACATGATTAGCTTAATTGTTCCCTGTGGAGACGAGTATACCTGAATTTACTTACCTGAACTATATTGCTCACGATTAGGTCATACTTGCCTAAGAGTGTGGTAATCTAGGAAAGGCGTATTTTAGGTGATTATTTTATAACTAGGTTTTACACATCAAGTTTTTGGCGCCGCTACCGGGGAACAGTTGCGAGATTAGTAATTTAGAACTAAGTTGTTAATCGATCCTTGTCTAGATATTTATTTCTAAACAAGTTATTTCAATCGTTTTTATTATTTGTCTGGTTTTAATTGAAGTTGTTAAACTGTTGCATTTTTACGATTTGCTTTAAGTTTTGCAGGTGTATGACCTGTAGCTCTGATTCAGATCCGTTATCACCATTTTCTGAACCAGAGAGAGTTCTTCGCCAGCGACGTAGAGCAGTTTTAGCAGCGCAATATCTCGAGTCAATCAACTTTCAATCTATCGAAAACCCAATTTTCGATGGGCGATCAAGCACCACCAGATCCGCCACCAGAGCAGCCCATGTGGAACACCAGGCAAACAGCACCAACTGGTCCTAATCCATCTATCACAGTACCTGAATTAAATAATATCAATTTTGAGATTAAAGGGCAATTCATCAGTATGGTGCGGGATCTAAATTTTGACGGAAGATTATGCAATGATCCCAATAGACATCTAGAAAACTTTCTAGAGATTTGTGAATTGTTCAAGCAACGAGATGTATCAATTGATGCTATGAGGTTGTGATTGTTTCCCTTCAGCTTAGCTGGGGATGCAAAAGAATGGGTTAAATCATTAGAGCCAGGCTCTATTACGACTTGGAATGAACTCCGAAGCCGTTTTATTACTCGTTATTTTTCCCCAGCTAAGGCTGATAAACTTAAAACTGATATTTTGGCTTTTATGCAGGAGTCGGGTGAAAAGGTAACGGAGGCTTGGGAAAGACTGAAAAGTTTACTACAGAAATGTCCCAACCACGGGTTAGAGAAAAAATAACATAGTGCATATTTTCTACAGGGGATTGGATCACGCATCTCGTTCCCTCCTCGATTCCTCAAGTGGCTGACTATTCATGTACAAAACCCCAACTCAAGCGTATCAACTTCTTGAAGACATCTCGATGCACAGTCAGGAATGGACATCCGACAGGCGAGTCGGACAGAATCACGCATCCCTAAAGGCAGTTGATGATCAACAACATGATGAAGTGGCTGCAATTAAGAACAACCAACAGGTATTTGAGCGTAAATTAGACAAAATAACAAGTTTTTTACATGCTATACAGGTTGGATGTGATATATGCAAAGGGCCACATCTCACGAAAGAATGTCAGCAGCATCAACCGATGATGTCTGCAGAAGAAGAGTTGAACTACATCAACAATGGGTACCGAGGTAATTATCAGGGAGGAAATCAGGGGTACAACAACAACAATCAGGGGTACAATAACAACAGAGGTTACAACAACAATAACCAAAACAATAACTATCCCCCGAGAAACTCGAACCCCCTGGTTTCCAACGTGATAACCAAACGAACCAACCACCACGAGAGAATGCTGCAGGTCAAGGATCAAAGTCCTCAATGGAACTAATGCTTGAAAATTTTATGGAAAATCACGATAAGAAAACTGAGGAACAAGACCAGATTATCAGAAATGAGCAAGCAGCAATTCAAAGCTTAGAGAGAAGCCTGGGCAAGATAGCCGAAATTTTACAAGAACGTCCTCAAGGAAGTTTACCACCCCGTACACAAGATAATCCTAAATGGGGATTCGGGAATATTAAAGCTATCACCACTAGGAGTGGTAAAACGGTAAGTTCACATGTATTAAATACTGATGAAAATTCTTTTGATACACATGTTAATAAGGAGACTCCAGCTGATGAAGAGGAGAGGGCTATGCAGAAGGTTGAAATTCCAACTGAGCAAGAAAAGGCAAAACCAAAGGAGACGCATAGGTCCACCAAAACAGATGCAACAAACTCTTACACACCGAAGGTCCCCTTTCCTCAACGTTTGAGGAAAGAAAAACTTAAGGAAAAATATGGTAAGTTTGTTGAGATGATTAAACATGTGCGCATTAACGTTCTTTGGTTGACATGTTAGCGGGTATGCCAAACTACGGGAAATTCATCAAGGACTTGGTCTCAAGCAAGGAGCAAACGGAGGAGGTGTCGTCAACAATATTAAGCGAGGAATGCTCAGCTATCCTCCAGCCAAACATACCTCCGAAGAAGGGTGATCCAGGGAGTTTTATTATCCCTTGTCTTATAGATAATTTACCGCCCTGTAAGGCGCTAGCTGATTTAGGAGCTAGCATTAGCTTGATGCCATTTTCCTTGTTCCTTAAATTAGGAATAACAGACCTTAGGCCGACTAGGATGCATGTCAGATTAGCAGACATGTCACTTAAATACCCAGTAGGAATAGCAGAAAACGTTCTGGTTAAGGTAGATAGGTTCATCTTTCCCGCTGATTTTGTTATCCTAGATATCCCTGAAGAACCAAATGTCCCTCTCATCTTAGGGAGACCCTTTCTGAACACTACCAGTGCCATAATCTTGGTTGCTGAACAACAGCTTAGTCTAGGTGTCGGGAATGACCGAGTCACTTTCTCCATTGAGAAAGCGATGAAGCATACCTCTGCCTCCGATGACACGTGCAATTTCATCGACATCATCGATGTGTGCATGGAGGAGGAAATTACCTCATTTCTTAACCTAAATTGCGATGACATCACTACCTATGGTGATGTCAATCTAGACTCTCCCGAATCCATCCAAGATCTCTTAGATCTCGAGGCACTTCTTCACCTTGATGAAGAGGATTCGGAAGAAAATGAAGTAATTTTTGAGAATTTCGACCCGAACCAAAAACTTCGAATTAAAACATCTTTTGAGGACCCTCCATCTCTCGAGCTTAAGCCATTTCCCGACCATATAGAGTATGCATTCCTTCAAGGGGAATCTGATTTGCCTGTCATCATCTCTTCTACTCTAGCTCTTGCTGAAAAACAAAAATCAATATAAATTTTAAAAACTCATAAAAAAGTTCTAGCTTGGAAAACCGCATATATTCCGGGTTTAAACCCTTCTTTTTGTACTCATAAAATTTTAATGGAAGAAAACTATAAACCTAGTGTGCAGAGACAAAGGCGTTTAAATCCCAACATGAAAGAAGTCATGAAGAAGGAAGTTCTTAAACTGCTTGATGCAGGGCTCATCTATCCCATTTGTGATAGTCCTTGGGTGAGTCCAGTCCAAGTGGATCCGAAAAAAGGGGGAATGACAGTTGTGCGTAACGATAAGAATGAACTCGTTCCTATTCGTACTGTCACGGGATGGCGAGTCTGCATCGATTACCGCAGACTCAATGAAGCCACTCGAAAGGATCACATTCCTTTACCCTTCATCGATCAGATGTTGGAGAGATTGGCCGGAAACAACTTCTATTGTTTCTTGGACGGTTTCTCCGGCTATCTTCAAATCCCGATCGACCCCCAAGATCAGGAAAAGACCACCTTCACGTGCCCCTTCGGTACATTCGCGTATCGAAGGATGCCATTCGGTTGTGCAACGCTCCGGCAACATTTCACCGGTGTATGACCGCGATTTTCCAAGACATGATCGAGGACTGTATGGAAGTCTTCATGGACGATTTCTCAGTATTCGGAGACTCCTTCGAGTCATGTCTTTCGAGCTTAGAGCGAGTTCTCATTAGGTGCAAGGAATCAAATCTGGTGCTTAATTGGGAAAAGTGTCATTTCATGGTGCGCGAAGGCATCGTGTTAGGTCACAAAATTTCTGCGAAGGGGATCGAGGTCGATAAATCAAAAATCGATGTCATTTCTAAATTACCTCCCCCTTCAAATGTTAAATCTGTGAGAAGTTTCTTAGGTCATGCGGTGTTCTATCGTCGGTTCATCAAGGATTTTTCCAAGATAACCCGACCCATGACTCACCTTCTCGAGAAGGCTACACCTTTTGTGCTCACGCCCGAATGTGTGGAAGCGTTTGATCTTCTCAAGAATCGGCTCACAGAAGCTCCTATCATGGTATCTCCCAATTGGGAGTTACCATTCGACTCATGTGCGATGCTAGTGATTTTGCACTCGGTGCAGTTTTGGGTCAGCGTATAAACAATCATTTCCGACCTATTTATTGTGCGAGCCGAACACTCACCGGTGCTCAGGCGAATTACACCACAACTGAAAAGGAACTCCTTGCAGTGGTTTTCGCCTTTAACAAATTCTGTCCGTACCTTGTTTTATCCAAAACGATTGTCTATACGGATCACTCAACATTGAAATATCTTTTCGCCAAGCAAGATGCAAAACCGCGTCTCATTCGTTGGATTCTTCTCCTACAAGAATTCAACATTGAGATAAAAGATAAAAAAAGGTGCGGAAAATCTTGCGGCGGATCATCTATCCCGATTAGAGAACCCTCACCTTGAGGAGTGCAATGAAGACGGGATTCATGATACATTTCCCGATGAATTTATCGAGGGGGTCAACACCTTACAAGACATCAACGACCTGTGGTTCGCTGATTTCGCAAATTATTTAGCGGCGGGTGTCCTTGTTAAAGGAATGACCCATCAACAAAAAGGGAAATTCTTTTCAGATCTAAAACATTACCATTGGGATGCTCCACATCTTTTCCGGGTCGGCCCGATTTGATGCATAGATGGTGTGTTTCCGGTGATGAAGCCCATGACATTCTCAACAAATGTCATAAAGGTCCCAGCGGTGGACATTTCGGTCCAAACTACACCGCCCGGAAAAGTTCTTGATGCGGGTTTCTATTGGCCAACGATCTTCAAAGATGCACAAGATTTGGTCAAAACTTGTGACGCATGCCAACGAACCGGAAGCATCTCCAAACGGGATGAAATGCCACAACATGGCATCCAAGTTTGTGAGGTTTTCGATATTTGGGGCATTGACTTCATGGGTCTGTTTTCGAGCTCCCAAGGTAATAAATATATCATTGTTGCTGTTTATTACGTCTCCAAATGGGCTGAGGCAAAAGTTCTTCCAACTAACGATGCCCGAGTCGTAATAAATTTTCTGAAATCTCTTTTTTGCCGGTTCGGTTGCCCGAGGGCGCTGATTAGTGATCGTGGCACGCATTTTGCCAACCATCTTATGGAGAAAACTCTCCAACGATACGGTCTCCACCATTGTTTCTCGACCGCATATCATCCACAAACGAGTGGTCAAGTCGAGAACACTAATCGGGCCTTAAAAAGAATTCTCGAGAAAACCATTGAGAAAAATCCCAAGTTGTGGTCTCAATGACTTGAAGATGCTCTTTGGGCATTCCGTACCGCCTACAAAACTCCTATCGGCCATAATCCTTATCGGATGATTTACGGGAAAGCATGTCACCTTCCATTCGAGATCGAACACAAAGCCTATTGGGCTATCAAAGAGTGTGACATGAGCATCGTTCCCGCCGGGACCGAACGTAATCATCAACTCAATCTTCTCGATGAACACCGATTTGAAGCATACGAAAACCACCAAATCTATAAAGAGAGAAGCAAGTATTTGCACGATAAAAAGTTGAAAACTCGAAAATGCTTCCAACCGGGCGACAAGGTCTTAATCTATCAATCCCGGTATAAGTTTTCACCTGGAAAACTTAAATCCAAATGGGTGGGTCCCTATACCGTTCTAAAACAACACCCATCGGGACACGTAGACCTTGTTACCGAAAACGGTCATTTTAGTGTTAACGGGCATCGCTTGAAGCTTTATCATGAAGACGAGAATGAAGGCGTGACCGAGACGGAGGAGGTGCATTTCGCCATGATGTGCGAAAAGAAGTAAGAGAGCAACACCGAGTCAAGCTCTAGACTCGTAAATCTATGAAGCGCTTCTCGGGAGGCAACCCGTGTTTAGTTGTTTTTCCCTTTCCTTTCTGCGTTTTCTTTTCGATAAAAAAAATTAAAAAAAAAGTCATTTTTTTCGTCCATATAGTCACCAAACAGAACACCGAAATAGCTAAGTCCCCAAAAATCGGGTTTTGGAGATCGCTAAGGTCCGTATTCGGTTCCGCTCAAAATCGCGAAGCGATCCACAGATCGCGACGCGATCTCTGACGCACGTATATACTCCTTTTTCGTCCAGAACAGCAGACGCAACACAAAACCTTTCCCCCTTTCGCGATTTTTCGGCGACCAAAAACCCAAAACCCCAAAATCCGGCTGATCTCTTCCATTTTCTTCCATAAATCGTCATCTCCATGGGACCTAAGGTTGGTTTACTCATCTTTTCTTTCATTAATCCATCTTTTATGGTAGAAATCTTAGGTTTTTGTAGGTGTTCTTGCCAAACCCGAAAATTATGAATGTTTGCTATTTTCGTCCGATTTTTGCTTGATTACTTGTAGATTTAAGCCATAGATTGATAGTAAATCGGATTGTAACAAAAACCCTAGTATAAATTCCGAATTTTAGGGCTTGATTTTGATTTTTAGGAAGAAAACTTATGAACTAGGGCATGTTCTTGTCAAAAACTCGAAAATCTCATATATTTTGCTTGTTAAATCTTCTACATTGTGTTAATGAGTCAATTTTGGATGAATAATATAATTACTTGTCAATTTTTCACATTGTGGTCATATTTCAATAAATTGGGTTCAAGTTTTTGACAACTACATTATAAGCTTATACAAATTTAAAATTTTAATTATAAAAACAATCTTTATAAGTGTTAAATAATGTCACACTTAGTTTAACAACTAAGTGTGGGTAAGGAAAATTGGTAAGTTTTTACATAATTTCACACTTAGTTTAACAACTAAGTGTGGGTACAGGAAATTGGGGTTTAAATTAGAAAAAGCTTATAAATGCCACATTTATTTTGTAACTTTTCTGTTAAATAACACTTCTAATGATTATTCTTTTAATTTGTTATTAGGCGAGACCTACAAGAGCATCATCGTCTAGGGCATCCTTGTAACGACCCGAAATTTTGTATTAAATAAATTATGTATAAATATGATAAACAAGGATAAATCATTTAAAGAACGTAGGAATTGGTTTCGTGTCATTTGGACATCGTACGAGGAAGTTATGAGCGAAACCGGGTTGAGATAAGGATGAAAAAGTGCAGCCTGGACTACCTGAGGAGTTCGCGACGCGAACTCCGGTTCGCGATTCGTGAAGTCGAGGCAGGGAATTTGGTGATCGGACGTGAAGAGTTCCCGACCAGTTAACGAACGCGAAGGCTCACAACACGAAAACTTCGCGACGCGAAGTTGTGTTCGCGAACGCGAACTATGGACGAGCTGAATAAAACGGGAAAAGGCTAGGGTTTACTCATTTTCACTCCCAAAACACTTGCAGCCGATTCTAGAGAGAGAAGTGGCGATTTTGGTGATTCCTAGCTCAAATCTTCATCATCTTTGGAGATTCAAACATCAAAGGTAAGATTTCTTGATTGTTGTTGTTATCTAGCTAGTTATGAACTTTCTTTGGGAAGAATGGTGGTTTGGATAACCTACCATGTCATCTTTGGGGAAGATGACTAATCATGGGTGTTGAACACTCATTGTAAGCTTGTAATTGATGTGTACAACTTGGATTTCGGTTTATCGATGGAAATCTTGAACTAGGGTTTGAGATTCCACCAAGTTGGATGAACTTGGTGGTTAGGGTTATAGATATGGATTGTTTAGTGATTAGTTATGGATAATAACTAGTTATTGTGATGATATTGATGGTAGGTCAGGAAGACCTAAAGATTGGTGACATTTCACAAGTTGGAAAGCAAGGATTCGTGTTAATAGACACGATTTGGAGTTAGCTTGGCTAAGGTGAGTACATGAGACTTTTACTGAGTACATAGCAAATGATTTTGAAAAGTATGATGTTTTAGGAGTCTTTATTAATAAACGTTTTTAATAAAGATATGATTGATATGATGAGAAAATGCTAGAAATAGACTATTTAAGTATGTCTAAATGATCGACGATTTTGAAAGAGTTTATGATAATGAAAAGTATTTAATGAGTTTTTATAAATAAGATTTATGAATAAAGATAATGATTTAAAAGAGCTTGATAATCGGTTTATTAATAAAATGAATTAATAAAGTTTGAGACAATGATTTTAGGTAATAAGTATCGGTTAGTATATTATACTAATAAAAGTAGTTATCGAATTACTAAGAGAATAAGCATAGAGTGGCTAGTAATAAACATGTATTCTAGTCAAAGAAGAGTCAAAGTAATATGATTTCGATAAACGATAAATATGTTTTAAACTAGTAAAGGACTTGGTAAATTCAAGATTTAAAATGAATTAGCAAAGAGAATAATATGATAAATTAGAATAGATGTATTCTAATAAGTGATGAATTTGATGAAAGGAGCTAATGCTCATATTTTGATTAAAGGAGTTGAGGCTCATAAGTGTATATGAGATATCCGGAATAAGACCGCCCAGAAATGGGGGAGCATGAGACGTCTACTTGGGTTGGCACCTCCCTGCGTAAAGAGTAGAATGTCACAGTTTACGACACCCAGTGTTGGGTGAGCATGACGACCCAGGAACGGGGAGAGCTTATGAATCTCGGTAAGATGGGGGCTCCCAATTACCTTGATAGTTTACCTATGACGTCCCATATCGGGAGAGTCAGCTTCGGAGAGGTCTGTTGCATATGTGATAAAGAAAGTGTGAGCTTGGAGATAGCTTACAAATATGTGATTAGATGATGAGTAAGCTTATGGTAAGCTTATTAGTTTATACGGTTAAATGAATAGAAGATGAATTGCGAATTAATAAGAAATGATAAGCATAAATAATTATAATGTTACAAATATTATTTTATAAATCTTTTGAGAATGGGTCGAAACCCCATGTATCTCACGAGACTATTTTGTCTCACGTACTACCTTGTTTTGGCTATGTACTCAGGTTCAGGATCGAAGGAGTAGAGGGTCGCGATAGAAGTGGCCTAGTGTTGATTAGCTCGGGAGCTCGTAGGTAGATCCCGTTTATCCTATGGTTATGATATTATCTTTGTAACACCGGATTTCATAACTCTGATAAATGTTTTAATGGTTTTTGTTAAACCGTATTTCGTGAGATATCGGACACTGTAATATTTTTATTTAAAAATATGTTTTAAAAAGTGTTTTAAAAATTGAGGTGTTACAACTTGGTATCAGAGCTATAGTTTAAGTGAATTAGGCAGGTTTGACCTCCCTAGTCTTAAGTTATGCTAAGTAGGACCATATGTTTCCGTAGGATGTCCGTGATTAGTCTTTTGAGATCGAAAAGTATGGGTATGTTAGGGTCGATCCCTAAGAGAAAATATATTGTTTTGGGCTTTATGGGTTATGTTTGACTAATAAGTCAACCTTTGAAATCTGATGGTTTAATATATTGGTATAGAAAATGGTGAACCCAAGAAGTGGTGAGATCCCACGAGATCATGAGACGTATTCAAATCGAATCCCGACTCATCCCAGTAATAATGGAGAGGGTTCCGGGTTGGATGCAAACCAAACCCCGGTAACTATGGAAGCTATCCAGAAATTGTTTACCCAAATAAGGGAAGTGGTGAATGAGGATGTGAACCGGATCGTGACTAACCGGTTCAACGAGGAGAAGAATGGTAATTCTAAGTCCCGTGGGGGAAGTAAGTCTTCGGATATCAAGACCCGTCCCGAGGAGCCATCGACCGAGGAAAGCAATGATTCGGGGTCGGAGGAAAGAGAGGGATGTACATACAAGGCATTCATGACGTGCAACCCTGATACGGATTCGTATTAGTGGAAGCTAATACCCTAGCTTGTGGGTTGTGTTCGGCCAACCGAAGCACTAGGAACAAGAACACGAGTTCTTGGAGTTTCAACAGAAACGTTTTTTATTTAATAACACTTAACATCCAACCTTTATTATCACACGCACATATATAGTTAAACAAGTCCTAATCCTAACAGAATAAGTAATCCTAATTTGAAAAAGAAAACAAACATTTAAATATCTAAAGATAAACTAGACTTGGTTGGATGACTTTCAAATACCCGATCGACACTAGCCACTAGTTATCGAGTCGGGCTCCTCTTCTTGTCGGGTCTGATCCGTAGCATCCTCCCCCTCTAAAAAAGGACTCGTCCTCGAGTCATCATTATCATCAGGATCATACGGAGTCAAGTCTGCCACATTAAAAGTTGCGGACACTTTGTAATGCCCGGGGAGGTCGATTTTATAAGCGTTATCGTTAATACGCTTTAGCACACGGAAAGGACCATCGGCACGAGGATGTAATTTGCCGAACCGTCCCTGCGGGAAACGTTCACGCCGCAGATGAATCCACACGAGATCGCCTTCGTTAAAAACCACTTTTTTGCGATGTTTATTTGCACGGGTCTGGTATTGTAAATTATGTTTAATAATTTGTTCGCGAACTTGTTCATGCAAAAGTTTTATTTGCGTCGCTTGTTCATCTCCTTCAGCACTAAAATGTTGAGCTTCTAAAGACGGTGCGAGGTCTAAGGGAGTGAAGGGGTTGCGACCGTATACCACAAGAAAAGGACTACGTCCGGTGGAGCTGTGGTTGGATCGATTGTACGCAAACTCGGCTTGAGAAAGGACAAGATCCCACTTCCGTGGATTAGTGCCGACTAAACTGCGAAGTAAATTGCCTAGACTGCGATTTGTAACTTCAGTTTGACCATCCGTTTGTGGGTGATGAGAACTACTAAATTGTAATTTTGTACCCAAACGTTTCCACAAGGTGCGCCAAAAATGGCTAACAAATTTAACATCACGATCGGAAGTAATTGTCTTAGGAACACCATGCAAGCGAACAATTTCATCAAAATATAAACGGGCCACTTGCGAAGCATCATACGTTTTGACACAAGGAATAAAATGAGCCATTTTGGAGAAACGATCAACGACAACCATGATTGAGTCCTTCTTCCGTTGTGTGAGAGGCAACCCTAACACGAAATCAAGACTGACGTCTTCCCACGGACGTTCGGGTGTGGGTAGTGGCGTATAAAGTCCTTGGTTCGTATGATGTGTTTTGGCAACGTGGCAAATACGACACCGTTTCAGAATCTTGTTCACGTCGCGACTGAGTTTCGGCCAAAAGAACCTGTCGTGGACTAGGGCGATGGTTTTGTCGCGACCAAAATGTCCCGCAAGCGCACCTTGGTGACACTCAAGGATAATAGCTTCTCGAAATGACGACATTGGAACACACAAACGATTACCTTTATATAGTAACCCATCCTTCCGATAAAAATCACGATACGGAGTAGTAGCACAGTTCACCCATATCACGTGAAAGTCGGGGTCGTCTTGGTACAAGGTAGAAAGGGAATGGAATCCAAGTACCTCAAAAGTGACCGAAGTGGAGAGGACCGGTCGGCGGCTCAAGGCGTCGGCAACAGAATTTGCGGTGCCCGCTTTGTGCCGGATCACAAAGTTAAAGTCTTGGAGTGTTTCAACCCACTCAGCATGTCGGGGATTGAGCTTTGACTGTCCTTGAATAAACTTGAGAGCTTGGTGATCGGAATATAAAACAAATTCGCCGGGCAAAAGATAGTGACGCCAATATTCAAGGCTTCGAACAATGGCGTAAAATTCTTTGTCGTATGTGCTGTACCGGCGTCGTGTGTCATTTAATTTTTCGCTAAAGAAAGCGATGGGGCGTTTTCGTTGGCTTAACACACCGCCGATTCTGACGCCCGAAGCGTCACATTCTACCTGAAATACATGCTCAAAGTTTGGGAGTGCTAATACCGGGGCTTGTGTGACAACACTTTTTAGCGTGTCTAAAGCTTTTTGTGTGGATGTAGACCAATTAAACTTACTAAGCTTTAAACATTCGGTGATCGGAGCAACAATTGTACTAAAATTGCGTATAAAACGCCGATAGAATGACGCGAGGCCGTGAAAGCTTAGGACATCATGGAGGGATTTCGGTGGTGGCCACGTAGTAATAGCCGAAACCTTTGATTCATCCATGCGAATACCACTCCCCGACACAAGATAACCCAGAAATATAACTTCAGTAGTCAAGAAGTGACATTTTGCTGCGTTCGCGTAAAGTTTTTGTTGCCGTAAAACCAAAAAAATGTCGCGAAGATGGGTAAGGTGTTGGGCGACATTGTTGCTAAAAACCAGAATGTCGTCAAAATAAACGACGACACAATGCCCGATAAAAGGTTTAAAAATATGGTTCATTAACCGCATGAATGTGCTCGGGGCGTTGGATAATCCAAACGGCATTACCATCCATTCGTACAAACCATCGCGTGTTTTGAACGCGGTCTTCCACTCGTCTCCCGGTCGCATGCGGATTTGATGGTAACCGCTTCGAAGATCAATTTTGGAAAAAATGGTAGCACCGTGGAGATGGTCAAGTAAATCGTCAAATCGTGGTATAGGGAACCTGTATTTGATGGTGATTTTGTTTACCGCTCTACTATCAATGCACATACGAAATTTACCCCCGGGTTTTGGAACTAGAAGGGCGGGGACCGCACATGGGCTCATGCTTTCGCGTATGAGGCCTTTATTTAAAAGGTCCTGAACTTGCCGATGTAATTCCGCAAATTCTTTCGGATTCATGCGATATGCGGGTTTATTTGGAATGCTTGCCCCCGGAAGGAAATCAATACAATGTTGTATGTCCCGTTCGAGTGGAAGTCCTGGGGGTATATCATCGGGAAAAATGTCAGTAAATTCGGACAGTAAATGTGATACCTCGGGTGGAACGGATGTGACGACCGGGTTTTCTTCCGTGATGAGGAGACCGAAAATAATATGTCTCGGGTGGGTGGTCGGTGTTTTATTGATGTTGATGAACACCGGTCCGGAAACAAGCATGGATTCAGCGGATGTATCTCGTGGGTCGAGTGGTGCGAGGGTGATGTTAACACCGTCTTTTTTAAACGTGTATGTGTTCCGAAACCCATCATGTTTTGCACGTCGGTCGTATTGCCATGGACGACCTAACAAAAGGTGACACGCGTCCATTGGGAGAACTTCGCACCACAATTCGTCCGTATATTTGTTTCCGATGGAAAATTGTACCAAGCATCGGTGTGTAACTTTGATGAGATTTCCTTTTTTGAGCCAAGTCAATTGGTACGGTTCCGGGTGAGGTTGTAGCTGTAGATTAAGTTTTTCCACCATCGAAGTGGCAACAATATTCTCACAACTACCCCCATCGATGACAACATTGCAAATTTTTCCTTTGGCGGTGCACTTTGTTCGAAAAATATTGTTGCGAAGCCACTGTGTATCATCGGCCGGTTCATGTACCGTAGTGTTAAGGATGCGTTGTATAACGAGGGCTTCGCCACGATCGGGGTAAAGAATTTCCGAGGGTTCGGATTCATGATCATCTTCCGTATCGTAGGACGGTAGTGGTTCATCATCAACAAAAGCGACCACTTGGGTATTAGGGCAGTCACGTTTCAAGTGTCCAATGCCTTGGCATTTGAAACAACGAAGCGTATTGGGACGTGACCCCGTGGAAGCGACCGGCAGAACCGGGTCTGCTTTGGTTGGTTCGTTGCGGACCGGAGGGGTTGGGGTGTTTGTCGGGCGGCTGGGGAATCGAGAAGGTGTAGGTTTTGGTTTACGTGACAATTGTTTTTCGACCCGTTGAGCTAACCTGCACACATCAGAAAAGCACCAATATTGTTGTAACATAACGACGTCCGAGATGTCGGGTCGTAATGCTCCCAAAAAACGGGCGATAATCTGTTCGTCGTCTTCCTCTACGCCACAACGCATGCGTAGACGTTCGAACTCGGCGACAAAATCTTCAACCGACTGTAGATTTTGTTTGAGGTTATGGTATTCAATGAACGAATCTTGTTTATGGTTGATGGGAAGAAACTTGGAATACATTAAACGTTTTAGTTTATCCCACGTTTCGACCTTGGATTTGCCCTTTCGAAAACGTTGTTGTTGTTCATGTTCCCACCATAATGAGGCATATTTACGTAATCGAATAGCTACGAGTTTTACCTTGAGGTCTTCCGGAATTCGTTGAAGATCGAAGATCCGTTCAACGGTTTGGATCCAATCGAGAAACTCGTCGGGTTGCATACGGCCCTCGAACTCAGGAATTTGTGGACGGATACCCAAAGCGCGAAGGGAATCGGTGTGCGGTGGTGGGGGTGTCTGCTGTCGTCGGCGGCGGTGGGCAAAAACGTTGCCGTCGTCGTCATTCCAGGCAATAGATTCGGTCACGGAATCTTCTTGTTCCAATTGGTTTAGTTCAAGCTCGTGAATCCGTTGCTGCAAACGTCCGATCTCCGCGACGTCTCTCGGATCTCGTTGATCAAAACCGTTGCCTCTGGCGGCGAATCGACGGTCATGATGACGGCCTCCTTCTCGTCCGGACATCGTGAGAACCTGAGTCTCTGATACCACTTGATACGGATTCGTATTAGTGGAAGCTAATACCCTAGCTTGTGGGTTGTGTTCGGCCAACCGAAGCACTAGGAACAAGAACACGAGTTCTTGGAGTTTCAACAGAAACGTTTTTTATTTAATAACACTTAACATCCAACCTTTATTATCACACGCACATATATAGTTAAACAAGTCCTAATCCTAACAGAATAAGTAATCCTAATTTGAAAAAGAAAACAAACATTTAAATATCTAAAGATAAACTAGACTTGGTTGGATGACTTTCAAATACCCGATCGACACTAGCCACTAGTTATCGAGTCGGGCTCGTCTTCTTGTCGGGTCTGATCCGTATCAAACCCCGGTGTGTATTATGGAAGTTCGGAACCGAAGGTCACGATGCGTTGGATTCGGGAAACCGAGCAAGTGCTAGAAAGTAGCAAGTGTTTAAAGAAAGACATGGTCATTTATGCATCCCGACAATTGAAGGATGAAGCGTTGACATGGTGGGATACCATGTATGAGACTTTGGGAAAGAAGGTGTACAAGATGTCGTGGAAGGAGTTCACGAGTAGGTTGAAGGAAAAGTTTTTTCCCGAGAGAGATCTAGAAGAGTTGCAAGAAGAGTTCATGTTCATCAAGAAGGGTAATATGTCGGTGGAAGAGTACACCAAAAAGTTTACGGGATTACTTCCGTTTGTAATCAAGTCTTAACCGACGGAACGTATGAAGGTGGTTCGTTATGCAAATGGAGTACCACCGGAGTTTGAGTTGGAAGTCAAGCGAGCGGCCACGTTAGATGAGGCCATTTGTACCGCTCGAGGTGTCGAGAGAGTTTTTCGGCGAAAGGCACAAGAATCGGCATCGAAAGGGGAAGAGAAGAAGCTCGATGGTAGCTTAGGATCGACGAAGAAAGAAAAGTTCAAACCGAGTTCGTCAAAACATGGTAGTGTTGGAAGTTGTCAAAGTTGTGGGAAGAATCACCATGGGGAATGTAAAGCAAATTCGGCTATATGCTTCAAGTGTGGACGAGTAGGACACCGAGCAAAGGATTGCAAAGTAAGGAACCTCGAGGAAGTGGAATGCTACACTTGTCACGAGGTGGGACACTTTAGTAGTGCATGCCCGAGGAAGAGAACCGACACGTCAGCAACAACCGCCAACAGGAATCGGGTGAAGGGAACTCATGGAGCCGCTTCAGGTAATTCGTTTATGAAGTTTTGATAGATGATTAGAATTTAATTGCTTACATGTCGCACAATATAGTGCTTATGTGATCTACGTGTGAGAATAGTTATTGATGGAATGTATGATGTGAAAAATTAAATTTGGGAGATAATCTCCCCGGGTTGTTATGTGTACAGTCGAATGGTTTGGCGACCGGTATGTCGCGAGAAATAAGAATAGGAAGGATTATGTTATCATAGAATATTGAAAGTGGGATCATGAGAATGGTAGTACAATGAAGTACGAAGTGTTGGAAAAAAAAATTGTGAAGTACAAAAAAATAGGTATGTATAAAATGGAACCTTAGTTATTGAATACGATTGATTGAGTGTTGGGAAATAGCCATGGCAAATGGTTGTGTAGTGGATGTCGGGTGTGACATCAAGAGTGAATAATTTGTTTTGGTAAAGGTTTATTAAAAAAGTATGATAGTGTACGTATGGGTACCGATCGAAGTCAATTGGTTGACTCAAGATGACCGGGTGAAAGAAAAAATAAAAAAAAAATAAATAAGAAGTTTTAGTAATGATAGAATGAATCGAATAAGGACGATTGATAAATGAGTAGATTGGTGGAAAGCACTAGAAATGATTATGTGTATACCGTGTGGTATATTGTATAAAATTGAAAGTCAATTGAGAAATAAAATGATAGCATGATGCTAAGTGTAATGATGCATACATGAATTGTATGCAAGATGGACTAAAGATGATGTTTGTATGAATCACTTTGGATTGGAGGCTTTCCGATCATTGTGACAGTGTGGAGTCGTGGTGGATTGGAGGCTTTCCGATCATCTCGATAAGTTAGTTAAAGTATAAATGGGTATTAAAGGAATATGATGTTAGTATCGGTCGTATGTAGAATCGTACGGTTAATTACCGTTATGATTTTTTTTTTGGGGCAAGTGAGAACTTGGGTTGAAAACACGGGTCGTGTTTAAGTAGAAGTATGTGTAGGAGATACCTAGAAGTTAATGGTTCATGAAAAAGGAACGCTTTAGGAAGCGAAGTGGTTAGTAGCCAATGAATGGTGAAAGATGTATAATGGGTGGTTAGGCCACAATTGGATATGATTGAGGCGCTAGAGACGGTAATCGGGAATTTCAAATATGGTACAAGGATGTTTGAAGGAGAAAATAAATGGTATAAGTAATTGGATGAAAGTTAAAAAGTAATAGAGATTTGGTATTGCTTTATATGAAAATTGTTAATCGATTGTGGGAATCGAAATCGAGGAAAAAAAGGGGGGAACAATTGAGAAAGGAAATTTAAAGATGAAATCGGGAATGAAAAGTTTGGGAAGTGATGCCTTAGTAATAAAGAATATGGAAATTTTGCAAAGTAAGTTTGACTTTAATCATGAGTCAAGGTTGGTCAACTAGTGGATTGTTGACTATTAGTCAAAATTGGGTCTTGACTTTCGTGTAATTTGGTTAGTCAAGGATAAGGGCATAATGTATCCTCTACATATGTAAGATAGTGGTTAATGGATTAATGGAAATAATGGTACTCAAGGGGTGCGACTTTGACCATTGGGTATTTCGAATGGAATTTAGAAATCGAGCATAATCGTTGTTGGACCATGAATGTAAGATTGATGGTTAAGGAATTGATGATTAATAGAACCACTAATGGATAAGGAAAATTTCCAAGATATTGTTGACTTTGTGCTTAAGTCAAAAATGGAACAAGGTTGACAATTTGGTCAAAGCGAGGGGTTGACTATCATTTTGGTCAAATGGTTATTAGTAATGATTGGGTCATATCATCCCAATGGGGATAAAGAGTTTGGTTAAATGATGGGAAATACTAAGGTCAAATTGTGAAATTTTGACCCGTTCGGGTATTGGAAACTCAAGTTGGATTTTTGACCCGTTTGGGGTATAACGGAGTCAAGTGGGCAATTAAATGCATAAGTATTATTGGATCATAATCTGGAAGTGAATTGAGGATTGGAAATCCTAGAGTGATTCCGAGGACGGAATCCTTTTAAGGGGTGGATAGTTGTAACGACCCGAAATTTTGTATTAAATAAATTATGTAAAAATATGATAAACAAGGATAAATCATTTAAAGAATGTAGGAATTGGTTTCGTGTCATTTGGACATCGTACGAGGAAGTTATGGGCGAAACCGGGTTGAGATAAGGATGAAAAAGCGCAGTCTGGTGTAACACCCTAAAATTTACAAGATTTTTAAAATTTTTGAAAACAAAATTATAATCAAAAGGTCCCAATAACTTGAATAATTAAATCCCAATAATAGTATTTTCATTTAAAATATATTTAATGCGGAAATAGTTAAAATTAAGCGTTTTTAAAATATTAAATGCCGTCCACATCGGTAATGAAAGATACAGCGGTCAACCGTCCACCTTCTCCTTTCCTCTGCTGGTACCTGAAACAATGTGGGGGAAAATAGGGGTCAGCTGGAGAAGCTGAGTGAATATCTCAAAATGCAAACAATCCTAACATACAACACATGAGGGCACATCGGTGTACTCCTAGTCAGAAACTACTCGATTAATTACTCAGATTTATTTCTCAGATTTTATTACTCATATTTTAATTTATATAGCGCGCTTGTGTGATTTGGGACGAGAGATCAACCTCGCCCCTCCTCACACCTCAGATAGGCATAAGCCAAAAACTCAGACGGGAGTGATCCCAAAACTCAGACGGGAATAATCCCAAAACTCAGACGGGAATAATCCCAAAACTCAGACGGGAATAATCCCAAAACTCAGACGGGAGGTGATCCCAGGCATATAGCCAAAAACTCAGATGTGTGTTATTATGTTTTATTATCTCTTTAACATAATTATCTCAGATGCCCTAGCAAGTAGTAGCACAGAATGACCCTGTGCCGAGCTCGGTTACCCAGGCACAATGTCTCAGATTAAAATAAATCAACAGCTGCTCAGATACTCAGATAGCATGTCAAACTCAGATAACAAATCAAACTCAGATAGCGGATCAAACTCAGATAACAGCTCAAGCTCAGATAACAATTATGGTGCAAGAAATGTAACACATAAGTCATGCATGTACAACGTTAAAACTGAATACACGGTGAGAATACTCACCTCGAGAAACGTAAGCTCCAAAGGGTTCCCGACAATCAGAAGGACAGCACGCCGTCTCCTAGATGGTCCTAAACCAAAAAGTGAAACCCGGAATTAAAATCCTACCCGAGGGCTTATTTCAGAAAACTGGCAGCACCCGTCAGTCTCACGGAAACTGCCATAACTCCTAAACGGTTCATTAGATTTTCCCCATCTTTTTACCATGGTTAGAAGACAATCAGAACTACAATTTACTGTGAGACGGTCACTGGCCAAAACAGACCCTAAGTGTCTCAAAACAGTGATGCAAGACAGACATACTGCACAGGTCAATTTCCTAACAGCAGCATACTAAATCGACTATAACTTTTAAACCGTAATTCGGATTGACGAGAGGTTTACGGCATTGGAAAGCTAACTCAGAAATCTAGGTCCCAGCGCAGGCCAAAAATCCAAACGCTTAGTTTAAACCAGTCTATAATAGCTGTGAACAGAGGGGCAAAATCTGCTAGAAAACGTTTGATGTATAAACTTGATTTAGCCAACCCGGACCGTTACGGAAAACCCGATTAATTTTTTTATTTAAAACGATTAAACCCAACGAACCCAACCCACCGAGGCAAACCAAGTCTCGACCTTAGCTGCTTGTTTCACTAATTCCAACCCGGGTCTCAAACAATAAACGATTCTAAAATAATCTAAACCAATTGTAAACAACAAAGCGATTAGAAAACGAGACAACAAAAACTAACTTCAGAACTAAACCGATCCCTAACTCGCGTTCCGTATCAAATTATCAAAACCCGTAGCCCTTAAACCCTTATTAGATAAAACAGGTTAGTCACGGGATCACTAGATTAAAAACAGAAACAAAAACGGTTTATAAACGAGGGTAACAATAGCACATAAAATCACTGCGGCAGCTTACTGTTTCGACCGTAATTCCCAAACCGTTAACCTGTTTAACGAGTGCTCGGTCAATTCGGAAAGATAACTCAGAGGGCTACAAATCTCTATGAGACGACCCTCACCTAAAACCGACTCTATGACCTTCAAAATACCCTACGAAGTTGTTAAGAAAAATCTGCCAAACATTAGAAAATTACGATACCAACTACCAAACTCTTACCTGATCGATATCCTCGATATTATGGCTGGAAAATCAAGTGTCGGCAGAGAAGAAGAGGGGCCAGCAAAATAAAATATGTTGGGGGTGATGTCAGCCACATGCCATCCAAAGCAGAAATTAAAATATATAAAATGGAATTGCATGCTGGTGTCGGTCCGATGCCTCCAACGAAAATCTCATTGTTTGATTTTTCTCTGCTCCTTTATATTCTTTTTCCTTCGTTGTCGATGCCTCCAGAAAATACACGGCGCCGTAATGAAAAGGGCAAAGAAAAGTAGGTTTCCCTAGTTGCTAGATAAAAAACATTTCAAGCCCTAAGGGCTTTCCCCTTTGGACCTATTCAGCGAGACCCGATAACTCTTATAATAGTTTAATAAAGTAACCCGACACTTAAATTTTTAAACCGGTTCAAAGCCTGAGACGCTCATGTGACTAACTAACTTTTAATAATATAACTTTAATTATAAGTAAAACAATACGTTTAACTACATGTCATCAAAATAATATGAACTGCCTTAACCTATTAATTGAAAGCGTCGAATTAATATAAGATAAATTTTTAAATAAGATAAAAACGTATTTAATGCATTATTAAATCTACAACGCCTGATAAAAAAACGAACCGTTTACTTCATTATAATTAATTTACTAATTATTTAAATATGACGATTAAATTAATGTTATTTAATTATTTAAATTTCAGGACGTTACAACTCAACTCCACTTGAAATAGACTTCGTCCCCGAAGTCATCGCTTGGAAGAATCTCAGGGTAGCGATCTCGCATCTTAGACTCAAGCTCGTCAAAGACACACATCCTCGACTGGGGAGACAAGAAAAAAGTTATGAATAAAAAGAAGCTCTTCAGGGTGAAATACTCGGTTAGATGAACTAATGTTCTTGCAACCCATGTATTCGATCATACAACTCTAAAATCTTTGGTGTTGCAAGACAATAAGGGCTTTGGTCACTGGCGTCGCACTCGGTAACAAGTCGAAAACATACACAAAACAAACCACGCCACCCTGCTGAAGATGTATTCTTGCCCTCGCAGCCAAACACAGTACTAGCATCAAATGATTAATATATCGTTGAATCTCCGATTCAACTCCACTTGAAAATTTGTTACAGATTTATTTATGAGGTCAGATGATCCCGTCGCGGTACTCGCTCATCCAATCCATAGTCACTACCACACACGGCTCTCTAATGACGTTAAGGATAAAGATTATGGGGAATTTCTCCCCACACGGTTCAATCAAATGATCATTAAACATTCTAGAACAGGTAAAATCTCATTTTGGCAATTCTCTATCAGAATCGCTCAGAAGGGTCCTCTACCCTATGGGACAATAGTTTGCTTAAGGTATAAAAACAATTTAGTGGTTTACACCTCTATCAACTAATATAAAAACTGGCAAATTATTCACAAGGAATATACATATCACAGAGAATTCACATATACTCATGTAAATAACTCAGAAATATAAACCAAAGATATAACTCATAAGTCTAACTCAGAAATATCCTCAAAAACATTCCTTAGGAATATAACTCAGAAATATGACTCGGAAATAAACTCGGAAATATATCTCAAAAGCAAAATCAGGAATCTTAACTCAGGAGCAAACCCAAAAAGTAATAATATTTATTAGTAACAACATTAGATATAAATCACATTTACTCATTCCTATGACTCCTCGTGTGTTCCAATTTACTAGCTTTTAATACTTGGACTGATGAATTCTTTCTCAACCTGTGTTATTAGTTCTCAAAATAACTCTTCTTTAACAATTTATCGTTACCTTACTCTATTAGGTTTGCATATTACTCATTCTGATAACCATCTAATTAGCTCAAAATAACAAGCTTGTCATTTAATTCTCTTTAATAGGTTCTCATTCTACTACATTTAGTGGTTTCCCGATAATATTTTATTCGATATCCTCTCATTCATTTAGTTTAACGATCCTTAATAGTTTGTTTCACTGATTTTACACAATTTAAAACGTCTCTTGATGATTTATACCATATATCTACTCATCAAATTCCTGTTACTCATTAAAAATTCCAATTAAATTTCATATTCTTATTTTAATGTTCTCTTACTAATCAATACATTAATTTACTACTTCCTCATCTTTCAGAAAATCTCGTTAATTTAGTAAAATCTTATTGTTTAATCCACTTATTATATTCATCATTTTACTTGATTTAATAACTATTCTTAATTCAATAATAATTTAATAATAATAAAGTATGTTATTTGATAACTTTAAATAGAATATATTACTCAATCCAATTATTTCGTTTGATCATTCTCTTTAACTCAATCTAATACTTACTAAAATTTTCATTAATAAAAATTTTTTTAATACCAAAAATATTAGCTAGAACTTCCCGATTATTTTACCACTTTTCTCTTTTTAACTCATTTTAATAACTCGTTCACTTAACTCGATCTATAAATTTCTTATAAATTCAAAATTACTCAATAGTCAATCCAAACGAAATTTTCTAATTGAACTCGCTTTATTCTTTCATTACTAAATCAATTAACGACCTCATTTTTACTCGTTATCTCATTATTGTGGTACTTACAATTTCTCTTTTGCATAATTGCACTCAACCTGATAAATCATAGTTTATTAATTCCACCATTAATCCCGATTATCAATTTTATAAACCTGATAGTTCCACTATATAATTAATTTAATTTTTTATCAATTTGCTCTATTCGGCAGTCACTCTTACAAATTTTCTAATCAAATATATGTATCTAGATTTCATACTTTTTAAATCCTCATCCATAAAATCTCTCTGTATAAGCATCATGCTCATAATAATTATAAATTATCCACAATGATAATTATTTTATTATTATTATTTGAAATTTCCCTTTTTACCCTACTCAGCTCCACTTGAAGAAAAACTCGTCCTCGAGTTTGGAACTATTATTGTCTACCAAAATAAACAAGCAAGTATGAAGTCACAACAACAATTAGGATACACATACTAAATTCACAATAACAAGCATTGGTCCATCGTTCCCTTCAAAATCTCTCCATAACCAACCAAAAGTTCGGTGTGTACGATAATAGGGGCCCTCTATTACTTTCGACACCTACTTCTGTTTGGTCACGAGTAAGTCCCAAAGTTTACAACTTCCCACATATAAACCCACCAACAAATCACACTCAGAAGAAAGGAATTTTAATCACACTCAGGAGAAAGGAAGTTTATTTTCAATAACTGATAAATACAGATATGCACTCAACAGTGCATACTCAAAATCTCATAACCATTACTCAGAAAATCATGCGTACATTTAGTCTCGTACGCGATACTCGGATAACTCAGATTCATAGAAATATTTCCACTTAGTTATTTTCACAATACAAATCTCATTTTAAACTTTTCCTTTGGATATGCCATTTATCATTCCTCATAATTATAACTTATATCCTCTTCACAGTTATATTAAATTTATTGAAATTTGTGAGCATGTCTATTAATATCTTTTTGATCAGAGTTCTCAGTTATTGCGTTCCTCGATTAATTGATTCAATTTATCGCTCTTTTAACTCGTTTTTAAATAAATCATCATCAAATTGATGACGTTAGCTTTCTCTTAATCCTCTTATATAATTACTCTTTAAGATGAGCTTCAATAATATCTGATTAATTTGACTCAGCAATTCCTCAATTAATTAGTCTATTAAACTTACATAGTTTATCTTAAGCTATCAGTGTGAACTCATTAATCAGTCACTTAACTTGTCATTCACATTAAGTTTTGCACTCGGCAATTTAACCTACTTACTCGAAATATTTTTCCCATTTATCTCAATTTAATGATTATTAATTAAATACTAACTTGCTGACTTTAATATGGAATCTGCTTACTATTATATCTCATGATTCGTTGTATTCACGAAAATTTTAAATTGCTCATTTAGATAACTTCTCTTTTAGATCATGCTAATAATTCTCGTTAGCTAAATGTAATTATTTCTCATTTTATTGACTTAATAATTCTTTCTTTTACTCAACTTGGTAAATCTTCTTAAAAATATTCTCAATCAATTTGATTTACCAATCTCTGATTTACTCGTTTTAATTGACTCAGTCTATTAAGTGTTTTCTCCCATATGAAAGATTTTAATATGCTCCCAATACGAATATTAAGTACTCCTCTTTAATGTTAATAATTTCCTCATTTCTCATTACACTGCTTATGGATCTTATATAATAAATTAATATCCCCTTATTACACTTTTGGTTCGAATTTCTCAGAATTTATAAAATTTCACCTCAACTCTATTAGGTGTTCCTCTAAATTGAACTTTTATTATTTTCTCATTAGTATTTATAATTTCACTTTTCTCCAGTATATATTTTTCATATATATAAATATAGAACTCTAAGAATTAAAATCGAAATTATGCTCAAATTAAGCTCTAAATTATTCACAAAATTATGGAATCTCATAATAGTATATCTATATACATATATGTTTAGCCATACAATCACAAGTAATTCTCTCAGGATATAAACCGGAAATTCTCAGAATATGCTACTCGTCTATACTCAGAATATAGCAAAATCTCAATTAAATAATACTCTTAAATATTACCGGCAGTAGGAAGCGAGAGGTCGACGTGACATGCTGTATGTTCGATGTGGAAACTTTTTCTCAGAAAAATATTTGACTCTTTTCTCGTTTGAAAAACTCGATACTCAAACTTGAGTTTGAATTCGCCCCTTGCGAACCCAAATCCCTCAAGTCAGAGCTCTGATACCAACTTGTAACACCCTAAAATTTACAAGATTTTTAAAATTTTTGAAAACAAAATTATAATCAAAAGGTCCCAATAACTTGAATAATTAAATCCCAATAATAGTATTTTCATTTAAAATATATTTAATGCGGAAATAGTTAAAATTAAGCGTTTTTAAAATATTAAATGCCGTCCACATCGGTAATGAAAGATACAGCGGTCAACCGTCCACCTTCTCCTTTCCTCTGCTGGTACCTGAAACAATGTGGGGGAAAATAGGGGTCAGCTGGAGAAGCTGAGTGAATATCTCAAAATGCAAACAATCCTAACATACAACACATGAGGGCACATCGGTGTACTCCTAGTCAGAAACTACTCGATTAATTACTCAGATTTATTTCTCAGATTTTATTACTCATATTTTAATTTATATAGCGCGCTTGTGTGATTTGGGACGAGAGATCAACCTCGCCCCTCCTCACACCTCAGATAGGCATAAGCCAAAAACTCAGACGGGAGTGATCCCAAAACTCAGACGGGAATAATCCCAAAACTCAGACGGGAATAATCCCAAAACTCAGACGGGAGGTGATCCCAGGCATATAGCCAAAAACTCATATGTGTGTTATTATGTTTTATTATCTCTTTAACATAATTATCTCAGATGCCCTAGCAAGTAGTAGCACAGAATGACCCTGTGCCGAGCTCGGTTACCCAGGCACAATGTCTCAGATTAAAATAAATCAACAGCTGCTCAGATACTCAGATAGCATGTCAAACTCAGATAACAAATCAAACTCAGATAGCGGATCAAACTCAGATAACAGCTCAAGCTCAGATAACAATTATGGTGCAAGAAATGTAACACATAAGTCATGCATGTACAACGTTAAAACTGAATACACGGTGAGAATACTCACCTCGAGAAACGTAAGCTCCAAAGGGTTCCCGACAATCAGAAGGACAGCACGCCGTCTCCTAGATGGTCCTAAACCAAAAAGTGAAACCCGGAATTAAAATCCTACCCGAGGGCTTATTTCAGAAAACTGGCAGCACCCGTCAGTCTCACGGAAACTGCCATAACTCCTAAACGGTTCATTAGATTTTCCCCATCTTTTTACCATGGTTAGAAGACAATCAGAACTACAATTTACTGTGAGACGATCACTGGCCAAAACAGACCCTAAGTGTCTCAAAACAGTGATGCAAGACAGACATACTGCACAGGTCAATTTCCTAACAGCAGCATACTAAATCGACTATAACTTTTAAACCGTAATTCGGATTGACGAGAGGTTTACGGCATTGGAAAGCTAACTCAGAAATCTAGGTCTCAGCGCAGGCCAAAAATCCAAACGCTTAGTTTAAACCAGTCTATAATAGCTGTGAACAGAGGGGCAAAATCTGCTAGAAAACGTTTGATGTATAAACTTGATTTAGCCAACCCGGACCGTTACGGAAAACCCGATTAATTTTTTTATTTAAAACGATTAAACCCAACGAACCCAACCCACCGAGGCAAACCAAGTCTCGACCTTAGCTGCTTGTTTCACTAATTCCAACCCGGGTCTCAAACAATAAACGATTCTAAAATAATCTAAACCAATTGTAAACAACAAAGCGATTAGAAAACGAGACAACAAAAACTAACTTCAGAACTAAACCGATCCCTAACTCGCGTTCCGTATCAAATTATCAAAACCCGTAGCCCTTAAACCCTTATTAGATAAAACAGGTTAGTCACGGGATCACTAGATTAAAAACAGAAACAAAAACGGTTTATAAACGAGGGTAACAATAGCACATAAAATCACTGCGGCAGCTTACTGTTTCGACCGTAATTCCCAAACCGTTAACCTGTTTAACGAGTGCTCGGTCAATTCGGAAAGATAACTCAGAGGGCTACAAATCTCTATGAGACGACCCTCACCTAAAACCGACTCTATGACCTTCAAAATACCCTACGAAGTTGTTAAGAAAAATCTGCCAAACATTAGAAAATTACGATACCAACTACCAAACTCTTACCTGATCGATATCCTCGATATTATGGCTGGAAAATCAAGTGTCGGCAGAGAAGAAGAGGGGCCAGCAAAATAAAATATGTTGGGGGTGATGTCAGCCGCATGCCATCCAAAGCAGAAATTAAAATATATAAAATGGAATTGCATGCTGGTGTCGGTCCGATGCCTCCAAGGAAAATCTCATTGTTTGATTTTTCTCTGCTCCTTTATATTCTTTTTCCTTCGTTGTCGATGCCTCCAGAAAATACACGGCGCCGTAATGAAAAGGGCAAAGAAAAGTAGGTTTCCCTAGTTGCTAGATAAAAAACATTTCAAGCCCTAAGGGCTTTCCCCTTTGGACCTATTCAGCGAGACCCGATAACTCTTATAATAGTTTAATAAAGTAACCCGACACTTAAATTTTTAAACCGGTTCAAAGCCTGAGACGCTCATGTGACTAACTAACTTTTAATAATATAACTTTAATTATAAGTAAAACAATACGTTTAACTACATGTCATCAAAATAATATGAACTGCCTTAACCTATTAATTGAAAGCGTCGAATTAATATAAGATAAATTTTTAAATAAGATAAAAACGTATTTAATGCATTATTAAATCTACAACGCCTGATAAAAAAACGAACCGTTTACTTCATTATAATTAATTTACTAATTATTTAAATATGACGATTAAATTAATGTTATTTAATTATTTAAATTTCAGGACGTTACATCTGGACTACCTGAGGAGTTCGCGACGCGAACTCCGGTTCGCGATTCGTGAAGTCGAGGCAGGGAATTTGGTGATCGGACGTGAAGAGTTCCCGACCAGTTAACGAACGCGAAGGCTCACAACACGGGAACTTCGCGACGCAAAGTTGTGTTCGCGAATGCGAACTATGGACGAGCTGAATAAAATGGGAAAAGGCTAGGGTTTACTCATTTTCACTCCCAAAACACTTGCAGCCGATTCTAGAGAGAGAAGTGGCGATTTTGGTGATTCCTAGCTCAAATCTTCACCATCTTTGGAGATTCAAACATCAAAGGTAAGATTTCTTGATTATTGTTGTTATCTAGCTAGTTATGAACTTTCTTTGGGAAGAATGGTGGTTTGGATAACCTACCATGTCATCTTTGGGGAAGATGACTAATCATGGGTGTTGAACACTCATTGTAAGCTTGTAATTGATGTGTACAACTTGGATTTCGGTTTATCGATGGAAATCTTGAACTAGGGTTTGAGATTCCACCAAGTTGGATGAACTTGGTGGTTAGGGTTATAGATATGGATTGTTTAGTGATTAGTTATGGATAATAACTAGTTATTGTGATGATATTGATGGTAGGTCAGGAAGACCTAAAGATTGGTGACATTTCACAAGTTGGAAAGCAAGGATTCGTGTTAATAGACACGATTTGGAGTTAGCTTGGCTAAGGTGAGTACATGAGACTTTTACTGAGTACATAGCAAATGATTTTGAAAACTATGATGTTTTAGGAGTCTTTATTAATAAACGTTTTTAATAAAGATATGATTGATATGATGAGAAAATGCTAGAAATAGACTATTTAAGTATGTCTAAATGATCGACGATTTTGAAAGAGTTTATGATAATGAAAAGTATTTAATGAGTTTTTATAAATAAGATTTATGAATAAAGATAATGATTTAAAAGAGCTTGATAATCGGTTTATTAATAAAATGAATTAATAAAGTTTGAGACAATGATTTTAGGTAATAAGTATCGGTTAGTATATTATACTAATAAAAGTAGTTATCGAATTACTAAGAGAATAAGCATAGAGTGGCTAGTAATAAACATGTATTCTAATCAAAGAAGAGTCAAAGTAATATGATTTCGATAAACGATAAATATGTTTTAAATTAGTAAAGGACTTGGTAAAGTCAAGATTTAAAATGAATTAGCAAAGAGAATAATATGATAAATTAGAATAGATGTATTCTAATAAGTGATGAATTTGATGAAAGGAGCTAATGCTCATATTTTGATTAAAGGAGCTGAGGCTCATAAGTGTATATGAGATATCCGGAATAAGACCGCCCAGAAATGGGGGAGCATGAGACGTCTACTTGGGGTGGCACCTCCCTGCGTAAAGAGTAGAATGTCACAGTTTACGACACCCAGTGTTGGGTGAGCATGACGACCCGGGAACGGGGAGAGCTTATGAATCTCGGTAAGATGGGGGCTCCCAATTACTTTAATAGTTTACCTATGACGTCCCATATCGGGAGAGTCGGATTCGGAGAGGTCTGTTGCATATGTGATAAAGAAAGTGTGAGCTAGGAGATAGCTTACAAATATGTGATTAGATGATGAGTAAGCTTATGGTAAGCTTATTAGTTTATACGGTTAAATGAATAGAAGATGAATTGCGAATTAATAAGAAATGATAAGGATAAATAATTATAATGTTATAAATATTATTTTATAAATCTTTTGAGAATGGGTCGAAAATCCATGTATCTCACGAGACTATTTTGTCTCACGTACTACCTTGTTTTGGCTATGTACTCAGGTTCAGGATCGAAGGATTAGAGGGTCACGATAGAAGTGGCCTAGTGTTGATTAGCTCGGGAGCTCGTAGGTAGATCCCGTTTATCTTATGGTTATGATATTATCTTTGTAACACCGGATTTTATAACTCTGATAAATGTTTTAATGGTTTTTGTTAAACCGTATTTCGTGAGATATCGGACACTGTAATATTTTTATTTAAAAATATGTTTTAAAAAGTGTTTTAAAAATTGAGGTGTTACAATCCTCTTCTAGGGGCCCTCGACCTCAACCTCCACCTTCACCAGATCAGTCATCATCCGAATCAGAGGAAGAAATCGCGGTCGAATATGAGGAAGAATTTGAATTGCCAATAGAACTTGATGAAGATGGTTTCCCCTTGGTTCTTAAGATAAACGAACTTCATCATACATTCGAGAAATTCGATAATATTCGCAACAAAATCACTCGAGCCCTATATGAACAAAGAAGAGATAGAATAATGCTTAAAACGGCGCATGCGGGCCGAACACCTAAATGGGACGAACTTGCGGCCTTGGGGAAAGAGGAGGCTATCCGAGCCTACTTAACGAGAAAAGTTCAGGACAATAACGAGCGCGTGATATTCACGTGCAATGCTTGGGAGGTTGCCCTTTCACTAAGGGAACCAATCTATGTCGAGCTTGTGCTAGAGTTCCTTTCCACATACCACTTGGAACGCACCACCGCCTACAACGATCCTGCAGCCATATCCATTCATTACCGGGTAGCTCATCAATGGGTCCACTGTTCACTAATTCAATTCGCAATAAATATGGGGCTCTACACCCAAGCCCAAACAAATCACGGGCATTTCATCTCCTACTTGCGTCGGGGCCAATTTATACCAAGCTGTGATGTAGCAGAGATTTGGACCGCACTCGGTGTAGGGGTATGGAGTTCAAGGTACTCAAAGAGCAAGCAACTTAGAAATAGTGAGCATCGCTATCTATACCGTATGATCTCCAACACCATCCGCCAACGAAAGGATGGTGCCGAAAAAATGAATATAGCGAGAATTTGGTTTCTACATCAGTTGGTTAACCCAGAATGTTTCACAAACCTCCCGATGGTCATCGCTTTGTTCTTGAATGGTCCCGCTCGGGGACATAAAGGAAAAAGTTGCTTTGTAGGTGGCCAATACATCACTCGATTGGCAAATGCCGCGATGCCTCTCACACCACGAGTGAGAGGTACCTTAACAAAGATAGATATGGGTTTCATTGATTACAATCAAATGGTCGGGATGGGGGTGATCCGGAATGCAACACATGGGGTGGAAAATGGTAGATATGTGTGGGTGGATAACCCATCCACCGAAATTCCGAGACGGGTTAGACGAAGGGCACAAGATCAACCGCAAGAGCAGGAAGATGTGGAGATACGGGAGATGGAGGAACCGGTTATCGATCATGGTCATGGGCACCCCGGTACATCTGGCTCCCAAGCGGGCCCGTCCTCATCTGATCTGTATCAGAGTTTATATACTGACGTACATGCTTTGCAGGTTGATATGGCAGGTTTGAGGACTGATTTTGGTGGGATGCAGCAATACATGGTAGGTATGAACCTACAACTTCAAAGAAATTATTATCAGGCCGAAAGAGGTCAGGCATACCACAAGTGGCAAGCTTCTGCAGCACCAGCCGAGGCCCAACACTCACTTCCATACTGGGGCCCGGGTTTGCCAGCACCGCCAAACTTCCCGACATACGATGCCTGGTTCCAGCAGTACGATCCTACACCACCTCATGATGGGCCCGATTATTGATCCATGTGTTTGGTTATCTTAGACTATTTTCAGTTTGGTTGTACTTTTATTTTTTTCTTTTAGCAGCAACTTAGTACTCTTGTCTTTTGGTTTATGTTATGTCTAAACTACTTTACCGTGTTATTCTAGTTTTGTGTTTTAGTTATGTTTTGATAGAATGCGATGAGCTTGGAACTGGATGGAATTGCTCGAAAATGGTTCATGCATTTGGATGATAACAGTACTTGGAACACAGAAACAAATATTCAAAATACCTTCAGGGAGTACCGTTCCCTTTTGCCTTTTACTTTTTAGTTTATAATTTTCTATTTTATTTTTGTTGCATTGAGGGCAATGCAACGTTTTAAGTGTGGGCATGGGGCGTGGTATCCACCACTTGTTTTATTCCTTAGTAAATCATCTAAAACACGAACAAACCAGTTTAATCAGAAATTTTTTTTAGACACCTCTCAACCTTAGAAAACAATTTTTAGACAATAGAGTTCACTTTAAAGGGAAAAATATTTCCTGGCTTTTATGTGTAAATTTTTGTGGCTTTTCGCCGATCTAATTATCTTTTTAACTTGTTAATTAAACCACTTCTTAATTTGGAAAATTTGAAGTATCTTGTAGACCGATAAAAATTGCCTTTTAGAAAATTAAGTTTAGCAAAGCAAGCTCCCGATGACATTAGGTTGAATTAAGAGCTTTTAGTTTACGTGAACAAAATTGCTAAATAATAATTTAAATGAAAAATTTGAGAATCGGTGAGAATATTCATCCGGCCTTGTGTTCTCGATGAGTACGCCCGAGGGGTCCTTTAAACCTAGCATTCTAAGGTCAACTGATCTGGACATGTTGGTCGAAAGTATTTTATGCGGGTTCACAATGTGAGTTGAGGTTCGAATCGATTCTTGAATAATTACCTAATTAAATACTTAGAGAGAACAATTAGCCGACCTTGGGTTCCCGATGAGTACGCCCGAGGGGTCCTTTAAACCTAGCATTCTAAGGTCAATTGATCTGGACATGTTGGTCGAAAGTTTTTTATGCGGGTTCTCAATGAAAGTTGTGGTTCTCTCTTCCAAACAAAATAAATAAATTAGAAAACGTGCATAGCATGAAATAAAAGAAATGAAAAATCAAATAAAATAAATAAACATGCAAAGCATGAAGAAATAAAGCAAATAAGCTTTGAAATAAATGAATAAACTAAATTTTCTTCTTTTAACCTTATTAGTTGGGTAATTTTCATAAAGATGGTATTTATAGGTTATACAAGTATGGACTAGGATCTAAGTTAAAAGTAGTATAATTAGCATAGTTAAAGATTTGATTAAATTTGTGAAAAGTTAGCTACTGTCTTACACAAACTTGGGCATAAAATATAGTGAGAAATTGTAACTGCTAAATGGACTAAGTTCTGAAAATTGTTGTATTTCTATGAATGAATTAATTGAGATGAAGTGTCGACTGCATTATATTTTTATCTATCTGATTGAATTATTTTAATGATGATTTGCTTGAGGACAATCAAAGTTCAAGTGTGGGCATGTTGATATTGACGGATTTATACATATATTTATCTGCCAATATACCTATTTTTATATGTGTTTATCGATTAAAATAAGATGGTATCACTCATAATGTTGTTTCCATTGTGTTTTGCAGGCTATAGAAGAAAACGTAACAAAAAACGGGTTAAAACAGCACAAGAAACGAAAGACTGCAGAAAAATCAGAAATAGCGACGCGATCTCGAGATCGCGACGCGATTTCTATCGCTATTTACCAAACGTGATTTTTAATCCCTTAGCGATTTTGGCGTTCTGTTTGCATACGAAATATCGAAAATAGCGACGCGATTGAAGATAGCGACGCGATTTTTAGCGATCAGATGACTATTTAAATAAATCTGCAGATCTGAATTAAGGGACTTTTGACCTAATTCGAAGGGCAGCCGAAAAACACCATTGGAGCACTCAAGATCGAGATTTCAAGCATCAAACATTGGTTTTCTATCGTTTTTTATTATTACTATGTTTATGAATTCAATTCTTCACGTTTGTTTGATGATTATTAGCATGTCTATGTGCTAATCATCTTATATTCGCTATGATTAGATGAAGTTAGGGTTTTAGGTTTGGATATTCTTAGGATTTTATGATGATTGTTTGAACACTTGTGTTTCTAATCAAGAACCTTTTCGTTAAACCTTTACATTTGCGTTGTTGAATCTGTTTATTGCTTGATTGATAAAATATTGACAACATTGAATTGATCTAGTAATTCCCCTGACTTTTCATACCTTTTGACCTAGTCAGCGACTCACTAGAAATAGGAGTCCGAGATTTGATACCAATAAACTAGGTGAAACGTGAAGTCTGATCTTTAGAGAAGAAATTCCTAGGATTAGAAGGTCTCGGAAAGCCGGACTTAGTTAGAAATAACAAGCAGGAGTGTGAATTTAAACAGGTTTCTTGAGAAGAAATTCCTACAGATCATATTAGACTCATTGTAATATGAATTAAATCGGTACTTCAAAACCAAACCTAGACCTAGACTGATTCGACTCATAGTGAATATCCTCCTTAATATTGAAACACTTTCTCTTCATTTTTAGTCGATTGTTCATTTTAAACAACCATTTTCAGTTTTATTATCTAGTTTGCAAATACAAATGTTCCAAATGAAAATCCCTTTTTATTATTTGTTCAGTTTAATTAATTAGTTTTATATTACATAATCAACTTAATTGTTCCCTGTGGAGACGAGTATACCTGAATTTACGTACCTGAACTATATTGCTCACGATTAGGTAATACTTGCCTAAGAGTTTGGTAATCTATGAAAGGCGTATTTTAGGTGATTATTTTATAACTAGGTTTTACACATCAGCATGGGTACGTAAGTTTAATGTTAGTTAGTGTGTCTGCTGACGTGGCTCTGAATTGGCAACAACTGACAGTGTTAGTTAAGTGCACCATTGGGAGGGGTCTTAATGTCTGACGATTGGAGTATTAGGGGCATGATTCACAAAATCATCGAGTCAGAATAAATGTTGGGATTCTAAATTCTATCGCTTAGAATGTTATTTTTCTGTTTCTTTCTTGTGTTTGTTTTTTGAATCATACAAATGGGATCAATAATTATTTTTCTTCCTATTGTGAGCTATTCATGTGGATGTAAAAGATTAAAGGTGAGATAAATTGTGCCATTCAAAAGAAAATTTAAAATAAATTGTTCATTAGTTTAATTATGTACATCGAGTAAAGTTAAAAAGTGATGGATATACAAAATTACAAAAAGTGAAATATAGATTTTTTTTTTAAATTTTAAATTCAATTTTGAGTTTTGATACCTAAAGTAAAATAAAAAAATCGAAAGCGATAGAATCGAAATCGAAAATGTTGAATTTTCAAAATCGAGCTGATTACATGTTTTCGGTTTTGGTTCGGTTCGGTTTTTTTAAGCCTAAAAGCTCATCCTATCCTAAATACGAACCGAAAATGAAAATGAACGAATTTTCAAAATCGAACCGGTTTCATTTTTCGGTTTCGATTCGGTTTCGATTCGGTTTGATTTCGGTTGGTTTCCGGTTCGATTCGAGTTTTCGGCCAAATGCTCACTCCTAATTGTTAAGTTTACAACTAGGGGCATTTTTTTCTTCATTTCACCCAGGGCATCAAAATTCATTGAACTGGTCCTGGTAACATGGTATTTCGAGTTGCATCTAGTATATAATTTGTAAGCAATGTTTCAAAACCTATACTTGCTATTAAGAAAAAAAAAACAACTTGGTAATATCAATACACTATACAAATTACTGAACAATACCATATTGATGCCAACGTCGGTTGCCAATCTGATAGCCGTCGGTTTTTCCCAATTGTTGGCGCGCACCTTCAGTGGGGTGCATTCGGTTCTTCTGGTCGGCTAGCCGAAGCGAATAGACAATGGGAGGTGGGGCATGAGACTATTTTAACAAGGTATTATTTGTATATATTTTATAATAATTGGGTAAAAACTGAGTAGAAGATGTATTATTGATATGAATATGTCACTTGAATGTTAACTGATGTGATAATGATACAATAAAAATTGAAGATGTTATTTGTATCACAATTACACCAAACTTAGACAATTACAAAAGAATACCGATTTTTGTTGCGAGGTTTGGAATAAATTAATGGGATTTGGGAATATGCTTAGCTATGCAAATCTCCATCGTAGGTCGAAATGTCATATTTTTTAGGCTTTGGGTTAGTTTATCTACTCACGCCTCAAAGCCCCAAACAAGTAAAACACTTGACTTCAATTGAATTTTGTCATTTGAGCAAGCACTTTAATTATATTATTAAAAAGAGAAATGATATTTATATATATCATTTGTTCACATTTATTTTTTTACTCATTTGATAAGATGACACATATAATCCACTAATTATTTCCCATAATATTATCTTTTGATTTTAACAAATGTTTTAATCTAATAAGTAAAAAAATAAATAAGAATAAATGATAATACCAATACTCCTATTAAAAACCTCTATTCTCATGTTTCTTTTACGATTAGTAAAATATTTATGACAAAGTCGTAACATTTCATCATCAATCTATAGTTTTTATCACTAAATATTTATTATGCATGTTTATTGGCTTGAGCTTATAATTGTTAAATGATTTTTTTTCTAGTATGTGTCTTATGAGCACATGATATAAAATACTAAATATTTTTTATGTCCTTGTATTTAATTTATTAAAACATTTCATTTTTAATAATAGTAAGGGTAAATTCGGTTTAAAACAAAAGTATTAATAACTCATTAATATCACTTTACACTAACTAAAAAAATTAGTTCATTACATATTAATTATTATATGCATGTGGGACACATATTAGCATAATCTTTGTTATAGTTAGCTATTTTTCGAGGTATAAACACTCTTAAGGGATATTTACGATTACTTATTAAAAGTAAGATATGCGTTTTAAAAATGAATAATCATATAGTCATTTGTTACAGAACATAATTATGAAAAAACTAGTATTTGGATTTGAATAATTTGATTATGTTATTTAAAATTAAAATAATCAGTTTTTTAATGTTTGAGAAACTTGATTATTTGTTTAGTTAATTCGTAATATATAAATAATCAGTTTTTAAACACAATAAGCACCTCATTACATGCTTTTATAAAATTACGTTTTTAATGCCCTAAAATGCATATATTTAATTTTTAAATTAATTGTTAAACAACTTATTTTATATTACTTGAGTTTTCAATAAACATAATATACTCCAAATCATAATTCCGAATTCATCTAAGTTGATTTTGAAGTATAGACATCAACATTGTAATTAATTTTTCCATGGTTGCCCTTTGTCGTCCAACTAGTTCACATAGTTCCATCCACATGAAATCAAGTGCTCTGGTTGGTTGATGTTTTGCAATGGAGAAGTTTCAATCAAAGATGCTTTGGTCACTTTCTCAATATTGGTTGAACCACCTTATTTAGTATATCGTATTATTTTGTTGCCCACTTACCCTTGATATTGATGCTTCAAGTTGCATAATTAACAAGATTAATCGTATACCTAAAATATCATATTTTATGTAAAATAATTTTATGTGAAACATCTTTTAACTGAAACAAAATAAATCCCCACTAATTTGAAATTCGAAGGTTTTTTCACAATATGTATTTGTCTTGGTGGCCCATGCTTAAAGGTGAGCCTACTTGTTTCCAATTTATTACTCCCTCCGTCCTATAAAGAAGTTTACATTTCTCTTAGACTATGTGGTATGGACCCCACCACCACCCCATTTTTTCTGTCACATCATTCGTTACCTCAGCAACCACATCACACCACACCACTCCAGTTTATCCAGGAAATACTCATCACTCCACCCCACACCATTTTTTTTCCAACTCATCATTTCTTTTCCATTTATTTTAATAAAAACACAAATTACATTTAAATAAAAATACAATTAACAATTTAATAAAAATACAAATAACATTTATTTTAATCTTCGTCTTCATTATCGTCTTCATTTGGGTTTTGATTTCGGTTATTGTAGAAATGTTCCGCCAAGTCGACTTGAAATCTATCATGTGTTGCATTGTCTCGAATGTCAACAACCCTATGCAAATATTCAGCGGTTCCCGGTACATACAGTGTTTCTCGGGGACCGTCTGACACGTAATGTGAAATATTGCGACATTTGTCTTCGACAACCATATTATGCATGATGATACATGCATACATAATGGATCTTAAATTATGAAGTTGATAGGTACGCGCCGCATTTTTAACAATGTGCCACTTTGATTTTAAAACCCCAAAAGCACGCTCTACGTCTTTACTTACCGATTCTTGTTTTTGGGTAAACAAGGTTTGTTTTGGGTTTGATGGATGCCGGTAAGCCTTCACAAACGTAGTATGACGAGGATATATTCCATCGGTAAGGTAATAACCGAATCTATAGTGATTTTCATTCACAACGAATGGAGCATCTGGTACCCTTCCTGTTAAGATCTCGTTATATATCAGTGACTGATCAAGCACGTTGACATCATTGTTCGAACCTGCAACCCCAAAAAACGCATGCCAAAACCATAGATCTTGTGAAGCAACTGCTTCTAGTACCAATGATGGCGTTCCATGATGACCTCCCGTGTACTCTCCTCTCCACGCTTGAGGGCAATTCCTCCCGTTCCACTAGGTACAATCAATGCTACCAAGCATTCCAGGAAAACCATGTTTCTCTTCATGATGCGCATATAAATTCTGAACATCAGTGACCGTTGGTTTCCTCAAATAAATAGGGTCGAATATTTCAACAACCCCTTCTGCAAAGTTATACATACTTTCCCTAACGGTCCTTTCAGACATGCGTAGGTACTCGTCAAGAGAATCATGGGACGACCCGTAAGCCATGGATCGGATTGCGGCAGTACATTTCTGGAGCGGAGAAAATCCCAGCCTACCTCTAGCATCATATTTTTGTTGAAAGAAAGGATACCAGTTTTCTAATGCACTACATATGCGCATGAACAAATTTTTGCTCAAACGAAACCGTCGTTTGAAATCTCTATCGTTATAAACGCTATCATCTGCAAAATAATCTCGATAAAGACATTGGTGTCCAGCGGCACGATTACGGTTGAGCTTCGCCGTCCTACTGTCGAAGCGGGCGGTGCTGCTTTCCGCCGCCTGTGCATTCAAACGCGACGCGCAATACGCAATCAGAGCCATATCGTATGAGTCGGATGATGACGATGATGTTGACGACGATGGTGGTGGGGTAGCCATGATTAAATCTAGTGATTAAACTAATATTGTAGAGAGAATGGTTGTAGAGAGAAAGATGGTAAAGATGTGAGAAAAAAAGATGTATAGCGTGTGTATATATAGGGAAAATAAAAAATAAAAATAAAAAGTTTTTTTTTTTAATTATTAACGGTCATATGACCGTTTGGACGTCCAACAGTCGAAAATCTCTCGCTCCCCCCTCGTGCTCGCTCGTTGCCGTGGCCACAGAACTTCACCACCGCACCCCACGCCGTGTAGGGGGGCGGTGTTCCCCGGTCAAGCACGGCGTGGCCGAAAGGCCACCTCAGCCCCACGACCCCGCCCCATGACCCACTCCGTGCAGTCTTAGGCACAAGATTTTTGGTGATAGTTAATGGTGGGGTCACTAATAATACTTTTGATTAAAATATAAGATTGGATTGGAGAGAAAAAGATAGTTAGTGGTGAAATCCAATCCACGAAATAATTTGATCTATGGACAGCATCATTGTGGTCGGTATAGTATAAATAGATAATCAGAAAAAGAAGATTAATGGTGGAGTTTTTTAATAATAATAATATTTTATTATGTGGGGTCCATCAAATGTAAGAAATGTAACTTTTTTGTGGGACAAAAGTTTATTGAAAAATATAAATTTTTTTATGGGACGGAGGGAGGATTATAATAGATTAAAATAATAATTTTCATAAGTAATAGAAATCAAAATGTTTCTTCGTGAGCGTCTTGTTAAACATTATCAATGAGATGCTCACCAACCAAACCAACAAAAGAGCTATGACTTGTAATTTAGCTTAAGGTTTACCTACTAATTTAAACATTGAGATTTTAGTAATTCAAGAATGAGATGATGAGAACTAAGGCAATCAATAATGATCATATCAGAATTAGGGGTGTTCGTTTGGACGGTTTGGTTTTATCCAAACCAAATAGGTGAAACCAAATAAAGTTCGGTTTTCAAAAGTTCAAACCGAACCGTCCAAACTAATTCGCAAACCAAACCGATCCAAACCAAATAACAATTTGGTTGGTTTGGTTTGATCCGTTTGGTTTTACTTAAAATTTTCAAAATACTACAAGAGTATATAACAATAATAATATTAAGTTCGATATGTAAAATTCCAAAATGATAAACTACTTTGTTCATAAAAACAAGTTTAATTCATAGATTGTGACACAAACAATCATATATGCAAAAATCATGACATCAACTTTATCAAAAACTCCAAAACGATTGGTACGTCGTCAACTGATACAATATAAAATGGAACAAGTCTTAGTATATAAATCAATTTACTATAAGAAATGTAAAGAAAATGAGTACCATAATTGCTTACAATGGAAACCAACAAGTGTTAGTATATGAATCAATTTACTATATATTACTATTCGGTTTTTTTGGACAATCCGGTTTTCACAACGGAAACCAAATCCAGTCCGAAATCCAAACTACTAATTTGGTTCAAGACCAAACCGATCCAAAAAACCAAATAAGCAATCCAAATAGTCTGATCTAAAATATCCAATTGGACAATCCGGTTATATCCAAATAGTGAACACCCCTAATCAGAATAAACATTTAAGTAATTTTTATTTCATGGGAATTGATTTGTTCAAGGCATAATTTATTTATCTAAGATAAATAAAGTTATTTAAGACAAATAAAGTTATTTAGTTGCAACTTTAAGGTAAATAAAGTTATTTAATTGTCTTGAAAAATTCTAATTTGCTTTATATAAATTATAAATTGTCTTGAACAAATCATTTCCTTTATTTTATAGGATATTTTTAGATAAGGTCTCAACGACATGCAACACACAAACCTTATGAGCCCATGTTATTTAGCATGATAGAATGTCACACATAAGACACTTATTTTGAGATTTCATTTAATAATATGTTTTTTCCATTATTTTTAATACCAAATTACGGTGATATTTTGTTTGATAAATTGCCGTGAAAAGGCTAATAATTAATCAGATACAAACCAATGTTCGCTTATTACTATTTTTTAGAATTTTGAAATTGCAAAATGCGTATAAAAAATGACAAAATTAAAATAATGGTCACACAGATAGGGACGCAAGAAACGTGGCGCGCAAAGAGAAGAGAGCGGAATCCAGTCAGCATGCACGTGTATATCATGCTCCTAGCGAAAACAGAAGTTTTTGTGTGTTAAATATTTTTTATTTTTTAAAATTTAAAAGTTAAATATTTTTCAATGAATATGAACTAGTATTAAAATGGCAGAAGCCATAGAGGGAAAAAGCGAAGTCTAGAGAGAGAAAAAGAAAACGAATTTGAATTTAGGGTTCCTTTGTACAAAAATAGTGAAATTAATTGTTGTACAAAATATGGGCGATCATTTTGTGTTTTTGGTTGATCGATTGCTCACTGAATCCACTTTAGAAGCTGCAATTGAAAGCAGAAACCCTTCATCTTCAATAAATCCTGCTGCCAATGAAACAGTGATTGATTGTTGTTCAAATACGGATTCTGAAGCTGTTTTTACTCTTCAAAAAATGGTTGAGTGTCGAATCTGTCAAGACGAAGATTTTGATTCAAATATGGAGACACCTTGTTCGTGCTGTGGTAGCTTAAAGGTATGTTTATTATGGTAAAATATAGTGTTATCAGATTTAAAATTACAATTTTACCCTAAGTTTAGCTATGCTTTTGGTGGTTTTAGAAGTTCGTTCATTTGGAATCCATAATTTTTACTAGTTTTGGATGTTTTCGACTTAAATGACTAGTTGATATCGGAATTTGTGTTCTTTGGTCTTTAATTTGGGGAAAATGTGATGCTAAGTTAGAGTATTATTGTTCTTGACGAAGTTAAAAATGTAGTGGATCATCCGAACCCGACCCGATTTATTTGAAAATTGTGTATTTTGACTCGTCACCGAACCCACTAAAATGGTCGACTGTATGTTACATGTATGTATATATACACGAATTGCATTAGGGTTCATATCGGGTTATTTACTTTTTGTAGTACGCTCATCGCAAATGTGTTCAAAGATGGTGTAACGAGAAGGGTGATATCATTTGCGAAATATGCCACAAGGTGGGATTTTCAAATCTCTTTTTATTTTTATGCTATTTTACATATATTTAATACAGTAATATATATCTTCTTTCGGGTATTTATTGCAGCAATTCAAGCCAGATTATACAGCACCACCTCCCGTGTTCCGCTTGGGAAGTATTCCCACAAATTTCAGGTACATAGTATTATTTAAAGCTCTTGGTAATTTTGTGTGTTTAAGTCATTTGTGGTCTTGTTTTTGTTAGGGGACATTGGCAGATTACAAGAAGAGAGATGATAGATAATCCTCGAATAATTGCGGTTGTTTCTTCTGATCATAATTTGGTTGCTCAAGATCAATATGCAGATTCTACAGCCAGAAGCATTTTATTGTTCCGTTCAGTTGCTATCATTGTAATCTCTCTCTCCCTAGCGGGCTGATTTGGGTTATGTTTTATAGCAACAAACGGGTCCAAAATGGTTAAATCATTCAAAAAAGTTTGATGATTATTTTAAATTTGGAATCAAATTAATCACACTAACTAATACTAATTATTTAACATATATTTGGATTAAAATTGTTACACATGACCCTAAGTAACAATAATTCCGTGATTTTTATATGCAGTTTATGATTCTGCTGATCTTGCGTCACTCGTTACCAATATTTGCAAACGGAATCGACAGTTACTCTTTACCCGTGTTTATGGTAACAACTCTTTCATCCTTGTGTTCATCTTTTGCAAATTTAACCGCTAATTTCCCATTTGTGACAGTTACTACTCATACGAACTTCAGGAATTGTTGTACCAATCTACTTCATCCTAAGAGCCATCACAGCCTTGTTAAATCGCCGACATCAACAGGTCAGTATTCTAATTACATGTAATTTGTTTGGATTAAAATGGGCAATTTTTTGGTACCAGTTGAAACAGGTCGAGCCGGGAACACTTTTTTCTTCCAAAAGTTAATTATTTCACATGTTTTAAACATAATTACAAATATTACATTATGTCAATAATAGTATGATTTTTTTAATAAAACTATACTTGGGCCAAGGCCTTTGACATGTTCAACCTTTTTTGTAAGGAACCTTTTAACAGGTTACATAATTTGATTCAATAGCTTATTAATAAATGGGTTGAAATTCTCATCTCTAAATAATTTTATTTTGACTTTTCGTCAGGCGTCTGATGCATCAACGTTCTCTTTTTCCTCTTCTGATGAGGAAACCGGTCCAACGCCTTAATTTTCACCATCAATCACTCATCGGTTATGTTCTTGTTGGTATTTGGTGCGATTTGAGCCATCAATCAGGCGTTCTTGAAGTATGTTCTTCAACTTCCAACACACACAAAACATTGTTAAGCACGCAACGGTCTAGATTGGATCTGATGGCAAGACACTTTTTCTTAAAATCTTATTGTATAGTTTGTTTATTCAGGATTCGGTATGTAAATGTTGCATCTACAACAGAAGATGAACTTGAATGATCATTCATATTACAAGCGTCTTTCTTCATTTAAGTTTCTAACATAATTTTACAAGCCAAACCATAATGTGTTTATAAACAAAATAGCAAACAAATTCATCATAATCGAAATGACTGTCGAAATTCGAATTATGAAATTTCAACATCTTAAACAATCCTTCCGTTTGCAACCATGTGATGCCTTCATCCTCAAAGCATTTTCTGCACACAAAAAAAAAAAAAAAAAAGCATTCAACATTTGTGCTTATATGTAGTTACTTTGCTAGAAACTTAAAAAGAGACTAATAAAGACAAAAATATTCTCACATTGCACCTGACTCAACATAATGGAAGAAATAAACAGTCTTACAAAGGATTGTTGGTTGCTAAAAGATTTCAAAAATAAGAACTATAATAATGAAATTTATTAAAATAAAAACTTACTAGCCTATAATTGTGATAAATCACAGCTGACTTATAAAAAAATCTAGAAAATTTCAATTACTATAAGTGAAAGACGAAGTGATTAAAATCACGTAAACTATCCGTATAGATTCACTTTCAAATGTTAATTCTTCGTTTAGTTACAGTTTCTTCTAAAATATATTTAATTAAAAAGTTTTTCTAATGTATGACTTAGGATCATACATCAGAGTACATTTAGTGAAGCAATTATTTTTTAAATACATATTAAATAACTAACTGATTCATTGAATGTAGTATTATAATGTATGTTCCTAAATTAGAAAAATCCATAATCAAATTATGTCGTACTTATCCATTAAAGTCAAAAATGAATAATAGTAAACCACACTTTTTCTTTTATAATTGACAATAACGGAAATATCCAATCATAAAGTATATGCATGACAACGAACACGTTCCCTACATATATCAAAAGTGTTACCTCATTTTGCAACGATGATCACGGATACACACCATAAAAGTCAAAGTCAACCCAAGTAGATCTTGCACAACCATGGCAACAATATTTGAATCTTCATCATCTTTCTTGCTACTCCACAGAAACTACTTGAAGACACTGCTACACAATCAAAACCCACAAATTTTACCATACTATAACCAACACTCAATAATCTCATTACCATAAGAGACATAGTATTGATTTATACTAAATTCTAATACTTATCAATACAAATATACAAATTAAAGAGAAATGATATTTAGTCCTACCAAGTAGACCTACTCATAGGCCTACCTACTTGATAAAATGACATGTGTATTCCACTAGTTCTCTCTCCTAATATTATCCCTTGATTTTGACACGTGTCTTAATCTGATGAGTAGGCCTATAAGTAGGTCTACATGGTAGGCCTAAATACCATTACTCCAAATTAAATTATAATATTAGGAAATATATTTTGAACTCCACATGTTCATGAGTAAAAAGATGAAAATAATAGGATTTAGTACGAAAAAACAATGCAAATTTTCTTACTATATTTAACGTATAATAAAATGTTACTGTGATAATTTATAAAGGATAATCATTATCAATACAAAATAATCTAATCATTCATTGTAGAACTAGAGTACAAATAATCATGCATGGTGTGCACCCTGTAAAGCTGATGTGCTACCAAGAATAAATTCTTTTTAATATCATATACATCACACAACAATTAATTTTTATTTTTTATTTTATTTCATCATCTTCCGGGACTTGCCTGAGTTTTTTCCGGCGAGAGTGGGAATACTCTGTTCATTTCTGAAGAAATTATCAGGATCAACGGCGGTCTTAATCTTCACTAACCGTTCAAAATTCCCCATGAAATACTTCTCCCCGTAAACCTCACCTTCACTGTAACTGTTCTCGCCGGGAGTCATCACTCCGATGTCCAGATCCCGGTAATTCAAAAATGCACCTCTAGGGTTCTTTGACACATATGGTGTCATGAAATCATACATAACCCTACTTTGATTTAAATAATTTCGTTCCAATTCAGGATCAGGTTCGTTCCAGTTAACGGAATATTGGATTTTATACAGGTTTCCGGCACGGTGGGGGAATGGTGTTGCGTCCGCCGAAATCTCGTACATTTTCCCGCCGTATGGGTTGAAAACAAACCCAATTTTACCCAATTCAACCAACTTTTGAAAAATTGATGTAAACCCAGATTCTGGAATTGGGGTTTGTACGTAATCGGACTTTCGTTTTCCGAAATTGACATTGTCGGAGTGACGATCGAGGAGAATTTCTGGCTTCGTCGTGTTTAAATCGAAATTTGCCCAGTAAAGTACCGACTGAATCCAGCTTACTTCGATGCAATCTTCTTTTCGTAAACCCAATTCCGGGAAGTTTTTGGTCATTAAAGCTACTAGCTTATCGGAATCGCCCAAATAATGTGCTATAAATGAAGCCCTACCCGTTCTCCGGCGGTTTACCGTCACCGGTTGTAACAAAACCCTAATAAATAAATCATCATCAATTGTAGGCATAATCGACTGCCATTTATAAACAAGTGCAGACGCGTTTTCTGCTTCCGTTTTCAATATCCGGAAAACGGTGTTAACTTCCGGCACCGGAACTAATTTCACGGTGTACGATAATATGACACCAAAACTACCGCCGCCGCCGCCACGTATTGCCCAAAACAAATCTTCACCCATTGATTTCCTATCCAAAACACGGCCGTTGACATCAACAATCTTTGCATCAGTCACATGATCAACTGTTAATCCGTATTTACGAAGCATAGTGCCGTAACCGCCGCCACTTAAATGTCCGCCGACACCAACTGTCTGACAAACGCCGGCAGGAAATCCGTGAACTTTACTCTTTTCGTAAATCCTATAATAAAGCTCACCCAGCTGCGCGCCGGCTCCGACAACTGCTGTCTCATCGGCGATATTGACATCAATTGAACGGAAATTAAACATATCAAGTATGATAAAATCAGGTTCTGATGAAATATACGAGATTCCTTCGTAGTCATGACCGCCGCTGCGAATCTTAATCTGAACGCCGACTTTTTTAGCGCAAATGACGGTCGCCTGGACTTGAGATTCGGTTGTCGGCGTTATGATAACGGCGGGTTTGGGAGTTGAAGTGGTGTTAAAACGTTGGTTTTTTATGTAGTCTTGGAGGACGGTAGTGTAGGCGGTGGTGTTCACGGTGGAGCTGTAGACGACGGCGGAGAGATCGTCGGCGGATTCCGGCGAGTTTAGAGGGAGGCATTGGAGAAACGATTGGTAAAGTGAATCGGGATCCATGGCGGCGTTTGAAAATGAGAAAAATAGCAGAGTGAGTAGGAAGGAAAACATGACTAATGATTTCATAATTGGTTGATTATTTTAAGACGATATTGGTAAGGGTATTTATAGTGTAGATTGATGTTTGCGCGTTACAAGACTTTTGTAACGGGAAAACACATGGGGTGTGTTTGAAGGTCGTCGGTAATGGCGGATTGTAAAACGTGGAAGTTTCTTGTTTGCAAGAAGTAAACGGTTGTAGGAAAGCGATATTGATAATCAAGAGTGTTTGGAAAATAACTTTTTGGATTAAAATAAGTTACATACTTTGGGGTAATTATGTTTAATTTATATTAATAAAATAATTAAAGAGAAATGAGTAAAAGAAAGGATAGACGAGCCATTTTATAATGCTATTTTCGTATCAAAATAAGTGATATATTTAAAAAAACTCAATTTTTCAGGTAAAAGATTTAAAAGTAATTTAAGATATATTAAAGTGGATAGTTAATGACTAATAAATCTCACTTCTTTTAAATAAAATGATATTAGTGATGTTTAAAAGTAAAAGTAAGAGTAAAAGAAAAATTTTATTTTATTAAATTTGATAATTAGTGGAGAAGGAGTTCACTTTTTACCATATAAGGTTAGTTTTAGAGTGTTTGATTCACCCCTAAATAGAACGTGCATTACTAATTTTAATACGAGGGTAATATTAAAGTAAATAGTTAACGAGTGTAGCTTACTAAAAAAAATTTCTTTCAAATAATGTAATTTTTCAACATGTATTATTTATTTTAAATTATATAAAAAGAAAGTGTCACTTATTTTGAATAACAGGAAGTATGTAATTTTATAATAATATGACTTAAAATTTTTAAAAAAGATTAAAAAAACTTACGATGTTAGGATATTTGTAGATACCTATTTGATATTAAACTTTTCAAAGGTAATATTTATGATGAGATGTCGGGTAGATAATTCAATGGTTTCATACTTTTCTTCTTTTAATATTAGACTATTCTAAGAAAAGTACTTATTTTATAAGATAGAGACAAGTTCAAATTCCAGTTGCCCTTCATTAAATTTTATGTATAGTTGGAGAATTATTAGATATAGGTTATGGTTGACAAATAGTTTTTATTAGAGCAACCACAATGGTTAATCTTTTAAATAACTTATTATTCTTGTCATATCATCTAATAATCCATTAATTAAAAACCTTTTTAATAAATTTTTTTACTAATATTACTAATTTACCTTTATCTATATCAAATGTTTTATAAATGCCCTCACTTATGTAATTTAACAATTTTTATAGCATTACAAAACTTAACATTATTATCAAATGTCTCTTTTATAAATATTATAATGCTTGACCTTAAAAAGTATTAAAATATGATAAAGTTATAATTTATAGTCATAGAAATAATAAATTATTCACATATATAAATATATACATGAGTTTAAATAAAAGAATCAAATATTAAAAGTTGTTCAAATGGTTAGGGCATAATAAATAGTTGGAGTGACCTCTTAAAAATGTCATTCATTCAAATGATAAAAAGTCATTTTAAAGATCATTCAAATAATATCAATCTTTTAAAAAACATGTCATTGGAGATGCTCTTAACTTAATATTTCAAATATTTGAAAAATTAATTTCTACTAGAATAAATATATTGGTTGAATGTCAAAGTTTTTATTTTAAAATAGATGACTTCTATTACAAAAATGACACAATTATATAAAGCATTTGAAAAATCAAATGTTCGAATACATTATAAATAGAAATAATTACTAATTTAGATCGTTCAACCGGTTCAATTTTAATTAAAAACTGATACACTTTAACATTTTCAAAATACCTCGTGTGACTGGTCGTCTTCATAGAGCAGCACTAAGCGGTGAGCAACACTAACTAGAGCAGGACTAAGTGTTGAACAGTACTAACGAGCGGTAGTAACAAGATTGAGCAGTACTAACGAGCAGTAATAACAAGATTGAGCAGTACTAACGAGCAGTAGTAACAATGTTGATAGCAGTAGTAACAAGGTTGAGAGCAGTAGTAATAAGGTTGAGCAGTCTTAACGAACAATAGTAATAAGGTTGAGCAATATGAACTCAGACACGTGGCGGAAGTAACACGAGGATCTTAGTCGCATTTAATCACACTGTCTATATTGGAAAGAATTGAAACTACCAACTTTTTAGAGTATTTTTGTTTTCATTTGATCTAAATTGAGAAACCCCTTATAAATATCTCTTAAAAGTTACATTAAGCATATACTTCTAATATTTATCATCGGATGGACAACAATTTTTTTATCTTTCTTCTGAAAAAATTTGATTTAATTAACTAAAGATGCAATATAGAACACAAATGGTTGACCGCCCGAGTTTGGAAATACGAAGTATAACTTTTTTTAAATAACAACTAATCCCCTAAAACTTTAATACTTCGTAGTTTAATGTTAATAGCTATGCTTTTTGTAACTTAACGTCTACTTAATAAGATATTACTAGTTTTTACATGAAAATATGTGCAATGACCAATCATTAACTCTTTTTGAAGGATTTTTTTTAATAATTATACTAACCTTATATTTTATTCACAATTATTTACCAAATAATCACCATCAACTCTCCTACATATACATAGTAATAAACTTAATAATAGGGATGAATAGAGTTAAACTAATTATTATTGTATCAATAGACAAACAAAACATCAAATGACCTTTGGCCTAACGGTATGGTGTCTGCCTTACATCATTGAGTTTGGGGGTTCAAGTCTCGTCATGCATATATGTACAAATTAAGTGTAAATTAGATTTGCTATTAAAAAGAAATAGACAATTAGAATATATAGTGTCATTCAAGCTCAACTACATTATGTAGTCTACATATGCATACGCGTATGATAAAGAATTTTTTTTTAACTGATTACGGATCATACTAGTAAAATCTTATAAAATCAGGTGAAGTTGATCAACTGAATCATGATACACGATACACGTTATAAAATAGAAAATGGTTTTGAATTTTAATTTGTTTTCTAGTTGAAGTCAGTGATGGAGATCAATTAATGATATAGATATATTTCAAGATAGATTACAATGACAAATGTTGCCAACTCCATACTGAAAAGTGCAAGATACATATGGTTGTGGTTGAAGCCAAGCACCATGAAGGAATCATTCAACATGGATCATTAATTTTGGCCTTTTTAAGTTTGACTAATTCATATAACGCAATTAGACAAATGTACTACATATGTAATAATGGTGTCATATTTACACCCAATTTTAAATTTTTAAAATTTTAAACGAAAATGAAATTATAGTTTTTTTTGGAATCGACAGAAAAGTTAGTTAATACCATTTTTCAGATATAAGATATAATTGAAATGCTTAAAAACACTAAATCAATCCATTGCTAGTTGTTTGATGATGAAAATAGATGGAAAAGATGAAGAACACTTAGGGCTTTTAGAGAGAGAAAGTTAGAGAGAAGGGAGAGAACAATTGCTGGAAATTAAGGAATGATTAATGGCAAAAGTTGAGAATTAAGGTTTACATCTAGGCTTATATACCTTTACCTTAATTCTCTTAATTAATCCTAATTAACTTAAGTCTAATACTAAGCTAAACTAACACAATATGCAATGTTACACATTGCCACTACTACAATTAAGGTCTTATTGTAACACCAAAATTCATTACATAAAGGGCAAAAATCGTTACAATAGGTCTATTGTAACGCCATTTAGACCATTACATTCGTTGCCATTATAATAGGTCTATTGTAACGCCTTTGTAACGGTTGCAAACCTATTGTAACGTCATTGTAACACCTATATTGTCCACCAAATGTACCGTTACAATAGGTTATTCTACCATTACGATAGGTCTATTGTAACGCCATTGACAAATGTAACACCCAATCAACCTATTGTAACGCCAATGACAAATGTAACACATATCAGTCTATTGTAACGCTTCTGGCAAATGTAACACCCAATTTATCTATTGTAACGCCATTGGGATATGTAACCCGAATCTCCTAATGTGCCTATTACCTTTGTAACGTTTTATACATATGTAATATCAAATACTATGATAAAGATCTACACAAACACATAAATTACTTAAATAAGATTTAATATTAGAATCAAATTCATTACAATAATATGTTATACCATTTAACCAATTCAAAATATTCAAAACACTTTAATCGTTCGATTAATGTTTTGTTCTATTGAAAGCATAAACAAAAACAATTCTGACCTTAAACATTGCAGTTTTGAAATCGTTTAGTTGCAGTGTTGTTGATTCGTTTGTAGTTCTATGGTCTCTAGGAGAAATATAATTTTCATCCTTGACGAGAACGAGATAAGTAGTTAGTTAGCTAAAAATCAAATAAATCACATAAAATTTTGAATTTCACTAGTTTGAATAGTTAAAATAAGAACATAGTAATTCCATAGTGAATAAGAAATTTCATATATTTAAATTCAAAGTAGATATTGTTCATCGGTATACAACATATTACGTTTCTGTTACACGATTTGATTCCACAATTATTCAACATGAACAATTAACATGTATATATAAACCCTATGTTAATTTCACAGATAATTTTTAAAGAGTTTATACCAAGACAAACCTCCAGCCCTACTGAGTACATCAATAGTAATCACAACATTCATCAGCTCAAATCCGTTAGCAATCTGAACAACCACCTGCAATTCAATCGAAATCAGCGGAATTCAATTCAAAACTGGTAACAAGTAGCCAAATCGACATTGATCTCTAATTGATTTACATTTCGTGAAGCGGATCCAAAAACGAAGAATCGACAATGAATATTAAATACCTAATTTCATAATCTGACTAAACCAGAACATGAATTAGTACTGAAGGTTAAATTCAACTCACTTAGATGCCAGAAGTTGACTTGAAATCACAAAAGGATATGCATCTAAGGAAGATTCTTCCATCTTCAAAGCATATTTATCGATCTTAATTCTCTGGTATTCCTTGCGCAGCTCTTGAGCCAAATGTGCACCATCGACGACCACCGCTATTACACCATTTCCGGTAACTATTACTCCAATCGTTGCGAGTCGTTTATGATAATCGTCGATTTCTCGTGTTTCCTTTCCCTCTCTACTCCGATCGTTTGAAGATGGGTTTCAAAATATTGGGATTATTACTGACTGTGGTTGTTATATTAGACCTACCTATTGTAACGAATATAAAGTACCTATTGTAACGAATATAAAGGGTGTTACAATTTTACTGTTACAAAAAACTCATAATTGTAGTAGTGTGCTCCTCTAGACTATTCATTACAACTAAATAATACCTAACAATCTCCCCCTTTGTAACAATAGTCTAGGTTGCATATCTTTGAAGTCTTCCTTGTTTGTAAAACTGGAGCTGTGTGTTAAACCGTTGTGCAGTTTTGTTGAAAAATCAGCTTCAACTTTTGATGATCGGTGACAGACATACTTTTAATTGGTTTTTCAACCAATACAAAGTATTCCAGAAGACTTCAGGAAAATCAACGGAATGTAGACCCATAGATAGAGCGGTTAGCAGCGGAAGTCTTTTCTTGAAGTTGTGGCGTTTGTTGATTTGCTGCTGATCCTCGGTTCCTGATGCTTGTTGAAGTCGTAGCGGTGCGGAATATTGACATGATTTGGATTTTCTGACCGTTGTTGATAATGTTGGAGTACGGTCATAAAATCCCTTATCTGATGTATTGACTGTTGTTGATAAGATTGGAGTACAGTCATCAGATCCTCTATCAGACATAGTGACTGTTGTTGATAAGAATTGAGTACGGTCGTCTGATCTTCGCACGAGAAGGTATCAGGGTAACCCATGATCACATAGATTGCCTGTTAGCACAACAGTTACAGAAACTGTGTGACCTACGTTTAGTGTTGGCATTGATGTTAGCACTGGTAGGATTTCCATTCAATCATCGTGGAATACCAATATTTTTGGTATCACTATGAATGTTCCGGCAATATCCCGAAGATATGCTTGGTAGAGTGCCTGTGTCCTAGAGAGATTTAAATCGGTTCTAGACTCTATACGTGGACAAACGAAGGCGAGGACTGGAGGTGGGTCCTCTTTTTCAATACCAACAATCTCCAAATGAGATGTCGATAGTGGATGTGGTTATCTCCGTGATTTTGAAACAAGTACTTTTTGTACTTGAGTGGTCAGTGGGGGTTGTGCATTGCATCACTGGGTCCATGATGTCTTAATCAGAAAGCAACATATGCGATCCGATATAGATGAGGTTACCCGGTCATTTGTTCGGTTTAGGGAGGATTTTCCGTTTTCTTTAACCCTTTCACACACGCTCCTCACTCAACTCACTTTTTCATTTTCAACCACACCCTCGTTTTTTGTTTATACCATGTGATAAGCTGATTTGCACCCTATACTTCATACCCCCTCTCAATTTTTACCTCAGCGCACCCCAATCAAGATCCCATGATACTTGATTCTTCTCACCTAGACCTAGGGACCCTCACTTTTTAGTTCCTATATTATCGGTGGCTCCGGGGAAGATCATGCTGGGTTTAGCAGATCATAGGAGTAATTTGAGAGTGGACTATTACGCTCATGTGCATTTTAATCAGCTTTCAAAAGATGTTGCATTTTAAGAGTTCACATGGATTTTTCTTCGGAATTTTATGTGTTTCCGGTATAAGTTGTAGCCTGAAAGAATGATAGATGTTACGGCACATCAACTTGTTCTTTTTAGGTAACACTGGACTCACATAGAGTATCCGTTAGCACACGGTATGAATCGGTAGTCGTTTGCACAACCGTTGATTCAAGTGTGTGACCTGCGTTTAGAGTTGGCGTGATTTTAGCTCTAGCAGGATTTCCACTCGATACTCGTGAAACATCAGATTGTGATGCCACTACGAGTGTTCCGATGGATTCACGGAGATCCATTTTTTTTGTAGTGCAAGTGTCCTATATTGGAAGGTTCTTGAGGGTGAGAACTAGACACACTGTGCATACAAAGAGACTTAACCCGGGGCAGGAGGTTATTATGATTCAATACCGACATACTCCGAATGAGTAGTCAGTAGCTTTTGTGCTACGTCCCCTATTGAAATGAAACAAATTCCTGTTGAGAGGAATTTGAGTAGTTGGTGGTGGTGTGCATTTGCTTTACAGGGCCAGTAAAGTCTAGTGAAACATCCAACGCATGAATGATCACTCATTTATATGGTTGCCCGGTTTGTTAATGGTTTGGATACACTCAAAGGTGTGTTTTCTTAGATTTATCATGTTTTCACATCACCTTGCACTCACCTATTTCTATACCCTAGACGTATACCCTCACATTTACCAGTTGGCTGAAATATTTCCCTGGGAAGGTAAGGCCGGATCTGGCAGACCATGGGAAGGTATGTCTTTTGAAGTAGTAAGTAACGAGAATTAAAAGAATTTGTAATAAACAGATGCTATCTTTACTAGGGAACTAGTAAAGAGATCGTTTACGGATATTGCAACGACTTATAATTAACGATACAAACATAAAACTTTTTGATTTGGGTAATTTGTTTTTATTTTCTCAATTTTCTCCCCCATAGAAATAATAATTCTCCCCCTAGAATTAATATTTCTCCCCCTTGACAAAACAAAAGTATGAAATGTTTTGAGGATTGAGGACGTACCTTATACATCGTCGGAGGGTGGAAGGAGAGTATTTGCGGTGAAGGTTGATTGAGCTTTGTGCTTTCTGTTGAGAGCGGGTTCTGAGTCTGATGTGATCAGAAGCCATTTTTATCAGTTTTAATAATTAAATTCACACCATTAACAGCATGATTAACTAGACGATAAATTGCAGAATCATAAACAATGCCATAATCTTCTTTCGGAGAAATAAATTGTCTAGAGTCATTACATTTATTTTGAACAGAAAAAGATGAAACTATAGACTTAGGTGGACTAGACTTTTTAAGTAGACTAGGCTTCTTAAGCATACTGGATCCAGTCTGAATAGACTTCTTTGACTGCGTAACTCTTTTGACTTCAGGTTGCTTCATGGACTTCTTCCCTTCAGACTCTAATCTTCGATCTGCAAGATTCAAAATAGGTGGATTAGAACTTCTCTTCAAGATGGTTGGAACTGGGTTTGTCGGTGCTGGCCCTAATAAAGAGGCTTTAGAATTTTGTGAAACAGTATTGTTCGTTTTAGTTTTTAATTCTAAAATGGTGTCCTCTAAATTATGTATTTTGTTTTGAAGTTTTTCTTTTTCTTTATCAAAGGCCTTGTGAGTTTCATCAATTTCAGTTTTTAATTGAACAATTTTCTTTTCTAAAACTAATGGAGGAACATATAGCTTTGGCTCTTTGATTTATTTTAAAATTTGGTTTTCAGGAATGGAGAATTCAGCAGGTGTAATGATTGGAAAGTATTCATTGTGTTCAAATTTTGCTTTCTTCTTTTCGTATGTTGAGTTTAGGGCATTATAATTGAAGCTAATTTGAGCATATTCGTCCTTTTCCCGGCTGAACTTTTCACCTTCTGCTTCTTCATCTGGCATATGAAGGAAGCTTTGTCAGATTCCCAAGTTCATGTAATCGTAGTTATATAAGGTTGGAAGAACATCTGCAGTTTTTCCCAGAGGGCGGATGTTTTCTGCTCCAAGACCCACTTTTGACTTGTACGATCTGAACTCTTTTGGCTGGTTTAATTTTATTGTTTGTTCAGTATGACCCGTTTTCACAATCGTCTGTTCCAGTTTTAAGATGTGTTCTTCAGCATTTTCTTTTCTGACAGTAAGACTGTGTATGATTGCTGACTGTTCATCGATTTCCTTTTTAAAGTTGTTTGTTATGTTTGTGATTTGTTCATTTAGTTTTTGAATTTCGTTGTCAGCCGTCTTCAACTTATCTTGATAGTCTTTCATCTTGATGTCTGCAGACTTCATCCATTTTTGCTCTCGACTTAGTTGATTCGCCAAGTCATTTATCAGCTTCTTGGAGTCGTCTTTATTACTTGACACCGTCTTCATGTTTTTCAGGTTTGAAATTTCAATGTTTTTTGTATTAATAATGTGATTTAGACGATTGACCTCACTGGTGTGAGCGGCATGAAACTATGACAACTGTTGTTGTAACTCTTGTGTTTTTTGATTTGAAAGGTTATTTTGATTGACTTGAGGAACAAGAGTTTCAAGTTGACGACGAAAGGTTAAATTTTCTGCCTTTAATTTTGAGATTTGTGTATTTGATTCATTGGTTGAATTAGCTTGTGTTTGTAGACTATTTTGTAATTCAGAAATTTGAAATTTATAAGCAGATTTTGACGTAGACAACTGATTTTGTAATTCCTTGTTTACTTGAGTTATTTGAAGAGAACATTGACTTAATTCACTTAAATCGTTTTAAAGTTGTTCCTTTTCGGATTCTAAAGAAGTGATTTGTTTTGTCAGTTGTGATTTCTCATCAATTTTAAGAAAAAGTTTTTCATTTAACAAGGAATTCTCTGATTCATCAGTGTTTGAGTCAGGTAATAAAGAGTCGAAAGAAGAAGAGTTTACCTCATTTTCATCATTCTCAGGTATGCCTAGCTCTGCTCTTAGTTCGTTTGATCTCGCCATAAAAGCCAGGCTGACAGTGCATTCCTGTTCCTCTTGATCATCTGAGTCTTCCAACCACTGTAGGTCCTCAGCCAGTAGGACCTTGCCATTTTCAACTTGCTTAGCCATGAGCATTGTCCTTTTGAAGTATTCAGAGTCTTTCACCTTAGGCTTCTTGCATTCTTTAGCAAAATGCCCCGTCATACCACAGTTGTAACATTTCTTAGGTGGCTCAGTAGATGAAGATGAGGTTTTGTTGTTCGGGGTTTGTGAAGAGGAGTTGAATTTGAAGTTTGAGGATGATCTGAGGTTGTTGTTGGTTGGCTTGTTATAGTACTTGTTATTATAACTTGAAATGAGAGCCAAGGCTTGACGAACCGAATCTATTTCATCTTTCGTCCCCGCAGGGATCAGAGCCTCTGGTTCTTCATTTACCACTTCTTTTGATTTTGATGCAATCATTGCTTCATTGATACCTTTGTTGAGAGCTAGGTTTTGTTTGGCCAACATTGCAAGAGTGTCAGCAGTATCTTGCCTAGTTTTGGCGATTCCTCTCACCATGGGTTCATTTTGATGTAGGTACTCATATAATTCATGAATATCTATGGAGCTTAAGTCTTTGTGCTGCATCGCACTGTTGCCAAACATCTCCCACTCCGGTAGTAGGGATTGGATAAATTTGATGTTAATTTCAAGTTTCTCTTTGATGAGTTTGTTCTTTCTGAGATCATTGAGAATGTTGCATAATCTGAGGTAGGTTTGCTCCAATTCTTCTCCCGGTGTAGCTTTAAATTGACCGTAGGTGTTTAGGGTGGATACCAATCTTAGCTTTATTACCCAGGTCAATACCCTCCATTTGCTTTTGGATCTCATCCCAGAGCTCTTTTCCCGTCCGAAACTATTAGGCTGGTGTAAATTTCATTTGTGATGCCTTGTAGCATATAGGAGTGTGCGTACACATCAGCCCTAGCCCTATCCTTCTGCTCTTAGGTGTATTCCGACGGGGGAATTTCGATTACACCACCAGGTAATGCTGGTTCGGAGTTTGGGGCTGGTGCCAATGCACGATAGAACTTTGCGGGTCCGGTTGTAAGGGAGTCAGGGATATCTGGAACGGAATGTTGGCTCAGGATGAAATGGAGAAATCGTTTCTTCCATTGACCGTATTCTCCTCGTTAGAGAACAGGTGGTTTAGTGTCTGACCCAATGGACAAGGCGTCCTTGGAAGTCATTTCTTAGTGGTAAGAAAAACAACCGGAAGAAAAAAAATAAGTGTGGAGAAAGATTTCGGGCCGAAGACTTGTAAGAGTTCGGGCCGAAGATTCAGTATTGTTCGGGCCGAAGATTGTTTATAGTTCGGGCCGAAGACTTTGAAGAAGTTCGGGCCGAAGATTGAGCAGAAGTTCGGGTCGAAGATTCACCAGTGTTCGGGCCGAAGATTTGGCTTAAGTTCGGGCCGAAGATTTGGGTTAAGTTCGGGCCGAACTTGTTACTATTCTCGGGTCGAGAACAGTTGCGTCGTTCTTGAGCAGAATAGCTCCGAACAGCTATGAAATACCACTAATTTGATCATAACACGCTCGTTTCTTAACCAAATTCTTTGATTCTTTTTGCAAAATGACCCAAAACCTTTTTCCTTCAATCCATTACTACAATCTTAACCAAAAACAACCTAGATCTAATAGGAAATTTGAATTTATAAGGTTTTTGAAGCTTTAATGGTTTTTACTAAAAATCCAAATTCTTCATTAGAATGGATTGGATTCGATCCTAACTTGATCATAAGCTTAATATATTAACAAAATGAAGCTATTCAATCCATAAGAACAAGAATTAATACCTCAAATCCGTTTTTTGATTTTAGACCCCTTTTTCTTCAAAAACCTTGATAAACCCTTTTGATCTTCTGATTTGAGCAGCAAGCAATGGAAATGGATCGTTTTCAGAATGAAATTAAGCTCTGATACCAATTGAAATGCTTAAAAATACTAAATTAATCCATTGCTAGTTGTTTGATGATGAAAATAGATGGAAAAGATGAAGAACACTTAGGGCTTTTAGAGAGAGAAAGTTAGAGAGAAGGGAGAGAACAATTGCTGGAAATTAAGGAATGATTAATGACAAAAGTTGAGAATTAAGGTTTACATCTAGGCTTATATACCTTTACCTTAATTCTCTTAATTAATCCTAATTAGCTTAAGTCTAATACTAAGCTAAACTAACACAATATGCAATGTTACACATTGACCCCCTAGACTATTCATTACAACTAAATAATACCTAACAATAATGGTAATACCATCACAATATGTATAACTACTTTATATTTAGATATATCAATGGTTGTTAAAAGTCCGATGCTTGGAGTCTTGGGCGTCTTAATTGGTTGTTGACCATGTATAGATTGACAATCGCAATTTAAAATTTGAGGTATTTGATCCCTAATCTAGCTCATATTCGCTATAATTAAAGCTTTTGTTACAACCACCCATGAAAAAAAGCTGAAAAATATTACCGCCTACATATTTTTTCCTTAGTTTATCACATTTATTTTTAAAACAATATTCTAAATTTTGAATATCTGCACGATCTACTTTTGCTACAAGGTTGGTCATTGTTGCGTCCTGATTTTTGATCCTCCGTTCCGAACGGTTCTTCGAGTTGGATTCCTGAAAACAAAGAGAAACTCTAAGTCAGGTGTCCTCCAAAATGATCTTCCGGAAGAACACTCCGATGCTTAAGTAAGTTATTTATATCGACGGGAGGCCTTGAGAGTAATAAATATAAACAATAAATGAGAAGTGTAGTTAATGTGGTCTTCGCTAAGACCAACTCCCCTATTTATGGGCTAATCGATTGAGCGGGAAAACGGACGGATCCGTGAGCGGGAGAATGAGGGCGCCTTGGTCCACATTCTCTATTGTCCTTCGGTTATTAGCCTGAGACGAAACCTTCTATCCTGCGGACAAAGCTAGCAATCAGGTTCGAGCCTTGCTCGCATTAAATGCACTCTTGGCTTGAGGTTGTTTTTCCTTAAAACTTGGTCACGCTTAGAAAAGGCTTTGGGACTTGTAGATGGATGATGACTTCTTACAAGTCCTTCATTTTTTTTTTTTTTGAACAGCAATGAATTATATTAAATTAACTCTAGCAAAAAGCTAGAAAAAGTAGGTTACAAAAATGCTAGTTGAGATTAGGATTACAACACCAATCTAGCCAATTTACATTTAGAAATTCCCCCTATTTGAAATCCAAAGAAATGAAAGAAATTTAACATCATCTCCTAGCGTGTCTTGTCTAGGCTTCTTTGCTTGGAAAGTTGTCTCGTTCCTGAATCGCCACAACGTCCAGAAAATAGAAAGAATAACCACATTAAAAAGTTTTTTTTATTTTTTTCCGCTAAGGAGAGAGAGTCCGCTAGACGTAGAGCATCCGAGATGCAACCTGGAATAGGAGTTTGAATTTTCCACCAACATAGAGTAGTAACCCAAATATTTCTAGCCACTTTACATCGAAGGAAAATGTGATCTTCATCTTCAACGTCATCATCACAAGAGGGGCATCTAACGGACCCTAAATCTATTCCTCTTTTATCCAAATTAATTTTATTGCGGAGCCTATTTTCAGCGAGCCGCCATGTTAAGATGTTGACTTTTCCCGGCACAAGGTTGTTCCAATAGAATCCATATTCTACTCGAGGAGTATTGTTTCCAACCATTAAGATTTTTCTCATTAAGATTTTTCTCATCCCGTTAACCGTAAATTCTGAAGTTGGGCCAATTTTGCATATCCAAGAATCTGTATCACTTGAAAAAGACTACATTTGATTAAATAGCTCGTTTAATATTTCCAAGCTCTCGAGTTCCGTAGCCGTTCTTGGCTGCCTACGCCAAGTCCAAGAAGGTCGTAAGGCATGATGGGTTGCCTGAGAAATTGGGCCGCCAAGAAAAGAGACATGGGTCTCACCAGCCTGCTGCGTAATGCATGGGGATTGATGGATTTGGCTTTGAGAGGAATCGTGCATAAATGGACCAATGACAAAAGAGGCATTCCTTTCAAACATATTTTCTTCCAAGCTACTGTTGTTGAAATCAGCATTTGCATTATTAGACTCATTTATTGATAAAATAATATTTACATTATCAATCTCAAATCTCTCATCCACGGTGCAAAAGGGGTTAGAATCAAGTGAAAAAAGACAATTAAATTCTTCTTTAAGTGTTGATCCACCGATCCAATTATCAAGCCGAAATTTCGTATCCATTCCGTTTCCTATTCTTTTCTTAAACATGTTAGGAAGATTAATATTGTCAACCATTAAATCATTTTGTAAGTCCATGATTTGATTCCACGGCCCGGCCCCAAGACATGAGATTTTATCTCCCCCGTTTCCATGAATGGATTTAATTACATTGCACCAAAGAGCCGACGGTTCATTACGGAAACGCCACCACCATTTACTTAAAAGAGATTGATTAGCATGTCGAAGACTACCAATCCCAAGCCCTCCACATTTAATTGGGGCAATCACCTTATCCCAAGCAATCCAAGAGATTTTTTTTCCTCCAAGTTACCTCCCCAAAAAAAATTCCTTCTAAGCCCTTCTAGAGTTTTTAACACGGATACTGGAGCTTTGTAGAGAGAAAAATAGTAACATCCAAGACTTCCCAACACGGATTTGATGAGGGTGAGTCTTCCACCATAAGAAAGGGTTTTAGCTTTCCATTTAGATAACTTTCTTTTGAAAGAGTCAATGAGAGGGTTCCATTTGATAATTTTATTCATATTAGACCCGATTGGAAGGCCAAGGTAAGTAGTCGGGAATTGGGATGATTGACAACCAAGAATGTTAGCAAAACTATTAATCGCCGAATTGGGAACTCCAATTCCAAAAAGTTTGCTTTTAGAGAAGTTTACCTTGAGACCAGAAGCCATGTGAAAACATTTAAGCAACCGAGAAAGATTTTTAACGTTCTCCAAAGACCAAATTCCCATGATAAGAGCATCATCGGCAAATTGAAGGTGAGAGATTTCAATATTGTTTTTACCTACCTTAATGCCATGAAATATATTGTTTATTTTTGCACTAAGAAATGTAACATGAAGAGCTTCCATGGCAATGATGAATAAAAAGGGAGATAGTGGATCTCCTTGCCTAATCCCTCTTTTAATTTTGAATTCATTCGTGGGGGAGCCATTTATAAGAACGGAGGCTTGAGCCGATTGAAGCCACCCATTTATCAATTTTCTCCACCCGTCACTAAAACCCATTTGAGACATAATTGAGTCAAGAAAAGACCATTCGAGAGAGTCAAAAGCCTTTTCAAAGTCAATTTTAAAGAACATACATTTCGTATTCTTTTTTCTAGCCCATGCAATAATTTCATTAACCATCAAAGGTCCATCAATAATTTGTCTTTTAGAAATGTACGCCGTTTGAACATCACTAATAATTGAGCCAATGACCTTGGATAACCGGATGGCTAAACATTTAGCAATAATCTTGTATTGACAACCAATTAAACTAATGGGTCTATAGTCTCCCAAACAAAGAGGGTCATTGATTTTTGGAATGAGAGAGATGAAAGAAGAGTTGCACCCCCTTGGAATATGACCCGATCTTTCAAAGTGTTTTACATATAAAAAAATATTATTCCCGATTGCATCCCAATTTTTCTTTATAAATTTGAAAGTGAACCCATCCGGTCCGGGAGATTTATCACCACTACAACTCCAAACCGCATCTTTTACCTCCTCAAAAGAGAACGGTCTATCAAGAATAATAGAATCCTCATTTGAAATGGTCTTAAAATGAGGATTATTAAATGACGGTAACGAGTTAGGCGTCGAGTCGAATTTCTTCTTGAAAAAGTCAAACACATGAGACTGAATTATGACAGGGGAAGTGACCCATGAGCCTTCTATGGTGATTCCATTAAGTTTTGATCTCGCAAGTTTATTATTTATCATCCCATGAAAGAATTTAGAGTTTTCATCCCCTCAACGGCCCATTTTATTTTAGCTTTTTGTTTTAGATCAAGAATAAAAGAATGTTCAAGATTTTCAATACTTTTCATATAATTCATTCTATCATCTCTTTCCTGAGGCGAGAGAAGCACATATTCGGCCTTATTGTCAAGGTTATCAACTTTACGTTTAAGCTCCTTAAGGGAAGAAGCTTCTTTTGTTACCACATCGGATCTCCACAATTTGATATCACCTTTAAGGTTCTTCAATTTTTTTAAAAGAAATAGCCGGATGATTGGACGACTCAACTCGTGACCACGAAGCTTGAAATATATCATTAAAATCTTTATGAAGCAACCAAGAATTGTAAAATTTGAATGGAATTGGACCAAAATCAACAATCTTATTCTTAAGGATAAGAGGGCAATGATCGGAAAATTCTCGAGGTAGATCTTCAAGTTGTGCATTCGGCCAGAGAGAATTATAGTGAGATGAGACTAGGATTCGATCAAGTTTGCTCAATTTTGCCCCGTCCGGGCTCATTCTAGTGAATTTCTTACCTCCCATGGGGAGGTCAAAAAGGTCCGAGTCAGCTATAAGGTTATTAAAATGGTCGGCACCCCCCTGACAAAAATGAGTACCTTTTCTTTCATCTCTTGATCGAACTTCATTAAAATCGCCAATGACGACAGTGAGAGAGTTGTGGTTGTTTATTAAACCGGAGATGTTTTTCCAAAGAATAATCTTCTTATTTAAATCTTGAGGAGCATAAACTATAATCATTAAGCATTTGATATTATAAGAAGATAAAGTTCCGATTAAAGCAAGAAACCCTTTTCCTTCTATCTTGGAGGACATATTGAATATAGAAGGATTCCAAATTGCTATTATTCCACCCGACTTTCCAATGGGATTTTGAATGGCAAAGTCACACCCATTATTTCCCCATAAGGAACAAATAAAAAATTGATCAACCTTTGAGCTCATCGTTTCTTGAATATCGGTAAAATCAATTTTATTTTCATAACAAATACGCTGAACCCAATTGATTTTTAGGATGCATCTCACTCCTCTAATATTTAAAGATGCACAATTCATTAAAAACCGGTTGTGGCACCATTTCCAATTGTGAGACATTGAAGATCATTATCTTTACCATTCATCTCAAACCCAAGCATATTTCCAATAGATATGGTGTTCTAAATTTCCTCCTCACCGGAAGAGGACGGAAAGTCCGGTGAGGTGGGGTCAGCCGAATGAATGATTCTATGATTGCATCGCAAAATATTAGAATCTGAATCCGAAATATTGGAGGTTTCTATGCTTTCGTTTTTATTTTTTCAAGAGTTAAATATTTTCCTTCCTTTCCCTCCAATCCCATTTAAAGCATCAATTAATTTTAAAGAGATAAATTTTTTGCTTCGTAAACACGTGCCGTTTTTTACTATCTTTTTTGATTGAGCAGAATCATTACCTTGATAAACTTGAGGGTGCCCACTCGCAGCAGAAGCTTTTGGACGTCAAATGTGTTTAAACAAGGATTAATATACCCGGCTTCGCTCGGGGTTGAAATTTTTATTCTTTTTAAAAACCTTAATTTATTTTCAAACTTTATAAATGATATTTTGTAACTATAAATTAATGTAACGTCCGCACTTCGTTGCGGTGCAATTGGCTAGTATAATTGCGTAAAACAGTTATATATGTTTATGGATAAAATTTTAGAAACTTTTAGAGTATAATTATTTTCACTTAGGTCTTTACAAACTTTTTTCTTAAAAATTCTGATATACCAAAATAAATTAGCTATAAATTTGCTTTTAACAAACACAACATAAACAATTAGTTCCTCCGATTCAAATTAAGTGATATATTTTCCTTTTTGGGGTGATTCAAAATAAGTGATACACTTTGAAAAATTACCTTAATAGTAGGACCCACGCCCACTAACTATCAAATAAACATATACTTTTTCCGATTTAAAATAAGTGACACACTTTCCTTTTTAGGGTGATTCAAAATAAGTGCAACGCTTTGAAAAATTACCTTATTTGACAAAAAAAATTGTATGACCCCACAACCACTAACTATTTACTTTAACAACGTTAAATGACTTTAGTTTTAAACAATATTAGCCCCCACTTTATTCAAAAGGTGTGAGACTCATTCTTCACTAACCATCCAATTAGTTTAATATAAACATTATTATAATCTTTTGCCTAAAAAACCGTGAAACTTAAAGTGTGTCACTTATATTGAATCGGAGGAAGTATTACTCTTTTATGATATTTTCTCTTCATTTTGAAACCTGTTGTTCATATTATTATCAAATAAACATACATTTTAGAAATATTTTAGCACCAAAATAAATTTATAAATAAATAAATATATATATTTCAAAAGAATTAAAAGAAAAGTAAAAAAAAAGCCAATAAATATTGATACAACATCTAACTTTCAGGATACAACTTAAGCATCCTACCAACTGCATTGGACTGTAAGAATTATAATTTATTACGTATAATATCTAAAATAATATTACTAAATGGCTAAAACTAAACGGAGGTTTTCTCTTTTCCGTTCCGTTTCATAATTGTAATGAATAGGACTTTGAATGGGAAATGTACTATAAGGGGAATTGACCTTTATGTAATTTCTTTTGGTTTGGGCCTGGAGGAAACATTTTAAATTTACTCTTTGGAGGGGACAGCGAGTGCTTAATTAAAAGCCCAGGTTCCGAATTGATAGACATAAGAGAAGTAATCGGCCCATCAACTGAAGTCATTGCCAGCCCATTAGCCAATTTCGACCCATCAACTAAATCTTTTGAACTTACTGGATTATCTTGTTGAGGAGAGAGTTGCCGACAAGGACCTGGCACATCCCGAAAAAGCAATTTGTCGTTGACTTCCAACTTGCCAGAGTTAGCAGCGAACGATCATGCGTTCTTTCATCAGAAGGAGAGACATAGCTTTCGGCCTCCCTCTGATCAGTTACCCGAACTGTTTCTTTCTCCGACGAACCGTTAGCTTCACCGTTGTAAAATTCCGACGAATTGTTAACCTTACCTGTGCAAAAATCCGATGAGTAAGGTTCAGATCTATTTTCATCTACCTCCCAAATTTTGTTTTCTGATGTATCATCTGAATCGTTAGATACCGTGTTACTGCTTTCCGAGAAACCAAAAAATGGTTCGTAGTCGAACACCTCTTCAGTTACTCGAGACTGACACAAAATACCATCAACTTCAATCTTAATGGTAGAATTAATTAGATCCATCTCTGAGGTTAGAATACATATTTTTCCAAATGAACGGTTTAATTTATGTGGTTCACACAACTCGGGCAGAACAATTGATCCCCAAATTTCACCAACCTTAGGAAAAGCTTCATAGAACCAAGCACATGGGGTATTCCTTCTATTTTTAACCAAGCCAGCCTTTTATCAATAGATATATTGTTTCTCCAAGATTCCTAATGAGGTACGGTACGAACCTCTCTACATCCGGACGCCGGATACGTTAGACAGACGGACCGAACCAAATACCGTCTGAAGGAAGGACCGGAACATAGTCATCATTAGGTTGCAAGTCCCCAAACTCTGATTAAGCGTGTCCGGGTTTCAGGGGAAAGTTATCCTCGAGCCATGCTTGCATTAAATGGAGGTAAGGTCTGACGATGACCGGCGCTATGGTCCGGAGGATACAAGCAGGCAGTGGGTGGAGGACCGAGGGATAATGAAAGATACGGACCAAAGGCCGTATCTTATTTTCCCACTCCAAAGGTTGTCCTCCTTTCCCGCTCAAACATGCAACCCCATAAATAGAAGGTAAACCTCGGTTAAGGAGGCATTCAATACTTCTCATTTATTACTCTCACCTACATTTTCCCTTCTCAGTCCGTATACGACCTTACGTCGATCATATTGACTTACTTAAGCATCGGAGTGTCCTTCCAGAAACCCTTTCTGGAGGACTTCTGACTTAGGGTTGCTAGTGATTTCAGGTACTACTCATACAAGATCATCCGGACCGAAGACCTCAAAATCAGGACGCAATATTTGGCGCCATCCGTGAGACCTAAAACAAAATGGTCTTAGAATCTGCGACAAAAGGAGGGGACCGCTCGCCGGTCCTAACCCGAATCGAGCAAACTCCCCTCTCCGCCTCGACGCTGATCGACACTACCGTATGCCCTCCTCCTTTTGGGGCTAGTGGAAGCGAATCAACGAAAGAAGACCTTGAGGAGTTCAGGCTCTTCTGTAAATTCCGGAAATTAAGGGATGCGGAGAAGAATCAAAGAGGAAGGAGAGACGGAGAGCGAGTATGTGAAGTGGGAAGAACGTTAACCTACTCAAGTGAAGAAGAGTCCGCTGACTCTTCCACAGAAAGTGCTTCTAGGGAAGAAACCCCTTCTGCTCGAGCGATGGAAGAAAGACCTCGAAGAAGAACAGAAACAAGAAGTCAAGCTCGGGGAAGGAGTGAAACCCCACCACGTCATTCCTCCGTCTCTCGAAGCTTCCGGTCTCCCTTTGTGGATGACATAAATGAGATGACCATTCCGAAAGGCCTCAAAGGGCCACGAGTCAAGCCTTACGACGGAACTGGTGATCCGGACGATCACGTGGCAAGCTTCCGGTGGGCTGTGAGAATGATCCCTATGGATCCAAGACTGTGGTGCTTATACTTCGCCGGAACGTTAGAAGGCTCCGCACGATATTGGCTATCTAGCCTTCCTCATAGAAGTCTAGCCAGTTTCGAGGAACTAGTCACACAGTTTTGTCACAGTTTCATTCAGCAAAAGAAATACCAGCAGCGTTCTCAATCTATAATGGCATGTAGACAGCGCGAGGGGGAATCCAATAAGTCCTACTTCAAAAGATTCAATGAGCAAAGCCGGAAGATGCCGGTGCGGGAAGACTCGCTCATCATCGCCGCCTTCACGTACGGGTTAAGGGAAGGCGAGTTATTTCGCGAGCCGTCCAAAAGGTATTTCGTCAAGGCTGACGATATGATTAATGCGGTGAACAAAGTGCTGAAGCAAGAAGAAGAAAGTGCGGAAAAGCTAAGGTTCGAAGCACAAGAGAAGAAAGGAACGACTAGTTCCAGCTCTTACAAAAATGACGGAAGAATTAAAGGAACATTCCGAGCCGGATACGGAGGAAGATCTCCGTACCAAAAAAGACCCCAAGAAGGAAGACCCCCGCAAGAGCGATACGGCTCGTCCCGATAAGAGACCTATTCTTCTTACGAATCCCGCAGGCCGGAGGCAAAGGGAACCAGGAAGCGATACCGTAGGGACCCCAACGCCTATTGTGAATTCCATAAGATCATGGGACATTCGACGGCCTCCTGCGAGATTTATAAAAGGGAAAAGGAAGGTCTGGGAGGAAAGACGGAAGCTGCGGGGGCAGAACCTCCAGCCAAGAAGGAAGTGGTAGCGTACAACACAGAGATCTTTGCCTTGGAAGGAGAACCATCAACCCCTTCCTTAGGAAATAGATATAAAGGGATAGTGGAGTTTGGGAGAGGGGAGCCCGTTCCGGAAGGATATGTGGGAACGGAACCCCTAGTTATTTTTGGTATAATAGCTAAAGTCATGGTGCGTCGGATTTACGTTGATTCAGGAAGCTCAGCTAACATCATGTATAGCCACTGTTTCGAGAAGTTCCCCCCTGATGTTAAGTACCTCCTGAAGCCTGCCTTGGGAACGGTCGTGGGTTTTGCGGGACAGTCGGTGTGGCCGAAGGGGAAGATATACCTCCCTTTTACGCTGACTGATTGGGAAAAGGATAGCCGCAAAACCATCCTGGCAGAGTTTATTATTATCGACGCACCCTCGAGGTACAATGCTATTTTAGGCAGAACCGGCATGTGGCAGCTTCAAGCGGTTCCGTCAACCATTCACGGCCTGCTAAAGTTCCCTTCGGAACATGGTGTTATCACTGTTCGGAGCATGCCCATGCCCCCCTTGGAATGCAACACTATCACTCACCAGGATAGTTGGACGGAACAGAATGAGATCCAATTGGTGGTCAACTCCAAATACCCGGACACCAAGGTCCAGATTGGGGGAAAGCTCCCCCGGCAGCTGCAAGAAGGGTTAGGAGACCTCTTAAAAAAGTACAAGCATGTGCTTGCGTGGGAACCTAAAGATATGACCGGAGTCTCAAGGGAGGTTACAGAGCACCGCTTAGGCTTAAATCCGGCCTTCCCTCTGGTCAAGCAGTCGAAACGGGTCATGGCTAAGCAAAGAAACGAGGTAGTTAATAAGGAAGTGGTCAATTTGGTTGCTGCAGGAGTCTTGAGAAGTACCCAATATCCGGAATGGATAGCGAATCTAGTTCTAGTCAAGAAAGGTGACGGGTCGATGCGTATGTGCGTAGACTTTAAGGACCTAAACAAAGCATGTCCGAAAGATAGCTATCCCCTCCCCGAAATTGAACAGAAGGTGGAATCCTTAGGAGGATTCCAATGGAAGTCATTCCTAGATGCTTACAAGGGGTATCATCAAGTGCAGATGGCGCAGGAAGATGAAGAGAAAACCTCCTTCCATACGGAGAAGGGCACCTTTGGTTATGTAAAGATGCCGTTCGGCTTGCGCAATGCCGGAGCCACTTACCAGCGGTTAGTGGATAAAGCTTTTCGGAATCAAATTGGTAGGAACTTGGAGGTATACGTGGATGATATGGTCATAAAGAGTAAGACGACTGACGACTTGTTAAAAGACGTGGAAGAAACCCTGCTGCAGTTACAAAAGATCAACATGAAACTCAATCCTAAGAAGTGCTCCTTTGGCATGGACGAAGGAAAGTTTCTAGGCCATATCGTTACTACGTCCAGAATGCGAGCCAACCCCGAAAAGGTGGAAAGCCTGTTAAAGATGAAAACTCCCCGTACGGTGAAAGATGTCCAAAGCCTTAACGGGAAGTTGGCAGCTTTGGGCCGGTATTTGGCTAAGTCGGCGGAAAAATCCATACCATTTTTTAGAGCTTTACACGGGTGCACGAAGAAAGGGATGGTGGAATGGACGGACGAAGCCGAAAAGGCTTTCGTCGACCTAAAGCAGCATCTCAAAACCATTCCTGCCATGACCAGCCCTATTGAAGGAGAACCTTTAATTATCTATTTGTCAGCTAATACGGAGGCAATTAGCTCCGTACTTATAGCCGAGCGGGATAAGAAGCAGATGCCTATATACTTCGTTAGTCGTGCTTTGCAGAATGCGGAACTGAACTACTCAATGATCGAAAAATTAATATTGGCTTTAGTATACTCCGCTAGGCGACTAAAAAGGTATTTCCAAGCACACACAATAACAGTGTTAACCAACCAACCTATCAAGACCATTCTACTTCGACCAGAGCGTTCAGGACAGCTGACAAAATGGGCGATTGAGTTAGGAGAACATGATATTACCTTCCGTCCAAGGCAGAGTATAAAGGGTCAGGTGTTGGCAGATTTTTTAGTGGAAATGCCGGAAGAAGATAACGTGTCTTTAGCGGAGGATGCATGGCTATCATCCGAAAAAGCTCCGTCTGGTTTGTACTGGCACATGTACACGGACGGAACGTCAAGTGTTGAAGGTTGCGGGGCAGGAGTGGTCTTGACCGGACCAAATGAGGAGAGGGTAACGTATGCCCTCAGGTTTGACTTCAGGTGCTCGAACAATGAAGCCGAATACGAGGCGTTGTTGGCAGGTTTGAATCTAGCAAAAAGCCTGGAAATTAGCAGAATGAAAGCTTTTACGGATTCAATGCTGGTGGTAAATCAAATCAGGGGGTTGTACGAGGCTAAGGAAGCCCATATGAAGAAATACTTGGCGAAGGCCAAGGAAGTAATCTTAGAATTCAAGGAGTTCGAAATCACTCAAGTTCCTAGAACAAGGAACAAGGAGGCAGACGCTTTAAGCAAGCTAGCGTCTATGCTATTTTCTCACTTAACAAAAAAGGTGCTAGTAGAAGTACTTGCAGAAAGAAGCATCGAAGAAGGGCATGACGAAGCAATGCACATAGGCCCGGAGGAAAAATGTTGGACCTATGGAATGTGGAAATACCTTCAGGAGGGAACGCTCCCGGAGGACAATAAGGAGGCCCGGAAAATTCGGATCAATGCGGGGAAGTATATGGTTAAAGGTGGGATCCTATACAGAAAAGGCTACTCAACCCCATGGTTTAAATGTCTGAGTAAAACGGAAGGGATAATGGCCATAAAGGATGTTCATGAGGGTCCGTGTGGATCGCATTCCGGCTCTAGAACACTCACGCAGAAGCTCTTCCGAGCAGGGTACTTTTGGCCAAGCATGTCGGCCGATGTGAAGGAGTATGTCAAGAAGTGTAAACAATGCCAGATGTACTCGGACGTTCCCAGAATGCCCGTAGTAAACCTAACGAGTATCACAAGCCCGTGGCCGTTCTGCCAATGGGGAATAGACATCGTAGGTCCTTTCCCAAGAGCGGTCGGAGGAGTCCAGTTCCTTGTGGTGGCGGTTGATTATTTCACAAAATGGGTAGAGGCAAAGGCGTTGGCATGTATATCAGGTGCTAATATCGTAAAGTTTATTTGGCAACAGATTGTATGCAGATTTGGCTTTCCTCACACTATCATCAGTGACAACGGAAAGCAATTCACCAATAATCCTTTCAAGGAATGGTGTGCTAAAATGTCCATTCGTCAAAATTTTACTTCCGTCGCACATCCCCAAGCAAATGGTCAGACGGAAGTCACAAATAAAATGATAGTCAAGGGGATCAAGAAGCGATTGAGCCAGACGAAAGGAGGATGGGTGGATGAGCTGCAAATTGTCTTATGGGAATATCGAACGACGGCAAGGAGTGCCACAGGGGAAACCCCATATAGCTTAGTATATGTGACGGAGGCAATGATTCCCTTGGAAACAATGTTAAATTCCCCAAGGGTAAATAACTTCCGTCTGGAGGGTAATGAAGAAGCTCTTCGGCACAACCTAGACCTGGTCGAAGAACGTCGGGCAAACGCAGCAACTCGGCAAGCAGGGTACAAAGTACTAACGGAAAAGTACTACAACAAAAGAGTATGAGGGTTGGCGTGCAGGGTTGGAGATCTAGTGCTACGGAAGAACGAGGCAAGCTTGCAAATAAAACCAGGCAAGCTATGCCCAAACTGGGAGGGGCCGTATCGTATTAAGGAAGCAAGACGGGACGGGTCGTACGTGTTGGAAACGACGGACGGAAGCCTAGTTCCTCGAACGTGGAACATGAGGAACTTGCGAAGGTTCCATTTCTAGTTAAGGTAGTTGAACGTGTTTAAAAGCCCCTCTACATTAGTAGGATACTAAGGGGCACATCTTGTAAGAAGCAAACCGAATGAACATGCCAGGAGCAGGATATTTTGTCATTAATAGTTGTTCGAACACATGACACAATCGATAAACGAATAAAACGAGAAATAAACGAAAACATATAGCAGAAGCACATGCATATGATCATAGCTATGAAAGGGCTTCATGGATAAACCGGAAGGTATCATGAGTCCATTTCCAGACGAAAACCGGAACCATAACGAATAACGAATAATTCACTCGTCCGTAACTTCCTTAATTAGGGATGCCTTTTTAAGTAAGTAACAATATAAACTTGTGAAGCGACGAATGACAAAAAAAAAAAAAAAAAAAAAAAAAAAAAAAAAAAACAATAATAAACAAAAGTAGGAAACAAACTTTAAATAAACGCGTCCACATCGCAAAGATTACAAATACATCAGGCCCTGGGGGCAAGCGTTACAAAAAAGGAAATTACAAAAGAACGAACAAACAGCCTTCATGAGGCATAAACTAGGAGGGACGGGCGGAACTCTCTCATATTCCCTCGGCTCCGGTAGGAAGCTTGGCAACTAACGCCTTCAAATCTTCTAGGCTTACAACGCCTTCTTCAAAAGAACGGATGAGATCGTAGTCAGGTGCTACCAGATCCTCGAAAAGACTCATTATCTTTGCCTGGGCTTGAGGGTGGTCATGAACAAGACTGAAGTTTCCAAGAAGGTCAGGATAAGCCCTTTGGGTGTCCACACATCCCTGATAACGCCCATACTTCAGGCTCTCTTCCTGAAGGGCAGTGTTCCGGTTTACAAATTTGTCGGAAGAAAGGAGCGACTCAAAAGCTCCGGGGATCCCTTTCTGAAGAACCCAACGCATATCTTCACGACCTTCAGCTATCTCCCTTTTAAGCAGGTCAGAACCTGCTTCCGTCTCAACAAGCAGACGTTGGGTCTCCGATAGTTGAAGGTCCTTCTCAACTAGAAAAGCCTCCAGTTCAGCGATACGGGCGGCAGAAGATTTAGCTTGGTTCTCCAGCTCCAGTAGCTGCACATCTTTTGTCTTCAGGGACTGGCCTAGGTTCTCATTTTCTTCGGAAAGAAGGCTGACGGATCCGGCAAGCTGGTTCTTCTCAAATTTCTCCCGTTCAAAAAGATCTTTTGCAGTTTTCATCAGTTCGGATAATCGGGTGAACTCAACATGGTAACCTTGAGAGGCTTGCTCTTGTCGGGCTCTCTGAGTCTGGAGATCGGTTAACAAATCAATGGTACTCAACAACCCCGCCTTAGCCCTGCGAATGGCATCATCAGGGGTAAGTGTTATAATCTCCTTCATAAAGGGAGCCCCAGACTCCGGAGCCTTTGATACAACAGGAGCGGTTGTAAATCCGAAGGGCAGAGAAGATGGAATGGTCCGGGGAATTTGGCTTTCTGTTTTGTCTTTTAACTCTTCTAAAGGTAAGGTGGTAACAGCAACGGATGAAGAGCCAGCAAAGGGAGCGAAACCTCCTGCAAAAAAAAAAAAAAGGAAAGCATAAGATTTTTTTTTTAAAAAAAGGAGGGAGCAGACGCACATAAAATATATGTATGTTAGACCTTACGTACCAGAGAAAGCAGGGTTAGGAATGTTTGACTGACTTTTAGCGGACTGTGGAGACAACGAACCTTGCTCCGGAGCTGCAGACTGAACAGATGAGCTGAACAAGCGACTGCCAAAACGGGCAACAGCGGAAGAGGTTGGACGAGAAGGAGGAATCCTACGCAAAATAATTGGGCCTCCGGAGGAGGATGATTGAGGGATTGTGGTTATGGGTGCAACAGAAACAATGGGGGCCGATGTCTTGAAAGATACCGGAGGAGGGAGAGGCACTCGTCCCGTCGGAATAGGAACTTCGGAGACAAGCGTCTGACCTACCGAACCTACAAAAAAAAGAAAGAATCATGGGTTAGTAATGTAAAGTGCGCACATAACAAAATATATAGCAAAGGCAAGCTGTCATACCCTCCGATATAATTTTGGATCGCTTCTGAGAGGGGGATGCAATATCTCCCCTCCTTCTTTTTTGACGAAGCCCTTTGGGCGTTGTGGTTAAAGTGCTGATGGAGCGAACTCTGGGAGGAACGGGGTTCTCGGTTTGAGAGTCTGGAAGCATTGTTCCCTCGGTAGTAAAGTCGGGACTAACAGAAGTGATCGGGGAGCTAATCTCTTCCACACTCCGGCCAGGGGCAGCATCCTTCTTGGCAGGATCGGCGGATAAGGTTTCTTCGGAGCTAACATTTTCGCTAATAGGAACATTGGCGGGATCAAGCCCTCCGTCGTCTACGGACACAGCGCTCTCCGGGTAAGAGCCTTTGGGCATCCTTAGGCGATGAAGGAGCGGAATAATCTCCCCGTTCAGCTTCCACAATGGACGAATACCCCTGGACGCGTAAAAGGGGCTCAAACCAGCCATTCCAAGAAGCACCTCGTCCGGATCCTCCCACTCTACCTGGGCAGCAGAAAGACTTGTTATATACTCGGCTTCCTGGTCAGATAACTCAGGAGCCGGATCAGAAGGGCGGCCAACGACCTTTCCCCAGGGTAGAGAAATACCACGAAATGCTGAACGGTTCACATAAACAAACTGAAATTTCCAATCATGAATCGAATCCCTTAGTCCGGTGATTCGCTCGCTCTGACCAGGGCGAAGGGCGAATATAGCCCAATCGCCACGACCAGTGACAATGTAAAAATGACGAAATAATTTAGCGGAAGGAGGGATGTCTAAACCACGACAGAGCCGGACGAAACCAATGATCTTCCGGAAAGAGTTGGGAACAAGTTGGGCGATATGAATACCCAGATCTTGGAGTAGAACCAAAATAAAATCATCAAGGGGAAAGCGCAAACCTCCTTGAAGGTACTGAAGGTATATGGGCTCATAACCGTCAGGAGCCGACCTTATAGTTTCACCCGCATGAGGAATTCGAAGATCGAAGCGAAGATCAACGTGGTAATCACGGACGATTTGTGGAAGATCGTTGGGGGATAGATTGCAGAAGGTATTGAAAGCGGTTCTTTTCTCCTTGGGTGCTTTCTCAGCTTTCTCTCGAGTCTGCTTGTCTTTCTTCATACTTGCAAGAAATTTTGAACAAAGACAAAGGGGGAATACTGTGGGGAGTAGAAAAGAAGATGGTGAAAGAAAGTAAAGCAACTTATGCGGTTATAAGTAAGGGAGGGATATTAAGAGGCGTGAAGGTTGGAAGTGACAGATAACGGCCATATTTTGAAGTTTAGGGAATAACGGTAACTTTCGCCGAACGGTTAAAATTCTCCGATAAGCAAGCAAGCGGCGAAAGATCAAATTAGAAACAATTTATTCGAATACATAAAATACTTCTAATCTGAGGGACTTAATGAGGTACGGTACGAACCTCTCTACATCCGGACGCCGGATACGTTAGACAGACGGACCGAACCAAATACCGTCTGAAGGAAGGACCGGAACATAGTCATCATTAGGTTGCAAGTCCCCAAACTCTGATTAAGCGTGTCCGGGTTTCAGGGGAAAGTTGTCCTCGAGCCATGCTTGCATTAAATGGAGGTAAGGTCTGACGATGACTGGCGCTATGGTCCGGAGGATACAAGCAGGCAGTGGGTGGAGGACCGAGGGATAATGAAAGATACGGACCAAAGGCCGTATCTTATTTTCCCGCTCCAAAGGTTGTCCTCCTTTCCCGCTCAAACATGCAACCCCATAAATAGAAGGTAAACCTCGGTTAAGGAGGCATTCAATACTTATCATTTATTACTCTCACCTACATTTTCCCTTCTCAATCCGTATACGACCTTACGTCGATCATATTGACTTACTTAAGCATCGGAGTGTCCTTCCGGAAACCCTTTCCGGAGGGAGGACTCCTGACTTAGGGTTGCTAGTGATTTCAGGTACTACTCATACAAGATCATCCGGACCGAAGCCCTCGAAATCAGGACGCAACAATTCCAAAGTGGAAAAACAATCACCGAGCACTAAGTTATGAAGAAATTTCGTTTTAGAAGACGTGTCCAAAAAGAGTATTAATACATGTAAACCTCCCAAGTAATGAATGCTAACGTCAACGAACCCTTCATCATGGATTATGGTCGAAAGGTTTGGGCCAGAATGAATGTTCTTTAGTTGTCCCACCAGAGCAAGGGTCGTTGATGGAAGATTTGGGTTATCTTTGGAGTTAATGGAGATCGTACTTTGATTTTGAGCTCTCTTTGGCTTACTGATTACCACATCAAGGTAGGACTTGTTTTTAAGATCCGGGAATTCACACGTAGAAGGAGGTATCAGTTTTGAGGCAATGCTAATTGGTTGTTTGGATGCAGTTTTAGGAGGTTGAATAATATTCTGTGTGCTGTGGAAGGATGGAGGTGATTGTCGTTGAAACCTAGCAACATTACATCGAAGTCTCTTGGTACCAATATGAATCGAATTAAGGAGTTGTTCAAACTCAGCCACTTTTGGAACATTTAGAAATCTAGCAAAACCGAAAGGAAGACCGGCTTTGGTTGTTTTGGACGCGATGAACACATCCACGATGTCCCCGTACTTCGCAAAGATTTCCCACATCACCCGTCAAGTCCAGTTCGGATGGAAGTTTGTGAAGAAGAAAGTGGTTGCAATGCCGTGAGTTGGAGGTTTCCTGGTGTCTTCCGTTGAATTTTTCCGGCGCCTGTTTACCGGAGTCCACTCCGTACACTTTTCTCTCTCCATTCCTAAGTTTTTTCCTCGTACAAGTCCTTCATGCGAGGGGTATACCATTTGCCCCAACGATCCGGATGTCCGGATGCATACGCTGATTCGGGCTTATGTATTCCGTATCATACCTCATTAGTCATGGTTATAAGTAATTGCATGTTTCTTTGTCTTTTACTTAATCCCACTACGCGCTTGTTTCTTTGGGCTTTTATGCTTCAATGTTCAAACGTTCCTATTAATGACACATCAAATTAATTAATCATAGTCCATTATTTCATCCCATGGTTAATCAATAAATAAAAGGGTGATGAGATCCCATAGAAGACTTTAGTTGGAGCCATGCATGGTCGATCGATAGTTCATATGTTCATCAGAGTGGCAACGTCTTTATCATTGTGCTCTATAATTAACAAAGAACTATGTATAACTCTTATGTATAGACTTTTATTAAAAATTGTATTTATATAAATTACTATGCTTCCTCTGATTTAAAATAAGTGATACACTAACTTTTATAGGGTGATTCAAAATAAATGATACACTATGAAAACTTACTTTATTTAGCAAAAAATTGTGGGACTCGCACCCATTAACCGTCTACTTTAAAAAAATGAAATGATCTATTTATCACTATTTTTTTAATTTTAAACACCATTAACCCACTTTATTCAAAAGGTGTGAGACTTATTTTTCACTAACAATTCAATTAATTTAATTTAACTATTATTATAATTTTTTTGACTCAAAAACCATAAAACCTAAAATATATCACTTATTTTGAATTGAAGGAAGTATACATATAACATTTCTGATCTTGTTTATAACAAAATTTAGAGTATACACACAAATTGAATTTAAGCCATGCAGCTACAAAAATGTCAAACGGTGCATATCAAATTTGTTGGGATATAAAACAGATATACACATTCTATTACTGATGCTGCAGTTGGTACTGATCAAGGAATATTGAAGTTAGTACTGATGGGGCAGAAAAGCAATATACTACTGATGCTGATCTTGGAAGTTACTACTGATGATACTTACTACTGACGATCAACAAATACTACTGATTCTATTTATGGTGCTGATCGAGTCCGAGATTCTAGCTTAGTTTGTTATAGAATGTATATCTTGATGTATATTGATTGTAATCGAATCCTAGAATAACTAGGTTAATAATTTAGGCTTCAAGGACTATTATATATAGTTCCTTACGAATTGTAAACGTACGTGTGTATTGATCGATCAAATTAATACACATTGAAGCATTTTGTGATTACTGTGTTCTTATTCTTATTCGTATTCATTAACAGTATTCATTGTTCTTAATGAATTAACATAAGTGTTGATCCGCTGCAACTTCTTATTGTTAGTAGATCTTAGATTAATTAATCTGTCTGTGTTTATCGATCCTGACAAGTGGTATCAGAGCTTTACGGTTCTAGATCTACGAATTAAGAACAACAAAAAGTTTCATACTTTCAAACTCAATATTGTTAATCATGTCTGATAAAAATGAAAGCACTCAAGCTAACAAAATTCTCATTCTTACTCCCAACAACTTTGGGATGTGGAAAAATAGAATCAAGCAGTATATGCTTATTACTTATTATTCCATGTGGGAAGTTGTTGTTGAAGGCAACAAAACCATCCAGACTCAAGTAGCAAGCTCCTCAACTTAAGTCGACAAACTCAAGTGTGAAAAAGAGAAGAAAGAAAGAGGCATTGAACTCAAAGCCTTAAGCACTCTTTTGCTTGCTATCCCTAATGATTATCTACATCTCTTTGTTGAATATGATGATGCAAAGAAGCTATGGCAGGCACTGGAGAAGAGATTTGTTGGCACCAAAAGCACCAAAAGGAACATGAAGTCTGTACTGAAACAGGACTTTGAAAACTTCAAAGGCCAAAAGATGAATCATTATCACAAGTCTTTGATAGGTTCAACAAAATTATTGGTGAACTGAATCAAGTTGGTTACAAACCAGACAATGATGATGTAAACAGAGGGTTTCTCAGATCTCTTGGTGAGGAATGGTCAATGTATACAGTCATATATAGACAAGGTGATGCTTTGGAAGAAAAAGAGCTGGATGAGTTGTACAATGAGCTAAGAGTGTTTGAATCTGAGGTAAGTACTAAAACTCCAAATTTACCTTCAAACAATGCTACTTTTGTGTCTAGTACAGGAACAGGTCAGGAGGCTATAAAGAATGCAGGCATTGAAGATGTAGCAAGAGAATCCTTCTTCACTAGTCTTGTGCATACTGCATTGATCAGTGAAGATTTAGAACAACTCAATCCTGATGATTTGGAAGAGATGGACATCAAGTGGCAGATGGCAATGCTGAGCTTAAGAACAAAAAGGTTTCTTAAAAGAACTGGAAGGCAAAATCTGTCTTACAACAAAGGTGATCGTGCTGGATTTGACAAGACCAAGGTCAAATGCTACAACTGTAGCAATCTGGGTCACTTTGCCAGAGAATGTCCAAACAAAGACCAAAGATCAAGCTACAACAAAAACAGCACTTCCAATTCAACTGCATTAGTATCTCAAGAAGGACAAGGATATGACTGGAGTTTTCAAGCAGAAGAACATGCACAGAACCAAGCTCTCATGGCCTTCACTACTGATTCTACTACTGAGGTACATTCAAAATCTTGCACTCCTGAATGCATTAAGGCATATAAAGAATTAGAAAAACTTAATAAAGAAACACTTGAAGAAATGATATTAAACAGAAATAGAAGAATTGAATATAATGGTTATATAGCTGATCTTGAAAATCAAATTAAAATCTATAAAATAACTGATCAAAAGATAAAAGATGAATTGCTACAAACCACTTATGAAAAAGAACATGTTGAATTAAAATTAAAAGAAACTTTGATCAAATTAGAAGAATGTCAAATGGAATTAGAATAGAATAAATTAACTATTAAAAAATTTGAAAGAAGTTCTAAAATTGTTAATGAATTAACAAGTAATCAAACCACTGAAAAAGTTGTGCATGGAGTGGGATATCATGCAGTTCCACCTCCAACTAATTTTATCCCTCCTCTTAAATCAAGCACAGAAAGAACTTTAAATAATTTAAAAATAGAAAGTCAAACTGAAACTGAAACCAGTAATGAAACAAATGAATCAAATGAGTCTTCTGATGATGATCAAACAACTGAGTCAACTGATACAAGTTTTCACACAACACAAACTCAAACTGAATCCCCAAAATACAACTCAGAAAATATACCTACAATTTTAAGAAGGGGAAATCAAAGAAACTTGAACCAGTTAAAAGAACAAAGAAAACCTGAAAGTTCTAAATCAACAAAATTAACATGCTTAATTTGCAACAAGGTTAACCACATAGCTAAAAATTGTCACTTCAATCCTATAAACAGTTAAGAATTCAAAGAATTTAAAGTCAACAAAGAAAAGGAGAAAGCTTTAAAATTAAAACAAACTGAAGAAACAAAAGCAAAAGAACTTAAAAAACCATATGTTGAAACTCCCAAATTTGGAAGAACTGCACCAAGATTCGTGCAAAATACCAGGTATAAAAGTCCAAACATAAGTAATTATTTCAAAAACAATGGAAAACAAAATCAATTTCCTAAATATTCAAAGTTTTCTAACATCAGTAGGAACTATTCCAGGTTTACTACTGGTAAAAACCCTAATTACAATGATGTCTGGTATAATTACAAAAACACTACTGACCATGCTCAAACCTCATATTACCCAAACACTACTGGTCCATCAGTAGTAAAATATTCAAAAGCTAAACACTACGGGTACAAACCAAGATCAGTAGCAAACAAAAATACCAGTACTAATCAAACACCTAAGAACATAACTGCATACAAAGCTCATTCAGTTAGAAAACCTTACTCTTCAAAGGATGAACCCAAGACAAAACAAGCTTGGGTTCCCAAAATTAACTAATCCTTTTACTTTATGTGCAGAGCATTCAGATCCCTGAAGAAGGTAGAACATGGCATATTGATAGTGGATGCTCTAGACACATGACTGGAAATTTTCAAATTCTTAGAGATTTCAAGTCTTTTAAAGGAGGATATGTTGCTTTTGGAGAAAATCCAAGAGGAGGTAAGATGACAGGTAAAGGTACAATATCCAATGGTAAGATCACTTTTGATGATGTATTTTATGTTGCTGAGCTTAAATATAATCTGGTTAGTGTCTCACAAGTTTGTGATAAGAAGAACAAAATTCTTTTTACAGATGTTGAGTGCATCATTCTTTCTCCTGATTTTATTTTAGATGAAAATTTGTTGTTTTAAGAACACCAAGGAGAAACAATGTGTATTGCCTGGATATAGGGGGAGAACTCATTTCTTCAAATGAGATCAACTGTTTTATATCTAAGGCAAACACAAATGAATCAGAACTCTGGCATAGATTTTAAAAATATGAACAATTTAGTCAAAAAGAACTTGGTAGTTGGTTTACCACAAAAAGAATTTATGTGTGATCATCACTGTGTTGCATGCCTAAAAGGTAAACAACACAAGACTTCTCATAAGACCAAAGCAATCAATTCTATTTCTAATCCTTTGCAGCTCTTACATATGGACCTTTTTGGACCTACAAATGTAATGAGTATTGGAAAGAAACAATACTGCCTTGTTATTACTGATGATTTTTCCAGGTATACTTGGGTCTTCTTTCTTAGGACCACAAATGAAACAAGTGAAATTATAAAGAATCTGATTGTAAAGCTGGAAAATACAAGAGATCTCAAAATGAAAGCAATTAGATGTGACAATTGATTAGAATTTAAAAATACTAACCTAATTGATTTTTGTGATCTTAAGGGCATTGACAGGCAGTACAGCTCACCAAGAACTCCACAACAAAATGGTGTAGCTGAAAGAAGAAATAGAACCATCATTGAAGCAGCCAGATCTATGCTTGCAGATCCAAAATTACCAATAACTTTTTGGGCTGAAGCTGTTAATACTGCTTGTTATGTTCAGAACAGAGTATCAATAGTTAAGCCTCACTTTAAAACACCTTATGAACTTTTCAATAAAAGAAAACCATCAATAAGTTTCTTAAAATCATTTGGTTGTCCTTGTACTATTTTAATTACAAGAGAACAAATTGGTAAGTTTGACTGCAAAGCAGATGATGGAATATTTGTAGGATACTCAACTCAAAGCAAATCCTACAGAGTATTCATCAAAAGGCTAAGGATCATTGAAGAAAGTGTAAATGTATCCTTCAATGAAATCTGATGAATGAACAAGGAAATGGTCCAGATTGGTTGTTTAACATTGATAATCTAACCAAATCTTTTGATGTTAATTATGAGTATAATACAGGAGATTCAAACAATCAAAGCCAACAAGGAGGACCATCATCAGGTGGCAGGCAAGAAATAATGAAATATATCTTAGTTAATACTGATCCCACAGTTGATACTGAGGACATTAGTAACTCTAATAACCCTAGTTTCATTGACACCAGTAACAACACCAACTCTGAAGATACTACTGATCCCAGTAGTAACTCTGAACCTCAGAGTTTTGATGATGATCTACACAACAATGATGTCAGTAACAACAATGACCCACCTGAGGTCAATGAAGAAAATGTTACTACTGACACCAGTAGCAATGAAGAAACTCCACATAATACAAACAATCAAGAAGAAACATGGACAGATGCACAATTTCCTGAATCCAATGAGTCAAATCTAGATTCTCAAATTACTGTTGACAAAGTTCCAGGAACCAGAATGAAAAGAATCATCCTTTGGACTTAGTCCTAAGTGATGTCAATTCAAACATGCAGACAAGAAGCAAATTTAATTCTTCATTAAATTCAAATGTGTGTAACATAAGTCTAATATCTAATGAATGCATGTATGAATGTTTTCTGTCACAGGAGGAACCTAAGAAGATTCAACAAGCTATGAAAGACTCAAACTGGATCATAGCAATGCAAGAAGAACTTCTTCAATTCAAACTACAAGCTGTATGGACTCTTGTACCTCTACCAAAAGGAAAAAGGCCCATTGGAACAAGATGGATCTTTAGAAACAAAAAGGATGAAAGGGGTATAGTAATCAAAAACAAAGCAAGACTTGTAGCCCAAGGATACACACAAGAAGAAGGCATTGATTATGATGAAGTATATGCACCTGTTGCCAGAATTGAAGCAATAAGAATATTTCTGGCATATGCTTCATACAAGAAATTCAAAGTCTACCAAATGGATGTGAAAAGTGCCTTTCTTTATGGGAAAATTGAAGAAGAAGTGTATGTATGTCAACTTCCAGGATTTGAAGATCCAGAACATGATGACTATGTGCACAAGCTAGACAAAGCTCTTTATGGTCTTCATCAGGCACCAAGAGCTTGGTATGTCACATTGTCTTCATACTTACTGAAGAACAATTTCAAGAGAGGTGCCATTGACAAAACATTGTTCACAAGAAAGGTCAAAGATGATATACTACTAGTCCATATATATGTAGATGATATCATCTTTGGATCAACAAATGACCAACTGTGCAAAGAATTTGAAGAATTGATGCAGATCAAGTTCAAGATGAGCTCAATGGGTCCAATGAACTTCTTTCTTGGACTCCAAATCAATCAAAGATCAGATGGTATTTTGATCAATCAATCAAAGTATGTCAGAGACATTTTAGAGAAATTTGCAATGAAAGACAGCAAAAGTGCAAGCACACCAATGGAAACTCACAAACACCTACATCCTGATGTTGAGGGGGAGGATGTAGATGAACACCTTTACAGATCTATGATAGGTTCTTTAATGTATCTAACTGCATCAAGGCCTAACATTATGTATAGTGTTTGTGTATGTGCCAGGTATCAAGCAAGACCTAAGGAACTACACTTGCAAGCTGTCAAAAGAATCTTTAGATACTTGAAGGAAAAACCTTCTCTTGGTCTCTGGTATCCACATGCATCACCATTTGAACTCATAGCCTACACAGATAGTGACTATGGTGGTGAATGCCAAGATAGGAAATCTACTACTGGTGGATGTCAATTATTTGGATCAAGATTGGTGTCATGGCAATGCAAGAAACAAACCAATGTTTCAACATCAACTGCTGAAGCAGAGTATGTAGCTGCATCTGCTTGATGTGATCAAGTTCTGTGGATTCAAAATCAACTCTTAGACTTTGGTATATCTATTCTCAAAACTCCTATTTTTATTGATAATCAAAGTGCTATCAGTATTGTGATTAATCCAGTAAAACATTCAAAAACAAAACACATTGAATTAAGATTCCACTTTATAAGAGATTGTAATGAAAAGAAGTTAATCAAGGTAGAGAAAATTCATACTGATAATCAATTAGCGGATCTTTTTACAAAAGCATTTGATGTAGGAAGATTCAGCTTCTTGGTTAGCAGTATTGGAATGATTTTAATAAATTAATCCTCAAAAGAAAATCAAATGTAAAGTTTTGTAAAATTTTTATAATTATAAGTATGTTTTACTACTGGTTATTTATTACTACTGATCGTGTGTTACTACTACAATTTAGTACTGATAGGGTTTCTCAGTAGAATTAGGTTAAGTATAAAAACAATGGTTACTACTGATGTTTCTACTACTGACACTTAGTTACTACTGATCGACCGTTATCTGTAAAATACATAAATTACAATACTGACCCTCATGAAAATAGCCGTTGGGTTATTATTCGAAGGACATTTTGGTCATTTTGCTGGTAAAATCGAAAAATATAAATAGCAGATTGTGATTAGTTTAGCATTATCTTCTTCTCGATTCGATAAACCCTACACTAAACCCTAATCTCTGCAAAATCCGATCAAAACCCTGCATCAGTATCAACTAAATTCATTCCACAAATCCAAAATTCTTGCAAAAACGACTGAACTTTCTGTGAAATTTTCATCCCCAAAGATCAAAATCACTCAAACAGCAACCCTAAAATCCCTTACAGTCAAAACCGATCTCAAATATTCTGAATTCCACAACATGTGTGCCTTCTTAAGGAATCATGATGGCACAAAGGACTTTCGTCCTATAGTTATGTTTCTGAAAAACTCTTATATCAAGTTTGCTTTACCAATCAATCCCAGGGCATATGAACAACATCTTATTGATTTCTGGACAAATGCTGAACGAATTGAAGATTCCAATATGTCCAAGATCAAATCAATTGTAGATGGAAAGTCTATAATCATCACTGAACAATCAATCAGACATCATCTTCAACTCAATGATGAATCAGGTATGTTCTCTTTACCTAAGGAAGATCTTGTTGATACTTTATAAAAAATGGGGTATGAAGGAAGACTAGACATAGTCACATTTCTAAAAGGTCTTCTTTCACCTCAATGGAAATTTTTAGTACATACTGTTCAACATTGTATCTCTCCTAAAAGGAGTACTTGGAATGAGTTCAATAAGTCAATAGCTTCTGCTGTTGTCTGTTTGAGCACAGGACAAGTATTTAATTTTTCAAACATGATTTTTGAAGGAATGCTTGGAAATATATCATCTTCTAAATTTCTATTGTATCCAAGATTCCTAACTCATATCTTTAACTGTGAACTTCAAAATCTTTCAACTCCTAAAAACATTTTTGTTACACCAGAATTAAACAAAAAGGTGTATTCAAATATGAGAAAACAGTTTAAATTTTCTGGAAAGGTTACTCCTCTGTTCCAAAACATGATCTATGATCAACCCCTAACAGGAGAAGGTTCAAGTCACCCAATTGAACCTCAACCAACTCCACCACTAAATACAGCCCAAACACAACCCATTCAGTCCACTCAAATACATGAACCCACAGATGTCCTGAATGTGTCCCAAGTACATGATATTAATCCACAGATTGCTACTCTTCACTCTGAGGAAGACCAGACCATAGCTAAACAAATTTCTAAAACTTACAAAAGGAAGAAATCTTCCTTAAAGGACACCAGGGGACCAATTGAGTCAAACCCCAGACTCCAAGAGTTGTCCTCCAAGGAGGAGAGAGTGCATGAGGAAATGGCTCTCACTACTGATGCCCCAAAGGTGGGTGCACAGGCTAGTGAGAACATCAATAGGACTCAGACCTCGGCAACTCTAAGTGATGACTCATCTTTTGAGGCAGCACTAAGAGGACCCCGGTGCCAAGAAACCACAAGGGGGGGCACTACTGCTTCTTCTAGGAAGAAGAGTGTGTCCAAACAACCCAATTTATCACCAAGAAGTGATAAGGGTAGAAATAAACAACCTGAATTGACGATTAGGATGGAAAACCTTCAAACCAATGTACCAAATGAGCCCAATGATCCACCCAAATGGGCTGAGGGAAGTATTAAACAAACTAAATTGACGGATAGGAAGGAAAACCTTAAAACCACTGTACAAAATTGTCTGAATATACTGAACAACCAAGGGAAAACCATGACCTACATGAAGCACTACATCAATACTCTGAACAGAAGACAGAAGAGGTTCGAGTATAGGCTTCAACAGCAATCCAATTTGATCAGAAAATTACAAAGGAAGATTGCAGATAGTGGGGCTCAACAGGTTGAGATCACTAAGGGGGAGAAAGATCAAATTCAAGGGATGATTGATCAATCCATAGCAGCAGCAGCTCTCCTAAATCTGAAAGAGGTCCATGGTGAAACAGGTCAAAGTTTTAATGAAGACCTGAACAAAGAAATGAAAAGTATGGATGAGGATATATTTGTGTCTGCAAATCAATCTCAAACAGCAGAACAAATAAACTCTCCAGTTACTACTGAGGTCATAGAGACTACTGATCCTATGGATATTACTGAGGCAAAGGATCAAGAGGTTGTTACTACTGGTCATGTTGAAGAGGTAGATACACCAGTAGTAAATGCTCCAGAAGAAGAAATCATGAATACTACTGATACCCTTGCAGTAGTAATTCCAACAACAACCTCACCAGTAGTAAATGAAAATCAACAGATTGTGGTATTTGAACCAGAAATTATACCAGTAGCAACCACCTTGGTTACTACTGAAGATGAAGATAAAGAAATACCAGAAGTTCTTGAACGTGAAAAGGTTATAATTGTAACAAAACCTTCAGCACCAGAACAACCACTTATCATACCTGACATTGATGACAATGTTAATTGGTATGAAGTTGATGAGTGTGAACTTCCTCCACACCCCAAAATACTTCCAAAGAATAAAATTCATCTATTCTCTCCATCAATTATATTCACTCATGTTCCTGATATGAAGTACACTCCACCTCCACTTTCAGCCTGTATTGGAAAAGGAAAAGAAAAGTTTGATGATGATTATCCAAACAGAGCTCTAGGTCACTACATGGTAAACAAAATGAACCATGTCAGACCTGCTAAACAAGACAAATGGAAGGTGAACAGGATAAGGTACTTAAGAAAAGTTGCTAAGACTCAAGCTCTTGAAGACAAGAAAAAGACTGAAGAAGAAAGATTAAAAAATCCATAAAATCAAGAAGCTGAGGTACCAATTCCACAGATTGAAGGAGTCCTGGTAGAAGGTCAAAAGGCAGGTTTGAAAGACAAAGAAAAATAGAAGAAGAACATCTCAACTGCCTTGAAGACCTAGTAGCAGAATGTAAAAGAGAGAAGGCTGATCTACCAGATGATGTTTTTGAACAAAAGAAGAAAATGATTGACTTCTTAAAGTCAAAAGGGCACAGTGCTAAGTCTTTTGGCAGAATGAAAATGATGACAATAGTAGACAAATATTGTAGTGCCAAAAAGAGAGAATTAGCAGAAAGTAAAGTAGAAGAAGAAAAAGAAAAAGTCTTAACTGAAATAGATCCAACAATAATTCTTTCCAGAACACCAACATCTGATGAATCTTCGACAACTAAAAAGAGAAAAGAAAGTGAGCCTGAAACAGAATCAAGGAAGAAAAGAAAGCAAGAAATACAAGTACTTGATTGTCCTGTTGCTCCTATTGAAGATAATCCAATTATAAATTGGAGGGTTGTTGATAATGCCATTGAAATCATAAGAGAAGATAAATCAACCCAGAGATTCACTGGATGGAAACCAATGGTTATGTCTTGTAGCAGAGCTGATATTATTAAAGTCTTGATCATTGGTAACCCAAGAATGACTAAGAAATCATGGAAGAATTTAGGAGCTGGATACTTAACCAAGATGATTGATGCTGCATTTTATCCAGACAAATATCCTGAAATATTCACAAATAAAGAAAATGTTTATGCTTGGAATGTGCTCCCCACAGTAAACATGTACTTCTTTGAAAGATCAAGCAGAAACTGTGAATTGTACTTATATGAAAAAGAATATCCACATCCAGAAGAAACTTTGTATCAGATATTCACAAACACATTAATGAAACCGTATGATGATGTGATGTTTCAAGAAAAGTTTAATTATTTTGTAAAAAGAAACAGCAAATACATTATAGCTCAAAGAAAACTGCAAAATCAGAGAACAATTGAAGGGAGACAAAGAAGAGGAAAATTGTTAGAAGAAAAAGAAAAGAAGAATGAAGAAGAGAAGAAACTTGATTAATTCAAAGTGAATTAATAAGTTTAGGGAGAGATTGTTGGGATAAAAAACAGATATACACATTTTATTACTGATGCTGCAGTTGGTACTGATCAAGGAATATTGAAGTTAGTACTGATGGGGCAGAAAAGCAATATACTACTGATGCTGATCTTGGAAGTTACTACTGATGATACTTACTACTGACGATCAACAAATACTACTGATTCTATTTATGGTGCTGATCGAGTTCGAGATTCTAGCTTAGTTTGTTATAGAATGTATATCTTGATGTATATTGATTGTAATCGAATCCTTGAATAACTAGGTTAATAATTTAGGCTTCAAGGAATATTATATATAGTTCCTTACGAATTGTAAACGTACGTGTGTATTGATCGATCAAATTATTATACATTGAAGATTTTTGTGATTAGTGTGTTCTTATTCTTATTCGTATTCATTAACAGTATTCATTGTTTTTAATCAATTAACATAAATGTTGATCCGCTCCAACTTCTTATTATTAATAGATCTTAGATTAATTAATCTGTTACAAAATTCATTTTCCATATACCTGAATACAAATGGTACATAAAATAATAATTTCTTTTGGTGAGAATAAGCCGACAAAATTATCAGTATTCGATTCCTAAACTAATGTCGTCATCTTCCTGGACTTGCCTGTTGGAAGAACAGGAATACTTTGTTCATTCCGAAAAAAATTACCAGGATCAACAACACTCTTAACCTTCACCAATCTATCAAAATTCCCCATAAAGTACTTCTCCCCGTAAACCTTACCGGAGTTGTAACCACTCTTACCGGTTCCGGCCATCACACCGATATCCAAATCTCTATAATTCAAGAACGCACCTCTCGGATTCTTCGATACATAATTCGTCATAAATTTATACAAAACCCTACTTTGATTCAAGTAGTTTTTCTCAAGTTTCGGATCGTTTTCATTCCAGTTGACCGAATACTGAATCTTGAACAAGTTTCCGGCACGGTGAGGAAACGGAGTCGCATCCGCCGGAATTTCATTCATTTTCCCGCCATACGGGTTAAACACAAAGCCGACTTTACCTAATTCAACTAACTTGTTGAATATCAACTTTAAACCTGATTTCGGTATCGGTGTTTGCACGTAGTCGGATTTACGTTTTAAAAAGTTGATCTTGTCGGAATGGCGGTTAAGAAGGATCTCCACAGCCGTTGTGTTGATATCAAAGTTTGCCCAGTAAAGAACTGATTCGATCCAGCTTACTTCCATGCAATCTTCTTTTCTTAAGCCTAATTCCGGGAAATTTTTGTTCATTAGGGTAACCAATCTATCGGAATCACCTAAAAAATGAGCTATAAATGAAGCTCGGACGGTTTTCCGGCTATTCACCGTCACCGGTTGTAACAAAACCCTGATAAACAAGTCATTATCAATGGCCGGCACAACTGACTGCCATTTGTAAACGATATCCGTCGCGTTTTCAGCCACCGTTTTTATTACCCGGAAAACGGTATTAACCTCCGGCACCGGGACTAGTTTCACGGTGTAGGATAATATAATGCCAAAACTGGCCCCACCACCGCCACGTATGGCCCAGAAAAGATCCTCGCCCATTGATTTCCTATCCAAAATTCGACCGTTAACATCAACAATCCGTGCGTCAATCACGTGATCAACTGACAGCCCGTATTTTCGAAGCATGGTCCCATAACCGCCGCCGCTTAAATGCCCGCCAACCCCGACCGTCGGACATACTCCGGCGGGGAACCCATGCACCTTACTCTTTTCCCAAATCCGATAATAAAGTTCGCCCAACTGAGCTCCCGCTTGAACAACCGCGGTTTCGGTTGCGATGTTAACATCAACCGTACGCAAATTAAACATGTCGAGTACGATGAAACGTTTTTCCGATGAAACGTACGAGATTCCTTCATAATCATGGCCGCCACTCCGGATCTTGATTTGAACACCGAGTTTTTTGGAGCATAGGACGGCGGCTTGGACGTGAGATTCTTTGGTTGGGGTGATGATGATGGCGGGTTTGGGTGTGGATGTGGTGTTTAGGCGGCGGTTTTTGATGTATGCTTGTAGGACGGCGGTGTAGGAGGAGGTGTTGGCGGTGGAGCTGTAAACAATGGTGGAAAATGTCGGGTCGGGCGGGTGAGGTGATTGTGTTGGAAGACATTGTAGGAATGATTTGTAGATCGAATCGGTATCAGAAGCTCCGTTTGAAAGTGTAAAATACGAACAAAAGAAAAATGCAAGTGATATAGAGATAGTTGAAGACATTATTTTCTTGTAATCTACAAGGTGGTGATAGCAATGATATATATAGGCTATAGTAGTTAATATTTAGTATAGTAGTTACTATATTTAAGTGAATATACATAATAATTGATATAATCCCTTATTTATACATGTTAATAGAAATTTTACAAGATTTAGTAACGTTTGTTTGATCGGCTTTGGTTTCGCAATTTGACATAATTTAAGGTTTTTTTGACTAATAGAAAGATATTACATTATGGCATACTACGCATTTACCGGTGTGACAAAATAATAAAGTTGGGAATAATTTAGCCATTTCAAAGTTGGTCAACGGGTTCAAATGGAGCCATATGCGTTGCACCTTAGGTGAGCCGGCGACCGCCCACGATTGGCAATCCAACCACTAGAGAACCATAGTGCAAGCCAAGTCATCGGTGGTCCATTGTTTGTGACCTTTTGCGAGTTGACTATTTTATTCCCAAATGGAAGATGTTGGGGATGACTCATTCTTGATCCATTTTATTGTTTTTTTAGTAAAAGTTAACTTAAAGTAAGTTAAAAATATGGGTATAATACCAAACAAACCGAATTCGTTTAGTCCAAACCTAATTGTACAAATTCGACTTATGTGGCGAGTATAATTAATAAGAGAAATGGTACTAATATCTATTACTCGTACCTAATTCATATGTATACTTATCAAAAGATGACATGTGTAATCCACTAATTTTATTTTTTTATGTTATCTCTTGATTTTGAAACTTGTGTTGATCAAGTTAGTAAACATGTAACATCCCAAAACCCGACCTAGTAGTTTATTGACCTTAAGGTATTTTAATGAATAATTATCTGATTAAATGCTATGTGAAATTATTAGCTTTTGGTCTTTTGCGGTATTTTAACCAAGGGGTTAAAATACCCGACTTATGACATAATTGATATGAAAATGTGATTTTTATATCCTTGAAATCTTTGTTTGATTTCGTTTCCGGAAATGCTTTCGTTTTTAAAATTGGAGTCCGTTTGCTATTTTAAATAAATTAACTACGAAAGGGACCTTTTAAACGTATATTGTTAATGATGGAAAAGCCAACAAGGGGCTCCATCTCCCTTGTTTGGCCGGATATGGGAGAGAGAGGGGGAACCCTCTCTTTTATTTTGTCTCTTATTTTTGAAGGAAAGAAACATTATCCATACTTTTACTATTTCATTGCTCTCTCCCTCCTTCAAACACCCTCCTTGTTCTTGAGCATATTGTGGCCTAATCTCTTGCTTAAATCTCGAACTTCATACTAGTGTTTGTGTAGAAGAAGCTCAAAAGTAAGTTACACCTTCTCCTTGACTTGTTTATGATGTTCTTGAACTTAGTTATAAACTAGGGTTTGTGATTGTAGGTGTTTTGTGGTTAAATCTTGTTATGGATGTTGTATTATGTGTTATTACAAGCTTTTGCATGCAATGTGTGGTTGATTGTTGGAAGAAAGCAAGATTTGGGGGAAATCACCTTCAACCTCCATTAATGGTGGAAGTTGAAGGTGGGTTTTGAAAAATCTTGGGTTTCTTGATGTTCGAATGGTTGGAATTGGTTGTTAGGTTGAGAAAACATGTTTGTTAAGTTATGGATATTAAGAACCTAGTATTGATAGATTGGTGAAGTAATCTAGTTAGTGTTTGGGTCAAATTAGTGAACTAGTAATTGTGTAAGTAAAATAGTTGGAATTGTGTTAGTTATGAGCTTGATGAATTTCTAAATGATTGTGAATTTCTAGTGTAGAGATTACATACAAGTTGATCGAAAAGTAGAGGTGTTATGGTCATGTTCGAGTTTTTGGCACGTTTAGGTCATCTAGTCGTAAAATGAGCTAAATGGTTATAAATTACTATTTGGTAAGTAGTGATGGTTAGACTAGTTGGTAATGTCATAAAATGTGCATTTTATGAGTCTTGAGTTGTGATTTGTTATATTGGCGATTTTTGACATTTCGGTGGAAGATCACTAACTCGGTATACTTGTTTCAGGAACCGGGAAGGATACTCAGTGATACTAGCTCACTGAGTTAAGGATCGAAGGTTGAAAGGTGAGTGGATTTAACCTACAACTCGGGTCTCGATGAATTCCATTTGGTATTTGTATACTAGTAAAATGCAGGGAATCGGCTGGCCTGGGGAGTTCGCGTCGCGAACTCCTCCTCGCGATCGGGAACATCAAACAGAGATTTTGGGGTGAATTCAGGAAGAGTTCGCGGGTAAGTTCCCGACGCGAACTCGGGTTCGCGAACGCGATCTGTATGTATGCCTAGTATTAGAGGAATACCGTACATGACTATGTGCACATTCGGGACGAGGTCAGTATCGGATGGATAACGGCTGAGCATAGTGTATCGACTAACAGGGTACTCGAACCTTACCTGTATACGTTGCATGGTTAAGGGGGTTTACCCATGGTGTTGGATACAGCGCTATCGGTTACCGTTTGTTTTGGCCGATCATGGTTTAAGGCTCGCAAGACCATCGATCCTCTCAAATAGTGGTTACCCCAATCAGAAATGTTAATTGCTTACGTGCTTAGCGTTTAGTATAGTTAGTAGTAGAAATTCATTCACTTAGCTTTTGTGCTAATCTCTCCCTTATTGACACATTTCAGGTTGGAAGGCTTGAACGGGTCGGGCTTGGACGAGAAGTTTGACCATGCTTTAAAAATGTATTTTGTGAAAGGAGCCGTGTTTTGTAATACCGTCTTTTAACTAACACTTCGGTTTGTAATAATTGGGGGACCATGACTTGTAAACTTAACGTAATTAGGAACTAGACTAAATGCTTATGTAACCTTTTATTAATGTAAAATGGATGTCTATTTAAAAAAATGTTTTTAAAAATGCGGTGTTACAAAACACAAATAATAAGCACCCATACTGTTTTTCTTAATTAATAGTTAATATAAATTATTTTTAATAATATTTTTAGACAGTGTTAATTTGGTCTAAACTATAATAGTTTAGATAGGATCAAGATGTAATTTTTTGTAGAGATTAACGGAGAAGAATGGATAGTTTTACCTATATGTGTGTAGTAGTTCATTAACGATATGTACAAAAAAATGTTACAAAAGTATGCCTCAAAAACTTGTATAAAGCTAACAAATGTAAAATACATAATTACATTTAAAAACCAAAATCATGTTTAAAACATGTACCATGTACGATGTACATAAACTAGGATTTGCATCTTAACCGCGATTTTGAAAACCAAACCGGCCGGTCGTCAAACCAATAGGACCGGAAATAAGTCATGGATCTGGTTTTTGAAAACCGATCGAACAACCTGTAAGCGACCCTGTCAAAACCGGTCAAAACTTGTAAAATTATCACTTGAACCGGCAAACCGGTAGAAACTGAGTTTTCTTAGGCAAAATGAAGCTAAGTTGCACTGTGTAGGTGCTATGTGCTTGCTGCCTGCCTGCCTTCTTTCTACTTAACAGAGCACATAGCGTAATTCAATAATTTTTTTAGTTTAGCTTACAATTTTGCATATTTAAGTAAATTATAAAATCAAAAGTTCAAATTGTAATGAATCAATTTATTTATCAAATTGTAACATATATGAATGAGTCAAAATCTTAGAATACAAATACATAAATCAAATTAATCATATAATATCCATTATATCATATCATTAATGTATACTCCCTCCGTCCCTAAATAAAGTTCTCATTTCTCTTGGCATAACTTTTTAGGAGATAGTTAGTGGTGGGGTATTTGGTATTACTTTTGAATAAAATATAAGGTTTGATTGGCGATAGAAAATGTTTTAGGAGATAGTTAATGGTGAAAGTATTGACAATAATATTATTATATTAAGTGGGTCCCTTAAGTTTGAGAAATGAGAACTTTATTTATGGATAAAACTTGAAGGAGAAATGAGAACTTTATTTAGGGACGGATGGAGTATGTTTTTTTATTGACTTTGCAAATTATAAAGAAAAGTGTGATTTATCTTTGCTATATATAATATATAATATTTGCCTCTCGAATTAAATTGACAAATGGGCAAACGTATTGAAAAACAGTAGTTAATGGTCACAAAAATCATCTAGAAACTTATTTAGCACGTTCGTGATTTTGTTTGTTTAAGCAAGTAGTATGACATTTATCAAATCATATTTACAGGTCAATTTTTTAATTTTAAATTTAATACGAATGGTTCCATATAAAAAGGTTAAAACCGAGATCGCATGTCCTGGGAACCATGGGACAATTGGAAGAATCACAAGTTGAGGTCTCATTGCTTACGTCACATGGCGAAGAAGTCAAAGATAGAGGCAATCAGATTCAGATTAATATATAATTACATACTTAATTAGTAATCAAATATGATATTCGCTCTTAATTTTCTTGTTTGGCTCTTGACCAAGTCATCTTTCCAGAAGTTGACTTCAATTCTTGGATCCCTGTCCTCCTCCTTGTCTCGAAAGAAACAGAACTCTGGGGTGTTTACAAAGTATTTTTAATGGGCTTTATGGACACGGCCCTTAACCTATTGTTTGCCTCGTGCAGTCGTGCTAGATGGCAAGTAACTACAGCGTGGAGGCAAATAGAAACAGTGTTTTAAAATCTGGATTGACCTGACCGGTTAAACCGTGACTTGGTGAAGAGAGCAAATCAAAAGTATTTGAATTTTGAGTTAATGACCAGTTGCAACCCGTAGGGTTTTTGTGAAACCCGGTGACCCGGACGACCCAAACACCTTTTGTTACTCGGATGTAGCTTAAAATCTCGTTTGAAAGTCAATTCTATAAGTTCATTCCTTGAAATTGAAACCAAATAAGACGATTTGGAAGATGATACGACGAATTTGGAAACTGAATACGATTTTGGAAACCGAATCTTCGGATTTAAGGCGAATTGACCCGGGTTGACCCTAAGAAAAACGAAAGTTGGTTTAAGGGACTAAATTAACGACAGTTTAACAACAATGAGTTTTCTGACGGTATTTTAAGCATCATTTACAATTGTGCGGCGGTATTTTTAGCGACAATCAGTTTTGCGACGGTATTTCTATCGTCTATCGCATTAGCAATTTATATTTCTAGTGACAATCAATTTAGAGAAGAATTAGCGATTGTTAGTTTAGCAATTGTCAGATTTGCTACGGAATTTTTAGCGACTGTTAGTTTAGCAATTGTAAGATTTGCTACGGAATTTTTAGCGACAATATGTTTAGGGACGAAGCGTAGAGGTCAGTTTAGCGTTTAATAAAAGGAATCGCGACACATGTGAAAATATTTAACATCATTATAAAAAATATTTATTTTCACAACGGTCAGTTTAGCGACAGATTCACGATGGTCAGGTTAGCGACAGATTCACGACGGTCAGTTTAGCAATAGATTCACGACGATCAGTTTTGCAACGCTATTTTTCGTGCCAGCCAGTTTTGCGCCGGTATTTCTTGCGACTGTTTTCCGACGATATTTCTAGGGACTATCGCATTAGCAATTGTATTTCCATTATATTTTTCAATCAGTTTAGCGACGGATTCACGACGCTCTTTTTAGCGACATCAATTTTGATACGGTATTTTTGGTGCCAGGCCAGTTTTGCGTCGGTATTTTAGCGACAATCAGTTTTACGACGGTATTTTTACGTAGAACATTTTTTAGAGACAATCGTAGCGGTCAATTTTGCGACAATTAATAAGAGGAATCGCGACAGATGTGAGAAAACATTTAACATCATTATTAAAATAGTTTTTGGATATTTTGCGAATATATTTAAAATTAAATGGAAAAAACATATTTTGGATATCCGAAATTTGGAACCTAAAATTCAAATTTCGGATATATATACTTCGAAGAACTATTTAACCAGAAATAGAGACTACATTTTCTGCCATGATTTCTTTTCCTCTTTTGCCTCCTATTTGCAAGCTACAAGCAAATTGAACATGTTAATCAAACTTTTAATTTTAAAGAACTTAATTCATACACATTAAAATAAATATCAAATTCTCACCATTACTGGATTTCCTTTTTGTTTACTAATAAAAAAGGCTTCATCATAGTTCTTCATCATTATCTGACTCCGATATCTAATATTTGGGTGCCTAAAATTCAAATTTCGGATACATTATATATACTAAGAACTATTTATCTAGAAATAGAATAACTTACCTCGTACATCTCCTTGATATTCAAGGAGAGATTATATTAACTGCCATGATGTCTTTCTTTTTCCTCCCAAAAGTTTTGTAAACTACAACCAAAGTGAACATATTAATCAAACTTATAATTTTAAAGAACTATATTTATATACATTAAAATAAATTTCAAATTCTCACCATTATTGGATAAAAAGCTTCATCATATTTTTCGCAAAGCCATTGTTGGTACTGATCCAAATATGATAAAATCATTAAGTTTCCATCCGTTTTAATATCAACCAGTGAATATAAACTTATAAGGGTTTTTATGTATACCATATAATATGCTTTAAATTACTTGTTTCTTTTTTCAAAGATTGCTTGTTGCCCAAGTTTTTCAAGGGATTTTGGTGTGCATAATTAGTCTAAAGAAGTAAACACTTAAAAATCATGAATCATTATTAGAAAAATAAGTGGAAAGTCAACCAAAAAGTCAAAGACACGTACCTTAGAAGTTAGAACGGTGTTTGAAACAGACAGATAAGACATTCATATGTTTAACGATGGTCAATTTAGAGACAGATTCCCAACGAACACTTTAGCATCAGATTCACGACGATCAGTTTCGCGACAAATTCACAACTGTCAGATTCGCGGCAGATTCATGTTGGTCAGATTCAAGACGGTCAGTTTAGCGACAGATTCACGACAATCAGTTTAGTGACGGATATCATGACAATCAGTTTAGCGACCGATTCACTAAAACCAGTTTAGCGACAGATTCATGACAATCAGTTTAGCGACAGATCCACGACAATCAGTTTAGCGACTCATTCACGACAATCAGTTTAGCGACAGATTCACGACAATCAGTTTAGCGACAGATTCACGACAATCAGTTTAGCGACAGATTCACGAAAATCAGTTTAGTGACAGATTCACAACAATCAGTTTAGCGACAGATTCACTAAAATCAGTTTAGCGACGTATTCACTAAAATCAGTTTAGCGATAGATTCACTAAAATCAGTTTAGTGACAGATTCACGTCTCTCAGTTTAGCTACAGATTCACGACTATTAGTTTTGCGCCTGTATTTTTAGCGACTATCAGATTGTCGTTATGTTTAGCGACAATCAAATTTGCGACGGTATTTCATGTGACTTTCAGTGTTCCGACGAAATTTTAGTGACCATCGCATTAGCAATTGTATTTTTAGCGACAATCTGTTTATAGACGAATTAGAGACCGTTAGTGGGTGCGTGTGAGTGGGTGCGTGGATGCGCGTGTGCGCGGGTGTGTATGCGTATGTATTTATATGTGTGTACATATGCGTATGTTTGTGTATGTATGTATGTGTATGGTTGTACGTATGTATGCATGTATGTATTTATGCATACATAAGTATGTATAGCGAGTTAAAGGCATTTGCAATGTCAGAATTCTAACAACTATGCAAAAACATGTTAAACAAATTCTTATTGTATATACAGAAAATAGATTTAGCCGGTTATAAGAACATACCTGTGAATCAACTATACAACCATGATAAAGTGGGCTTCTAACCAATCAAATATTGTGGATAACTGATGCGATCGAGAAGTCAACCAAGAAGTGGGGGCAAGTGTATCAGAGACGTAAACCAAAAGATCCTAATTGAAGTCTATCTTGATACAAGATTCGAATGCTTAATTATCTAGTAGGAAATATTGTTAGATTAAATCGTTTCCTTATTCGATAAGTATTGGGGCCCGACCCTATATATAGGGATCGGCCAAACCCCTTTAGGACATCGAATTATTTGTGCTAGTTCTTTTTTATTGTTTTAGGGAGAAACCTGGTTCTCCAATTTTAGGATTATCTATTAAGCATTCGACTAACAATTAATTTTCGTTACATTTGTCCTACGTTAATCGAATTCGTATCAAATTGGTATCAGAGCTTGGTGAAGGAAATCGAACGAAATCGTCCGTACCGTTATCCATAATTACAAAAAGACGAAATCGAACGCTTGGTGAAGGAAATGCTAGAGGCGCGTATAATTCAACCCAGTACCAGCCCGTTCTCTAGCACGGTGCTCCTGGTAAAGAAGAAGGATGGCAGTTGGCGTTTCTGTGTCGATTATCGGGCACTAAATAAAGCCACTGTCTTAGATAAATTCCCGATACCTGTAATCGATGAACTACTTGATGAATTACACGGGACCACGGTTTTCAGCAAACTTGATCTGAAATCCGGGTATCACCAGATATTGATGCAGAACACGGATGTTCCCAAGACGGCATTTAGAACTCACGAAGGCCATTACGAGTTCTTAGTGATGCCCTTCGGGCTCACAAACGCATCGTCCACATTCCAAGCCCTGATGAATCGCGTCTTCAAACCCTTCTTGCGGAAATTTGTATTGGTCTTCTTTGACGATATCCTAGTATACAGCAGGAACATGGACGAACATCGGGATCATCTGTCGACCGTTTTTGACCGCTTACGAGCAGAACAATTGTACTGTAAGAGGAAGAAGTGCGTGTTCGGACAATCTCAAGTTGATTACCTCGGTCATATTGTTACCGCCACGGGTGTAAAAGCCGACCCCTCAAAAATCACGGCAATGACCGAATGGACCATCCCAACTACACTACGGGAATTACGGGGATTTTTAGGGCTCACGGGGTATTACCGCAAATTTGTGCAGAATTACGGGAAGATCGCACGACCCCTCAATGACCTACTCAAGAAAGATAGCTTTCATTGGTCAGACGAAGCTACAACCGCGTTTCGTAACCTTCAAAACGTAATGACGCAGGTTCCGGTTCTAGCTATGCCCGATTTCACAAACCCGTTCACCCTTGAAACTGACGCATCGGGGTATGGCATTGGTGCAGTACTTATGCAAGAAGGGCGACCGATCGCCTATTACAGTTAAGTGTTGGGTCCCCGCGCTCAATTAAAGTCAGTCTACGAACGGGAATTGATGGCAATAGTATTGGCCATCCAAAAGTGGCGACCGTACCTCTTGGGCCGCAAATTCACGGTCATTACGGACCAACGTAGCCTCAAATGTTTACTGAACCAAGGGGTTATTACCGGCGATCACCAACGTTGGATTTCGAAACTCTCCGGGTATGAATTTGACATCGTCTATCGCCCGGGTCGAGAAAATGGAGCGGCAGACGTCTTATCTCGGGAAGAAAAATTTCTAGAATGTCGTGAGCTAGTAATCAGCCGACCGCGTGATAATCCGGGTCTCATCACCGCATTACAAGAGGACCAGGAGATTATTGCAATTCGCACCCGAGTTGAGGCACAAGAAGAGGGGTTACAAAACTACACGGTGTATGTATGTATGTATGTATGTATGTATGTATGTATGTATGTATGTATGTATGTATGTATGTATGTATGTATGTATGTATGTATGTATGTGTGTGTATGTGTACGACCGTACATATGTATGTATGTATCATGCATGCATGTATTTATGCATATGTAAGTATGTATAGCGAGCAAAAGGCATTTGCAATATCAGAACTATAACAACTATGCAAAAAAACATGTTAAACAAATTCCTATTGCATATATGTTAAATAGATTTAGCCAGTTATAAGAACGTACCTGTGAATCAACGATACAACCATGATAAAGTGGAATCTCTAACCAATCAAATATTGTGGATAACAAATCAAATAAGTGTGCAGGTCTTGATCTTCAGCCATGGTAACCTGATGAGAAATTAAATTTAACTATGGAATCAAATTGACCATTCAAACAACCAAAACACTATTTTAGTGTGAAATTGCAATAACTGAATCATAAACAAAAATTAACTAATTAAGGGCATCAAACCAAATAACGTTTATACTAACCTGAATAACAGCAACACCACCAGACAGTTTTGTAATTCTCTCATTAAGCTTTTCTTTTTCATAATCCTACTCAGCCACCTGTTTAAAAAAAAACAAAACACAACCATAATTAATAAAAATCCAATCAGTCTCTTGATATTGAAAATAATAACAATAATAAAAATATAATAATTTACAAGTTTAAACAAACCTTAATAAGATTTCTAATTTGTGCAACACGTTTTTCAACGGCTGCTTGAGAACTTCCATCACCAACAATTGTAGGATAATCCTTAGAATGAACGATTTTAGCAGCATGCCCCAAAACAGAACTATCAGCTAAAGTATAAAACTTTGTTTAGCAGTATATGGCTATTATTGTTTACATTTTTAATCCAATAATTACAAAAATAGACCGGTTAATAAGTTATAATTACCAAAATGGACCATTAGCTAAAGTATATTTGTATTGTATGATATTTTCCATTTAAAAATTTGCAATGTTGTCGAGCATATCACCTCTTTTGAGATGGATTTGAGTTAGCAACCAAAGCTTTTGTTGTCATTTCAATTCCTCTGGTAAAAAGAACAGGATTTGCACGAGCTGCAACAACCTAAACAAAAATATTTATATGAATGGGTGCCAACAAAAAAGTGATACAAATATTTACTTTTTAGAATTTTTAATCTTCCCTTAACACCTTCTGCAATAAGAACCTTTATTAGACAATTTGGTAAATGTTTATCTTAGTTGAACAATGTATTTCGACATATATGACCTCACAGATTGTTTCTAAAAAGATGATATCACTTGAAGTTGAAGGTTAAACACTTCAGTATTGTTAATATACACCCTCAATCACAAAATCTTTTGGAAATCACATATTTACTGAAAAACAGAACACTGGACATAAAAAAAATCCCCTAAACTTCAATCATTTAAAAAAATAGTGCAATAAGAGATTAAGTCATTTACTCCTACTGTGTACATCAGAAATCGTACTTCTAATTCGAGTCCAAAACATGCTAAAATGCAAAGTCAACATGAACAGTAACGTCATTCTATCGGTAACAATAACAAATAAATTAATTACGTGAGCAAATTTTTATCGAACATTCAAAAATACTATATGAAATTACTAGCACAAATGCAACATATTTTAAACCGATAAATCATCGCAGGTAATAATCTGATAAACTCGTAAACAGACAACAAAGGTAACAAAACATATTGATTTAATTTGTATATGAATTTGCTTACCAGATTCGATAACGTTCTGATTGACTTCAATAGAAGATTGGGAGAGTGCGTGTTAGTAACGTTGGGGTTTATGGAGTTAGGTTAGTAGTACAGTTGGAAGTGAGTGTCTACTACTTCTATAGTACCAAAAAAACAAATATAGTCAGACAGCAGGAAAATGCTCCAATTTGAAGGAGATTTTCGCAATGGTGATTCACTGAGATATGAATTGCCAATGAAACAAATTAAGCAGAACACAAAATCGTATCGTAACATGAAGAAGATACAAAGAATTGGAATGTGTTGAATTACCTGATGATATGTGATGAAATCGTTGGATTAACAGTTGTCTAACTTTCGATTGAGAACGAACTGAAAATGGTGAGAAGAATTGGAAGAATAGAAGAATTAAGGATACGAGGGACGTTCGCAATCTGAAACGGCAGCAGGCAGTTGACGGAGGGGGCGTCGTTTCAGTGGAACTAAATAACGCAATTGATGTACGATTGATAGATGATTACCATGAGAAAATGGTGTATTTGGAAGTTAAACTGTGCGTCCACAATCGGATGCTAGAGAATAAGCCAATAACAATCGAAAGGTGACCAAACCTAGTTTGGTCGTCACCTCTGTGCCACATTAGTTTTCTCTCTCCTGATCAACCACATGACCAGACAGCGACCAAATGTCCGTAATGGGTGACCGTTCGGATTTTTTTTTTTTTAAATTTCATTAATAATTAAAACATTACATTAAAAATAATTTAAAACACTACATTAAAAATACTTTAAAACATTACATCAAACATAATTAGAAAAACATTAAAAAAAACTACTGGTGGTTTTGTCGATTCCAAATGTGTTCCACCAAATCAAATCTAAGATTAAGATGAGTTTGTTGATTATGGATCTCCCTGATGACTTTGTAATAGTTCTTCATGTGATCGTACGGGGTCAGCTTCACTATGTCGCTCTTCCGGATGAAAGTCGGGACATATGGCCCTGCCTTAGTCTTTGATAATCATATTATGGGATGCTCGTAACACGTTGATGTCGTTGTTCGACCCGGCGACACCAAAGAACGCGTGCCAAATCCACAAATATTGTGAGGCAACCGCTTCAAGTAAGATGAATGGTTCGTTCCCGTGATCCCCTCTAACATATTGCCCACGATAAGCATTTGGACATTGAGCCCAAGGCCAATCAGTACAATCAATGCTTCCTAGCATACCGGGAAACCCATGTTTCTCCTCATGAAAAGCGTATAGCTTCGCCACATCAGTTTGAGTAGGCTTTCGCAGAAACTCATCTCCATACAAGTGCATAACCCCTTTACAGAACTCTGCGAGACTCACGGCTAGTTTTCTCACCAATTTGTAAGTATTCGTCTAGAGCATCCGGTACGGTACCGTATGCTAACTGACGAAATGCAGACGTGCACCTCATTAGCGGAGAAGTACCTGGGTTCTTCCTCATCCCCAAAAATAGACATTCATTTCATCGTCGGAACTCATTTTTAAGATAGTGAGTGTGATGTGAGTAAGTATGAAGAAAAGAAATGAGAAGTGTGAAATTTTTTAGAAAAATATTGGGTATTTATAAGGTAAAAAAAGGGGTAAAAATTAAGTTTGAAAGGGGTGTTGGTGGTGGGAAATATAGCCGTTTGGGGGTGTTTTGGAGACGTTGAAGATCGGCTGGGAACGGTCGACTAGTCGACCGTTGGGCACGGTCGACGCGTCAGGGTGGGCGGGCCGTAACGGAGGGGGACGTGTCGGGGTGGCTGAGGTGGAGGGTCACGACCGAACTTTCGGTCGCCGTTACGGGTGGTCCTATAGCTAATCCATTGAGATTTGAGTGAGAAATTGAAGAATTTGTGAGTGTGTGTGTTTAAGGTGTAAGTGTGTGAAACGAGAGAGAACAGATACTTTCAGAATTGTATTTCAATAAAGAGTGGGAAAGCTTACATTGTAAGTCAAATGTACAAGTATTTATACTCTCTACCACTTAACAAAGGACTTGTTAACTAACGGACTTAAAGGTCAAAACCATTACAATATTAGTCCTAATATTACATTTTTGGTCCTAACAATCTCCCCCTTTTTGATCTTTAAGACGTCATCCCAGTCTTCAAACTCCAAATTCTTCTAATAGTCTGTTTTTGGCGAGAAAATATTTTTCTGAACTTCAAGAATAACATTTCAAAAATCTGGAAGTTTAACATACTCAAAGTTTATATGTTTTTCGCTGATACTTTTTGAGTGAAGAAATCCTATAACTGATCTACTGAAGATTTGTAAATTTTGGGAAAGGGAATATCAGTTAAGTAAGAATTTGACTGGGTTTTCAGATACTGGAGAGGTTGTTTTTGGAAGTTTGTGGTAGAGGATGAGGATATAATGTTTTTGAATGATTTGTCAGTTAAAATTTTGAATTTGTGTGTTTGAGTTGGTAAGAATGATCTGAAATTTAAAGGTTTTGAATGTGTGTGTATGTATGTTTTGTATGTATGAAAGAATGATATGTACTTTTAGGATTTGTGTGTTTGGTTGTTATGAAATTTTGAAAAGAATGATTTAAACGGTTAAGCTTTTGAATGTATGTGATCGTTACGGAATTTGAAAAGAAAAATTTAAACGGTTAAGATTCTGATGGAAATAGATGTGGATTTGTGGTTTGGATAGAAAGATTTATTCGATTAAATTTTGAAATGGATAACAATGTGAATTTGTGGTTTGGAAAAGAATGTGAAATGGATAGGATGATTTGACGGTTTAAGATTTGTAATGGAAATGTTGAGAATTTGTGAGAAATTTCTGAAGATAAGTCGGTTTCTTTTTCTTCACAAAATATTTCATGTAAATCGACGAAAATGTAGACCCATGGATAGATAGAGTTATTTGTAGCGGAAGTCTTTTCTCAAAGTTGTGGCTTTGTCGATTTATGATCATTGATAATTGTTGTTAGGGATAAATTGTTGATGAAGTTTACGCTCCCCCTCGAACAAACAATTATACTTCAACAAATCTTCTTCGGTTTCTTGTTTACTCCCCCTTAATCGGTGCATGTGTCTTTTTGATGTGGAGTAAACTGGGCTAATATATCTTCTTAAGTCTTGTAAGCATTTTTCTTCATAAACTGAACTTCTTAGTAAATTTTCTCCCCCTCATGATGATTAAGATTTATCGTAATCATCATGAAAAATGTGAAGTTCGTCGAGGTGAAATGAAGAAAATCTTCGAAGCCCATGGATACAAATGTGATGAAGAATGATTTATGCATCTTTTGAATGAAGCAAGATACATCACTTTGTATAATCGAAAACCGAACCGAAGATGATGATATAGATATCCGATCAAATCATTTGGCATTTAATTTCAATGATCGAATTAAGTCGGGAAAACCGGGATCACATAGATTACCCGTTGTCACAACAGTTACACAAACTGTGTGACCTACGTTCAGTGTTGGAATAGATGATAGCACTGGTAGGATTTCCATTCAATCATCGTGGAATACCAAGAACGTTGGTATCACTATGAATGTTCCGGCTTTATCACAAAGATAAGCTTGGTATTATGCCTTGTGTCCTAAAAGTGTATTGCGGTTCTAGACTCAATTAGTGGACAAACGAAGGCGAGGACTGGAGAGACTTGTCCTCTGTTTCAATATCAACAATCTCCAAGTGAGATGTCGATAGCATATGAGATAATCTCCGTGGAAATGAAACAAGTACTTTTTAAGAAATACTTGAGTGGCTGGGGGGGTTGTGCATTGCATCACTGGGTTCCATGATGTCTTTTTCAATATCAGAGAGCAACACATGCAATCTGATAGAGACGTGGCTACCCGGCTTTTTATCAGTTTGGTAAGAGTTTTTCGTTTTCTTTAACCCTGTCACACCCTCCTCACTCAAGCTTACTTATTCATTTTTCGACTACTCCCTCATTTCATTTTACCATGTATAGCTGAATTGCACCCCATACTACATTCCCCCTCTCAAATTTTATCTCAGCGCACCCCAATCAAGATCCCGTGATACTTGATTCTGCTCACCTAGACCTATGTACCCTTACATATTGTCCTATATTGTAGGTGGCTCCTGGGGAAGATCATACCGGTTATAGCAGATCATAGGAGTAATTTGAGAGTGAACTATAACGCTCATGTGCAAATTATCAGCATTTATGATGTTACTTTGTAAAAATAACATGGATTTTTCATCGGAAAATGTGTTTCCGGCATAAGTTGTTGCCTTTATGATTTAAAAGTTTAGGCACAGCAACTTGAACAATTGAGGAAATACCGGACTCACATAGAGTATCCGTTAACACACGGTATGAATCGATAGTCGTTTGCACAACCATTTATTCAAATGTGTGACCTGCGATTAGAGTTGGCGCAATTTTAGCTCTAGCAGGATTTCCACTCAATCCTTGTGAAGCACCAGATTGTGATGCCACTATGAGTGTTCCGATGAATACACGGAGATTCATATTCAATAGTGTATGTGTCCTATATTGGAAATATTTGACGATGAAAACTAGACACATTGTGCATTCAATTGAAGACGTAACCCGGGGCAGAAGGTTAAATTTCAATACCAACATACTCCGAATGAGCAGTCGATAGATTATGTGCTACGTCCCCTAATGAATTGAAACAAATTCCTGTTGAGAGGAATCTGAGTGGTTGGTGGTGGAGTGCAAATGCTTGACTGGGCCAGTAAAGTCTGGTGATACATTCAACACATGAATGAACACAATTTTGTGAGGTTGCCCGGTTTTATTGTCGGTTTGGAAGCACTCAAAGGTGTGTTTTCTTAAAATTATCATGTTTTCACATCACCTTGCACTCACCTAATTCTATACCCTAAGACATATACCCTCACATTTACCAATTTTGGCTAAAAAGTAATTCCCTTGGAAGGTTATGCCGGTTCTAGCAAACCATAGGAAGGTATTGTCGTTTGATAAAAAAAAATTGTTCGATTAAAAAAAATTCAAACGGGTATAAAAGTATTGATATAAGAAAGTTTCTCCCCCTGGAAATAATAATTCTCCCCGTAGAATTAAAATTTCTCCCCCTCGACAAAATATAAGTAATGAAAATTGTACAGTTTTAAGAGAGGTGGGAAAGAGTTTTTACGTGTAAGTGATAAACTGGTTTTGAGCGGGTTTCAAGCTTATGTACTTGAAAACCATTGCTTTGAAGTTTGAGTCATATACTGATGTGTATATAAGTCATTTACGATAAGGTTCGAGTTATACACCGTTTTGTGTATAAGTCCTTCTCCTGCAAAACAAATCAAACAACTTTTGGTACCCATTTTTGTTTGGGTCCGACAATGTTAGCGTGGGAATGAAACCACCGATAAGTTGTATCGATTTGATTTAAAGATTGAGAGTTCCATGAGAAACTGAAACTTGATGTTTCACTTTCAAATAATTTCCGGGGAATTATTTGAGATGTTGGAGTTTTGGGAACCCATTTAGCTTTTAAGATCGATGATGTTTTGTAAACATAAACAGGAGATGTGTTTGGCACTTGTGTAAAATTCGTTTTAGGTGCCAAGGAAAGTAAATCTTTTCTCGAATATTTTAACGATTTAGTTGTGGAAAGGATTTTCTTTGAAGCGGTCGAATGTTTCAACACGGTTGATGTTTTAGTTTTATACATTTGAGAATGCTGAAGTCTAGAAGAGGAACCTAATTTATTTGGAGTTTTAGGTGCGGAATTTCCTCTATTAGTTTGTTTGAGAGCATGCATTTTCTTATCAGATTGTGGTGGAACCGTGGATCTCCTAGGCTTAGGTTTGGTAGAAGAACTTATTTGAGATTTCGGTTTAGGTTTAGGATTTCCTCTATTAACCTCAGTTTGCTTGATCGTATATAAATCACGATATGCCATGACAGGAGAAAACATTCTTGATGTTTGACATTTATTCGATGCTGTTAAATGAGAATCTTTTGATTTAGATTCTAACTTTTGAATTTGTATTTGCAACTTCAGTTTCTCTTCATTAAAAGATTTTTGTGACTCATCAATTTTAGTTTCTAATTCAAAAATTTTGGTTTGTAAAACTGATTTGTCGTTGTTAAAGATTTTAGATTTTTCTTCTAGGTGAATTAACAAACTTTCGTTTTTATTTTGAGACAAAGAAAGATCTGTTTCAAGAGATGTAATTTTAGCTATCAATTTTGTTTTCTCAATATTAAAAATATTGATTTGTTTTTGTAAATCAGATCCAAAATTACATTCAAGTAGTTTGATTTTATCATTCAAAATACAATTTTCAGCACAAACAGAAGAATGTTTTTCGTTGTTCAAAATATTAACATTATTTGTGTCATGAAGTTTCTTTGTTAATTCAACAATCTGAAGTTGCTTTGATTCAGAATCGTTTGTTAGATTTTCAATCTTCAAAAGTAATGCGTTATTTTCATAAACTTCTTGGTTGGCTTTGGCACTCATTTCCTCAAGATGTTTAATATGGGAAGAAAATTGAATTTTATCATGTTGAAGTTGATGAATGACATTTTGTTTGTTATTTATTTCTTGAGATGTGTTGATGTCATTTTCATGTAAGGTTTCAGATAGTTCTTTTACTTTGTTGTTTAAAGATTTAAACTGGTTCTCATTATCATCAAATTCTTTTTGTTTGCGTTCCAACCAGTTTTTAGTGATTTGATATTCATTCCATGCATCAATGTATAACTTGTAATATTTATCATTGTCAGCATTTGATGTGGAACTTTGTGTATTTTTAAGATTGGTCAACTCAATTTCTTGTTCAGAAATAGTATGAGACAAATGTTGAATATCAGTCTCATATTTAACAGTCAATTCTGAAATTCGATTTTGTAACGTCAGATTCTTTTTCTCAAAATTTTTATTTTGTCTAAGAATATGAACAAGTTGTGTATTATGATCAAGATATTGTTCATTTTCGTTTTCTAGTTCATCTAATTTTCCTTGAAGTAAAGTATTTAATTCTTTTTCATCCAAAAGGTTTTGTTTTAAAGATTCAATTTCAGAATTCTGGTTTGTTACAAAACAATTTTCAGAATCAATTGTACTTGAAGAATTAGATAAGAGAGAACTGAGTACCTCTATTTCTTTGTTTGCCTCTTCATTGAATCGATCAGAAATCTCGGCATTCTCACGAGCCATAAAGCATAGATTTGCGGAATGCTCTTCATCTTCAGGATCAGAATCGTCCATCCAGCTTAGATCCTCAGCCAACAACACCTTTCCCGCCTCGATTTGCTTAGCCATGAGCATCTTACGTTTGAAGTAATCAGAATTCCTTACTCTAGGTTTCTTGCAATCTCGAGAGAAATGACCAGGAATTCCACAGTTATAACATTTCTTTGTCGGATCCAAAGGTGTTATTGTGGGTTTGTCAGATGTATTTGATGCAGATGGAGCAGACTTGAAAGTGGATGAAGATCTCTGATTGTTGTTTGTAGGAGTTGGATAATACTTCTTCTCATATCTTGAGATGAAAGACATAGCTTGCAACAGTTGTTCTAATTCACTCTCCATCTCTTCTTTTGTATCTTTGACAGGTTCTTCTGATTTTTCTTTCAGTTTACCAGATGAATTTGACTGGTATTGTCTTGTAAGAAGAGCAAGAGTATCAAGAGTGTTTGCATTTTCCTGTTTGGTTTTGACTATATCTTTCACCATTGGAGCATTTTGAAGTAAATACTCATACAGTTCATGCACATCAATTGAGCTCAGATCTTTATGTTGCATGGCACTGTTACCAAATGTAGCCCACTCAGGTAGTAAACTGTTGATGAACTTGATGTTAATCTCCAAATTTTCCTTCTTCAAGTTATTCCTTCTAAGTTCATTCAACAAGTTGCAGTAACAGTGATATGTGCTTTCTAATTCTTCCCCGGTGGAAGCTTTAAACGATTGATAAGCATTCAGAGTGGTTACCATCTTGGCTTTATTCCCTAACACGGTGCCTTCCATTTGCTTTCGAATTTCATCCCAAATCTCCTTACCGGTTTCTAAACTGTCCAAGCTGTTATAAATTTCGTTCGGTAAACTTTGAAGTACGAATGAAAACGATTGTAGATCTGCTTTAGCTCGTAGTTTTTGTTGAGCATTGTATCTTGATTTAGGAAGCGGGGTTCGACCTCCAAGAACTGGCGGTGTTGCGTTTGGTGCAGCTACTACGTCTTCGTAGAATACCGCTTCACCATTTTCGAGTGAGTCACGTATTTCAGTTGCCAGTTCTTGATTTTTGATAAAATGGAGGAACCATTTCTTCCATTGTGCGTATTCACCTCGGTATAAAACCGGAGGTTTGAGATCGGTTCCGATCGACAATGCATCTTTTGAAGTCATTGCTAAAAATTTGAATTTTTACAAATAAAGTAGTTCGGGCCGAACTTCTCCTCTGGGCCGAACTACTATCTTCGGGCCGAACTACTTGTTGAACTTCGGGCCGAACTAGTGATAATTCTCGGGCCGAACTTGTACTACAAACTCGGGCCGAACTTCTAATTTTCAAAAAGGCCGAACTTGTTGGATCTTGAGACTTCGGGCCGAACTTCTCCTGTGCCGAACTTCTATTTTAAAAATTGAGCCGAACTTCTATTTTAACCTCGGGCCGAACTTGTTGGGTATAAGAGCCGAACTATCTGGGCCGAAGAAGAAACTCGGGCCGAACAACTAATAAAATGAACTTCGGGCCGAACTAACCTTTGGCCGAACTTGTTTTAGATCTGATCTTCGGGCCGAACTTCTGTAAATCTCGGGCCGAACTACGAACTACAATAAACTCGGGCCGAAGTTCTTACCTCGGGCCGAACTTCTTATTGGGCCGAACTACTATTGTTCGGGCCGAACTCCAGATCAAAGAAGCCGAACTTGTTCTTCACGTCGAACAGAAGTCGAACGAACACAGCTCGAACATCACCATTTCAATCTGATTTTGCTCAATTCTTCACCGATTTGAATGATTCTTCTTCCTACTTGCTCGAAATCCACTTTCTAACAGCTTGATCCGATCAATTTCTTCATTCCATTACACAAGAGCTTCGAATCTTCGATTTACAGTGATTTTTCAACTTTTTCACTTTTTCATCAAAATCACCAAATTGAGGATCAAATGTTGGTGGAATTGATCTGGAATTGATTCTATTGTGTTTAGAAACACTGGAGAAACACTAATCCATGCTCAAAACTTCAATTCCAACGAAAAATTTACAACATTAAATTTTCAATGACGAACGAACTTTTTCTTCAAACTTTCTCAGATCTTCATCAATCTAGCTCGATTTTGGATCTTCTCTAAGAGAGATTATGCTCTGATACCAATTGTGAGATCGTTTAAGACTAGAATCAAGCTAATCCATTGAGATTTGAGTGAGAAATTGAAGAATTTGTGAGTGTGTGTGTTTAAGGTGTAAGTGTGTGAAACGAGAGAGAACAGATACTTTCAGAATTGTATTTCAATAAAGAGTGGGAAAGCTTACATTGTAAGTCAAATGTACAAGTATTTATACTCTCTACCACTTAACAAAGGACTTGTTAACTAACGGACTTAAAGGTCAAAACCATTACAATATTAGTCCTAATATTACATTTTTGGTCCTAACACTACGGCGTGACGAGATTGACGGTGGGGGAAGACGGAAGAGTATAGGTAAGGGACGATTGGGGAATGGATTGAATTGGAACTCAATTAGGGTTTGTTGATCGGTGTTCGGAAAGGATATGTCGATCGGAGATGATTTCAATTAGTATTTTTCAAAATGGTTTGAATTTTAATGACGTTGGGATTTCATTTTAGGGTTTATTCCAATCCAAACTGATCAATATTAGTCAACAACCTCTTTCTTCCAGACTTCCATCTATTTCATTCATTCACCATCACGGGTTGCCCTGCCGCTTCACCATATGGTATGAAAAAATTAGGTGCATGCTTCTCCACAAAAAGCTTCGCCCCATTATGCATTTTATTTCGCTTAAAGGTAATTATGTGCTTCATTTATTAGCATATGTTAATGTTAATTTTAATTTAATTGTATATATATGTAAATCTGAATTTAAGTTTATTAGAAAGGCATCTTCACTCATGTTCGTGCTCGTGTAGAATTAATGTGGTTTTTCACGCCAATTGGTTGGCTCAACAAATGATTCAATACGAAGAAAAATCATGTATCTTTATTGTATGCAGCTCTATTTCTATAATTCATTATTTGATAATTTTCCACTTGAATAATTAACCAAAATATGAGTAACTCAAACTTTTTAACATTTTCCATTTTAGTGGCTATAATTAATATAAATATTTACAAGATATTCGCCCTATTAGTCTTTTTTTAGAGTGCAACATCATTAAGAAATTGGGTTAGCATGATATGAAATCAACTCGATCATTGCTCTATATTGACTAGAAAATATTGAACGACACCACAATCTATGATCCTTACAAATTTCAACAAGGTCCACGCTATTCATGGCCTAGTGGTAAGATCTGGTCTCTAGAAAATTTTGAAATTCTCATTAGGTCTCCGTTCAAGCTCTATGATGAAGACTAAAAAACGAGAACACGGATCGGTCATGTTGATTATAAGAATACCTAGGACAAATCAATCCAAAACCATGTTGATTTAAAGAATAGCGTGGATTTTGGTCTTCAAAACATGTCCATGTTGACAAATCAAGTTATGTTGATTTTAGTGCAGTTTCTTCACGTGATCTTATACTTCAAGGAATAAAAGAGTATGTTCTTCCACATTTCAACCCGGTGTCAATCCGTGAGTTTTGTTTGTTTTGTTTTGGTTTAAACGCATTTGTTGTCTTTGTGTCAACAGTATGTAATTGTCACTTGTTGTAACCTTTTCTATGAAATAAAAATACACCATCTATGACAGTTGCTTCAAAATGAGCACAATTTTTAAGAAGAAAAAAAACAACTCCGGGCTAATTAATGCATTTAGTGGTAATTGTAATTTTCAAAAAAGTTAGCTTGAAATTATATTATTTCTTTATTTTTTTAGATTAATGTACTTATGAAACTGGTTATTTAAGTCATTAGCAACCAGATTACTTATCTATGTGATGGCGTATACTGATAACGTATACCACATGCACGAACGACCTGCATGGAAAGAACGGACGAAGGGATAAAAGCGCGGGAAGACAAGAAACGATAAGACCGGATCGTCTCAACCAATTCCCAAGAAAGACGATAACGTACCCGGGTTTGAAAGAAAAGCGGCGCGAAGTCACACGAGCATTAAATGCGAAGCGGCGCCGGAAGAGCCCTGACGAAGGGCCGCCTGTTTTATCCACCGGTCCAAGGACTTGGTCTCCGGCAATTGACCAACAGATCTTCGTACGATGCGGGTAAAACTGCGAAACCAGTTATCCCGCACATTCCCTTTGATCATACTCCCGCTCATTTAATGCGCTATAAAGGGAAGACTTGGAGAACAACAGGTAATCCATTCTCATCTTGCATTTATTACACTACATTAAATACTTATACTCAATCTCTATTACTTAATCTCCTCCGCTTCATATCCATATCGTTTAGTTATCACACCTATCGTGCCGATTCTTACTTAGGCATCGGAGTGTCTCCGGGGAGCAAATCCCGGAAGGCCTCTGACTAGAGTTGTTACTCTGTTTCAGGATTCGATACAACGACGGAGAGGCGTATTGTCCGTCCCGGAAGAATCAGGTTTCAACATTTGGCGCCATCCGTGGGATCCCGAACAAAATGGTCCAAGAGCCGACGTCGAAAGGAGGAAATCGCTCTCCGGTGCTAATCAGAACCGAGCAAACTCCTCCTCCTTTTTCCGCTTCCGCAGTCGTTAAAGCTACGACATGTCCCCCTCCTTCCGGATCGGGGAGGATGAACCGACGAAGGAGGAGATCGAAGAATTCAATCTTTTTTGCAAGTTTAGGAAGCTAAGAAATATGGAGAAGAGTCAGAGGAAGACCGGAGAAGGAAATATAGGGGTCGGACGAACTCTGACCTACTCCAGCGAAGAATCCACTCAGGAGGAATCTACGCGAGAGTCCACCAGAGAAGTTTCCAGAGAAAAGACCTCCTCCGTACAGCCTCGTGGTCCGGAACCTCGGAGGAGAAGAGAGGAAGGGCGAGCTACCAGGAGAAGGGGAGAGGAGTCGTCCCATTCGTATTCATTAACACCTAAAAGTTTCAGATCTCCGTTCACCGATGATATTAATGAAATGGCGATCCCTCCGGGGCTTAAAGGGCCTCGAGTTAAGTCATACGATGGCACCGGAGACCCAGATGACCACGTAGCTAGCTTCCGGTGGGCTGTTAGAATGATACCCATGGACCAGAAGCTATGGTGCTTGTACTTTGCAGGAACGTTGGAGGGTTCAGCTCGATACTGGTTGTCCAATCTGCCGCAAAGAAGTATCACTAGCTTCGAAGAACTCGTCACGCAATTCTGTCATAGCTTCATACAGCAAAAGAAATACCAACAACGTTCCCAATCCATTATGGCTTGCCGACAACGGGAAGGAGAATCGAACAAGTCGTATTTCAAAAGGTTTAACGAACAAAGCCGGAAGATGCCCGTCCGTGAAGATTCGCTTATAATAGCAGCCTTTACGTACGGTCTCCGTGAAGGAGAGTTGTTTAGGGAATTGTCTAAAAGAGACTTTGTGAAGGCGGATGAGATGATCAACGTGGTGAACAAAGTTCTTAAATAGGAAGAGGAGAGTGCGGAGAAACTGCGCTTCGAAGCCCAGGAGAAGAAAGGAGCCGGAGGTTCCGGAGTGCACAAGATCGGAGAGAAGGTTAAAGGGGGTTTCAGGCCAGGGTACACTGCAAAACCCTCATATCGGAGTCGCCCTCAAGAAGGAAGGTTCTCCCACGAGCGGTATGGCCAGCCCAAACAGGAAGCTTACTCAACTTCCGATACCCACAAATCTGCCGAAGGGAGGGTAGCCAGGAAGCGATACCCTCGAGACCCAAATGCATATTGAGAGTTCCACAAAATTATGGGTCATACAACGGCTTCCTGCGAAAGCTATAAGAGGGAAAAAGAAGTGCAAGTAAAAGGGAGACCGGAAGCGTTGGCGGCCGAACCTCCAGTCAAGAAGGATGCTGCGACGCATAATACCGAAATATTCGCGTTAGAAGAAGATGCACCGTCTCCTTGCTTGGGGAAAAGGAAAGGAGGGGCGGTAGAATTTAGTCGGGGGAACCCATTCTGGAGGGGTACGTAGGAACATAACCTCTAGTTATCTTCGGGGTAATAGCCAAGGTGATGGTTCGCCGGGTCTACGTAGACTCCGGAAGCTCTACAAACATCATGTACGGGCATTGCTTTGATAAATTCTCTGTCGATATCAAGTCTTTGCTTAAACCGGCTAACGAAACGGTCGTGGGCTTTGCTGGACAATCGGTGTGGTCCAGTGGTAAAATATACCTCCCTCTCACGCTGACAGATTGGGAAAAAAATCACAGCAAGACCGTTCTAGCTGAGTTCGTCGTGATAGAAGCACCCTCTCGGTACAATGCCATCCTGGGAAGGCCTCTGACTAGAGTTGTTACTCTGTTTTAGGATACGATGCAATGACGGAGAGGCGTATTGTCCATCCCGGAAGAATCAGGTTTCAACACTATGCGGACAATATTAAGAAAATATTAACTTATTAAGTAGGGTTAATGCACTATGAGGTTAATGTACCTTCTGAAAATAGTTCAACTTGGTCATTACATCTAATGGTGGTAAAATTACGTTAAGAAGTTATATGTTTCATAACATATGTAATAATTAGTGAGTGCATTAATCCTCTCGATTTCACGATCAAATCATCTTTCATATTTTTACAAATTACAATGCTTCATAATTAACATATTTGTTCGTTTAAATTTTAAAACCACCCACATAATTTTGTTCTTAAATATTCCTAAACGCTCCTTCATTTATCACCGGAAAAGTAGGGATACTTTGTTCATTCCTAAAAAAATTATCTGGATCGATTGTAGTCTTCACCTTCACTAATCGATCAAAATTCCCTTTGAAATACATCTCACAGTAAACCTTCCCGGAGTAGTAACTACTCTCGCCGGTTCCTCGCATCACTCCAATATCCAAATCTCTATAATTTAAAAATGCACCTCTTGGATTACTTGATACATATTTTGTCAAGAATTCATACAAAACCCTACCTTATTTCATATAATTTCCCCCTAATTTTCGATCATAATCATTCCAATTCATCTCGTATTCGATCTTGAATAAGTTGCCATCGCGGTGAGGGAAGGTGTTGGGATATAAACATTCTAATACTGATGTTGCAGTTAGTACTGATCAACAAGTATGGAAGATAGTACTGATGAGGCAGAAACACGAAATACTACTGATGATGGATTTAATACTGATGTCTATATTTGGTGCCGATCATGTTCTAGTTTTTCTTATAGTTTGTTAAGGAATGTTTATCTTTTTGTAATTCAATTGTAATCGTTTCCCAGAATAACTAGGTTAATAGTTTAGGCTTCAAGGACTATTATAAATAGTTCCTTACGAATTGTAAATGTACGTGTGTATTGATTCATCGATTAATATACATTGAAGCTTTTTGTGATAAACTGTGTTCTTAATATTGTTCATTCGATTACAGTTTACATTATTCTTAATCATATAACAAGACTGATAATCCGCTATAACTTCTCTTTGTTAGTAGATCTGTGATTCAATAACTTGTTCGAGTTATTCGATCCTGACAAGTGGTATCAGAGCATTAAGGTTCTAGATCTACGAATTAAGAACATCAAAAAGTTTCATACTTTCGAATTCAAAATTGTTAATCATGACTGATAACAATGAAAGTGCACAGGCTAACAAAATTCCGATTCTCACTCCCAACAACTTTGGGATGTGGAAAAACAGAATCAAGCAATACATGCTTATTACTGATTATTCCATGTGGGAAGTTGTTGTTGAAGGTAACAAAACTATTTAGACTCAAATAGCTACCACATCAACTGAAGTCGACAAACTCAAGTGTGAAAAAGAAAAGAAGGACAGAGGAATTGAACTCAAAGTCTTAAGCACTCTTTTGCTTGCTATTCCCAATGATTATCAACATTTATTTGTTGAATATGATGATGCCAAGAAGTTGTGGCAGGCATTGGAAAAGAGGTTTGTTGGCACTAAAAGTACTAAAAGGAACATGAAGTCTGTTTTGAAGCAAGACTTTGAAAACTTCAAAGGACAGAAGAATGAATCATTGTCACAAGTCTTTGATCGGTTCAACAAACTTATTGGTGAACTCAATCAAGTTGGTGTTCAACCAGACAATGATGATGTCAACAGGAAGTTCCTTAGATCTCTTGGTGAAGGATGGTCTATGTACACTGTTATATATAGACAAGGAGATGCACTGGAAGAGAAAGAGCTGGATGACCTATACAATGAACTAAGAGTGTTTGAATATGAGGTAAGTAATAAAACTCCCAATTTACCTTCAAACAATGCTGCTTTTGTGTCTAGTACAAGAACAAGTCCAGAGGCTATAAAGCATACAGGAAGTGAAGATGTATCCAGAGAATCCTTTTTCACTAGTCATGTGCACACTGCATTGATTAGTGAAGATTTGGAACAACTCAATCCTGATGATCTGGAAGAGATGGACATCAAATGGCAGATGGCTATGCTGAGCTTAAGAACAAAAAGGTTTCTCAAAAGAACTGGAAGACAAAATCTGACCTACAACAAAGGTGATCGTGCTGGATTTGACAAAACCAAAGTCAAATGCTACAACTGCACTAATCTTGGTCACTTTGCGAGAGAATGTCCTAGCAAAGATCAAAGATCAAATTACAACAAAAACAGCACCTCAAACTCAACTGCTTTAGTATCTCAAGAGGGTAAAGGGTATGACTGGAGCTTTCAAGCAGAGGAACTTGCTCAAAACCAAACTCTTATGGCCTTTACTGATTCTACTACTGAGGTACATTCTAAATCTTGCACTCCTGAATGCATTAAAGCTTACAAAGAATTTGAAAAACTTAATAAAGAAACTCTTGATGAGATGATCTTAAATAGAAACAGAAGAATTGAATATAATGGGTGTATAGCTGATCTTGAAAATCAAATCAAAATTTATCAAATAACAGATAAAAAGATAAAAGATGAATTATTATAAACAACTTATGATAAAGAATATGTTGAGTTAAAGTTAAAAGAAACTTTAATTAAATTAGAAGAATGTCAAATGGAATTAGAACAGAATAAATTAACTATTAAAAATTTTAAAAGATGTTCTAAAATCATTGATGAATTAACCAGTAATCAAACCACTGAAAAAGTTGTGCATGGAGTGGGATATCATGCAGTTCCACCTCCAACTAATTTTATCCCTCCTCTTAAATCAAGCTCAGAGAGAATATTAAATGAATTAAAAATAGAAAATCACACTGAAACCAATAATATTCATCTGATGATGATCAAACAACTGATTCAACTGATACAACTTTTCATACCACACAAAGTCAAACTGAATCTCCTAAATATAATTCAGAAAATATACCAACTATTTTAAGAAGGGGAAATGAAAGAAATCTAAAAAGAAAAATTAAAAGAATTAAAATTAAAACAGACTAAAGAAGCTAAAGAAATCAAACATGTTGAAGTTCCTAAATTTAGAAGAACTGCACAAAGATTCGTGCAAAATATCAGGCATGAAAGTCCTAACAGAAGTAATTATTTCAAAAATAATGGAAAACAAAATTAATTTCCAAGGTACTCAAAGTTTTCAAACATCAGTAGGAACTATTCCAGGTTTACTACTGATAAAAACCCTAAATACAATGTTGTCTGGTACAATTACAAAAACACTACTGACTATGCTAAAAATTCACATTACCCAAATACTACTGGTCCATCAGTAGTAAAATACTCAAAAGTCAAAAACTGCGGGTATATACCTAGGTCAGTAGTAAAACAGAATACCAGTACTAAACAACAAATAATGATCAAAACTGCATAAAAGCTCATCCACTTAGAAAATCTTACTCTTCAAAGGATGAACCCAAGACAAAACAAGCTTGGGTTCCCAAAATTAACTAATCCATTTACTTTATGTGCAGAGCATTCAGATCCCTAAAGAAGGAAGAACATGGCATATTGATAGTGGATGCTCTAGGCACATGACTGAAAATCTTCAAATTCTCAGAGATTTCAAGTCTTTTGAAGGTGGATATGTTGCTTTTGGTGAAAATCCAAGAGGAGGTAGGATTATAGGTAAAGGTACAGTATCCAATGGTAAGATTACTTTTGATGATGTATTTTATGTTACTGAGCTTAAATACAATCTGGTTAGTGTCTCACAAGTATGTGATAAAAAGAACAAAATTCTTTATACAAATATTGAGTGCATCATTCTTTCTTCTGACTTTATTTTAGATGAAAACTTTGTTGTTTTAAGAACACCAAGGAGAAATAATGTGTATTGCCTGGATATAGGGGGAGAACTCATTTCCACAAATGAGATCAACTGTTTTATATCTAAGGCAAACACAAATGAATCAGAACTCTGGCATAGAAGGATGTGTCACACAAATTTTAAAAATATGAACAATTTAGTCAAAAAGAATTTGGTAGTTGGATTACCACAAAAAGAATTTATGTGTGATCATCACTGTGTTGCATGCCTAAAAGGTAAGCAACACAAGACTTCTCATAAGACCAAAGCAATCAATTCTATTTCTAATCCTTTGCAGCTCTTACATATGGACCTTTTTGGACCTTCAAATGTAATGAGTATTAGAAAGAAATAATATTGTCTTGTTATTACTGATGACTTTTCCAGATATACTTGGGTTTTCTTTCTTAGGACCAAAGATGAAACAAGTGAAATTATAAAGAATCTAGTAATCAAGCTGGAAAACACAAGAGATCTCAAAGTGAAAGCCATTAGATGTGATAATGGCACGGAATTTAAAAATATTAATCTAATAAATTTTTGTGATCTTAAAGGTATTGACAAGCAGTACAAAATGGTGTAGCTGAAAGAAGAAATAGAACCATCATTGAAGTAGCCAGATCCATGCTTGCAGATTCAAAATTACCAATAACTTTTTGGGCTGAAGCTGTTAATACTGCTTGTTATGTTCAAAACAGAGTATTAATAGTTAAGCCTCATTTTAAAACACCTTATAAACTTTTCAATAAAAGAAAACCCTCAATAAGCTTTCTAAAATCATTTGGTCCTTGTACAATTTTAATTACAAGAGAACAAATTGTTAAGTTTGACTGCAAAGCAGATGATGAAATATTTGTAGGATACTCAACTCAAAGCAAATCTTACAGAGTATTCAACAAAAGGCTAAGGATCATTGAAGAAAGTGTCAATGTATCCTTTAATGAAAGTTTAATGAATGAACAGGGAAGTTGTTAGGTCACAACAACCCTGGTTGATAATGTTAATTGATAGAATATTATACTTAGAGAAATATTAAAGTGATAACACAAGAATATGGTCAATGTATAAATCCACTAAGTGTGGCTTGTTGCGGAATAACAAGACCACTGATCAATTACAAAAGATGTGAATGTGTAAAGTAAATTGGTGAGTACTCCTTTGCAAGATGATCTCTATTTATAATGTTATAGAGATCTTACATAATGAGCAAAGGAGTAACCGAAGGACTAAGCAAGGAAAATGACTAAGATCAAGGGATTTGATCTTAGTCCGTTACTATACTGAGTATCACTCAGTCCTTCTACTCAGTATCACTATTTGATACTGAGTACTGATACTGAGTTCTAATACTGATCACTCAGTATCAGACCTAAACTTAGCTATATTATTCTACATATTAATCAAAGCTAGTCTAGGTTGTTTTGTTATCTTAAGATCCAAAGGGGTAAGGCTTTTTGCCTTAACAATCTCCCCCTATCTAATGATAACAAAACAATTACAAAGAAAAAACTAAACAAAATAAGCTACAGGCTGCAAAGTCTTCTTCTTTAGTCTTTGTTGATCGATTCAAACTCGTAGAAGACTTCTTTCTTCACATGGATGAACTCTTCTCTTTTCTTCAGTTCATCTTGCCTGTTGTTTAGTACAGCAACTATCTTTTTTCTAAACCAAGCATCTTCTTTCTTGGTTATCATCCATTTAAGACCCACCAAATGGCTGATAGGAGCTGTTGCCAAATCTGCTTCAGTAATGAAGCATTCCCTGTCATCTGAGTCAGTATACATGTATCCAGATGTTGGATATATGGTACTCTTTTGATCCTGAAAAATGAGATTAGGGGGAACAGTATATGTGGGAATTATTCTGAAAGTATTAAGACACTCAGGTTTGTTGTTCCTCATAGCTTCAGTCATCACACTGAGTGCCCTGTATTCTGCTGCATAAAGAATGCCTTTTTCATAGCATATAGCAGATACAGCCCAGATTTCATCCATCATCATTTGGGCTTCAGAAGATCTTGAAGGCATTTCCTTGATCAGTCTAGCAATTTTTATCCAATCATGAAGTCCCATATTTTGAATGTCATGGAGGAGAAACTTCATTGGAGGACTGACTGGCCCAGTACAAGTTGCAACAATTGATCTATCAACAGTTTTGACCTTTATTTTGTTGACAAACTCATTTAGCCAGTATATGTCTCTTACAGTTGGAAATGCTTTCTTCCTCAGCATACTCATCCTTGTTTCCCTATATCTTGTTCTTTGTGCCACAATGTTCCAATACTGTTCAAGTAATTCATCTCCAGTTCTTCCTACAGTATGAGATCTTCTTGGAACATCTTCAGACTCAGATTCAGGTTCTTCCTTAACGGGGAAGAACTTTTGGGCCTCAATCTCATCCTCAGCTTCACTCTTTCCCTCAGTAAACTGAGCAGATCTTCTAGGTCTTGAGATCAGAGGAGCTGGATCTTGTTCTTCACTAGATTCTGAGGACATAACCACATTTATCATTCTTCTGGTTATTGGTCTTCTAGGAATTCTAGAAGGTCCTTCAGCCTGAGATGAGATAGATTTTCTTGTATGCTCTTCATCATCAGAGAATGATGATGAAGAGGTTTCTTTATTTGCTTCATCCAATGCAAAGTTTAAAAAATCTTCTGATTCCACTGAATGTTCTTCATCTTCATCATCAGCAATGGGCCACACAAAAGGTCTATAGACCACAATTTGTAAGTTATTTTCTTCTAGAGCAGGTGGCTCAGTATAAGCTTGCTGTGGTTGGTCAGTATGAGTCTCCCCCTGAGCAGATGGCTCAAGTGGGTCTTGAACTTGTAATTCTGACCTTGTTCTTTGTCTTCTTCTCTCATACTGAATGCGAAATGGCTCAGTATGAGGGCTTTGCTGATGTTGTTGTTGAGGTTGATCTTCATTCAATCTTCTTCTTTTCTCCCCCTGAGCAGAAGGCTCAGTTTGATCAACCTCAGAATCTCTTTGTCTTTTCTCCCCCTTTTTGTTATCATTTGATGAGGAGGGAAGAGGATCAGTATCACCACCCATGTCCCCTTCAGGTTGTTCAAGAGTAGGGGAGGGCATGGGCTCAGTTGCAGCATCAGTATCACCAGCACCTCCTTCTCCTTCTCCTTCTTCATTGTGGTCACCAGGTGAACCTGGTGGAGTTTGTGGAGGCTGCTGTGGTTGTTTAGGGAGTGATACTGACTGTTTTATTAAATCAATATCACCACTCATCTTGTCCATTCTGGCTAGTATTACATTTTGAGTCTGTTGGATGGCCAGAATGTGCTGCATGATTGCTTGCAGAGTCACTTGGGCTGCTGCAGCTTGAGATGCCGGAATGCCCTGCACAGATGGTGCTAAAGAAACAAAAATATAAAACTGGTTAGAATGAAAGGTTTATCAAATAGAATTGTGGTGTTGTTTAATTCTACAATCATATAAACAGAGTTTGTGAAGTCTGTATTTCATCTGGTATAGGATGAAATATTGTGGACTTGTGCATAGCATGTGTAAGAAGATTTTAGTAAAGATGAGTGTGAAAATTTAAGTAGCTCAGTATAGGATAAGTCACATTTACTAAAAGGTTTGGGTGTGGGAATTCGAAGCCTGGGATGTGCTTCTTGTTATTTTCAATGTTTATCACTCGGTATGAGAGTGATAACAGAAATGTGGCTAAACCCCATTGAATATTTTTGGATTATGTGGCTTAAGGGTTTGTGATCATTTCTTGAATGATGCTACCCAACTCAAAAATAAGTTGGACATTATTCAAGCAGCACCAGTGGGTGTCAGTATGACATCAACCACCATTGTCTCTTTAAATGTTGAGACAACTGTAGACTGACAATGATCAATTTTGTGTGCTCAGTATATGAATTTTGCATAGCAGCAGTGGGCTAGCTATGTTGGCCATAAGAGGATATATATTTAAAAGATCGTTTGAGACTTTGGTCAGTATTGAGTTGGTACTGTCCAATACTTAGTCTCTATTTGGGAATGAAATATATGTATATAAGTTTAAGGATTTTTAGAAATTCATACCTGAGACTCTGTCAGATTCCCTTCGAGCATCTGCAGAGGTCGGTGCAGGATCATGTGTTTGTTGATGAGCAGCACCAACCTCTTCAATACCGACCCCTCTGTCATGCTGAGCACCTTCCAGTGCAGTTTGTGCATATTGAATCTCCACATCAAGAGGAACATGAGGTTCCTCAATTGGTTGAGCAGGTGGAGCTTGTTCTGGACCTGGAAGGTCAGCGGTGGCTGCAATAAAGCTTTGGGCTTGAATAGATGCAGTTAATGATGGGACATTGGCAGGCTGCACCTCCTCAGATGATAAGTTGCCCATAATGATAGGAGAAACATTTCTTCTTCTTCTTCGAAGGAGCAGTGGTGTGTCTTCTGAGGACTCAGTTTCACGATCGGTTTCAATATGAGGAGCAGCAAGATCTTGTGCAGGTGGAGAGATAGTTGGTTCTTGAACTTGTGGGACATCCTGCATCTCAATATCTTGACCAGCCTGTGCTCCATTACCACTATCATCATCATTATCATCATCATCATCATTGTCTGACTCAGTATCAGACATGTGTTCTACATCATCAATGTGTTCTTGAACAATGGCCCACATAGGAGGACTTAGAAGAGGTTCTCCTTCTCTTGGTCTGTAAAAGAAGATCTTCTCACTGAGTGGAGGAAGATCAACTCTTGGGCTGTGAAATTCATCATAAATGTGTGTGGGCATTGAGTGTTGAAATATGAGTGAAAGAAATCTGCAGAAAGGGACATTGCATTCCCTTGTGTTTGCTCGGACCAGAGTAGCTAATTCATTGAAGATTAGGCGAGCAAAATCAATGTTTCTTCCATAGTACAGAGCATGTACTATTTGCATCCCAAATTCGTTTATTTGGTCCAAAGCCCCCGTCTTGTGGGTCATACATCGAATTATTGTTGTGATAAGAATACCCCACATAGGACCAAATTCATTTCTTTTGATTGTGCCAGTTGTTCCTCTTCGACCCAGAAAAGGCAGAACAGAGCGTGCCTCTGATCGATCAACAAATGGGTCATACTGAGCTTGGGCGGGAAGTCTCAGTGCTTCACGAATGATTGCAGTAGAAACAAATGCCCTTCTTTGATCTCTAATTACCCACCCAGCAATCATATCTGGAGAATCGAGTGTAGCAGAGTACCAAAACTCGCATAACATTTCTGGGTAGATTGCTCTAGGAGATAATGTCAGGGCACGAGCAATCGGGCAATTCTTCATAAAAGTGACGATGTTCGTGAATTCTTGGCATGCCCAGGCTTGAGGAATATTGAAATTTGCTGTGATGTTGTTCCTCGCAAACCTGGGTACTTCATTATTTCGGAATTGGATTTCCGATTGAACTTCTGGAGCAACAAAGGTATAGTTCGCCATCTGTGATTTTGATTTGAAAGAATTTGCTTGCTAAGAGAAAGTGAAATCGTTAATCGCAGAGAGAATTTAAGATGAAAGAAGAAATAACAGTTAAAAAAATTTGAAATAAAAAAAAACGGTTATTTATAGGAGATTTGAAAGATAAATAAGGTATTGGGAAGTAAAAGCGGCTGATTTGACTGCCTTATCTTCTGCCAACGGTAACTTTCTTATTAAGAAAAGTTACCGTTTGAGCAGTATGAGGATTAAGCTCGGTGTAAGAGCCGTCATACCCCAATACCGAGTTTAAAAAAAAATTAATTTTAAAAAATTTAAAAAAAATATAAAAACAATTTATTTGCTCTTGAAATTTATAAAAAAATAAAAATTTTAAATTTTGTTGATAACAGACTAGTGATACTGAGTGGTCAGTATCAACAGGAGTGATACTGAGCGCTCAGTTTTAAAGAAATTTAATAAAGATTAAGGATTCAACATACCTAATTGCCCTAGTAAATACATAAACCTTTCCTCAGGAAGAGGTTTAGTAAATACATCAGCCAATTGTTCATTTGTTGGTACATAATCTACTTCAACCTTACCCTTTTCCACATTATCTCGAATAAAGTGGTGTCTGATATCAATGTGCTTGGTTTTGGAGTGATGGACTGGGTTCTCTGTGATAGCAATAGCACTCTTGTTATCACAATGAATAGGAGTCTTATGAAAGTTGAACCCATAGTCTAAGAGTTGATACTGCATCCATAATAATTGAGCACAACAACTTCCTGCAGCAACATATTCTGCTTCTGCTGTGGAAGTTGCTACCGAATTTTGTTTCTTGGATGACCAGCCAACTAGTCTTCCACCTAGAAATTGACATCCTCCACTTGTGCTCTTTCTGTCCAATCTACAACCTGCAAAATCTGCATCTGTGTACCCTTCAAGGTCAAAGTTTGAGTCTTTGGGATACCAAAGACCCAGGTTAGGAGTACCTGTAAGATATCTAAAGATGCGCTTAACTGCTTTCATGTGTGATTCTTTAGGATCAGCCTGATACCGAGCACACAAACATGTGGCAAACATGATATCAGGCCTACTAGCAGTTAAGTAAAGTAAGGAACCAATCATACCTCGGTATGTGGATTGACATACTGGTTTACCAGTTTCATCCTTACTTATCTTATCCTGAGTACCCATAGGAGTGTGCATGGAAGATAGATTTTCAAAGTTGTATTTCTTTAACATGTCATGCACATACTTACTTTGATTTATAAAAGTGCCATCAGGCTTTTGTTCAACTTGTAAACCCAGAAAGTAAGTAAGTTCTCCCATCATACTCATCTGATACTGAGTTGACATTATCTTCGCAAACCAGTCACACATTGACTTGTCAGTGGAACCAAAGATAATGTCATCTACATATATCTGAATGAGTAAAATGTCAGAACCTTTCCTTTTTGAAAATAATGTTTTATCAATTTTACCTCTTGTAAACTTATTTTCAATAAGATACTCAGACAAGGTGTCATACCAGGCTCTTGGAGCTTGTTTGAGCCCATATAGAGCTGTATCAAGCTTGAAAACATAATGAGGAAATTTGGGATCAACAAAACCTGGAGGTTGTTTAACATAAACTTCTTCTTGTAGTTTTCCATTTAGAAAAGCACTTTTGACATCCATCTGATAAACTTTGAAATTCTTAAAGGCTGCATATGCAAGATACAACCTAATAGCTTCAATTCTTGCAACTGGTGCAAAAGTTTCATCATAGTCAATGCCTTCTTCTTGCCTGTAACCTTGAGCAACTAACCTTGCTTTGTTTCTGATGACAACACCATCCTTGTCCATCTTGTTTCTGAACACCCACTTAGTACCAATAATAGTTTTGCCAGAAGGAGGTGGTACTAAGTTCCAAACTTTGTTTCTTTCAAACTCTGTGAGCTCTTCTTGCATAGCCTCTACCCAATCTTCATCTAATAAAGCTTCATCAGCTTTCTTTGGTTCAATGGTAGATAGAAAACTTGAGAAAAAACAAAAGTTTGCAGTTGCTTGGGTTGGAAATTCTATTTTTCTTCGTGTTTGGACACCTTCTCCAATAGGACCAATAATGTTTGAGTGTGGATGGTCTCTGTGTTCCCTTAAATTGTTTCCTAAGGAAGCATTTGAGATAGGATCAACAATATCTTGTTGATTTGATGTGTTGTCTGTCTGATACTGAGTGGAATTCTGATCAGTATTAGACAGTGTAGGGTGCTGTTCATCTTCATTTTGCAGAGTTGATGTGGATTCTTGTGAAGTGTTGGATGTTTCACCTTCTTCATAAATAGAGTGGTTCAGATCATTAGTTGGAAACTCAGTATGAAGGTCCTCTGATATGGGAACCTCAGTATTAGACGCATTTGAGTGATACTGAGTTTGAACTTGATCAGTTTCATTAAACTTATTAGGAATAAAGTGTGGATGAAACTTAGGCTGTTCAGCAATGGAGTGTTCTGGATTGCATAGAATATCTATGCCACTTATGTCTTCACTTGCTGAGGTAGAATGCTCATTCTGATCTTCATCGAATGTGACATGAATGGATTCTACAATCATCTTGGTTGAGATGATATACACTCTGAAAGCTTTGGAGTGTGGAGAGTAGCCCATGAACACACCTTCATTTGCTTTGGGAGCAAATTTATTGAGATTTTGTTTTGTACTGAGTACAAAACATTTACTCCCAAAGATGTGGAAATATTCCACATTAGGAATCTTGCCATTGTATAACTCATATGGAGTCTTCAGATGTCTTTGGACTATAGTGGCTCTATTCTGAGTGAAATTTGCACAGTTTACAGCTTCAGCCCAGAAACTCAGTGCCAGTCCAGCATGGCATAATAAAGTTCTTGCAGCTTCAATCAGTGTTCTGTTCTTTCTTTCTACAACACCATTTTGTTGGGGTGTGTAGGCTGCAGAGAAGTTTTGAATGATTCCTTTTTCTTCACAGAAATCTGCTAATACTGAGTTCTTAAACTCAGTACCATGGTCACTTCTAAGTTGCTTGACCTTGTTGCCTTTTTGAAGTTCCTCTCTTTTTATAAAGGCAATGATTTCTGTTGTTGCATCTGACTTAGTCTTTAGGAAGATGACCCAAGTATATCTTGAGAATTCATCAACTAAGACTAGAGTATAGATCTTTTTGGCCAAAGATGGTGTGCTGATAGGGCCAAAAAGATCCATATGTATCATAGTAAGAGGTTCATTGATGGAATGATTGACTTTTGACTTGAATGAACTCTTCTTCTGCTTGCCTATTTCACATGCTGAGCATAACTTATCTTTTGAATAAGTAATTGTGGGAAATCCTCTCACCAGTTTCTTCATACTGAGCTCGTTGATATTTCTAAAATTTATGTGAGAGAGTTTCTTGTGCCATAGCCAATGTAATTCTGGCTTGACTTTAGAAAGCAGGCATACTCGAATAGTTGGGTCTATTTCAGATAGGTTGACCACATATACGTCTTTTTCTCTTCTAGCAATGAGTACAGGCTGCCCTTTATCATTGTAGATGATTCCTGCAACCTTTCTGAATCGAGCTTCATTGTCATCATCACACATCTGGCTAATACTGAGCAGATTGTGTTTAAGACCCTCTACATAGGCAACTCTTTTAAAAGTTATGTTGCCTGCCTTGATCACACCATAACCTCTTGTCTTTCCCACTGAGTCATCTCCAAACTTGACAGAAGGACCCTTCTCTGGAGTATAATTAAGAAGGTATTCCATACTGCCTGTCATGTGTCTTGAGCAGCCACTATCTAAGTACCACTTTCTGTCACCCTGCACAAGACACAAAATAAGAATTAGTTCCTTTTAGGAACCCATTTTTGAATGGGACCTTTTGTGGGATAAACACAATTTGACTTGATCTCTTTATGTGAAGAGGTCGGTATCACTTCAGGGGTAACTTTAGAAGTTTTCTTTGGTGATACTGACTTAGTTTCTCTCCTTTTCTTTGGTACTGAGTACCTAGGACTTGAGAGATCAGTCCAGCATTCATCTCCCTTATGACCAGTATGATGACATCTATAACATTTCCTAGGTCTATTTCTAAACATATTTTCATATGGTATTTTAGAAAAATGTTTCACTTTTGGTAGGTCAGTATGAACGAGTTTTGCAAATTGTTTACTTAAAGATTTGACCTGATCACCAAGTGTTTTTAAAACATTAATTTTGTTATTTCTAATAGATGTATTAATATTGTTTTTAACTGGTTTAGGAGATGGATGATCTGGTTGTTTATTTTTATTTGGCAGAGAAGTCTTTCTAATTTTATTAGTGGTAGACTTCTTGTCTTTGCCAACCAAAGACCTAGTTGAAGTTGTCTTTTGTTTATCATGTTTTGAAGGAACAACTTTAATAGGTACTTTAGATGTCTCAGTATTTGATGTTTCTGTTCCTGCAACTTCTGTATTTGATGAAACATGTGAGATAGAAGTTGTTTTATTATCATTATATAATTCAAAAGTTGTTGTATTAAATAATAATTCAAAAGGTGGAACAGCAGAAGTGTCATACTGAACTATTGGTAGCTCGGTATCAGAAATTTCTGTTATTTGAAATTCAATACTGAGTTCTTGTAGCTCAGTATAGCACTTTGAGCAGATGGAAGGACCAATAGGTTTTTCTAAAATTTCATTTTCTTCATCATCTGACTAAGTTTGACATCCAACTTCACATAAAGTTTTAGCTTTTACAAAATTAATAGGGTTCATAGTAGAAAACTCTTCAAATAAATCAGCAAAATTGTTCCTGCTTTTAAATTGAGGATCAACACCAAGTGCAGCCCTCACATTTTCTGGAAATTGTTCATTTAAACATTTATTTAATTTTATTGAAGCATTTCCCCAAGATTTACACTGTTTTTCAAATTTCTCTTTTTCAAGTTTGTGTAAATGAGCTTTATCAGCTAATCTTTGGTTAATGTCTTTTAAATCTGAAAAATTTAGTTCTAAATCTTTATATTTTGCTAGTTTATCCAAGTTTTCATTATTTACCCTTTCAAGTTCTTTAATTGTTAATTTTAAAGCTTTTTCTTTTTGTACAGAAGTTTTAAGATCAACAAGCATATACTCAAAAATCTTGGTTTTTTCATTCACTGAATAAGTTTGAAAGGAACTTACCTTGTACAACTGAGTGGAATCCCAATCAGTATGAACACTCATCCTCTCAGCCTCTCTGATATCCTTTTCAAAGGAACTCTTCAAATCATCTTCAGTGAAAGCCATAAAGGCTTTATTTTCAATCTCCTCTTCATCATCACTTAACTCTTCATCCATCCAGGCTTCTGAGTAAAGTGCTTGATGAGGTGCTCCATTTCCTTCGGCCCTCTTTCCCTTGCTCCAATTCTTCAGCTTGACATATTTGTCTCTATATCTTTTTGCTCGGTATGCAATCTTGTCATTTTGGTCAGTCTCAGAAGACTTAGTATGACAATTTGCAGCAATATGTCCAGGCTTTCCACACCTATAGCACAGACCTGATCTAGGGTCAGTATTAGAAGAGCTAAGACCAAGCCTCTTCTTCTTCAACTGATCCAGCTTCATAGACATGAGAGCCATTTGAGTTTCAAGCTCTTCTGCCTCAGCATCAGCAAGATCAACTTCTGGTTCTTCTGGCTCAGTCACAGTATAAGCCTGTTGCACAACTAGAGCCATACCAGTGGAAGACTTGTCAGTTTTCTTCCAGTTGATCAGTCTTGCAGCATTATTCTCCTCATGATTCAGCATTAAACCATACAAAGTTTGAAGAGTGTATGACTCAATGTTGTTAGCAGCATTGACAGAATTTGTCATGTCAAGAAATTGTTGAGGAAGGCTATCCAGAAACTTTTGAACAAGCTCTCCTTCCTCTTTCACAATGCCTACACTGATTAAATCATGGATAACAGTATTGAACCTGTTATAGAGAGTGGTGATGTCTTCATTTGGAGTTGAAAAGAAATTTTCATATTTCCTTCTCATGTTGCTTTTTCTTTGCAACTTCACCTTTGCTGTACCTTCATAAGTGACTGATAGGCTATCCCACATAGCCTTTGCTGTTGGCAATTTCATAATTGCATTAAGTATCTCTTTTGTAACAGCATTACCAATCACTCCTTTAGCTCTGGAGTCTAAAGCATACAACTGACGGTCAGTGTCAGTCCAATTGTGCTTTAGTTTAGGTACAGATCTTATGCCCTCAGGAGCATCATCAGTAGCAGCAACCGGTTCCACGGTTTGTGGAATGATGGGACCATCATTTAGCACAGTGAGCATCTCATGATGAATAGATTCAAGATACCACTGAGCTTTGAGCTTCCATTGATGGAAGTCTTTTCCATCAAAGATGGGTACTCCCTTTCCAGACATAACTGGTGCAATAATTGTAGACATTTTGGATTTTTGAGTGTTGGAGGGATAGATGTAGGAAATGGCTGCCAGGGTTATAGATCGACTAAATAGAAGATTATTTAGCCTGCTCTGATACCAGTTGTTAGGTCACAACAACCCTGGTTGATAATGGTAATTGATAGAATATTATACTTAGAGAAATATTAAAGTGATAACACAAGAATATGGTCAATGTATAAATCCACTAAGTGTGGCTTGTTGCGGAATAACAAGACCACTGATCAATTACAAAAGATGTGAATGTGTAAAGTAAATTGGTGAGTACTCCTTTGCAAGATGATCTCTATTTATAATGTTATAGAGATCTTACATAATGAGCAAAGGAGTAACCGAAGGACTAAGCAAGGAAAATGACTAAGATCAAGGGATTTGATCTTAGTCCGTTACTATACTGAGTATCACTCAGTCCTTCTACTCAGTATCACTATTTGATACTGAGTACTGATACTGAGTTCTAATACTGATCACTCAGTATCAGACCTAAACTTAGCTATATTATTCTACATATTAATCAAAGCTAGTCTAGGTTGTTTTGTTATCTTAAGATCCAAAGGGGTAAGGCTTTTTGCCTTAACAGAAATGGTCCAGATTGGTTATTTAACATTGATAATCTAACCAAGTCTTTTGATGTTAACTATGTCTACAATGCAGGAAATTCAAAAAATCAAAGCTAACAATAATGGTGTCAGTAACAACAATGAACCACTTGAATTTAATGAAGAAAATGTTACTACTGATACCAGTAGCAGTGAAGAATCTCCACAAAGTCCAGACAATCAAGAAGAAACATGGACAGATGCACAAATCCCTGACTCAAATGAGTCAAACCTTGATAGTCAAGTAATTGTTGACAAAGTTCCCGGCACCAGAACTGAAAAGAATCATCCTTTGGACCTAGTCCTAAGTGATGTCAATTCAAACATGCAGACAAGAAGCAAATTCAATTCATCTTTAAATTCAAATGTTTGTAACATCAGTCTAATGTCTAATGAATGTATGTATGAATGTTTTCTGTCACAGGAGGAACCTAAGAAAATTCAACAAGCAATGAAAGACTCAAATTGGATCATAGCAATGCAAGAAGAACTTCTTCAATTCAAATTACAAGCTGTATGGACTCTTGTACCTCTACCAAAAGGAAAAAGACCCATTGGAACAAGATGGATCTTCAGAAACAAGAAAGATGAAAGAGGTATTGTGATAAAAAAAAAGCAAGAATTGTAGCCCAAGGATACACTCAAGAAAAGGGTATAGACTATGATGAAGTATATGCACCTGTTGCTAGAATTGAAGCAATTAGAATATTTTTGGAATATGCTTCATTCAAGAAAATCAAAGTCTATCAAATGGATGTAAAAAGTGCTTTCCTATATGGGAAAATTGAAGAAGAAGTGTATGTGTGTCAACCTCCAGGATTTGAAGATCCAGAACATGATAACTATGTGTACAAGCTAGACAAAGCTCTATATGGCCTTCATCAGGCACCAAGAGCTTGGTATGACACATTATCATCATATTTACTGAAAAACAATTTTAAAAGAGGTGCAATTGACAAAACCTTGTTCACAAGAAAAGTCAAAGATGATATACTACTGGTCCAGATATATGTAGATGATATCATTTTTGGCTCAACAAATGATCAACTGTGCAAAGAGTTTGAAGAATTAATGCAGATCAAGTTTAAGATAAGCTCAATGGGTCCAATGAACGTCTTTCTTGGACTCCAAATAAATCAAAGATCTGATGGTATTTTGATTAACCAATCAAAATATGTAAGAGACATATTGGAGAAATTTGCAATGAAATACTACAAAAGTGCAAGCACACCAATGGAAACTCACAAACACCTATATCCTGATGTTGAGGGGGAGGATGTAGATGAACATCTTTACAGATCAATGATAGGATCTTTAATGTATTTAACTGCATCGAGACCTGACATTATGTATAGTGTTTGTGTATGTGCCAGGTATCAAGCAACACCTAAGGAGCTACACTTGCAGGCTGTCAAAAGAATATTCAAATATTTAAAGGGAAAACCTTCTATTGGTCTTTGGTATCCACATGACTCACCATTTGAACTCATAGCCTACACTGATAGTGACTATGGTGGTGAATGTCATGATAGAAAATCTACTACTGGTGGATGTCAATTCTTTGGATCAAGATTGGTGTCATGGCAATGCAAGAAACAAACCAATGTTTCAACATCAACTGCTGAAGCAGAGTATGTAGCTGCATCTGCTTGCTGTGCTCAAGTTCTATGGATTCAAAATCAACTCCTAGACTTTGGTATCTCTATTCTTAAAACTCCTATTTTTATTGATAATCGAAGTGCTATTAGTATTGTGAATAATCCTATAAAACATTCAAAAATAAAACACATTAAAATAAGATTTCATTTTATAAGGGATTGTAATGAAAAGAAATTAATTAAAGTAGAGAAAATTCATACTGATAATCAATTAGCTGACCTTTTTACAAAAGCATTTGATGTAGGAAGATTCAGCTTTTTGGTTAGCAGTATTGGAATGATTTTAATCAATTAATTTCACTTTTAATATAATATGTAAAGTTTTTGTACAATATTTATATTTATAAGTATGTTTTACTACTGGTTATTCATTACTACTGATCATGAATTACTTTTACAACATAGTACTGATAGGGTTTTTCTTAGAATTAGGTTAAGTATAGAAACAACAGTTACTACTGACATTTTTATTACTGATACTTAGTTACTACTGATTGTCCGCTATCTATAAAATACACCATTTTACCATACTGACCCCCATGAAAATAGCCGTTGGGTTATGATTCGAAGGGTATTTCGGTCCTTTTGTAGGTTAATTCGAAAAATATAAATAGCTGAATGTGATTAGTTTAGCATTATCCTCACCTCGATTCGATAAACCCTACAATAAACCCTAATCTCTGCAACTCTCGATCAAAACCCTGCATCAGTATCAAAGAAATTCATTCCGGAAATCACTCGCACTAGCAAAATCGATTGGACTCTCTCTGAAATCAACAATTTCAACATCAATTTCAAAGATCAACATCAATTTCAAATATCAACATCAAACAAATGGCTACTCTAAAATCCTTAGAAGTAAAAACCGATCTCAAATATTCTGAATTTCCAATATGTGTGCATTCTTAAGAAATCCAGATGGTACAAAAGATTTTCGACCCATAGTCATGTTCTTAAAGAACTCATACATCAAGTTTGCTCTAACAATCAACCCTAAAGCCTATCAACAGCATCTTGTTGACTTCTGGGAAAATGCTGAACAGATTGAAGATGCAAATATGTCAAAAATCAAATGTGTTGTAGATGGAAAGCCTATCATCATCACTGAACAAACCATCAGACATCATCTACAACTAAATGATGAATCAGGTATGTTTTCTCTGCCTAAGGAGGATCTTGTTGAAATTTTACAAAAAATGGGGTATGAGGGAAGACTAGACATTGTGACTTTTCAAAAGGGTCTTCTCTCACCTCAATGGAAATTTCTTGTTCACACTATTCAACACTGTATCTCTCCTAAAAAGAGTACATGGAATGAGTTCAACAAATCAATAGCATCTACTGTTGTTTGTTTGTGCACAAGCCAAGTATTCAATTTTTCAAACATGATCTTTGAAGGAATGCTTGCAAACTTATCATCTTCAAAAATTTTAATGTACCCAAGATTCCTTACTCACATTTTTAACTGTGATATTCACTATCTTTCAACTCCTAGAAACATTTTTGTTACACCTGAATTAAACAAAAAGGTGTACTCTAACATGAGAAAACAATTTAAATTTTCTGGGAAAGAGACTCCACTATTCTCAAACATGATCTATGATCAACCACCACTTGGAGAAGGTTCAAGTCACCCCATTGAACCCCAACCAACTCCACCACTAAATACAGCCCAAACACAACCCACTTAGTCCACTCAATTACCTACACCAACAGATGTCCTGAATGTATCCCAGGTACATGAAATTAATCCACAGAGTGCTACTCTTCACTCTGAGGAAGACCAACCAATTGCCAAACAAATTTCTAAAATCTATAAAAGGAAGAAAACTTCCTTAAAGGACACCAGGGGACCAATTGAGTCAGACCCCAGACTCCAAGAGTTGTCCTCCAAGGAGGAGAGATGACATGAGGAAAGGGCTCTCACTACTGATGCCCCAAAGGTGGGTGCACAGGCTAGTGAGAACATCATTAGGACCCAGACCTCGGCAACTCTAAGTGATGACTCATCCTTTGAGGCAGCACTAAGAGGACCCCAGTGCCAAGAAACCACAAGGGGGGATACTATTGCTGCTGTATTAGAAGAGAAAAGGAAGAAAGAAGAAGAAGAAGAAGAAGAGAAGAAACTTGGTTAATTAAAAGTGAATTAACGAGTTTAGGGGGAGATTATTGGGATATAAACATTCTAATACTGATGTTGCAGTTAGTACTGATCAACAAGTATGGAAGATAGTATTGATTCATCGATTAATATACATTGAAGCTTTTTGTGATAAACTGTGTTCTTAATATTGTTCATTCGATTACAGTTTACATTATTCTTAATCATATAACAAGAGTGTTAATCCACTGTAACTTCTCTTTGTTAGTAGATCTGTGATTCAGTAACTTGTTCGAGTTATTCGATCCTGACAGAAGGGAGTTGCGTCTGCCGCAACTTCATTCATCCTCCCACCGTACGGGCTCAAAACCAAACCAACATTACCTAATTCAACCATCTTGTTGAATATAGACTTTAACCCTGATACTGGTATCAGGGTTTGTATGTAGTCAGACTTTCGTTTGAAAAAGTTAACATTATCAGAGTGGCGGTCTAGCAGAACTGTCACCCTGGTCGTCTTGTAATCAAAGTTTGCCCAGAAAACTGCTGATTCGATCCAACTCACTTCCATACAATCCTCTTTTTTTAAACCCAATTCCGGAAAGTTCTTGCTCATTATAGCCAACAACTTCCCGGAATTACCCAAGAAATGGGCTTTAAATGAAGCTTGAATCGTTCTTTGGTGGTTATTGACCTCCACCGGGTCTAATAAGACCCTAATGAAAAAGTCAGTGTCGATTGTAGGCGGGATCATTTGCCATTTATAAATGAGGCCCGTCACGTTTTCTTCTAGGGTTTTCATTATCCGGAAAACCGTATTCACCTTCGGCACGAGGACTAATTTCAAATTATATGATAAAATAACACCAAAACTACCGCCGCCACCGCCACGTATAGCCCAAAAAACATCCTCACCCATTAAATTCCGATCCAAAATCCGGCCATTAACATCAATAATCTGTGCATCAATCACGTGATCAACCGATAACCCGTATTTTCGAAGCATGGAACCGTATCCACCGCCGCTTATATGTCCACCAAGACCGACCGTCGGACAAACTCCGGCAGGGAACCCATGCACCTTACTCTTCTCCCAAATCCGATAATAAAGTTCACCCAACTGAGCTCCCGCTTGAACAATTGTGGTTTCGGTTGCGATGTTAACGTTAATTGTACGAAAATTAGTCATGCCAAGTACAATAAATGTTGGTTCGGAAGAAACGTACGAGGTTCCTTCGTAATCATGGTCGCCACTTCGAATCTTGATTTGTACACAGATGATGGCGGCTTGCACGTGTGACTCTTTCTTTGGGGTGATGATGACGGCGGGTTTGGGGGTGGAGGTGGTGTTGAAACGGCGGTTTTTGATGTAAGATTGTAGGATGGTGGCGTAGGTGGTGGAGTTGGCGGTGGAGCTGTAAACAATGGTGGAGAATGTCGGGTCGGGTTGAAGTGATTGTGACGGGAGGCAATTTAGGAAAGATTCGTAGATTGAGTTCGGATTACAAGCTCGGCCGTTAGAAAATGAATAATAATAATAATAATAATAAGAGAAAAAGAAAATAAGTGTAAAAAAACATATCGGAATATGTGATCGTGTGTAATGTTAATGTGTTTTGCATGCAAGAGCTTTAATTAAAAGTACCTTCGGATCGAGCTGTTTATGAAGCTGGCTCTACAGTCCACATAGTGGATATAAGTTCGCAAAGTGGAAAGTAGTTCATGCAAAGTGGCATGAAAGAGTTTCATACGCTTGGACATGTGTCATTATCAATTTATACAACACACAACACAAATTTTAATTTGGCCAAAATGCATTTTAGTACCCTGAACTATGAAAGGTACACCATAGTAACTTGGCAAAATGGTAATCTTAATACCTTGACTCACTTAACCCGGTCACATGTTTCTCACATGACTTTCTTCCTTACGAATTCGATACAAGAACATAGAGTCAAACTAAAATCAAAATTACTAATCAGAAACAAACTTATACGCACAACTAATCGAGATTACGCTGTACTTCAAAGAAAACGAAATTGATTTTTCATATGAATTAGAAGGGAAGCCTCTTTAAAGGTGAGTCCTGGTAAATTATACGTTCGGAATTTCGTTGTATATTAATCTAATTCCAATAACTAGTGAATGCATAAAAAGTTTCTGTAGTTCTTTTAGTCGAATGCCATAGAATATTGTGCTCATGAAATCCATTTTTAGAGCATACACATGTATAATTTAACTTTAAAGCCCTATTGTTTGACCAACTCGACCTCATTGCCTGCGTAAAAATCTTAACAGCTTCAATTAACTTCTACCAATTTCTCATTCTTTTGGAGCTAATGACTAAAGAAAACTGTAACTTTGAAGATATTTTTCATTCATTTCCAGTTTTGACCTATGGTTCATGGGAATTACAATTTTTAGGGTTTTTCTAAAGTGATGAAGTTTTACTCCAGTCAAATTCATAATGGAAGTCAAATTCATAATGGAAGAAAGTCACGTGAGAAACATGTGACCGAGTTAAGTGAGTTAGGGTATTAAGATTATCATTTTGTCAAGTTCAGGGTATTATGGTGTATCTTTCATAGTTTAGGGTAGTAGAAGACCCGATTAACCAAGTTTAGGGTACTAAAATGCATTTTGCCCTTTTAAGTTTATTAATTATATAATTATATTAAATAATAATTGTGATGAATGCAATAAAAATATATTTCGTATATAAAAAAAATCAACCAAGTGCTAAAAGTTAATTCTATAAAACAATAATAACGCATATCAGTTTCCTCTCCATAATCATTTAATAAAAAAGTAAAAGTATACAGTAATAAGCATTCTATAAAACAGTAATAACGCATATCGTAAATATATTTTAGTTAAAGTATTTAAACTTTGCGATTACTCTTTTGTAACTAAACAGTAATAAGCATTTAATCGATCATATGCAATTACTCTTTTTTTTATTAACTCTTTTAGTATAAGTTTTTAGACAAATAATTGCTAATGCAAAATAAAAGGAATCAGTCAAACTAACATTTAGTGATGGGGTGTGGTTGTGAAACCCCCCATCAATAGCATGCTTTTGGTCTATGTGGTATGCTTTTCGCGAGAACCCCCTTTGCCACCTCACTGCCCGTTGGGTGAGTGAGGGTGTGTGCCTGACACTGGCAAGCATGGCGTGAGATGAGGTGTTTTTCGAAGTATTTTTTATGATATTTTATGAGTTAGGAGTATTTTAGTGATGGTAGAAGGGATATTTTGGGGGTTTTAATGTGAAATGTAAAATAATGATGTGACGCATAGTTGACACTAAGGTGAGTATTTAGCTTAAGCCACCATACCCACCACTCTTATATCCCTATTCTTGGGTGATTTAGATTGTTAGGTTTAATGACCAAAGCACTTCCAGAATAAGCACTTCCAGAATTAGGTTTAGGAAAAGAAGATCGTTTCGATGTAAGTTGGATTCAATCTGCACTTTTCTTAGCAAACTTCGATTACAACAAAACGAAGGTTGAAATCCTCCTTGATCATCACATTGACATCGTTAAATTCTTGAAGCGAATGTCAGATTGATTATATACAAACTACAATGCCAAAACCAGGTTTGGCCGATATGTTCAACAAGTTTATCGAATTGGGTTTGTTTTCAACCCGTGGGGGGAAGATGAATTAAATTCCGGTGAATGCAACTCCCTTTCCTAACCGTGCGGGGAACTTATTTAGTTGAGTCTATCTAACCGTGCCTTAAAAACATGAGATTGGAACTATTTAAATGAATCTAATTATATTACCTTTCATTATAAATAATTAAATTTATTAGTAATTAATGAATTACAATATTTTTCTTTTTTTTGCATCAATTATGTGTATCTTAACTAAGAAGAATAAATTTGAGTTCATTAAAAAGTTAGACAAATTTAACTTAATTAAGCTTGATATAATTTTATTTCAATAATGTTGTATTATAACTAGTAGGTATTTTGCTCCGTGTGATGTAACATGAATTTACATGTGATACACAAAAGGTTGTTGATCAATTTATCATGCTTTTTGGGTGGTCATGATTTATTACAATATTAAGTAGAAAATATCTTGAAGACAAAAAAACATACTTAAGATGTCATATAATGAATAATAAATTGTTTCATGTGGTAGTTATGTAAGAAACCAAGTTAAACAATATGTAAACGCAACAACAACAAAAAATCAACAAAAAAAAAATGAATGTAAACTATGAACAAAATTCAAAAATTCATAAAAAAAATACTCGTTAGCCTGCCAATCACTGATTCAATGTTCTGAATCTGATGTCTTATATTATGAGTTTGTTTAACACATGCACTAAAGACATAAAATAAGACACATTAAATGAGCTACAAATTTTCTTAATTACATTTTTAGCGATCAATAAACTCCATTTTAATCAATATATGAGATATATTAAATGTATTTTTAATTATTCATAAAATTTGTAGCTCATTTAATCATGGACTTAGGGCATTAGTTAAACAAATTTTATGTATAATTTTAGTGAAACCTATTTGTGGTACTAAATGGATAAGAACGATGCATATGTATATTGATAAAAATAAAACATAAATGTAAATTAAATTAAATTAAATTAAATTAAATTAAAAACAAGGGATTTATTCATCATTGTCTTTAGGATAATAATTAAAAATAGTTGAGATAGTTAAATGTATAATTAAGAAAGCATAACTATTAAGATATGCTTATTAAAATCTAAAGGGGTGATATATATTTATACTGTATAAGTTTTGTTAATGACAATCCCTAGAGGTTTCTCAAACATACATAAAATGATTGTAAATTCATTGATAGGGTATTGTTCCTAAAATTCAAAAGGTACTTTAATATTAATTTTATCTTTTTATTGACAGTTTTAAGGACTGTTCATTTTCCTTTTATATTTGTTATACAACATTTATAAGGCCTCTCCCAACCCTACACATCACTAACCCATCACTAAACCCATCACTAGCGCCACGTCATCGTATCCTTACTGACACGCTACTGACACGGCCGTGCCAACCCTACACATCACTAACCCATCACTAAACTCATCCTTTCCACATCATCATTTCCACATCACTATTTTATTTAATAAAAAACACACTACATTAAATAAAAAAACATTACATTAAATTAAAAAAACATTACATTAAATTTAAAAAAGACATTAAAACATAAAAAAAAACACTAAACTTAAAAAAAAAGTACACATAAAAAAAACATTAAACTAAAAAAAAAAACTACTCGTCGTCCTCGTCCTCGTCGTCTTCTCCCTCATCGGATGAGTCCGGATCGGCGTATTTGTCCAATAAACTCCGGCGATATTTTAAAACCGCTTTTCGCTCTCTTCGGCTCAAATTATCGGGAACCGAACAATGAAGGACTCTGAAAGCATCCGATATCTTTTTCTCCACAGTCGCTTCTTTGATAGTCTTCAAAGTGTCGGCTTGCAGTATGGCGTTCTCACATATACGGTCACGAGTTTCGTCACTTGAATACCGTGACGAAGTCGCATCCGAGGAACTTGCCGTACGCCGGCTAACGTTACGACCGATTGGTCGACGGATCGGGTCGTCACGGAATAGACCTTCTATATTTGCGGAAGGGAGCGGGTTGGTGTTGTCTTCGCCAAGGTTCACCGGGTTGGGCTCGGGAGCGGGAGTGGGTTGGGGATTCATCACGTTGTAATCTACCCAAAACTTGGGGTAATCTTTTAGTTCGTACCAACACTGTTCGTACACAAAGTTCCTCCTGTTGTTGTTGTCATAAAATTGTTGTTTTGCGGCGTTGAGCATGTCTTGGTCATTGGCCCCACTTTGTCGACTTGACTCGAACCGTTTAGAGATTTCCCCAAACTTCCGAACATCCGTTTTTATCTTGTTCCATTTCCCTTGGAGTTGACTTCTGGTGCGTTTTGTATCAACCAGTGAGTTGTACTCGGCTTCAATCTGCCGCCAAAATCGATCACCGGATTGTGAGTTCCCGCGTTCAGCGGATTGTGAAGCATTTATCCACCGCTGGGATAAAATAACGGCCTCCTGGATGGACCACTTCTGCACCGAACCAGCCTCCCTAACCGCTGGTGTAGCTCTTCTTCTTCTTCCTGTTCCCCTGCTTGGTTGGACTGGTTCGGGTACCGCTTGTGGGCCCTCTCCTTCGTCTTCCTCTTCCACTTCCGGTTGATAGCCAGAACCCGAACCCGAACCGGGAAAATAACCGCCGCCATAGAAACCGGGGTGGAAACCGTGTTGGTAACCGGGTTGGTAACCGGGTTGGTAACCGGGTTGATAACCGGGTTGATAACCGGGTTGAACAACGCCTTGGGGCGGGAAACCGCCGGGGGATGAGTAGAACGGATGAAAACCCAAACCCGAACCAGATGCGACGTTGCTCAGGCTCGGTTGGCTAGTCTGTCCAGCATTTGACGAATATGCTGGTGACGGGATACGGGTGTTTAACAAATTTTGGAAGTGATCATTTGACGGGGAGGAGTTCGATTTACGACTCATGATGAAAATCTGGAATATAGGTAATGAAGGTAATGAAGAAGTGGGAGAAGTGGTGTAAAATTATGAATGTGAGGGTATTGTATTTATAGGTAAAAAATAAGATAAAGGAAAAAAAAAAATTGAATTTTGAATTCAATTTTGAACGCTCCCCTCGGCCCCACACGCTCCACCGACGGCTTCCCAATGGCGTCGAAAACACGACGTGTGTGCCACGACGCAAGCCACGACGGGCTGGTGCCAACGCCGTCGTGGCACGACGGCTCGAAAAGTCCCCGACGCCTTCCCCCGACGTGCCCGTTGGCACTGGTCTAAGCACTAACATTTCTTTAAAGATTATTAAAATTTTCTTAAAAATAATAACTAAAAAGTTCTAAAGTTTTGTCAAATGCACAATCGTGATCATGTCATGTATGCATCCACCACTATGGTCCTTGATCAACACTCCTAGATTACGCCGGTAGTCTCACCTCCGCCTACCTCCGCCGGCGACTCTATATCCCCAAATATCTATCTCTTCAATGTTTAAATTATTGATTACACTGTTATCTCTCTTGAGTTTTGAATTATCATCAGCAGCTTCCCCCAATTTCCCGACGCTAAGATCTCGTTCGACACTACGTTTTATCAAAAGCGATATTGATCGATCTAATTTTGTTGTTGATTTGAACGCCACCAATTTCGATGTAGTTCTTAAGGAAACCCCTGCTTTTTACGCCATTGTTGAATTCTTCGCTCACTGGTAATAATATATTTTGTAATTTCTAGGGTTTATGAAATCAGAAAATTATGTTAGCTTAAGAAATTGTTCTCTATTGACTGTGGATGTATGTTTCATTGTCAATTTTGTTTTTCCTTTTAATGAATACTGTAAAATAGCAAATCAAAGCACAATTCAGAATTTAGTGTAATTTGTAAATGCAAACAGTAATATACAAACTATAATTTGAATTTTGATGTGAAAACTAGTGTATCTGCATGCATAATTGATATCAGTTTTGTTACAAATTCATAGAATATAAGCATATGAATTATAATTATTACTTTTGCAGGTGTCCTGCTTGCAGAAACTACAAGGTATTTCTATATTAATTCTGTAAATATCATCTAAAATTTATTTACATGTTTATTGCATTTCTTATCATGTTAGCTTCAAATTTGCAGCCTCAATATGAAAAAGTTGCAAAGCTTTTCAATGGAGCAAATGCAGTTCATCCTGGAATTATTTTGATGGCAAGAGTAGATTGTGCTAATAAGGTATCATAACAGTAATATCATGAATTATTGTTTATTATAATTTAATGGTTTAGTGACCGATTAACTCATAATACATGTATTTGGCAGCACAGATAAATACTAAACTTTGTAATAAGTTCTCTATTTCTTATTACCCAATGCTCTTATGGGGCCCACCTTCCAAATTTGTCAATAGTCATTGGGATGGAAAAGAAGAAAATAGTGAAATTAATCCTATTGAAGATGGAAGAACGGCTGAACATCTGCTTAAATGGATTAATACTCAATTATCAAGGTATTATAAAAATATTTATTGAGTAAATTACATAAATTGTCCCTGGGGTTTTTCGGATTCTGCGTTTTTGTCCCTAAATTTTTTCCGGGTTTTTTTGTCCATGTGGTCCTCAGTTTTCTTTTATTTCGTCTCTTTCCACCTAAATTGACCATAATACCCTGTTTTTTAATCTGTCTGATTTTTTTAAGAAAATAAATTTATCTTAAGAAAAATGACGAAATAAATTAAAAACAAGGGTATTTTGGTCAATTTAGGTGGAAAAGGATGAAATTAATGAAAAAATAGGACCACCGCCCGGAAAAATTTCAGGGACAAAAACGCAGAATCTAAAATACAGCAGGGACAATTTCTGTAATTTACTCTATTTAATTATATATTAATTTACAAATCATTCTGTAATCATATGTTTATTATATATGTGTTTTGATTTCTGTTTAGCTCATATCGTTTTAAAGATGAGAAGTTTGAAAACGATAAGCTTCTTCAGTCAAATGTCTCAGACTCTGGACAGGTTTATTCTAAAATAATTAAAAATGATAAATATTAATTGTTAATTAATCAAGTCACTAATTTTCAATAAAACTTATTAGATTGCACGTGCTATATATGACGTTGAAGAAGCTACACATGTTGCATTTGACATCATTCTGGAACAACAGGTTATCATCTCTTACTAATTACAATTATTTTTGGAGAAATTAATTACCATTTTATTATATATTTATTTGATAGATGATAAATTCGGATACTCGGGCTACATTTATAAAGTTTTTGCAACTTATGGTTGCTCATCACCCTTCAAGGAGGTTGGTACCAAACATTTTCTTTAAATTTGCAAATTTTATTTTTATGTTTTCATTATTTAGTATGAATTTATAACATCAGGTGTCGAAAGGGAAACAGTGAAATACTTGTGAATTTTGACGATTTGTACCCTTCAAATATGTTATTGATGAATAAAGATGAAGCAACTAAAAGCAGTTGGCTTGGTGCTTTGCAAACCTTTCAGATTTGTGGAACACAAGTTCCTCGTGGATATTGGGTAATATAATATTATTAAATTTAAAATAATATATTGTAAATTAATTTATGGTTTTATCGATTTTTAAATATGTAGATGTTTTGTCGTGGAAGTAAGAACGAGACTAGGGGATTCAGGTATACAACCTCTTATTAATTTTGTTTCTTTTTCCTATTTAGAGAAAAAATACTAAAATAGTATTTGAATTTTCAGTTGTGGGCTATGGGTTCTATTACATTCACTGTCGGTAAGAGTGGATGATGGAGAGAGCCAGCTGGCATTTACTGCCACATGTGATTTTATTCATGATTTTTTCAATTGTGAAGAGTGTCGTCAACATTTCTATGAAATGTGCTTAAGGTAATTAACACTAATTAACCTTCGTCTATCATGTTTGAGTAAATTACATGGAAGGTCGCTGTGGTTTGCCACTAATTACAGCCACAACCCCTGCCCCTGAACTTTATTTATTACACTGGACGTCCCTGGTGTATACAAAAAATATTTGTTTTGCCAATCTTGTTGTTCTTCCCACTCAGTGTATCAGTTTCAAATTCCAATCATTTATTTATCTTGTCTAATTGACTGTTTATTTGTTTTGCCTAATTAAGTGTTCATTTGCCTAGTCCCTTGGTTGAGTATTTGTCTTAGCTTATATAATTTGACTTATTTAAGAACAAAAAATATTTTTAAGTGGCATTCATTGAATTCGATAAACGCCCATGACTCATCCAAAATAAACCCATATTAATTGGCATTCATTGAATTCCATAAACGCCCATAGTCACTTATTACATTCACGGTCCCTGATCTTCACTTTATTACAAAAGACCAAAAGGGTATTTTCGTCATTTAGAAAACATTTAGGGCAGTAGGGACCATGGGTGTAACAAATTGTATTTGTCTGGTGTAATAAACAAAGTTCAGGGAGGGACTATGACTGCAATAAGTAGTAAACCACAGGGACTTTTCATGTAATTTACTCATCATGTTTTTATGGACATTTTTTTACTAAAAAATCATTTCATGTTACAGTGTTTCTGCACCATTCAGCACAACACGTGACTATGTCCTATGGCTATGGACCGCACACAACAAAGTCAACGAACGGCTAATGGAAACCGAATCATCTTTCGGGACTGATGATCCCAAATTCCCCAAAATAATCTGGCCACCAAAACCACTTTGTCCAACATGCTACAACAACACCACCGAAAACCGAAAAAAAAACAACAATCCCATCAATTGGGACCACAACGAGGTTTTCAAATTCTTAACCGGTTATTACGGTAACACGCTCGTTTCTCGTTACAAAGATAAAGATACAGACATCATGAACCGTGTTGACTTAAAAGTCAACACGGATTCAGAGGATGTAGCGGGGTCCACAAACGCGCTTATGGTCCCCATGGGGGCTGCTATGGCCATTGCGGTTGCTAGTTGTTTGTTTGGAGCATTGGCGTACGTGTGGCGCTCACAACAGAAGTACCGAAAGTATTTTTTTTTTTTACAAATCTCATTTTTTTTAAAGAATATTTGATTAATCGTGTGATTAAATTGTTGTCTAAAAACAATGTTTTAGGACGAAGAAAAGCTGGAGCTGAGATTTTTGAGTTGCGGAAATGAGTAAATTTGGCGTTTTTTGGAAAGGGAAATCTGATGATAGATCGTGCATTTGTATCGTTTTGGCATGTTCTTGAGGTTAATTTCTGTAACTCGATTGAACATTTTGTTTTTGGCCCTGTAGAATTAACACACAATGAAAATAATAGAGGACGAATTTGATCTCTATAATTAGTTATGTAATCTATATGCATATTACCTATAATAACATTTCCTAATGCTAATTGTGTTTTTTTTCTTTTTAAATGTAGTATTATAAATAGGTTAGTTTATCTTTGCAAATTCGTCGGAATGTGAATTCCATGACTGCTTTGTTTGTTGTTGCTCTTCCGAAGTATTTTGTTAATCATTTTGGATCTTTTCATAAAATCATTCAATGTTGCTCGTAATCAAAAGGATGTCCATGACCCTTTTTTTTTACTTCATATTGCAACTTTGTGGCTAACAATACATCAAAGTCACCAACTCCGCTACATTTCTCAAAAAAGTTGTTGTGCATAGCGTTAAATTTGCTTACCTAATTGTTTATTTCACGACTTTTACTACTAAGTTGATCAACCATTCGGCAAAAGGGGTTTGCAATAAGCCATGAAATTTGTTGTGAATACCATCCCAAGAAGATTTTAACTTCTTACCATTCTCGTCGATGACCATTTTTAGAAGTGGCACACCAAATTCGGCATAAAGCTAATTTATATTTACTCGGTCCATTTTAGTGACCGTCTTTGTATTTCTTCCACAACTTGTCTTCTATTTCTTCCACAACTTGTCTCCCTTTTCTCCCTCTCTTACTAAATCCGACTTTTCGCGCTTGTGTTTCTCAACAACTTCGATGGGTGGTTGGGTGCATTGTGGTCTCTATTAGGATGACCGAGTTTTGCTCGTGATGTACATGACCTAACCGTTGTCGTGTTCGATTCCGAACCTTCCCATAGCATCTGATAATTGTTATTCTATGTCCTTGAAAGATTATTTCAAATGCTCTTACCATTAGGATTCATACAGGATTCCACGTGCCCCATGCTACTCGGGTCAGAGCATAAGCTAGTGATGCTTTCGGCTACTGGACTTTTGCCATTGCGCCTATTCCTACTCCTAAACGGAACGTAACGACGTAGGGATCCATATGTAAACATAATATCTATTTAGATACGTTCAAATGACCCCTTCTCACAAGGAAGCTATAAGTAATGCAACTATAAATCTCGTGGAGAGTTCGATCATGGCTCGACACAAAACGCTAGTGGCATGCTTAACACATGCAACTTGGACGAAAAGTGGTGTCTCCGATGGCGGACTAACGCGTAAGAAACTGCTCTTGTGATACTAGATTCGAGTCTACCATGATCCTATATCTATAAACAAGAAACAATGCACTTATAATTTGGCTTTAATTACCCTCCAATCTAAAACATACATCATATAATCAATCATATGATCATTAACTCGGATACAAACAAAAGGACGCCAATTAGGAAACAATCACATCCAATCCAACTTGTTTGTTATACTATTTTTCTAATTATAAGGATATTCTCTTTATAATGGCTCCTCTGGGTGACCAAGGTTATATATGCTCGAGATATACTTGTCATCATTGTTTTCGAACTTCCCCTAGCCATCTAGTAAATGTTTACTCAGGTAGGGGTCGAACTCGTGATCTGTAGCATGTCATTCGGTAGCCCTTACCAGTAGGTCACATCATGCATGTTTTAGCCTATTATTAAGCCAACCCCCTTTTTGCTAATGATGTTTCTGATGTCATTTTCCATAACCTTGTAATCAAATAGTTTCAAGTACACAATTGATAAAAAGAAAAAGGCTTCAAGAGTACACTTAATGGGTTGTAGATAATATGCTCTACAAAGTGGCTCAACCTCTTGACTGACCATGATTATGTGGATCAATCATAAGACAGTTTTTTCCAAAAGTAGCAAGTGCCAATGTGTATGTCTTCACATTTCATGCTAAATGACATGCAATAAGCATATATATGTGTCAGCAAGTGGGGTGATTAGTATTTTAAAACACATAATTAAGAGAATCTTGATCTCTTAAGCATTTTAGACTGCCGGATTTAATTAGTGTATTATATATTCTTGGAGGGCCACTAAGGTCTTTTCACTTTATTATGCAATATTGACTAGGTAATCCTTTACTTTTTAGATGTTTCAAAAGGACAAAGCCTCAAACACACATGTTTTGGTCGAATCATCGATCAAGAGTTCTTGACTTGATAGTCTTGACAAGATATACAAAAGCATATGCATCGATCTAATTATGGTCAAATAGGTAGGGAAAAATGGTTTTGGTCAATACACAGAAAAATGAAGAATACGTGGTATTTTCAACTCGTATATTTATTAAAATTGTAACAAATAATTAAAAGTATAGCGGACAAGCTTAGAATACAAATATTAGTCAATGTACTTGATAAGAAGAATACAATCAGATTCTTTAAACTAGTACAAATTAACTAATAATCAATTACTAAGAGCACACACTAAAAATTGCACAAATACAAATGATGTAATATATATACAATCACGCCTTAGCATTGAAATCTATCTATTAATGCCAATTGGGTTTGCACCGGATCTTCTATTTATAGGTTTAGATTGATGAATATATTGTTCTGCACTTTGATTGGTTCACATATAAAATTTTTATTTATCTTAAGATTGCATACGTTTTCTATACTCCAACAAAGTTTATGTTATTTTGTCTTTAATGTATCAATGTGACACTTATAAAATTTACATAAGATTTCATCTTCAATAAACACATTACTTTCAATATCTTAATACAACTTATACCTTCTAATACCAATATCAAGAAGGTAGGATTTGTAGATTTCTCAAATCTTTACTCCACTTTTATCCCATTAAATCTATATATTTATTTATTAAAGAAATAAGAAATTTTGTTTATTATGCCACTACTAAACTATGCACATGTATAATACTATTAAACACTAATTAATACTCCTTCTGTCCCAAAAAAAAAGTTTACATTTCTGACTAAACTTTTGTCCCATAAAAAAGTTTACATTTCTCACATTTGATGGACCCTATATAATAAAATATTATTATTATTAAGAACCACACCATTAATATCCACTAACTATCTTTCTCTCTCAAATCTAACCTTATATTTTAATCAAAAGTATTAATAGTGACCCCACCACTAACTATCACCTAAAATCTTGTGCCCAAGAGAAATGTAAACTTCTTTGTGAGACGAAGGGAGTAATATATTAAAATTCAAAATGATATAAAATCACTATTCATCAGTTCATTTTAATTTACTTTTGATACAAAATATTTTGAAGTTTGAAATTATATTTAAGCTAATTCTTTTTATGCCAAAGAAATTTTATATGGGAGAGGGATGTTTACACTTTCATCACCATTCACCATTAATGTTTAGTATGGTTCTAGAGTTAACTATAAAATTTGAACTGTGTTGTGTATAACTACAAGTTATGGTGTATAAATGAATTGAATTCCCTTTTGTGAAAGAATAGAAATTTTCAAAAAAAGAAATGACGACATGAAAACTAAAAATTGAACACTCGAAAAACTCATCCCTGAACATACTCCGAAAGAGCTCCTAAAGAGACCATCCCCAAACAATACCATAAACTACATTACACTTTAAACTATCAATGTCACTATAAGTTATTAATGTACCATACTAGATTACATCTGAAAGATCTATTATATATTGTTAAATGTTACCGAATTTGTGATTAATAATATAACAATTGTCTATGATTACATGTAAGGAAGTTTATTCGAGAATTAAATAAAACTTAATTAGACAAAGAATTGTTGTGAGTTGAGATTAGTATCATTATTATTGTCGTTATCATCGTAAACACGGGCATGACAACTATATTCATAGACTTATTTGGTTACCATTAGGCTAAACATGGCACATTTGTGAAACAACAATTACAGTTGTCATAAATTAAACTAATAACTGTTCTTTATTTTTCTCTCTAAAATAATGTAATAACATGATGAATAACAAACTAATGGTTTTTTATATGGAAATTAAAGAACATATTGCATGTTTTTCTACAATAAACCCTAACATATATCTCTTCTTAATTTCTTATAAACGAATGTCTTTCTTGCCTATAAATACCATCCCTGTGGCAAGATATATCAAATCAAATCCAAAATGCATCCTCCCTCCATGTTTGATACCATTTTCAACTTGTTTCTCTTCATCTCCCTTTTCTCCATTGCCAATTATCATTCACATGCAAGAAAATACCCAAAAACCTCAAATTCTTTAGTCCTAGGTTTAACTAATTCTAGGAATACCATCAAACTCCCTAAAGAATCTTCAACCTTAAACCATAAGCTTTCTTTCCAATCGTCACAATTGTTGGACATGATGGAGCCCTTGAAAGAAGTAAGGGATGGTTACATAATTTCTCTAAACCTAGGCTCACCTCCACAAGTTATTCAAGTGTATATGGACACTGGAAGCGATCTCACTTGGGTACCTTGTGGAAACTTCTCTTTCAATTGTATCGATTGCGAAGGCGATACAAATATTAATTCACCTATGTCAAAATACTCGCCTTTGCAGTCGACGACTTGTGTTAGGGACTCATGTTCGAGCCCATTGTGCATCGATGTCCATAGCTCGGATAACCGTTATGACACTTGTTACGTTGCCGGTTGCTCGTTGACTACCCTAATTAAGAGCACTTGCACAAGACCATGCCCTTCTTTCGTGTACACATATGGGGAAGGTGTTGTTGCCGGAAACCTAACTAGGGATACTTTAAGAGTCCATGGAAGTACAAATGGTGATGTGATCAATACTAGAGATGTTGCAAATTTTGCATTTGGGTGTGTTGGTTCAACTTATAGAGAGCCTATCGGAATCGCGGGGTTCGGTAAAGGTTCACTATCTTTACCTTCGCAATTAGGGTTTCTCCGAAAGGGGTTTTCACATTGTTTCTTGGCTTTCAAGTTTGCTAATAACCCTAATATTTCAAGCCCTTTGGTAATTGGAGATCTAGCAATCTCTTCAAAGGAAAACTTGGAATTCACTCCAATGTTAAAGAATCCAATGTACCCAAACTACTACTATATTGGGCTAGTGGGCATAACTCTAGGCATCGGGCCGGGTTCTTTAATTCAAGCTCCTACAAACTTAAGAGACTTTGATTCATTTGGCAATGGTGGCATGTTAATAGATTCGGGAACCACATATACTCATTTACCACAACCATTTTACTCCCAACTTCTTTTGGAACTCGAATCTTTCATAACTCACCCTCGAGCTAACGATGTGGAGGCTAGAACGGGATTCGATCTTTGCTATAGAGTTCCATGTATAAACAACATTATGGATGTGGATGATCATCTTCTTCCTTCATTCACATTTCATTTTATGAACAATGTGACACTTGTTTTGCCTCAAGGGAACAACTTTTATGCAATGGGCGCACCACATAACTCAACGGTGGTCAAGTGTTTGTTGTTTCAAAGTATGGATGATGGTGAGGGTTATGGGCCAGCAGGAGTGTTTGGGAGCTTTCAACAACAAAATGTGGAGGTTGTTTATGATATGGGAAAAGAGAGAATAGGGTTCCAAACAATGGATTGTGCCTCATCTTCAGCTTTCCAACAGCTTCATAAATCCTAATTTAACTCTATCCCTTTTTAATTTGCAACTGTTTTGTGAGTCGATTAATCTCAATGCGACTACCCGCTCTGCGGGCGGGTGAACATTTGTGGCCACAAATTTGGTTTGATCCTTTAGTTACTTGTTTGTATGAAAATTGTGGTTTCTTTCGTTGAAATATAGAGACCACCAAATAAGAATAATGTAACTTTTATTCCTAAGAATAATGATTTTATATAATTGTCGTATTAGCTGGGTTTGTGGGCATTTCATGAGCTTTTTGGAATCTAAGATTATTATCTAATATCCGTAGGATTGAACGTTGAAGTAACAGTTGGTTATGGAATGAGGCATTACGCATGAAAGATCGAGACTTAAAGTTATTAGATCTAATTTGTTGATTAATTAAATGTTAGTTAATTGTGCTATTTGTACTTTGATGATGAAGCAATATTGTACTTGATTTCGTTAATTATTATTAAGTTCCAGGAAAGCATCTTTTATGCCTTGGCCTTTGCGGAACAAGTTATAGTGGATGTCCGTATCTCACATATGCATGTATCACTGCAAGAAAATGTTACTAAAGTAAAAAATAGGTCATGCATATAGGGTGTGAAAGAACATGTTAATTGTCATATAGGTATGTCAGGTTTGATAGTAAAAAAAAATTAATTCAAAATCTGACCTGATAAGAAATCGGATTCGTCATGTTGATGCAATTAGGTTGGTCAGATAACACCTGATTAGGATCTCTTTGGGTAAAAATGCAAATATGAATCATTTATAAATCTAACTTTATCTTAATTAGTCAATTTTAAAATATTGTACTTACATTCTACAGTTAATATGAAGTTTATAATTTTAATTTAAGACTTATGATTATTCATTGATCACCTATTACCTAACATTTAAAAATTAATAAAAAATATACTTAAGTCTAATTTATTTTAAGCTAAACAGGTCAGTTTGACATTTTTGGGTAATCTTTCTCTTAACAAAAATACAAAATACCATTAAGACCTTCCTCTGGGTCAAAAGGGAGACAAATGCAAGCCCATTTGCTTGTTTGGGCCTTTCCTTTTATAGATACACTCATACACCCCTTTCGATAGTTTTATTCAACCAGCCGATGTGGGATACAATGTCACCATTCTTTTGTAGTTTTGGTATTGTGACTTTTATTTTGGGTTTTTGTTCTTATTTAAAATCAGAATGTGCATAGCATCATTAGCATTCGCCTAATTTAATGTCACAAAACACAATGGTTCAATTTAGCATCAATCTGAACTTGTTTTAACAACAAAATAACGATGTCCACAAAATTGGATCTGGAGGTCCAAAGGTAGGCTGTTCAAGCGATCAACACCTAAAAAAGGGAATTACTTTTGGCTAGAACTAGGGATGGGACATAGAACCGAAAACCCGAAACCGTGTCCATACCGAACCAGAACCGGAACCGTTTGGAGCCGGATTACTAAAAATCGGTTCGGGTATCGGGTCCAACATTTTTTAGAAATCGGGTATCGGGTATTTCGGGTCCGGGTACATCGGGTATGGAACCGAAATTAATTAACTATGTATTAGGAATTTATTGTGGTATAATACTATTAATAGTACTTGGTTCATATTAATTAGACAATTGTTATTTGCAAATAATTATAATATTACATGTATAAACTAATGAATTTGATAAAAACACCAAAAAACGGCTCCAATTACTACTTCGGTTCCAATCGGGTATATGCCCGATTTACCCGATCCGAACCTGGAACCGAACCGGAACCGTATTCTGTAAAACGGTTCGGTTCTCGGGTCTACTAATCCTACTAAATCGGTCTCGGGTATTTCGGGTCCGGGTCCATCCAGGTCGGTTCTGGACCCGATTCCATCCCTAGCTAGAACAACCTCGACACCATCTTTATCCTTGACCAATTTCTTGCATTCTTGATGTCTTTAAGTAAATCCATATACACGCACATAAGAAATTAAGAGTCATTAATCAAGTTAAAAATTTCTATCCCGGAGTTTGAGTCCCGTTCATAGTATGGTTTATATGACCGAAGCAGTTCGATACCAATAATGTACACGCACTCGCACTGAACCAAGCTATATGATACACTATCTATACTAATTTATAATGCAGATTAGACATTTCTAATTGCGGAAGTCTAAATTCAACCCTTCCGGTTTTGGAAATGTCCAAACCCGCGTAACTGAAATTTTTTAAAACTGTTGCTACCAAGATTCGAACCCGGGTGGGCAGGGTACCCAGGCATATTGCTTACCAGTAAACAATAACCAACTTTGGTGACAAGGGTTCATAACATACCACTACTAGCTGTCGTTTGCTGCGTTTTTTAAATAAAGATCATTTAAAGGACTTCCGAATCTTTTGTTCTACATTAAAGATATGCCAATTTTAAATGTTGACTTAATCCACCAAGAAATGCAAGTGCATAACTTCCGTATCCTTTTAAAATTTGTTGCTTAATCGGTTACGAACCATTCTCCCCCACAGACGCCTAATCTTCCCAGACATCCTCAAACCCTAAATCTTTTTTGGGGCCTTTCTGCAAAATCAAACATGAATTCCGGCGACCGTTACTTACCGCCCCTCAATCCCGCCCGAAGATACCTTCGTTTCCAAACACGAAACGATCACAAACATCGTTACACTCCATGATCTGCATAGCCACATCAAAGCTCGTAAGTTACGTTGTTTTATAACACCATAACTGGTAATTCCATTCCCAGATTGTAATTTGGTGGCTGCGTTTTTTCCCCAACAACATTAGTGATATTAATGATTGTAATCTTCGATTATGGAAAACTTGGCAGCGCTTACAATTGATGGAGGGTCAGCCCATATTCCACATCAAAGAGAGGTACTGTTGATTTTGCAATTGAGTTTTTTTTTATGGTTTTAATGATCAATAGTATGATAAAAAAAGAATAAGAAATCGTTTAGTGATAATTATATTATATTTTATTATGTTTTCTAAACTTATCCGCATCTATTTTGTTTCCTTTGTAAGTCTATCTCATTTTGCTCAATTGTGTGACCGTCCTTTATTTTTGGACATTTTTGTTTCGTTTGTTAGTCATAGGTTAGATTGTGAGTCGATATATTATTATGTTTGCTTGTTTGGCTTGTTGTCTATCTGAGTTTTATGGCAAAGTCAGATTAGCGTAATCATTCCTATACCGATCCCTTAGCGTATCCCCACCAAAAAATTGAGAGAAAGCCTGATACTGCGAGATCACACATCTTTTGTGATATGAGTGCATACACGAGCGAGTGTGCAACTGTGAGCACGCCCTTTGGATTGTGCCATACTGCCATGTTTATCGTGATTAGGTGTAATTTGTATATGCCATGCTAATGTTTTTATCTACCGCTTTCGTGCGATTCACATAACATGTAGTTGTCCCTAATTGTGATCTTTAGTTTTTAAAAGGGACATGATGTGTTTTGCATGGAATTCAAGTTACCCTTATGTTGGTTATGTTAAGATATTTTGGTTTCCTCTATAAGGTGTTCATTCTTTTCCTTTTTATGTGTTTTAATTATCCATCACCTATTCTACTTCTTGTTTTCCTTGAGGACAAGGAAAGGTTTAAGCTTGGGGTGAGTTGATAGGTTCATTTTATTTACTTCTTTTTATAGTTTATTTTAGCATTTAGGCATTTACTTATCGTGTTGCATATTTTCTCCATTTTATTTGTTTCAGTCTATATAGGTACTTTCTAGTCTTCGTGTTTAATTTCAGATTTTTACTGATGCAGATCCGGTGATAGCAGAAATCATTTTGGAGCTTTGGACTTGAAGACTTGGGCTAATGGTTGGATCAAGGAGCATTAAAAGGAAATTATATTTTTTGGGCTTGGAATATATGGATTATGGGCTAAATAATGTAGATACATGTGTTAAAAGAAGAAGACAAAATTGGAGACAAAGATGTCTCTTTGATAAGGACATATGCATAAAAGTCAAAAATATGCCAGCAGAGTTCACGCGGCCGCGCAGAAGCTTGACGCACCCGCGTCGGGTGTGCAGTAACTTTTTGTCATTTTCTCCTTTTTGACTATATGGGGGAAATGGATAAGGTTTCTACAGACACTTCACACTTTTGAACCAGCCATGATTTTGGGAGCAAGAACACCATTTCTAGGGTTTCTTGAAGGGTTCTTGAAGATTGCTTCCATCCATTTAATTTCTTTGATGTTTGATACAATTTTATCCTTCTATTTCACTCTTGTAATGTGTGGCTAAACTCCATTTTGGTTAACATTGGTAAAAATCCATGAATTGCTAGCAAATCTTTGAAAGGGTTTCATGAACTTGTTCTTCATTTTATGAATATGAATCCTAGTTTAATTTCTATGTCTTTCTTATGTTTGTATATCATGAGTGCAAATGTTTGAATGATTTATGTTAGTGGTTTTCTTGATTACGTAATAGATCCTCAAAACAACAAGTAACAATTGGTTTCATGAATGTTAGTAGCATCTCTCAAACCATGAAATTGTATTCTCCAACATGGTAGTGTAACTTTTGTCTCCTCTTGAATTTCGTGGTTCTTAAATTGTAATGCTAGTCAACTTTTGTGAATTAAATGCTTCTTTTGATTCATAACTTTGATTAAGAAGGTGTGTTAGGAGCTTTCTTCAACCTCCATACTAAATAAGAAGAATCTAGGTGATTTAAGCTTTTAAATTGCTATAGCCAAATTAAAGTGAATTACAAGTATTGCACCATGTCCCTTGATGATAAGATAGCTAGTTGTTCATGTGATGAAACCCAAGGTTGACCAATTCACCTCTTATTGATTTGAACCATCTTGTTAATTGCAAATTTTATTTACTTGTCAAATTTTAGTATTAAACAAACAAAATTCAAAACCCCCTTCTTTTTATTTCATTGTTGTTATAAATATCACTTTTATTATTAAATTACATAGAACTTTAAATTGAGCGAGTCTCTGTGGATTCGATCCCTTTACCATGATACACTATTATTTGTATTGAATATTGAGTTATTTATTTGCTGGCCTCGACAGCCACCACATATGGTTGTATTTCTTTTGTGATTAATCGTGTTGCACGCAATTTCCGATTTTAAGTCAAATAATGCTTTCATTCCATAATTTGTAGAGTAGATCACAAATAAATGACTGTTACTATGACAATTAATATCGCTTACTATATACTTGTTAACGTAACAATTAATATTTGTCAAATATTGTGTTAACACTGTTTGACTCATTTTTTAATTATGGAATGAAAATAATGACTACCAGGTATTTGAAAATCCTTCCTCTGTAATAGAGTTGACTCGTTTTTCATCAAATGTTTAGCACATGTAGACCAATTACAGACGGAATTACATCGCACTTATAATACGGCTGCAATTAATTGTTTTTCATATATGTAATAGAAAAGTTAAATACATAAGTTATTGGAAAATTCGATAATTGAAAGTGTTTCTATATATATATACAAAAAACGGAAATTGATGGTTTGACTTACAATATTTGTAATTACGTTTATAATGGCAACTTGTACACTTATACGTTTTTTGTAAACAGGTTAATTTGGACAATAATGGTTTGACTGAAAATGAAATTTTCTAAAATCTCATTAATGTTGTTGGGTAATATTCGGTCATAAAAACCGGAATTACCATAGTTACAATCCTTTAAACGTCAGTTTTAATAACGTATAAGATTGATGGTTAAATGTGGCAATTATGTTTTCAAATCGTTTTTCTAAAATCTCATTAATTGACGGTTAAATACTTTTAAAAACGTTTTCTACATTATACGTAGAAACATTTTAAACATGCTTATGTACATTAATTGGCGGTTAAATAGTTTTAAAAATGTTTTCTACCTTAAACGTAGAAACGCTTTCTACATGCTTATCTATACTTATTTATAATGCAAATTAGATATTTCTAATTACGGAAGTCTGAATTCAAACCTGCCGTTTTTGGAAATGTCCAACCCGCGTAAATGATTTTTTTTTAAATAGTTGCTATCAAGATTCGAACCCGGGTGGGCATGGTACCCAGGCAGAATACTTACCACTAAACATGTAGCAACTTTGGTGACGAGGGTTCGTAACCCATCTACACTAGCTGTCCATTTAGGCGTTTTAATAATCAATGCTAGACCTAATACTATCCTTCCTTTTATGCGTTTTTAAAGCCCCAATTAATGACAGAGAGGACCACATTTGAGAACATGCGTTTTTATACAGCCAATCCATGGACTTTTATATTCCATGCATCAATAGAAAACGTATATTCTCATCCATAGAAAAGATATAGTCGATTGACATTCATCCATGCATCCCGCCTCCTCAGTTCCCTTAATTCACGCATCCGTTAATTGTGGCTTCAATCGCCATTATGTGGCTTCAATTGCATCGCGTGAGTTACAATCTCAATCCCTAATCGTCAACTCTGATTCGTTTCGTGTTTTAGTATATATATGATATGTAGTATCATCAGTTGTCATCTCTCGATTAAAAATCCTAATCATTACGTGGATGATTCTGCTCAGGTACTCTCTCGATTACAAAACCCCAATTTTGTGTAATTTGTACCCTAATATCTTCTAGGTAGTTTGTAATTTGTTTCCATTTTATGATATTTTTGTTTATTTTTCTTAAATTTAGATTATGAACATAGAAATTTATCCGAGACATCCGATATCAAGATGAATTTTGTATTTGCATGTTCTAATGCTAAAGTTTCTTATATGTTTTTTATTTTTCCAGATTTTTAAATATATTTATTGTTTGATTGTTATTTTAGTTTTGAATACTTCACAACCCGAATATGGAGGTAATATGGTTCACGGACACAGTTCTACTCGTCACGATGTCATTTTCAAAAGTTTGTCTTCTCATTCTTGAAATTTTCTAGTTTTTCACTAAATGCTATAAATGAATTACTGTTTCCTCTAACTTTTTGCATTCATCTGAATAATCACAGAGAAAAAGTCGTTAATGAAGACACCAGAAATGTAGCAATGGACCTGCTACCATCATTCTATATCAAACTAAAAATGTGTCCACTTGAAATGAGTTGGGTTAAACCAAGATATCTTTTGTCCTAAATTTTAGGTTTTTTATGAATAATTATAGTGTCAACTATGATTACAAATTTTTTATTAATTTAATATTTATATGTTTTCTTTTGTTTTATTTTAAATTCAAAGATATGGGCTTTTGTAATTTGTGTTTAAATTCAGACTCAAGTTATGTAATTCTCAATTAGCATTGTTGCCTCAGTTAACCAAAATGTTTATGTATCCTGCTTTTTTTTCTCTCCTTATTTTTTAGGGGCATCTCTCGTATAAGTGCAACACATGAGTGGCTTCTTAAATAGCTGTGGCAACTAGCCAATAATGGAGCTCCAAAAATGGTCTGATGAAAGTACAAATTACCATGAGTCAATGATTTATCGTTACACTTTAGAAACCATAAACACTTTGAAGTAAGCAACCATGTAACCATAAGCACTGAAAATATCCTAATTGGTAAAAGTTTTAAAGCTTACGGATTAACTTTGCAAAAATATCCTATTGTCAATTTTTGTTGCCTAATTGATACTGCTATAAATTGAGAACCTTAGTGCTATTCTATAATGATTTTGTTGTCATTTGACCCATTTAGACAATTTCAGATAATACCCATTTGACCCGTTTCAAATATCTTCATTAGTAAACTGAATTTTAATAATGGTCCTTTTGACCAGGTTGAGATGTTTGGCCGGCTTGACCCATTTCTAGATTAGGTGGAACGTAGGGCTTATCAGAGGAAGGAAGAAGCTTGAAAATTAGCTTAATTTAATTCATTAAATTAACAGCAAATTTAATAGACTATTAACATCTTCATGGGCCAACTCAGTTAAAAAGGTAATTAGTCAAACGGGTCAAAGGTACCCATAAAGTGGTAATGATCTGTTACAAGTTATTGAATCATTAACTTTTATTTTATAATGAAGTTTAATAATCTCTACTATCTATAATGCATGAAGATCTCCTACATTTTTTTAAGATCAGTGGAGATCACTTACATATGTAATATTTGTTTAAGGGTCATTTTAATTCTCAAATTAGTTTTATGGGATACACATTTGTTCATATAAGAAATTTATATGGATCATCATAATTTGTTTAATTTTTGAGATCTTGAGTTTAATAGCATAGAGGAAATTGAGTTTTTAATATGTTCATGGAATCTCTTTTTAGAAAATGTAATCGAACAACATTTCAACGCCAATGCTAATTCTTTCTTTTTACCTCTATTTTATATACACTTTTCATGCTTATGTATTGTATTCGTTATAAAAATATGTAACCAATGGACTTTTAATCGCCAGGAATATATAGTTTGCAGTCCGCCGCATCGCGCGGGTTTTAACCTAGTAGACTATAAAGTACTGATATTTTAAGATTTTCGGCAAACTACGGTAGTAATTTTTTTCAATTTTTTTGTTCTTGATGCAGGATGGTACGTTCTGGTTTTCTACTCTTGCACAACTTTTACAAAATCGAAAACAAAACCAAAAAGAAAAAACCAAACCCCCAACATAACTTTTCAAATCAATATTAAAAGCCAAGACCAAAAACTCGAGGCTTATCAGTATATACTATGGGATTGTTTGCTTATTTAGAATAATTTTAAGCTTATTAACTTATTAAGTTTTAATAAATTTAAATTTTTAAATTTATTAAGGTTTAATAAAATTTATTAAGGTTTAATAAGCTAATATCCCAAACAAACCCTGTATATAATTAATAAGCACATAACAATTGAAAATTTTCCCCTCGTGACATTATCTTAAATGGGAAACATAAGCTAGGGGTGTTTAAAACCGGGTACCCGGATTTTCGGATACCCGAAATTCGGGTACCCGGATTTTCGGATAGTGAATTTTACTACCCGCATTTGGTACCCGGATTTCGGATACCCGGATTTCGGGTACCAGGAATTTCGGATACCCGGATTTCGGGTACCCGGAATTTCGGGTATCCGAAATCCGGGTATCCGGTATCCGGAAAAAACAAAATATTAAAATATTTTTCGAATATTTCGAGTTTTTTTCGGATATTTCGGGTATTTTTCAGATATTTCGTGTACTTTTTAAATATTTTGGGTATTTTTGGGTATTTTTGGGTATTTTCTCAAATATTTTGTGTATATTTTTTGAATATTTTTCGTATATTTTTTATTTTCGGGTAATTATTCGGGTATCGGGTATCCGAAAATCTTGAAAACACTACCCGTATTTGGTACCCGGAATTCGGATACCCGGATTTCGGATACCCGGATTTTCGGATACCCGGATTTTCGGATACCCGGATTTCGGATATCGAGTAATTTTTCGAATACCCGGTTTTTCGGATATTTTTGAACACCCCTAACATAAGCCATTGTTTCATATCTTAAAATCGTTAGCTAAACGCTAGTCATATCCAAGAAAAAGTCTCAATCTTTTTAATTCAATTAAATCAAGTCAACCTTCAAGACTTGTTCTTCACGGTAACACCGCCACCTCCGGCAACAATGACAGTGGTAGCCATATCAAGAAACATCCCATGATCCACAACCCCCGGAATCCTCAAAATCGCATCTCCGGCAGCCCTTAAGTCTCCAATACTTTTCTTGAAATATAAATCAATAGTGTAATTGCTATTATCAGTCACAAAGGGGTCCTCTGTTTCGGGTAAAGTTCGGAGCTTTGCAACACAATCAGCTTCTCGAAACAATAATTCAAGTTTTTGCAACGTAAATTTCCAACAAAATGGGACGATTTCAACCGGCATTGCTAGACCACTGCCACCGATATAGTCAACGATCTTTGACTCATCGACAATTACGATGAATTTTTTCGAAGCAATTTCGACCATTTTTTCACGCAGTAAAGCCCCACCACGTCCTTTAACCAAATTCAAATCCGGGTCGACTTCATCCGCTCCATCAATAGCTAAATCAAGAACCGGGTGGGTTTCAAGATCCGACAACGGGATGTTTAAAGACACAGCTTGTTCGTGTGTTTTCATCGATGTCGGGATTCCGATAATGTTGGTGAGTACGCCTTGTTGTAAAAGGTCAGCAATTCTGTCGACTGCATGTTTTGCAGTTGACCCGGTTCCGAGTCCGACAACCATACCCGATTCGACAAACTCGACGGCTTTGTAGGCCGCTATTTTTTTCAATTCGTCTTGTGACATTGGTAACGGTGACGGAGAAGATGACGTAATGACGGCGTTTTCCGACGGTATAAAATGAGGATCGTATGTTATCGCCATGTTTGTATTAATGGATCAAATTTTGGGAAAGACGGTTGGAAATATATGGCGGGTATTGTATGGGGATTGTAGAGCGATAAATATAGTATAAAAATTAAAGGGTTTCTGAAAATGTGAAGACAAAAGAACAAGGGTGAGGAAATGAGATTGTATGGCGAGAATTTAAAGGGGTTTAATTTGGAGAAATGTGATCGAGTGGTTGATGGTGGTAGTGCACGGCGGAGAACGGCGGAGGAGGAATACTTTTTTTATCAAATTATGGGGAATCATATCCTGGCATAAACGGGAGATTATACTTTTTGTATTTTAAGAATGAAAGGCATAGAAGTGATTTTATAGAAATGTTATATCGTTTTTTGTCATATATAAAAAGTTGCTATAAAAAACACAAAAATCATTTGGTAAGGTAGTGGTGTCATAGGAATGTTGTAGGTATCTTGGGTTGTATACAGTGTTTTAAAACCCGGTTGATCCGTCTGGTTGAACAACCAGGTGTAAGAGAGGGTTCAACTGTAACCGAGTTTTTGCTTATAATCGACCCGGTTCAACTCGGCCAGTTATGATGAAAACCGGCTACCCGGTGACTCGGGTTGACCCGGATTTTTTTATTTTTTACTTCAAATGTACAAACTTTAGTGCATGATGCACACATCTTTTATACAATAATTTTTATTTTATATGTTTTTAGTTTACACATTGTCTAATCTTTTTTACTTCAAATATAACATTTTTATTTTTCCAACTTGATGAGATCCACTTAATAAAATAATATTTTACATATAAATATGTCCGATGACCCACCACAAACTCTCTTTAGGCAATGCGCTATGAGTCTTAATCCGGTGATGGGGTGATGATGTGGAATGCATATTTGTATAACGTCCCAACACCATCGTAGCAACCATGTTATAACAGAGCACCCCTCCCCCGCAATAACGGGCTATAGGATTATTATTTTTTTGCCTAAAATTATACATCGTCCACCTCTAACCGTGGAGCACAAACAGATGGTAGCGTATGATCTCCTATCAGCTTTTTCCCGGGATGAAATAAATTTTATTTTTGTAATTTGTTTCTTTGAAATTTATGATAAATATACTGCTTCACTAAACTCGTGAGTTTGTATCAAGAAAGTTTGAGTATTCGCACTTATAAAATGATTAAGATCCCTAATTAATGTGCTTAAAAATTAACCTATTAAAAAATGTGATTAAGATATAAATTCTTATGTCACATAAAGATTGAGGGATGATCACGGTTATGACATGAAATGTAAAGATGTAACATGTGTTTGGTAAATATTACGGGATAAGGAAATCGAATATAAACGAAAGCAAGGTTCATGCCTTTGAGGTCTATTTTAGTTCCAAATAAAAGCAAAGTCTATTAATTCTATTCACATTTCCCCCATGCCATATTCTCATTCAACGGTGTCAAACTATTGGATCATTTTAAGCATCCAATTAGGCCATTTATATAGTAAAGTATAAATCATGTGCTAGATAATTTAGGGATAAAGACGTCTAAAATGATTAGTGATCATCGGTTCAATCTCTTCTCTAGTTATACATTTATTAGATGATCAGAGAGCTTTAAAAACGATCATATTGTGTATATTACAAATAAAACTTGGTTATCGGAGAAGTCTGACATTAACGAGAATACTCCTAAAATCAAAAAAATGCAGTAAAGATTTGGTCCACACAATTTGGGCCACTAGGATCAGAATTGCATTCTTGGCTTTTAGCATCTTTTCTTTCTTTGCATAATTGTTTTCTTTTTCTTTTTGCAAACATGTGGCCCTTGTTCCAATGGTATCTGATTATTTGCGGTACGTATAGTTTGTAGTCGGGAGTTTAAATTTTTTCATATCTATCAACATGTACAAAGTTTACCGGTCTATCATTTAAAAAAGAGATTTTTTTATTATGTGCCCTAAGAGCGTATTATATTATTGTTAAATGAGTTTTATGTCTCTATATTTAGTTCATCAAAAACTTTTATTTTTAATTATGGTAAGCATAAAATTAGTATAACACAAAACTATTAATGACAAATAAATATTACCGATAAGACAAGCATTATCAAATGAACTCATTAAAAAAAGGTTCAATGACTGTCATTATCAAAATATATTTAAAAGAATTACAAGGTAGATTTTTTTTACGAACATATAATAACTTAAAAGCATATATTACCTTCGTATCACAATAAGTGATATGTATGAAGTTTCACGGATTTTGATGCAATATATTAAAGTATGTAGTTAAAATAGATTAAAATGAATAGTTAGTAAATAATGAGTCTCACACTCTCACTCTTATTGAAAGACATAGAAAAGATTTTTTACTCTAAGTTATAATTTGTTATAACATAGTCTAAAATTTTGAACAAGTTATCCCTGGCATGTGGATACCCAAATAATTCAAACGTAATCGTACGCTTCATCATTACCCAAGTACTGGGATCAATCCAATGAGCGGTGATACAAAGGTACGAGTCTGGTGAACAATGTGGAGCACTCCAAACATCACTAGTTAAATTAACCTCCGTTTCAATATTTTGAAAACCCAAAATTAAATCCTCTTTAGCAAGTTTCCACAATTTTAAAGCATCACGTCTTAAGGTAAGACGACTTACATGGGTATATCGTGGTAGCAACTCTTCTTGGATCAAGCTCATCAACTTTTTGTTGTCGAAACCGTTAACAGGCAACACCTCTTGAACCACCAACTTCCCCATTCGATCACGAATCCTACTACCTTCGTAACTCCAAATTGCCGCCATTTCCCATGGTTGTTTGGTCACTTGGTGTGCCATATTTCACGTGACTACAACTTTTATTGGCATGATTCTTCAAAGTTGTATTTTCATCTTCTTTAAAGAAACGCGCACATCTTTTGCACCTGGCTTTTTTCGACCCATCTGACATCAAACACATGTCGAAATAGCACCAAATCTCCGGATTTCTATTTGTAGGAATTACTTTAACAACGGTAAGGTCGGTTTAAGATTCGCCCATACTAACGGAAGCTTGAGAGTCGGAAGCCATATCAAAGGTAACTTGTGTTTTTTAGCTTTTTGTGAGTTTATAATCTACAAATGATAGCGTTTTGAGTGATGATTGATCCTTAACACCTAAGGGTTATTATAGGTGTATTGGGACCCTAAGATGCCAAAAAACAGTCAAAACAACGCTCCCAACGGCTATGTAACTACTATATTGACGGTACTATTTCGGCAGCCCACGAAAACCGGTTTTAAAACCGATTTAAAAATAGGTTTTTCGTTATAACGGACGAAACCGGTTAAAAAACTTGTTTGAATTCCAACGGCTATAATCCGGTTTAAAACCCCGTTTGGGAAATCCGATTACGAAACCGGTTTTGGCGAAAAACCCACGAACCGGTCGCAACCGAACTTGTTTCTATCTGATCCGTTCGGCAACTTTGTGCACCTCTACATCAGTTATCTTCCAATTCCAAAACACTCATTCATAATCCTTAGGCCTGAGCTAGGCCCATATTTATAGATATTAAATTTGTAAAGGCCCATATTTGTAGATATTAAATTTGTAAAGGCCCATATTTATAGATATTAAATTTGTAATTAGGCCCATATCTAAGCAAAAAATAAATAAATTTAATACTCGTATTGTTTTTATTCTTTTCAAATGTTAATATTTAATATTTTTGTATATTTTGAAATGAGTTTATAATATAGAAATTGTACACAATCAAAGTTGTAGTGTAAAGACTAAAAATCACATATTCACAACGGTTTTCTTTGAAATTCTACTACTAATGGAGGATGTATTATATTGAATTTAGCGGGGCAAAAGAAACAGTTTTCGGATTTGCACTGGCTATATTTAAACCTATTTTAGAGAATATGATTCATACAACACCTTTATGGCTTTAAGGACATATTTTCTAAGTTGAACTAATTTCTTAATTTTAAACTACCTTTTCAATTAAAGAAACGTACTACTGTAAGACGTTAGAGGTGAATGAGAACAATAAAAGAAATTAGTACAAGTGGTATTTGGGTTACAATTCAACTTGAGCAAAATGAGTTAGACCTCTAATTGCTACTAAAAATCCAAATATTTCACTCGCTAACTTGAACCCTCGTAGATAATGACTGTACCAATGGATGAGTAATATACGAAATCTACTAATATAAAAATTGTATTCTATCTTTCACATATCTAAATATCAGAATTTTTATTCTTGAAATAACTAAAAATGTATATTCATATTTTAGTTGTTTTGGCTTACAGTTAAATTTTATTTAAATTTAAATTAATTTGATTTGTTTTATAGCATTTGAAGGTTTATTACATCCTTCCCAGTGGGCCGATCCAATTGTGGCTCATAATCGAATTTCGCACGTGTTATCTTGTTAGAGGATATATATATATTATCTAAAAAGCGTAAATTAAAGTTTGCTCTATTTGAGTAAAAGTTTGAAAGGGTACGTAAAAAGAAAACAGACAATTGAAATGACAATACACTTCTCATTTCAAATAAATAATCGAGGATCTTTGATTCTTTTTTCTTAAGATCACCATGATCTATTTATTTGGCCCTACAACAATATATATGACAATTCCAACCTGGGTTTCTCAGATTAAAACAGTCATTGAAAATCAATCTATATAATATTCATACAAAACAACTTTTATTCATATAAAATAATTTCATCTCGAATTACAATCATGTCTTTCCTTTTATTTTATCAAATTTTGCATTTCACTCTTCCCACTAAGGGCATAATTATCCTTTTCAGATGAAATTGCACTGTAAGAATAACCATAACATATCCTTCTGTGCATGTTTGTGGTTTATTTAGATGGGAACTACATAGTTGGAATGGAACTAGCTAGTTAGCCTTTTCACGTACCATGTATAACTGGGTACAAGTGTACAACCACATTGCAGTTTGCCACATCTCACACTTCATTGATGAAATTAGAGGATTTGCAACAGTGGTATAGATTCTTTGTAACAGGAGCTTCTTAATTTAATGAGGAGGTTTTGATCAATTAATTATGTTCATCGCGAAAAAGGGTTAATTTCATAGAATAGTATCGAAATTTTAAAAGTGTTCCATCCAGGTCATTCAAACTTTTTTTCACTCCATAATATTAACTAAGTTTCAAAAGTGTCACAATCATGTGAAATTTACTTTTTATAACAGGTTACCATGTCACCTTATATATGAAAATCTCAAAATTGGAACACTTTTAAAACTTCATTATTATTATGAAGTGAAAGAAAAATTTGAGTGACCTAGATGAAAAACTTTTGAAACTATGTTACTATTCTATAGTATTAACCCCGAAAAAATTGAGTTGAATTAATTAAGGTCAGACTATCGAACACAGGTCAGAAGTGAATTACGAGTTAGACCAATCTGTGAATCGAGCGACCTCCCCTTGCAATCGAGTACAGACCACTTAGTATTATTTTCCTAAGGAAATAAAATAGTAGTTGGTGTATATGAACATATATACCTTAAGATGAGATACTATACTAGCTTATGTTAGTTGATTTGATTAAAAAATAGCATTTAACACTTATATTAAGTATTAATATAGTGCTGAATCCAAAGACTGGCTTAGGAGTTCTTGCTAGTTTTGGAATACAATGATGATCATGTGAGTCCAAATAGTGATTCCCTTTTATTACCCAGAAAAAAATGTGACAGACCATGATGACTCACCTCTTCATTCATACATATGGCCACATATTACATTATGAGTACTATGCACACTCCACAGCTAGTTTGACTAGTATCAAGAAAACAGCTGGTTATGTACTTGCTAAACATAATCTAACACTGTAGTTGTGGCTACAGAGGTTCTCCTGCGCTGACTTCGGAATACCTGCAAAACAAGTGGTTGTCCTAGAATTAACTGGCTCGCAAAACAAGTCGGAACTCAGGTTACCAACAAAAAGAAGTGCTTACAACATGACCATCCCCACACACAGTCACATTATGTGTCTGCTCTAAAATCAATTACATAGATTTCCTAGTTCCTCAAAACCCTTCTCCAAATAGGGATGGCGAAAACCTCCGAACTCGACGGGAAAATTGAAACCGGTTGTCTTCGGGTCAGATCGGTTGTCTTCGGGTCAGATCGGGCAATGTATTTCGTGTTGGATTCGGTACGGATTCGGGGATTTTTATGGAATTTTCTCTGGTCCGGGTTCGGGACAAGGTATCCCCGCCCCGCCCCGCCCCGATATGTATATCTAAATTATATTTATTAATTGATTTATATATAAAATATTATTTATATATATATAATATATATATATATATATATATATATATATATATATATATATATATATATATATATATATATATATATAAAGGATATAGGGTTTCGGTTCGGGTTTCGGGGGAAAAATCGGGTTCGGTGCGGGTTCGTGGTTTATAAAATCCCCGATGGGGAAACCCCGAAATAAACTTGTCTGGTATCTGGTCGGAGTCAGGGACGGTTTTTAAATTCGGGTTCGGGTATGCCAAAACCCGCACCTTTGCCATCCCTATCTCCATGTATATGTAATACATTTAAGAGTATATAATGTCAAAATAATATGGTGATCTACTTATATAAACTCTTTTTGTTTGCTGTTTGCTTGTAAGTTGTAATAATGCCTATGTACTCGCAGTCTTTTGATTGGTTAAACTGAAGCATTATAATTTGATTTTCTTCGCGGTTTCTCAAGTTTAGAGCTTTGGGAGTTTATATTCAAAAAATTAGTGTTATCAGTGTCACGTAAGCACCACACTGAATCACATGGAGTACGCAATCATCACTCACAACATTGTGGGGTCCACTGATAGAAGGGAAAACCTCTCACTCTATATTTGAAGGGATTTTTAACTCCATATTTAAAGTGGGTGATAGAGTATGGGTGAGCATGCTCCAAAAACCGAACCGACACTGATAGAACCAAAATAAAAAACGATGAAATTTCAAAACCGAAACCGAACCGATAACATTTTATCGGTTTTGGTTCGGTTCGATTTTATTAGCCCAAATATTCATCCTTCTACGAAAAGCGAACCGAACCAAACCGGAACCGAAACCGAAACCGATAGAACCGAAAACGATGAATTTTTAAAATCAAACTGATAACATGTTATCGGTTTTTTCAGTCCAAATGCTCACCCCTGTGATAGAGGATGATTGGAGTAAAGAATCCCTTCAAAATGAAGATACAGGATGGTTGGAGATGCTCTTATAGAACATAGGTATATATGAAATAGGGATATAAAGATACAGTATGAATCAAAGAATCCATTAATGGTAGTAACATGTCATTTTTGTGACTCATTTGGTTTATTAAAAGATGATTTTATAACCCGTTTAGGTCATTCTATTGTGTCATACTGTCATATCATCTCTTTATTAGGTTTTTAAACAACCAAACGAACACAAAACTATTTTCTAATAATCCAGTTTTACAAAAATATATATACAGCGAACCCCATTTTCTAAAAAGATTAAAAGAAACTACTAATAGTAATAAACATTAAATTTTACTTTGTCCATCTCATCCAATTGAACTCCATAATACGCCTACAAAGACTAAAATATTTGCTTGTTTTGGAAAACATAGTCATGTGACCAAAAAAGAAGACCCTTTCTTTATTTCTATAAAAGGTGTGACAACCTATCAAACCTTATATGCACACATATATGGCCTCATATACATTATGATAACTACACTTGTAATCTTCACATCCACTTTCACTGGATGTAGAGAACAGCTGCTTGTTCAGTAACTATCGCTACCACATAATCTATCACTCCAACTCCCACACAAATTCTTGAATCAAACACTTTTATTTCACATATTTCTACATCAATATCATCTTTATCTTGTTTCCTAAATACCATCTTCATGTCTTTGTATACAACACAACAACGATACTCAATTCTGACAAATGTGGAGTATGATGAGGTGAGATGTAAACAGTAATGCATCTACTACGGGTAGAGAAACCTTCATTCTTTGTATCTCCTACATAAATGAACTCTAGTGATTTCAATATGTGTAGAGGTGTGATCATGTGAATGGGGAAGAGAAAGATTTATGTTGCTTCTTGAAATAAATTTTAGAAGTAGGCATTGTGAAGAAATTTAGATTTTTTAGGGTTTGAGGTAAAAAGTAGAGAAAGGAGCTCTTTCAGTCCAGTCCCAGACAATTTTAACGACTAATTGCTCAACTGCTGAATCATTGGTTCAAGAACCCATTAAAATTCCGAGGATATAATGTGTTATTGATCCAATGAAGCAGGAGTTGGAAGCTTAGTTGTCCTTGTCAAGTCTTGGACTGAAGGGAGCTCCCTACTATACTTTTCTTTTACTTTTATGAAAATTAACACAAGATTTATAAACTAATTACCAAATTTTGATAGTTCAGGAAACAAGTCATGTTAGACCCAATCGGAAGTTCAATAATGTCATAGTTCCATTAATTTTTCATATTTTTTTGTAAGAAAATAATAATCATTGCTCTTAATTAATGCTATGGTTAAGAAAAAATTTTATGTTTAAAGTTAGTGTACTTTAATCATCAAAAACCACTCACTCATCATGAAAATCACTAACCACTCGTTAGTAATACGTTAATCAATTAATTAACCCTTATTCATTGCCCTTAAACAATGATTAGCAAATATCTTTAGTTTTGGCTCTGTTTGGCTTGTTTTTTTCGGTTGTCTCTTTCTTGGATTGTTGCTTTGGTTGTGTCTTTTTGCTAGTCTCTTGCTAGCCTTTTATATAAGTTTTTTGTGGGTTCTTTGGGGGTGATGGCTTGCCGAAGCTCCCGAGGTTCCCCTTGCCGTTCAAAAAAAAAAAATTTCAATTGATCAGATCGGGTAATGACATTACAGTTATATTTTAGTTATTTATCTACATATAAGTTATAATCATCTAGATCCGTTTAACTAGATTTACAATTCAAACTTATTTGTTCAATTTTCAGGAATTAACCGTTATAAAGTTCCATGGTACATATGATTATACTTTAATTTATATTTATGGTTTTGATAATGAAAGCCTAAGGGTTGTTACTAAGAGATAATCTTTCATTTTAAAAAAGAAATTGTTAGTTGAATTTATTATATAAGTAATTTAATATTTCTATAAATATGGAAGAAATTTAACTATTAAAGAAAAACATGAGTTAATTTAATTAATTATTAATTTTCAAAAAGTAAGATTTTTTCTTGATGATTACCCTATCAAAACCCTTAATATTTATTTATTTTGCTTAATAAAAAGATATTAACGAATCAAGAACGTGTCTACCTGTACAGTTGCTCAATGGGCCACCTTTACGCGTATCCTATCCATTCGGATGGTTTTTTTTTTCCTCTAAAAGAATTAATATATTTTGTAAAAACTTATCATGGATTTGGTGTTTATGTACTTCTCCTTTTATGTTATTTTTGTTCTCTTTTTATTATATTTCTCTTCTTGTCGATGATAGCAATACTAAAGCTCCATCTCTTTTTCTTCTTTTGCCGTTAAAAAAGTTATTTCAAGGAAACTAAACGACAAATGTATTTATGGCAGTTAAAGGCGTGGTTATGGATAAATAAAATTATTTATTTATCTCGTTGAAATATAATCTTCCTAAGAGCATTAGGTGTAACCAAGTTGGAGTTTCATCTCCGCGCCACCTATGCGTCACATTATTCATTTCACATTTTACATTCAAAACCTTAAATACCCCCTCTACCATAACTTAACCTAAAATATATTTTTTGGACCACTAAAATACCCCCTACCCAATAAAAACACCTAAAACACTCTCTCTCTCCTCCCTATTCGTTCGCTGCCTCCGCCAGTCGTCCGACTTGGGCCCTCACTCACCCCACACACGGTGTGGTGTTGAGGTTGAAAAAACTCCACCTCAGCCATTTTGATTATGGCGAGGGGTGTGTTTTGTGATTGCACCCCTTTCTCTAAGCTGGTTAATGGTTTAATAAGTGGTTGATTTTTTTCATTGGTGTAGTTACCCGTTGATTGAAATGCTTTTATGATATCTTGATTTAACTATGTGTCTGCGGTTAACAAAAGGTTGATTTTATGATTAACATAATTTAGTTTGTCGTTAATAATTGATTTATTTTTAAAGCGAAAATGTTTTTTTTAATGACTAAATTTCTATTAATAACTAGGAGCCAGCTTAAAACAAAAACAATTTTAATTTTTAAGGGAAAATGTATTGTGACACGTGAAGAAACTATAATAGATGAATGATTCCCAATGAGAGGAGACTTTAAGAAGATACGAGGAATTTTAATTGATATAGACTTCACTAAAAAAAGGACGGCAATTTTTTATTCGAATCTATGTGAGGGAAGACTTCAAGAAGATACGAAAAAGGTTAAATTAAAAAGGAATTTATTTTATTTAAATCATCAATATAGTTTAGTGGTATGTATGTATGAGTAGATACAAATTTTGGGTACCGCAACAGGATTATACAAGAAAAAACTCTTTTGTTTACCTATTTATATACTTCGTTACATAAAAAAATTCTAATTTCATTTGGTTACAAGTATTTAGGCAATAGTTAGTAGTGAGGTCTTTGTTATATTTTTCTATTAAAATATAAGGTTATTTGGATACGGAAAGTGCATTTAAGAGATAGTTAGGTGGTGGGGTCTATGATAATATTATTATTTTATAGAAATGAGAACTTTTTTGTGTGGCAAAATATAATATGGAAATTAGAACTTTTTTGTAGGACGGATAAGAGTGTTCACTATTCGAATATAACCGGATTGTCCAATTGGACATTTTGGATCGGAATATTTGGATTGGTTTTTTGGATCGGAATATTTGGATTAGTTATTTGGTTTTTTGGATCGATTTGTAGTCGAACCAAATTAATAGTTTGGATTTCGGATTTGATTTGGTTTCCATTGAGAAAACCGGATTATCCAAAAAAACCGAATAATAATATAAGTTATACAAGAAGACATACAAGAAATTGATAAACTTGATGAAGGTATAAACCAGATTTTATTTTAGTTTCACCTATTTGGTTTGGATAAAACCAAGCCGTCCAAACGAACACCCCTAGGGACGAAGGGAGTATTATTTAATTTGAAATATGAAAATTCGTGGAATCTCAGTGTTATAAAATTGTTTTACAGCTTGTTGTTTAGATAAAGGTTTCAGATAGAAGTGTCGGCGAATAATAAAGTAAAAACCGTAAAAGCTTCACTTGCTAGATCTTGACGGCTGAAGACGACGGGAATATGAAGTTGTACGTCCCCTTTCCCCCAAAATAAAGTAATAGTAACATCGATCATCGCATTTACTGGCGGCTATTGAGCATTCTGTGGTATTCTTTTTCCGTCAAAATTGTTATTTAAATCATCAATATAGGTTAGTGCTATACTAGTATAGTGGTATGTATGAGTAGATACAAATATTGGATGCTAAATAATAAGTTTGGTGTAACATCATTAAACCCGGCCTAGTAGTTTTGGCAATAAAATTAAATGAATTGTTTAGTGTTTTGTCTTTTTGTGATATTTTAATCAAGGGATTAAAATATCCGATTTCTGAAATGTTTAAAAGATTATGTGGTTATGTGGCTTTTCGATCGCGGAGAGGCTTGTACTTGCTTGTTGTGCTTTACAGAATTGTAGATTTTATTCATTCACTTAGCTTTGTGCTAATCCCTCCCTCGTTGACTTTTTTTTCAGGTTGGACGGTGCTTTGGACGTGATGATTGACCAAGCTCAGTAAAATATGCTTTGTATGAGTCATTTCGTTAAGTGACACCGTTTAGACAAATAGGTTTATTTTAGAAATTAATTTGGGACGTTTGGACTGTAAACCTAAACCTAAGACTTAGTTGTTACCTTATGCTTCCGCACCTTTTTAAAAAAATGGTTTCTAAAATTTGCGGTGTTACAACTTGGTATCAGAGCTTCGGTTTGGCGATGGATACACATTTATGTGTTTCATTCCCAAATCGTGGCTCGAGTTTGGTCAAGCATTCTGGATGAGCGGGATTAGAGCAAATGTGAATGAAGCTAGTTAGTGGTTAGTATGTACGTATTAATGATTTAAACTAAGCTTTCGTGAGATGTTGTGATTGTTACAGATATAACAATTAAAGAGAACCCGACCCCCTTGGCGCAGGAAATGTTGGTACCTCAAGCAACAATGCGGAAATTGATCGAGAAACATATTTTAAAACGTTGGAAAAAGAAGTGCATTAAATGCGGTCACACTTGGCACGAAATGAAAGAATATATGTTTCTACAAAGTGTATGTTGGAATTGTCAAAAGGAGGGATATAGAGAAAGTGATTGTCCTCGGGAAAAGCAAGCGGGGTATAAGTCAAGGACTGGGAGGTTGGGGAATCTTCATCAATTGTAGAAAGAAAGAGAAGTGGCATTGACGCCACCGACAGTGATAGCTTGGGTATGCCTTATAAAACTCGATACTTTAGTTACATTATGTGTTAATAGAGAATAATTGCTTGTATGTTTTGATAAACTCGGTACTTGTACATGTGTAGGTAGATACTCGAGTAAACTGCTTAATTGGGAGTTGTAAAATTTCGTGATGAACTGAACTGCGTACTTATTGTGTTTTATGCCACTTGAAGTGGAATAATTGAATGAGTATTGATGTTGGACATACTGTCTGTGACAAAAGCTTATATGGATAAGTGATGCATGTTTTCCTGTTTCTTGCTATGAATGCGTAGACAAAGTTTAGAGTGGCATGATATATGAATTAGTTTAGTTGAATCAAGGTTATTAATAAATGTTATAAAAGATAGCTTTCTTTTCTTGTTTTCAGCGCACACATAGTTCCTTATGTGTTAGAAGTTGCTCATTATGTTTGGTGCAAATTGGTGACTAGTTGAATTTAAGTGTTTTGGTTGTTCCTTCACTTCAGGAGAAGTGAAGAGAATTGGTTGTATGCTGGTATCGGTCACAATATATGTGATTGTAGGTAAATTTGTTTCGATAATAATTGTTGTGAATAACTTTAATGTAAAGCTTGTAATTAAAATGGATGTAATCATAGACGCGAATTGAATAGTCCAAGTAGGACTAGTGTTTGTTATGTGTAATGATAAAACTTATATCGTGACCTGTCAGGTCACACGTAGTGACTTGCAAAGTGATAATAGTAATTAACTGACCAATGTGAATTAATTAATTTTGCCTTCGTTGTGGCCATTATTTATGACAGTCGGTCAATGTTAAATATATGAATGACCTGAAATGTTTCTGACAAAATACCCGATTTGTTTCCTATGTTGAATTTGGAGTCTGAGAAGTAACTAATGAAATGTATGTGTAGATGATTTTGAGTTGACTTGCGATAGTAATAATTGTAATAAAAGTTGTCATATTAAGATTATGAGGTTTTATGCCTTAAGATATATGTATCTAGATCAAATAACATGTTAAAATGATAAATATATTGTTTATGCTTAATTGTGAATTGAATTGATAAAACTAACGAGTAAGGTATTTGAGACCTGAAATAATTATCGTGACCATATGTAAGGAAATTATATTATAACTTATGCTTGTGAATCATTTTATGTCATGAGGAGTGCTAACTGAACTATTAATGGTAATTGCTATATGAATATTGAGAAAATTTTGAATGTGGGTAGACTAAAGAAATGAATTGATTGATAACTGAAATGACGATGTTTTACGGGAACATAGTGCGAGTTTTTAAATTAGAATGACAGTTTGAAATCGAAAAGAAATGCTTCTTATTGTGGAAAATTTGCGGTTGGATTCTGTGACAACCCTCGGAAACAAGTCGTTTTCATGACACCATATTGCCGTGTACCATTTTCTTACATATTTAGCTATCAAATAAGATTTTATTTGGCATTATAAGTCTAGCAGGAACATACATTCTATGAGTGCTTTTGTACATTTTAATATACACAATTATTACATAAAATATAAATACATGTAACCCTTAATGCAATGAATACAAAATAAAAATAAATACCAAATTCAAACTCATTAGATGTCAACATTTTGTCCTACTTTCTTTTCTGATTTAGTCGTGACAACATCGAACCACTAATCTCTTTTATGCAACTTGTCAACTATCTCTAGGATTAAATGGTAAACTTAATACTTACATATTGGTCAAAGCAAAGAGCCAAAAGACCACCTATTTATCCTTCTTGGTAATCCACGCCTCCACAAACAACTATGGCCCCTTACTTCTCCTTTTGTCAACTCATGGGGAACCATGCAACAACTATCATCTTATTTATTTACTTTTCAAGTAACCATAACCTCCCCATCACATTTTGTACTTTCTCTCCATTTCTCCCTATCACTCTCGGGTTCAACAGGAAGCAACACCACATCATATCTCCCATGTGAATCTTACACTTCTTACAACCATCATTATCAATCTTACACCATTTTACTTTTGCTAGAGTCAAACAAGACAAGAACAAATATCCAAAGGGTAAAACCTTCCCTCCAATTAATATGCAACTAAACCCCCTCCTTTTGTCACTTAGCATCCCTACCAATCCAAAAACTCTCTGCCAAGAAGATAAATCCGTCTAAGACATTTCACCATACAAAACCAACTTCAAAACTTCATATCTTACTCATTTTAGCTTCAAATTGGATGATTCAAAGTTCCACATCACCGTAGGAACATTCTCTACAACATTCCATCGTCAAAACCCCCACAACATCCTTAGAAGGCTGTCGAAATCAGTGTACAAGAGGCTGTCACGTTTTTGTTCTTCGTCATTTTCTTTGTGTAAGTTTTGGTGATTTGACTTCTACATCCTCTCTTGCTTAAATTTTCACATATACTTAATTTCATTTCATTTTAATAAGTTACTAAGAAGATCCATCTCTTTTGGTGCTTTGAAGAAGGAGGTGAACACATCCTAGTCCCCAAATATCCTTACCGAAAAGATTTGTGAGATTTCATCCCCATTTTCATTTATAGATTTATAATCTTGTGTTTGTGTTGGTTGATGTTCACTCACTTGAAAATCCTAAAAAAAAAGGCAAATACAAATCTATAAATTTGATCTAAAGAAAATTTGGTTAAAAACCAATAACACCCCTATTTCATGTAATCTTACTTTGAATATCTTATGTCTATTTTTGTTGTTAACCACTCATGATGTTAATCTCCAAAAACTATACGTATACATAAAATGAGGTTAATATTACTGGAATAAAACTTGCTATAATACCTAATCGACGGAAACCAAAATTATTAAGTTTTAAAAGGCTATCAAAAACTTAAATTTAATCGCATGTAGTTAAAATTATTAAATGATCATAAAGGACATTCTCATAAATTATGATGACAGTTAATTCCTTAAAAGTACAAGCCAAACTCCTTAACGCAACTTGACAGGAAGTTAAATACATGAGAAATCCTTGTATATATGTGTTAAGTATGTCACCACCAAAATCACATTCTGACTTGGGTCTAAAATAAATTAATCATGAAAATATACATACGGAGTAATATATTTAAATATATAATATAGTTAACTCAAATGACAGATAGATACATCATGTTAACAATGAAAGGTTTCATGCAAAAGTTATACATATATAAAAATAAATGTATGACTTTGGACCAAAATTTAAAATTTCGGTATTTGATAACTAGAAAGAAAGCATATATTTTAACAATCTAAAATATATTCCAACTGTAATCATGCTTTGAAAACCACAACGAAATAAAATACGTCTTTATCACAATACTATTATAACTTAGTAAAAATCCACGTTAATCACTCGCATCTAATGATATGAAACCATCAATTGAGTGAACCACTTGCATAGACGCGCTTATAGAGCCGTCTACTTACTGTTATTTTACCTCCCACCTATAGGTAGCTGAGGCGTATTGGACATAATCATTCGTATCATTTGGTTGTTAGCTTATCCACTCAGGTGAGTTTCACGGCCCCACTTTTACTGTTTTATAACTATTTTTATCTGGGGGAGAAAACATATACTTGTTCAATTATTTTTATAATGAATAATTTGTGAGTTTTCACAGCCCCTCTTTTACTGTATTTTAACTATTTTTGGGGTGAGAAACATATAACTGTTTTATAAATGCATGTATGACTGTTATTGTTTATCTAGTAAATTTTAATTGTGACGAGTCATGCATAAACAGTATTTGGGCACAACTGGTCTTTTGAAAGACACTTACGAACAATATGTTGTTACAACCAATCTTTGTGAAAACTTGGATAAACTATCCTTTTGAGATAACTGGTCATTGAAAAGACATACTCAAACAAGTATTTTTACGAAAAAGTCTTAATTAAGACTTGTATGGAAAAACTATATTTTGCGACATTAATCTTTGTATAACCGTGAGTTGATAGATGATTATCCTATCGCCAGATCATTTAGATCTAACATTACTGTAATCATCAACTATAGTTAGCCAACGAATATATGAGTAGTACTATTCGGGACTGATCCCCCGCTCATGGCTAGTCGCTCTAGCCGTATAACATATGAGATATATATTCTATTAAAACGTCGTGGACTCGACATGCCTAGGTAAAGGCGGATTTAGGTTTGATTACAGGCTCATGAACTTATACTTTAACTTATATGCCTAGCTAGCTTATAAGGGATTACGCACTAAAACTTATACAATTATGTTTCATGGATTTGAAACGAGTGAACTTGAACGTACATAGATTTGTACTAAACGACTTACCTTTCTAAAATCATACTGAAATGGTTTTACGCACCGACCATATGCAAATTATGTTTTATAGAGTTAAAACATTATACAAACGAATTTTAAGCACTGAACATGTGCAAATCTGGTTTCAGGGTTTTGAAATGGTTTTCAACGATTATCTTAGTACACGAGTTGTACTGACAAACATTTTGGAATAAATCAACGATTTATAAAGTCATAAAACCTGTGAACTCACCAACCTTTGTGTTGACACTTTTTCTAATATGTTTTCTCAGTAAATGAAAGTTGAAGCTTCATTAGCATATTCAAACGAATTCGGATTACCATTTTGAAGAAATCTTTATTACCAAAAGCAATAACTTTTGTTTGGAAACATTAAGTATTGGTAATCCATTTTGATTTGCGCTGATTTACTATTGATCGATTGTTGTGATATCCGATGTAAGTCGCACGCCCGCTCTTCCGCAAAACCAGTTTTGGCGGGGTGTGACAGATTGGTATCAGAGCTATTGGTTATAGTGAACTAACGAGAGTCTAGTCTATAACCGAAAAGATTTTTGGTCAAAACGTTTTCATTGCATATAGTGTCGCATTGCATATAGTCTACATGGATGCAGTAGATAGAACATTATATGCCTTAGTTGTAGGTAACAATATTTATACCTACACTACACGTTGTACACATATACTACATACGGGACACTGACACTACGAGCTGAAATAACAATTAAGTCAGAAAAGACGTCACACGTCATTGATCACTGAGGATTTTTCCGAATATATCCTAGACACGAATTGAATTAGTAGAATAATTTATGAGAGTTGTATCATAACCATAAATTCAGTAATATAATTCCATAATTTCGTATGTTGAACGTATGACAAGAGTACACAAGAAAGGTACTCTCATCCATGAATAAATATATGAAGTGATAATGATGACGACATATTGTACAATGATATTATAAAAACGGGTGGCCAACGTGTTTATAATTACATAGTACAATGTAGAATTATCAGGGTCATGGATTACAAAAAGAAGCTAACAAAAATAAAAGAGAGCTTGACATTTCTTTTGTCAACTTTCAAAAGCTACATCAATACACTTTTGTCATCTTTTAAAAGTGTCATGAAAGAAATCAAAACGGTAGAAATAGAGACCTCGGTTCTCGCTACTTTATTAATATGAGCATAGTTTTAACCTCACTTACAAATAGTCATAATCAATTGACAACTTTAAAACGTAGACAAAAATTAAGACAAGACATCTTTAAGGTAAAAACAATAGTTTCTAATTGTTACCAATACACCTAACATGAAATATGTGCCCTGCGTGATCGAATTGCATAACTTGATAAAGAAATTAAGATGTCACATATATAAATATACAACTTTTTGCAATCACAAACTTGAACAATATAAGATTTGATATACTGAATATTTTGAAAATAGGTGTACACGAACGATAACCTTGATATTAACCCAAGATAATGAAAAAGAGGGAGGTCAACTGAGAAAAGAGCCACTTGACTAATAAGAATTTGAAATTAAAGACAAGGTCTTGAGTGAACCGATAACAATATACATTACTTTATTTTCAAGGAATAAGAGTGCACGAACTACTAACCATGTTAAAATCAAACAAAGATAATGTTTAATATATCCTAATGGAAACTAAACTCGGGTATTTTATAACGTTAAATATATCTGTTGCGTTACGAATGCTCAGTATATATCTAAATTATATATCTAAATCTATTAAATACATAATAAACACCCAACTTAAATAATTATATTTCTTTGTATAACACCACCCCCCACTCAAAAGAAAGGGAATACAAATATAGCATTCTAAAGAGGGAGGATACAAATATGAATTTCGACTGAAATCAAAACGAATGGTGCATGCCCATTTAAAATAATAATAACTATAAAGGAAATGGGTGCCATATTGAGAAACAGGGATGGTTTAAAATCTGAGTTATGGATGGCACTAGAAAAATGAGTCCTAAATAACATCTTATAATCTTCAAATTCTGACCACACTATTGTACTGAAGACAAATTATTGGCAAAAAAAAATTTTAAATGATTAAACCACGTAGGTTAAAGTATATTGTTTGAACAGAAAACGAGAAGATTAAATGAAATGTAAATACCCGTAATAGGTCCTCCAGATGCGAAATAGTAATGACTTTATCTTGAATTTCGGGACGAAATTCTTTTAACGGGAGGAGAATGTGACAACCCTCGGAAACAAGTCGTTTTCATGACACCATATTGCCGTGTACCATTTTCTTACATATTTAGCTATCAAATAAGATTTTATTTGGCATTATAAGTCTAGCAGGAACATACATTCTATGAGTGCTTTTGTACATTTTAATATACACAATTATTACATAAAATATAAATACATGTAACCCTTAATGCAATGAATACAAAATAAAAATAAATACCAAATTCAAACTCATTAGATGTCAACATTTTGTCCTACTTTCTTTTCTGATTTAGTCGTGACAACATCGAACCACTAATCTCTTTTATGCAACTTGTCAACTATCTCTAGGATTAAATGGTAAACTTAATACTTACATATTGGTCAAAGCAAAGAGCCAAAAGACCACCTATTTATCCTTCTTGGTAATCCACGCCTCCACAAACAACTATGGCCCCTTACTTCTCCTTTTGTCAACTCATGGGGAACCATGCAACAACTATCATCTTATTTATTTACTTTTCAAGTAACCATAACCTCCCCATCACATTTTGTACTTTCTCTCCATTTCTCCCTATCACTCTCGGGTTCAACAGGAAGCAACACCACATCATATCTCCCATGTGAATCTTACACTTCTTACAACCATCATTATCAATCTTACACCATTTTACTTTTGCTAGAGTCAAACAAGACAAGAACAAATATCCAAAGGGTAAAACCTTCCCTCCAATTAATATGCAACTAAACCCCCTCCTTTTGTCACTTAGCATCCCTACCAATCCAAAAACTCTCTGCCAAGAAGATAAATCCGTCTAAGACATTTCACCATACAAAACCAACTTCAAAACTTCATATCTTACTCATTTTAGCTTCAAATTGGATGATTCAAAGTTCCACATCACCGTAGGAACATTCTCTACAACATTCCATCGTCAAAACCCCCACAACATCCTTAGAAGGCTGTCGAAATCAGTGTACAAGAGGCTGTCACGTTTTTGTTCTTCGTCATTTTCTTTGTGTAAGTTTTGGTGATTTGACTTCTACATCCTCTCTTGCTTAAATTTTCACATATACTTAATTTCATTTCATTTTAATAAGTTACTAAGAAGATCCATCTCTTTTGGTGCTTTGAAGAAGGAGGTGAACACATCCTAGTCCCCAAATATCCTTACCGAAAAGATTTGTGAGATTTCATCCCCATTTTCATTTATAGATTTATAATCTTGTGTTTGTGTTGGTTGATGTTCACTCACTTGAAAATCCTAAAAAAAAAGGCAAATACAAATCTATAAATTTGATCTAAAGAAAATTTGGTTAAAAACCAATAACACCCCTATTTCATGTAATCTTACTTTGAATATCTTATGTCTATTTTTGTTGTTAACCACTCATGATGTTAATCTCCAAAAACTATACGTATACATAAAATGAGGTTAATATTACTGGAATAAAACTTGCTATAATACCTAATCGACGGAAACCAAAATTATTAAGTTTTAAAAGGCTATCAAAAACTTAAATTTAATCGCATGTAGTTAAAATTATTAAATGATCATAAAGGACATTCTCATAAATTATGATGACAGTTAATTCCTTAAAAGTACAAGCCAAACTCCTTAACGCAACTTGACAGGAAGTTAAATACATGAGAAATCCTTGTATATATGTGTTAAGTATGTCACCACCAAAATCACATTCTGACTTGGGTCTAAAATAAATTAATCATGAAAATATACATACGGAGTAATATATTTAAATATATAATATAGTTAACTCAAATGACAGATAGATACATCATGTTAACAATGAAAGGTTTCATGCAAAAGTTATACATATATAAAAATAAATGTATGACTTTGGACCAAAATTTAAAATTTCGGTATTTGATAACTAGAAAGAAAGCATATATTTTAACAATCTAAAATATATTCCAACTGTAATCATGCTTTGAAAACCACAACGAAATAAAATACGTCTTTATCACAATACTATTATAACTTAGTAAAAATCCACGTTAATCACTCGCATCTAATGATATGAAACCATCAATTGAGTGAACCACTTGCATAGACGCGCTTATAGAGCCGTCTACTTACTGTTATTTTACCTCCCACCTATAGGTAGCTGAGGCGTATTGGACATAATCATTCGTATCATTTGGTTGTTAGCTTATCCACTCAGGTGAGTTTCACGGCCCCACTTTTACTGTTTTATAACTATTTTTATCTGGGGGAGAAAACATATACTTGTTCAATTATTTTTATAATGAATAATTTGTGAGTTTTCACAGCCCCTCTTTTACTGTATTTTAACTATTTTTGGGGTGAGAAACATATAACTGTTTTATAAATGCATGTATGACTGTTATTGTTTATCTAGTAAATTTTAATTGTGACGAGTCATGCATAAACAGTATTTGGGCACAACTGGTCTTTTGAAAGACACTTACGAACAATATGTTGTTACAACCAATCTTTGTGAAAACTTGGATAAACTATCCTTTTGAGATAACTGGTCATTGAAAAGACATACTCAAACAAGTATTTTTACGAAAAAGTCTTAATTAAGACTTGTATGGAAAAACTATATTTTGCGACATTAATCTTTGTATAACCGTGAGTTGATAGATGATTATCCTATCGCCAGATCATTTAGATCTAACATTACTGTAATCATCAACTATAGTTAGCCAACGAATATATGAGTAGTACTATTCGGGACTGATCCCCCGCTCATGGCTAGTCGCTCTAGCCGTATAACATATGAGATATATATTCTATTAAAACGTCGTGGACTCGACATGCCTAGGTAAAGGCGGATTTAGGTTTGATTACAGGCTCATGAACTTATACTTTAACTTATATGCCTAGCTAGCTTATAAGGGATTACGCACTAAAACTTATACAATTATGTTTCATGGATTTGAAACGAGTGAACTTGAACGTACATAGATTTGTACTAAACGACTTACCTTTCTAAAATCATACTGAAATGGTTTTACGCACCGACCATATGCAAATTATGTTTTATAGAGTTAAAACATTATACAAACGAATTTTAAGCACTGAACATGTGCAAATCTGGTTTCAGGGTTTTGAAATGGTTTTCAACGATTATCTTAGTACACGAGTTGTACTGACAAACATTTTGGAATAAATCAACGATTTATAGAGTCATAAAACCTGTGAACTCACCAACATTTGTGTTGACACTTTTTCTAATATGTTTTCTCAGGAAATGAAAGTTGAAGCTTCATTAGCATATTCAAACGAATTCGGATTACCATTTTGAAGAAATCTTTATTACCAAAAGCAATAACTTTTGTTTGGAAACATTAAGTATTGGTAATCCATTTTGATTTGCGCTGATTTACTATTGATCGATTGTTGTGATATCCGACGTAAGTCGCACGCCCGCTCTTCCGCAAAACCAGTTTTGGCGGGGTGTGACAGATTCCGAGGACGGAATCCTTGTAAGGAGGGGAGAGTTGTAACATGGCAGTAAAGTATTATTAAATGAATTGTTTAGTGTTTTGTCTTTTTGTGATATTTTAATCAAGGGATTAAAATATCCGATTTCTGAAATGTTTAAATGATTATGTGGTTATGTGGCTTTTCGATCGTGGAGATGCGTGTACTTGCTTGTTGTGCTTTATAAAATTTGTAGATTTTATTCATTCACTTAGCTTTGTGCTAATCCCTCCCTTGTTGACTTTTTTTCAGGTTGGACGGGATGATTGACCAAGCTCAGTAAAATATGTTTTGTATGAGCCATGTCGTTAAGTGACACCGTTTAGACAAATATGTTTATTTTGGAAATTAATTTGGTACCTTTAGACTGTAAACCTAAACCTAAGACTTAGTTATTATCTTATGCTTCCGCACCTTTTTAAAAAAATGGTTTCTAAAATTTGTAGTGTTACATTTGGAGACGGAAACTTCAGTTAGACTTAATATACTTCGTAAGTTAACATATTTATCTTTTTTATAAGACTATTACTGTAACAGGGTACCTACATAACTGGAGATAGATGTCCGTAACTATATTTTATTGTGTCAATAGTGATTGTGATGGTAGTGTTGGTAATTTTAATATTACATATCAAATATTGGTATAATAGAAATAATGCGCATGTCATAAAATTTCATATTTTGGTTCTAATACAAGTTAGGAGGCGCGGAGATCACAATTATATAAGTCTAAGATGATGTCGATATGGTTTAGAAGGAGAACATCTAAAAGGCGGGGTCAAGGGTGTTGTGCCTCCATGCGGGGTCCTAGGGGCAGTGCCCCTAGTGGGGGCTAATGTACGGGCAAAAATGATCAACCAGTTGTTGCTATGAAGTGACCAACTATTGTTGTGTTGCGATCAGCTGTAGTAACCAGCTGCCGCGACTGACAATTTTCTAATCGTTGTAAATCATTTATAAGTGCTTCTAATTTTGTGAAACATAATTTCCATGAGTCGACTTCACCTCTAAATTATAATACAACAAAAGAATCGTTGGAAGAGATACGAAGTTAAACTCTCTATTGACATACTATTGGATGGTGTGAATTAGAAATTATACCTAATTTGTAGTTTGATTCTTAGCAATTATCCCTATAGTTAGAATTTCGAGAAACCGAGGCATATGATCACGATATAATTTACGATTTATTTGTTAAATCCAAGATTAATTAAACAACCTTACAATCCACAACATGTAGGGCAGTAGTGATGGTGGTGCTTAGTGATGGTAGATGGTGCAATCAAGGTTCTAAAAAACGTGCATTGGTGGCGCCAAGGAGTAAGGCGTGACTCCGCCGTTACGAAATATACCATGACGGCACTTTAAGGCGTGGCGAGAAAAAAAATGTGATAAGGCGCGCCCTATGGCGAGTTTTTTCGAAATGTCTTGTAAAATTTCAATTTCTTTTTTGAAAAAATTAACTTTTTATTGAAAAAAATGATGAAATGTAATTATAAATTTCACATATGAAAATCCTAAATCAATAGATTAATAATTATTTTTAAACTTGATATACATATATATATATAATTATGATAAAAAATTTGCCGCCTTAAGTCACGCCTTGAAAAACACCATGGCTCGCAACGGCTCGCCATGCTCAAGGCTTGATGATGCCGCCACGTCGCGCCTTGCGTTCTTTAGAACCCTGGTGGCAATAGTGATTATGGTGGGTGGCAATGATCAATTAAATAATACGGGTTTAAGATATTAATAAATAATATGGGGCATATAAGTAATACGTAATTGCAGTCAACTAATCAATATCTATCATATTATATCAGTTAGTTAGAGTCTATTGCTAATAACATGCAGGTCGCATGTTCTAGTCATGTAGCTGTCAATTTTTTCAAAATGCAAAAATTTTAAATGATAAAGAATGCATTACATATAGTAAGATGATAAAGAATGAGGGGTTTAAGAATATTCCTCAAAAAAGTTTATAATTTTAATTGTAAACTTTTATTTTTTATTTATTTTTTGGAGTTACTAATAATATTAAAAACATTATTTTCTTTTTTAAAATTTTCTTTTGTTGTTTTTTATAAATTTTAATATATAAAGTTTTGTATTTAATTAAATATGACAACTAATGAATGGAAGAAAAAAAAGTGTTCCGTTTTAGCCATGATGAAACTCTTCTTTTAACTATGATTTGGCCATATAGTGATAGAACCTGGTGAACTGGGCGTGGCAGGATTGTCTATATCAACTAACTGGGTTGGGAATTAGACTATGAAACTCTGTCCTTTCCCGCCTAACAACAAGGTAAGCAAGTAAATCAAAACCCTAACACTTATGAGCTTGCAGTGGGTTTTGATGAGCTTGCAGTGGGCGCTCGAACCACAAAGGATACCGATCCCGAATCAGAACTATCAATCCTTACCTTATATCTTCAAGTGTGAATTGAAGGGTCGGGAGAAAGATGCCTATATACTAGCAGGGAAGAGTTGATGTGCCAAGATTGAAGAATCAGAAAAGATATACTCCCTCCGTCCTACAACAAAGTTCTAATTTCTCATGGCCACAAGTTTTTGTGAGATAGTTGGTGGTGCGGTTATTGGTAATATTTTTTTTTATTAAAATATAAGGTTAGATTGGAGAGATAAAATATTTTTAGGGAATAGATAGTGGTAGGGTCATTGGTTTTAAAATTATTTTATTAAGTGGACCCTTCAAATTGAAGAAATAGTAAATTACACATAAGGTCTCTGTGGTTTACCACTAATTTCAACTGTAGTCCCTGAACTTCGTTTATTACACTGGATGTCCCTGTTGTATATATTTTGTTACATCCAAGATCCCTACTACCCTTAAACTTTTTAAAATGACCAAAATACCCTTTCAACATTTTTTAATAAAGTGAAGATGAAGGACTTTGAATGTAATAAGTGATAAATCACAGGGACCATCCGTGAAATATTACTCTATTAATTGAATTTTTTTCTTTTTTTTCTCTCTCTCATTTATCCATATTCTTCCACTATATTCAGACTCATCACCCACCTGTCTCTTTGAACTCAAACCTCAATCGATAAACATTATCGACGTGCCCGAACTCCCTAAAAAGTCAATCCTTCCTCAATCATTACCTTCGGTTGCCTTTTCCAGTTGTTCCACCGCTGGGACGTTTATCGACATGCTTGTGCAAAACACCAACTCCTCTAGTGACGAGCATTAGTTGTCTTAATCAATTAAAGTCGATAGAACGTCGCCGATGGTGGAACAACTGGAGAAGGCAACCAAAAGTATGAATTGGGAATGGATCGACTTTTCAGGAGGTTTGTTTTAGTGATTTACGGTTTAATCAAAGTAAACGCAATGGAAATTTAATATAAATCACTAATAACGGATCTACATATTGACAAAGTAATTAAGCATAAATAATCAAAGAGATTAGTATGTAGAATCCATACCCTTGAAACCTTTGATAATAGATGTTTCAGATGGTGAAGAGAACCCAACGAAACCAAGAATTCCAATAGGGAATTCCTCCAAAACAAGTCCACACTACACCTTGTCTAGAACACCAATTGGGATGCTAGTCCCTTGTACAAAAAATCAAAAACTAAACCCCACGGTCTACGTGAGTTTTTGTTTCAAAAAGGAAGAATCTTTAAATCCACACACCCACTTTATTAGGTGGACGCATGGAAGCAAAAGGAAGAAAAGTTTGCTTTTCTTCTTGGTCAATTCTCACGCATGGATTGTCGAATCAAAATGAAAACGCACAACCAAGGAAAAATCTACCAAAACCATTTTGCTTCATGCGGCTGTGTTATTTTTGGGACAATGGGACATTAGGGTTTTTAATTAGCTTGCCTAATTATTCATTGTTTCCTAATTGTACTTTACACTTAGGTCCCTTGTTTTTTAGTTCTCCTTTTGACACACCAATTAAGTTTCATACTTAACAATTTAACACAAAACTTTAATTGGCTAATTTATATAAATAATATAATTACACTAATTATATTACATATATTTAATGGTATTTGGTGTATAAGTGTGTGAACCTTTAGACTCACATACAACTAGCCATATAACTATATGTCATGAGCGTGAAGCATATTCCAACAGCTCCCACTTGCGCACGTCATACCATCAAGTAGTTATACAAGCAAAGGTTAGAGTCTAGCAACCCGCCAATGCCCCTAGAAGTATATGAGTGAGTTTCAGAAAAGTCCAGGTTCAAAGTTTTTCAATCAGTTATCCTTTTGTTACTGATACCATGTTGAATTTTAGACAAGGATTAATGTCAATCTAAAATTTCAACGAATCTGTTTCTCGATCTTTAAATTGAAGTAGATTACCAAACCAATCAAGATTCATCTTGATTACCTTTGGGTACGGCCGTACAAGCATCTATTCAAATCATCGAGGGGCCTAGTAGTATCTAATCCAAACATGTGGAGGAGCAAATTCTTTATTGACTACACGTGTTTGATATATGCTTAATATCAAACCTGAAAATGGTTGTTATAGCAGCCTTATTCAGGTCAGCGTTTAACCACAACAAAGTTTGACACTCCACACACACAAACCAACTTGCATCTCAAGTCAGAGGATAAGTGACAAAGCCTTTGTGAGATTCACTTGTGACATAAATCCAAGAAGTGATTTCTCATAGGTTGGGTCAGTCCAATTGTGCATCACAATGAACAACATGTGAGTTTGATTTCATAATCCTTAGTCATACTAAGATCATGTCATCAATGCCCTCAGATTTGTCTTAATAATATTCCCATATTATTAATATGACAATGGACAATTTAGAATATAAAACACAGTAAATATTCAAGGATATAAACATGAAAATATAGAACATAGTAGATATTCATATAAAAACGATCATATCAAATATATCAATTTATTCCAATAAAAACTGCTCAATGTTCCATTATTCAAATACTAAAACAGATTTACATGAAACTATTAGCTTGTCGAAGTCCAATGTTCCATTCATATTCAATATGTTTGGTACAAAACATTTAGTTCGATAAAGTGTCAGCTAGTTAGTTATCTGTTTGAACTTTAAGATTACGAATTTCACATATCTCGACAAATCATTCGAATGTAGTGAACCTTCGTAAATAGGATCTAGCGTCATTACGGCCTATTTCAAAACCAGCATAAGTATAGCAAGTATACTTAGTTTCAGTTTGGTATCTCCACCATAACCAAGGAACATATATTCAGTATTTCAAAAATACTTCAATCTGTTCTTAACAGCGATCTAGTGACTCTCTCGTGGATTCTGTTGGTATTTTCTAGTAAGGTCCCCGAAGGACGTTACATTTGGCCTAGTGCTTCTTATAGCGTACATGATGAATGGAATAGCCGATTCATAGGGGATTACATTCATTCGCTTCACCACATCAGGTGTGGAAGGTTCTTGAGTCTCACTCAAGTTTACATTGAGTTGTATACGAGGACTTCCTCATTTGGGAGCATACATTCTAAACCGTTTTAGAATTTTGTCAATGTAAGCACTTTGACTTAAACCAATTAACCGCTTTAATCTATCATTATAGATCCTTACTCCAAGTATGTATGTCGTATTCCTACAATCCATCATGTCAAAACATTTTCCAAGCCAAGATTTTCATCTTGTAGCATTGGTATATTGTTTCACATGAGTGATATGTCATCAACATGTATAACTTGAGAAACGACAATGCTCCCACTAGCTTTCATATATATACACATGCTCTGTTTGGGTTTTCGGTGAAACAAACGTTTTGATTTCATCATTAACCAAATCTCATAGTCATAGTACACTACCTTGGCTATAAGAATCCTAATGTATTTAGTAACAGGCGAGAAGGTTTCATCATTGTCAATCCCGTAGGATTGAGTGTAACCTTTTGCTACTACATGAGCTTTATAGGTGTGTATATTTTCATCCATGTCAACAGTCTTACTGTTTTGAGAAAGACCAACTAAGTTCAAAACTTGATTGTCTCTCATTGATTTCATTTTCGCATTCATAGCTTCAAGTCATTTTTCGAATTCAAAATTCGATAATGCAACTTGACAGTTAGGGGGTTCATTATGATCCTCGAAACTTTGCTCCTCAGCATCGATATAAGTCTATATAGTTCAGGTGCATGAGGTGTCCTTGCGGACCTACGAATGGGAACAACATCATTCTGTGGTCCAACATCTATATGTGCAGCCTCAGAATGATATTTGCTAGTGTTACCAGAAGGTTGTGCATTTTCGCTTTGAATCTTGTCAAAGTCTATAGTGCCCCTTGCTTTGTGAATTGAGACTGTTTTCAAGAAACTCAGCATACCGAGCAACAACAATTTGTTCTCAGGTGGGTAGTAAAATAGTAACGAAGATACAGTTGATAGATATGGGCTCAAGTTTGATCGACATGTCTCGTTCCACGAGATCCTCACAACCCAGATCTTCAAGTAAGACAAGTTAGGGACTTTCCCATGACATATTTCATATGGTGTCTTTTTAACCTTTTGGTTGGAACCATATTAAGTAACTTCAGTGCATGCCCCTCAAAAGGATAGAGGAAGAGCAGTAGGACTCATCATAGATCAAACCATGTCAAACAGGGTCCAATATCTCCTTTCAGACACACCATGATCTTGTGGAGTGTATGGAGAAGAGAATTGTGAGACAATCTCACGTTGGGTTGGATGATCCTGAAACTCTTGGCTCATGTACTTTCCTCCTCGATTAGGACGGAAATCCTTTGTTGTCTTGCCGAGTTGATTTTCTACATCACTTTAGAAAGCTTTGAACATTTCAAAGATTTTATGTTTATGTTTAATCAAGTAAACATAACCATAACTACTGAAATCATCAGTGGAAGTGATAAAGTAGGTAACACCTTCCCTAGGTTTAGTTCTAAAAGGGCCACATACATCAGTATGTATGAGTCCAAGTAGATTTTTAGCTTTTTCGCCAACATGGGAGAAAAGCTTTCTTGTTATCTTTCCATAATATACAAGAGAGACATTTAAACGATTCATAATCATTTGTTAAGAAGTCTTCATGTTGTAGTGTCAAAATGCGTTTCTTGTTTATGTGGAAAAGATGACAATTCTCTAGGTAAATGGAATCCAAACCGTTTTGGATTCTTGAGTGCTACATTTGTATATAGAACTATCGTTTGAATCTGGATCATGCATATCAATTTTAAGTATACTATTACAAGGAATAGTTATAAAAACATGTTATTTTCATAAAACAAAATATCATAATCCATAATAGTTTGAATAAATCATTATTCAACAAACGATAAAGCTAACCAATGCATAATTTATAATTGTTCAAAATAATAATTAACGCATTAGGAAGGATTAGATCATAGCTTCCATTCTTTAGCTTTCTACTTCACTTTAAATTTTGCACATTTGTGTAAATGTGAGTTCCACAACTAGTGTCATTCACTCAAGATTTATTAGTAAAATTATAGAGTTTTATAATGAAGATACCTAATGTGCTAGCTAGAACACATTTGTCCTTCATCAAGTTTGCCAAGTAGGCAGGACAATTCCTCCTTCAATGGCCGGTTTCATCGCAACGATGACAAGAAATATCCTTTGTAGGGTGCTCCTTTTTAGCACGAGGGGGAATCCTAGGTTTGGAAAAGTAAACTAGTTTATCCTTACCTAGACTCTTGCCTTGTGCTTGCGGTTTTACCTTCCCTGATTGCTAGAAAAGAATTGGGTAACCTTTGCTCAACCAGTTTACCATAGCATGTAATACACCAATTGTCTTCCCCATGCTATGTATTTTTAAAACTCTTTTCAAACTGGTCATAGTCCTTGGATAGTGAGGTACGAATCAAGCTCATTACAAGATCTTGTGGCAATGGGTAACCAAGACGTTCCATTTGATCAATATAGCATTTCATATTCAAGATATAAGTGCTATTTGATTGCCTAGCCTGCTTGTAAGCATGGAATGCTTTAACTGTTTTGAACAGTTCATGTTCTGCTTGTTGGTGAAATATCATTTTCAACTCGCTTATCGTGTCATATGCTGTGAATTCCTCGAAGTTCTTTCGGATCTCGGGGTTCATGCTCACAAGCATAGGAGTAGCGACTTCTTGGTGTTCGTTAAAACGTTTTGGTAAAGGCTTGGCGAACAGCAGCAGAATCATTTGCAGGAGGTGCCTCAGGTAAGGCCTCTTATAGGTGTATCAACTTGTTCTTATCTCTAAGGACAATCCTTAAAGTTATATATCAGTCGATAAAGTTGATATTAGTCAGTTTCAATTTTCAAGAACTGATTTTAGAGTGGAGATACTTAGGTTTTGATTTGTTGTTGTTATCTGTATAACACACAAAGTTCAAAAAAATAGTATTTTCAATAATACTTTCTTTTAATCAATTAACTACCCAATTAATTTTAATTAAAAGCTAAGATCCCATTGAGCTTCTATTACCGCATCAGTTGATCTGCTAGAGATGATAGATCCAATAGGTAGGTGACGATCAACAATTGCATTACAAGTGCAACTCTTAGAGGTATGGGACTTCATGGCACCTAGTGAACAAGCATCTAGGGTCAAGTGGCATGTTTGTCGCATCTTCGCCTCGAGTCAAGGTCTCACCATTAACTCGATTAAGTCATCCAATGTGAAATCATGTCAAAATAGATCTAGGTCTCACGCGTAGAGAATAGTGACCTCGGATCTAAATTCAAACCACGTCTCACGTGAATTCAAAAATAGAAGCAAGTGATTTACAACCGATTGGACGACGTGACTTAAATTTTAGGTATGTTAAATTTTAATGAATAAAATTTTATTAAGATATGAATGAATTATGTACTTCATTCATACCACTTCATAAGTCGGTTAATAAACGGTAAAAACATTTAACGATTATTAAGGGTTAAGTTTCAATCATATTTAAACTTAGTTTAATCTCAAAACAATTTTAGATTAAAGATTAATCATGAATGATTAACAAGTAATCATCGATGATCAAAAGTTTGGATGTTTTAATGTTTGTGTCTAAAATCGTATTTTAATTGTTTTATTACTTGTATCTAATAGAAAAGAAAACAACCACAAACATAAATAAAACATGCAACAAATTTTGTGCAAACCTCGACCGATGAAATCCTAGGTTCGGTCACGTGAGTCATCACGACGGACCGAAGGGTCAAACTAGGGGACGGGCCAACATGAACCCAAACGGGCCTACATAAACCCAATGGGCTCCCACTTGCCCTCATGACATTCATGGGCAAGTAGAAACCCACATTTGTGAAAAAATACATTCTGTCAGAAAATTCAGTCTGACTTCAAGGCACGAAAAGTCACTGAAGGATTCTTCGGTGGTCTTCCCCGCCTTCTGTAAAGTTGTAGGTCTCTGAGTTGCGGAAATTTTGGCAGTGGTTTCAGGTCCAACGGAATAGCCAATCTCCGGGAAATTTTGTTTTCGTGCAGCTGCGCAGGAGGTGCCGAAAATTCTTGTTTTGTCCTCAATTTCTCTCCATCTTTGGTCAACAAATTACAAAATACAAAGAAATAAAATACGACTATTCTAATTACTTTTACAATGAAATTTGCCTCAAAAAAAATGGCACCAAAAATAAAAGAAAAAAATGGAACAAATTACAACAATTTAAGCCAAAAACACGACTTTTCCCAAAATAACCAAACAACCAAACACAATCACATTCAATCACAAATGGTCTAGGTTTTCATCGGTTTGCACAAATAAGCAACAATTGACAAGGCATTGGCTTGGGATATGACAAAAATACATGTTTTGCCATATCAAAAAACGAAATTAAAAAATTAATTTCAAGCCAAATAATCAAGAAATACAATAACTAGATTAATTTTTTGATGTTATTTTTGTAACAAGTAGCAATTAAGGTTCCAAAAAATCAAATTTTTAACCAAATTTTATAAAAAAATTTGCTACTTTTTACAAAAAAACTTGCTAATTAAATCATCAATATGATGAATCGTGATACCACTGTTAGTGCTTTACGGTTTAATCAAAGTAAACGCAGCGGAAATTTATTATAAATCACTAATAACGGATCTACATATTGACAAAGTAATTAAGCATAAATAATCAAAGAGATTAGTATGTAGAATCCATACCCTTGAAGCCTTTGATAATAGATGTTTCGGATGATGAAGAGAAGCCAACGAAACCAAGAATTCCAATAGGGAATTCCTCCAAAGCTAGTCCACACTACACCTTGTCTAGAATACCAATTGGGATGCTAGTCCCTTGTACAACAAATCAAAAACTAAACCCCACAGTCTACGTGAGTTTTTGTTTCAAAAAGGAATAATCTTTAAATCCACACACCCACTTTATTAGGTGGACGCATGGAAGCAAAAGGAAGAAAAGTGTGCTTTTCTTCTTGGTCAATTCTCACGCATGGATTGTCGAATCAAAATGAAAACGCACAACCAAGGAAAAATCTACCAAAACCATTTTGCTTCATGCGGCTGTGTTATTTTTGGGACAAGGGAACATTAGGGTTTTTAATTAGCTTGCCTAATTATCCCTTGTTTTCTAATTGTACTTTACACTTAGGTCCCTTGTTTTTTAGTTCTTCTTTTGACACACCAATTAAGTTTCATACTTAACAATTTAACACAAAACTTTAATTGGTTAATTTATATAAATAATATAATTACACTAATATAATTACATATATTTAGTGGTGTTTGGTGTATAAGTGTGTGACCCTTTAGGCTCACATACAACTAGCCATATAACTATATGTCATGAACGTGAAGCATATTCCAACAGTTTGGTGGCTCGACGACAATGACTATTAACTGAGGTTTGAATGCAAAGAGATAGAGCTGAATTGTGAGTCTGAATATGGTGGAAAATATTATTAAAAAAAATAACAATTGTTATTGATTGACGTTTGAATTTAAATAGATAGAGTTGGGTGGTGAGTCTGAATATAGATAAAAAAGTGTAAAAAAAGAAGAAAAAATCAATTAATAGAGTAAAATTTCACGAATGGTCCATGTGATTTATCATTTATTATATTTACAATCCTTCATCTTTACTTTATTGAAAAATGTTGAAAGGGTATTTTTGTCATTTTAAAAAGTTTAAAGGCATCAGGGACCATGGGTGTAACAAAATGTATACATCAGGGACGTCCAGTGTAATAAACGAAGTTGAGGGAGTGCGGTTGTAATTAATGGTAAACCACAGGGACCTTCTGTGTAATTTACACTTAAAGAAATGTAAATTATTTTGTGGGACAAAATTATAAGAAGAAATGAGAAATTTTTTGTATGATTTAGGAGTATATCTATTGGGAAAATTTTATTAGCACATAGTAAATAATAGTTATTGTTGGGAAAAGTCCGCAAGTAAGATAAAAATGGAAACTTGAAGATTAAAGCATCATATTGCCATTTAGATTTTTTTTGTTATGTATGTGTTAAATCAGCTGATACTACAAATTCTATCAGATACTAAATAGACATACTTCAATTCTGCCTTTACTTAACATTTTTTACTCACACTTTATAAAATATACATACGCCTAATACTAATATATATCCGCATACAATATCCACTTTTATTCAAATAAACCATATTTCTCCATCGATTACCTCGTTGCTATTCCGAATGACCAACAAGTGAAGGTATGCTGTCAACATTTTCTACAAATTGACGGCCTTGGGTGCCGAAGCAACCATTGGTATAATTAATGTTGCAAACACAAAATGTATCTTTTTCATGTTGTTCTTCTAACTATATTCGATAAAATAAATGTACTAATTAATAATCATCCTACTAGAATGGACCAATGGTGATCTAATTACAACAAAGTAACAAAACTAAAGCAAATCTAATCTAACTTAATTAATTTATTCATGAAAAGGAATAAATAAACAAATAGTTATACCCTTTTCTTAATTCTTTAGAATATAAAATATAGCTATGTACACATGACTACTGTGTCCTTTCAATTGCCGGAAAGTTAATTTACCCATCGTTTTAGTTTCCCTCAACGGAGTTTATCAACCACCGTAAAACTGTCACCGCCGCCGTTGAACCACCGAATGCAAAAACTGCCAACAGTCCCAACGCCACACTCGGCCTGCTCTCAATCAAAAACTGTTGTAAAACCGCAATCAGTTTATAAACATCCGAATGATAATCACCGCTGCAAATGTACGTTTTCTCCCACTGCATCCAATTTTCCGGCAACTGATCATCATCACCACCGCATTCTGTCTCTGCCTTAATTTCCCGAATTCTCTCCCTCAAAACAATCATATTTTCGTCCACTATCTTCCCACTGCGACCATCTTTCTTGAACGCCATTGTTGTGATCAGGCGATTATGATCATTGTTATAGGACTTTTTGGGTTGACGGAGTGTGCCGGAGAACAGAGCTCCGGGAGATGTTAGGGGGTTGAAGAAGGAATAAGTTTGCATTTTCGTTTTGATGTTTCTTAGAAAATTGCGACGTGAGACCGGCAACTGTGCATTTGTGCATGTATTTAAACCCAATGCAGGGAAGGAGACCGGAGGATGCCGTGTGTAAAAAGGGTCGACACGTGGCATATAACGCGTTGTGTGTGGGTCCACTTTCAGGCGTTTTTTAAACGCGATTGTGTAAAAAGAAAGTACCATGTCTTTCTTATTAGATCTGTATTCTGTATATTTATATAAAAAATATAAAAAACATTATTCTATGATATTATACTAGCCTAGAAGGTACCATTAACTTTTATTTTATATTATTTTTTTAGAATTAATTTTTTTCTTATTTACTTTTTTTATTTTCTTATTTATAAAATTTTCAATTTTTTTGTTAATAACATAAAATGTGTTAATTACATGTGATTGTAGAATAATATCGAATTTTTTTCAAAATAGGCCTGATCGGCGTTGGATTTTCACAAATATGCTTCTTTTTTTCCGGTTTTCAAAAATAGGCTTTATGGGGTCCCCGAGGCCGGCTTTCCCATTAAAACCGTACTCTTGGAGGCCGGCTTTAGCCTCCTCTGACGTGACTACTGGACCGTGGTACTCCCCGAGGCCGGCTTCCCCAAGACTGCCTCCCCGAGGCTGGCTTCAGGCCAACCGACATGCACCCCTCGGCTATATATTTCCACCCTTCACGCCCACCACTAAACCACACATTTTCTTCTCCCCAACATTTCACAAAAAATAAACTATTGATTTATTATACTTCAAAATCAAAAAAAAAAAAAAAAAAAAAAAAAAAAACAATGAGTTCGTCGAATAACGAGTCACCTCCATATCATTACGTGTATGATTCGCCTCCTTTAGATGAGGTTGAGTTAGAAAGTTTGATAGCTAGAGATTACAATGAGGTGCATGCAGAAGAAATTGCAGACGAGGAGCAACTATGTTGGCTTGATGAAGATGAAGCTCAATATGATCGATATATTGAAATGTTGCGTCAAATAGGACCAGATGTATTCCCATATTTTCTTCATCTCAGGCAGTTAAAAGGGAGGTTTAAGAATTTTGACACGAGAAAGCAAAAGATGGTACGTTTAAAATGTCGTTGTAAAATAAGATAATATTTGTTCAATTAACTAAAATCATATATTTTTTTTTTTGTATTCTTAGATTTTACCCGCTTGGTTTGTGAGGCAGCATAACCACCTCATTCTGAAAAGACATTGCGTGATGCAAAGAGGTGATTATGTTGAAGTCATGGACCTCCATGCTTTTCGTGAGCAAGTTAAAATGAGTGGTGATTTCAAGCATTTCATGCATGAAAACGGAATTCTAGCTAATGAAGTTTGTCCTTTTACCATAAATGAAGACTATCAGACTAATGGTAGAAATGTGATTTTTACTGTTAAACGTGAGAATGAATGATATGTAATATAGTTTGATAGATCATGTGAAATAAAACTGGTCTTATCATATTAAAAAGTGCATTAAAAAACTATTACATATTTAATAATACATTGATTTTAGTACCAAATAAATAACTAAAAAGCACACAATGCTTCTACAATCAATCTCTACTAATAGTTGGGCATCTGGTTCTGTTATGCCCTTCCTGGTCGCAAATTGCACAACGGTTTCTGCCAGATTGCGTTGGATCTGCCTGGTCCATCTCGGTAGGGATCCTATTCTGCTGTCTCCTCCCCCTTCTTGTTGAAATTCTTCCACTTGCGGCTATCAATCCCCAATTCGGGTCGTTCCAGTAAAAGACATGGGCTAGCGGTGTAAAGGCTTTTCTATATTGACGTTGCCAAAAGTGTGTTGTATACACCCGATTCGCGAGACGGTTCGGGTCATCACCTCTATGACGACAAACGGCAATAGCATGTGAACACGGAAAGCGCATCATTTCCCACTTCCCGCATGTACAAGAACCGTTGCCATCGTCGTAAGTCACCGTTTGATCCCCACCACTTTGGCCCGGTTGAACCCTTGTCCTCACCCTGTACACGCCCTCCCTGTAGTCAAAGTTCAGAATATCGTGCTGCCGTGCATATTTGTCGCGCCTGGTGAAAAGACCCCACATACGCGGGGTTAGTGGCGTGTTACATTTAGACGCTTTCTCAGCACGCTCTCTGAAGAGGTTGACAGTTTTTGTGAATGTGAAGTCAACCATTGCCTTAATTGGGAGAAGCCTAGCTCCACACAATACATTGTTGTAACTCTCGGCGATGTTTGATGTCGTGTTCCCCCAACGTCTATGGTTTGTGTCTGCCAAAAGAGTCCACTTATCAAGCCCGATCTCCTCCAGATACGGCCCCGCGGAAGGGTTGATATATAGGAGTTCGTCTTTGGCTACCTCAAACTTACGCAATTCAGCCGTGGCACCCATCACCCAACATAGGTGCTTCATTCGGTGGTTTTTGAAACGCTTGTTGAGGTTGCTTCTGACGTGCCTCAGACAATATCTATGATACGCATTTCGCTCCCGCCACTCTTCCAGATTGTTCATTGCATATAGAAGCCCTTGGTGCCTGTCAAAAATTACACATAACCGACGTAGTCTGCCAGATTGTTGATTACGTTGATTTGCAACGTACTGCCGTAGGTGATTGAAGAACCATGCCCAATTTTCGTTTGACTCCTTTTCAACAATGGCATACGCGAGAGGTAAAATCTGATTATTCGCGTCTTTTGTGACGGCAGTCAACAGTTGCGCTCTATACGTGTCACACCCTGCCAAAAATGAGTTTTACTTCATTTAAAATGTTTTGCGGAAGAACGGAGGTGTAACGTTCATGATTACATAGCAAAAATTAAGTAAACAAACAACCACGTAAATAACATAATGAGAATGGTTTACCTTCTAAAAATGGAAAGTTTCCAAAAATAGTAGTTACTAAAAATAGTAAGTTTTGAAAATGAAGTGATTATTCGTAAACTTAAATGTTCATTCATGGCTCACGACAAACCACTGCTCATATCCTCCAGTTCTACTGCACCTAATTACCTGGAAAAACATAAGTAAAAGGGGGTCAACAAATAATGTTGAGTGAATCCACAGGGTTAAAGTAAAGAGTAATGTAAAGTAAAGTAAAGTAAAGTGTTTTGCTACTCAAAATGTTTGTTATGAAAATGGTTTATGACTGAAAAAGGTATAAGGTTCAACACTCATATGATATGAGAAGTAAATATGAAAAGTGAAGTGTAATTGTAGAATATCTACAATTACTAGTTATGTTTATGAAAATGTGTTGAACAAGTTGTTATGTTTGACATCGCATGAACTGTTATCCCCAACAGGTAGCTAGTCTATTGAGTTAATATACCAACCCCTAAGTCCACAATCAACACTTCAACTCCAGTATGTTATGTTATTTTATAGATATACACTCCCGGAGATGTCTTGGATAAACCAAGTAAAGATCTAACGTTTGTTGGGAGGATGAGTGTCAGCCAATAGTACTATCTGCATATCCATGGTCTAGATCCACTAGTTAATGATTGCTGGCAACCTTAGTCCGGTATAATAATTGTTTGTCATGCCAATGCGATAATGAAAATATGTAGATGTTTGTTGTACAGTCATAGTAAAACAGTAGCAGTTGTGTTTATGTTTTCCACCCCAAATTTTATAAAAACAGTAAAAGAGTAAAGGGGTCTGTGGACTCACCTGGGCAAAGCTTAGCTCTCGATAAACCTCAAAGAATCTCTTCAAAGACTCCTAGCGCCTAAACGCAATAACGCTTCTAATTAGACTAAGCTAACATAGGCGATCTAATAATAATGATATATGATATGAAATTAATGTTATGTTTTATGTTTTGTGACATCGAATGAATTTGGGTTATTGGACCTTAATAGGTCGAAATGAAATGAAATGAAATGATATGGAATGAAATGAAATGAAATGGACTTCGAAATGAAATGAAATGAAATGGGGTTGGGTTAGACTTAATGGGCCTAAATGGGCTTAATGGGCCACTAGGTTGGGCCACTTAGGCCTCTTATTGGGCTTAGGTCCAATTAGATTGGTCCATGGATTGGGCTTGGGCCCAATTGGGTTCGGTTTGGTATAAGTGGGCCAAAGGTTTGGGCTTTGGTCCAAATGGGCTTGGATACTAATGGGCCAACTAAGGTTTGGGCCCGATAGACTAAGGTAGATCGATATGGGCCAAGTACGGGCCTTGGCCCGATTAGGTATTCGGGTTTGGGTCGATCGGTTGGGTCAAGATCCGGCCTTGACCCGGTTTGACTTATGGGTCAAAATTAGTCCATCCTAGAAGTCAACATTGGTCAAATTGTCATCAAAAGTCAACATTGGTCCACTAGATTTCGACTAGGGTTTGGTATTCGGATCTAGGGTTTAATCTAGCATAATATTTGGTCAACAAGGGTCAAATAGTCCACATAAGGTCAAATAGTCAACATACAAGTCAACTAGAGTTAGGGTTTGGTCTAGGGTTGGCCTAATGGCCAAACCCCATCGGGTTTGAGCTCTAGATCGGCTAGGTTCGGATCTATGGACTAGTTCTAGGGTTTAACATGTCAAGTTCGAGATCTAAGGTTCAATCAAACGGATCTAGCAAGCAAACAACAAATCAAGAACACCACACACACGAACCCGATCAGTTGAGAACATGCATGTGTGCTCGGTTTTCATGGCTAACCGAGACCATATGGCCTAGGGCCATGGTCTCGGGTTTGAAACAGTGATCAAGCAAGGACGAAACATGGAAAAACGAAGGTTAAAACATCATACCTTGATCGGAATGAAGAGAAATCGGCAAAAGGCTTCGGGTTGCTTGGATCAGACGAACGAACGAAGGGAGTATTTGGGTTGTGTATTGCGGCCGAATGGGAGAAACTCGGGGGTGTATGGGACGAAATCAACAAGGGAAAAAATGGAGGCTTGTGGGTCTTATTTATAGTGTGGCTATCTAGGGTTTCATGTGAGAGTTTGAGTACAACTCAACTTGGTTTGAATTCAAGGAAAAGGATAATGATTAAGGAGATAAGGATTAAGCTTTAAACTCTAAATTGAAGATAACCACACCACCAAAGGTGGTTTGGATGAAATTAGGGAGGCCAAGGAGGGTTCGGCCACTTGATGGTCGGGACAACAATTGATGTGTCGGTTTGGAATAAAATTCGTTACGAGTCACATTTCGTTAATTATTTTGATTAATTGATTAAGTATTACTTAAATATAATTATTGGTAATGTTTTGGAGTAAAAATTTCACCACAAGTAATATAATTTGTTGTGTTGACTAAAATAGTCAAACACTGATGTATGGTGAAAATGTAAAATGTTCGGTGAACTAGATATATGTTTGGATGCCAAAAGTAAAATGAAACTAAATGAGGAAAGTTTCTAAACATAGGAACTTCCTAAGTATAGAAATGATATGAAAGGAGGAGAGTTTCTAAAAATAGAGACTTTCTATAATTAGAAATAATAGGAAACGAGGAAAGTTTCTAAAAATGGAAACTTTCTAAAATTAGAAATGTTACGAACTGAGAAAGTTTCTAAAAATAGAAACTTTCTAAATATAGAAAGTAAGAAATGAAAAATAGTAACATACCCAAAATGTCGAGTTGTCACATTCTCCCCTGGTTGAAGAAATTTCGTCCCGAAATTTAAAATAAAGAACGAACAGGAGAGACAATGAGAAATAGATGTGGATGATAGGCAGTACTCATATGAGGCGACTACATAGAGAGTTTTGCATCGATTGCCAAAAACAAGAAGTGAAACGAATGACGCATTTAGATATGATCGATATTGGCACTCCATGCCGAGATACAACTTTCTTCAAGTGGATTCTTGTGAGCTTATCCATTTGACCAGTCTCCTTGATCGGGATAATGTGAGCTGATTTGGTTAAACGATCGACAATTACGCGAATTGTATCACCAGACGTTCGAGGCAATTTGGTTATGAAATCCATAGAGATTGCTTCCCATTTCCATTCAGGGATCTCTGGCTGTTGCAGAAGACCGGAAGGCTTTTGATTCTCTGCTTTCTCTTTGGCACAAGTTAAACATTTGCTGACATAAATTGCGATCTCTTTCTTCATGTTTGGCCACCAATATAATTCTTTGACATCTTTATACATCTTGTCAGCACCAGGATGAATAGAATATTTGGATCGATGAGCTTCATTCAAGATGACGTCGCGAACACTTCCATGATTAGGAACCCATAAACGATCCATGAAATTTTAGGGTTCCATCCACCTTTGCTTCTAGTTGCTTATCCAAAACGCGTACGGCTTCCTTATTCATGTTCTCTATCTCTAAGGCTTCAATTTGGAATTTATGAATTTGGGAGGATAGATTAGAAAGAATGGAAATTGGCAAGGCTCGAATACGATGAGGTTTGGGTTGCTCTTTCCGAATTAAGGCATCAGCTAAGACATTAGCTTTACCAGAATGATATTTGATCTCGCAGTCGTAATCATTCATCAACTCTACTCATCTGCGCTGTCTCAGGTTGAGCTCTTTCTTGATTGAATATGTGTTGCAGAGTCTTGTGGTCGGTGAATATCATGCACTTGGTACCGTAGAGGTAATGTCTCCAAATCTTCAAAGCGAACACCACGACACCTGACTCGAGATCATGCGTTGTGTAGTTCTTCTCGTGAATCTTAAATTGTCGAGAGATGTAGGCGATTACCTTTGTGCGAATCATCGCAGAAAACTACGAAGTTGTCGGTTCCTTCAGGAAAAGATAGAATTTGCGCGGAAAATATTATGGATTGTAGGGTTTGGAAGGCCGATTCTTGTTTTTCGCCCCAGACAACTTCTCATCTTTTTTTGCGTCAACACCTTTAAATTTGTAGCTATCTTCACGAAATTCTCGATGAATCTTCTATAATAGCCAGCAAGACCAAGAAATTGTCTAACTCTGTTGGGGTCTTTGGAGCTTCCCAATTTTTAATAGCCTCGATCTTTGCAGAATCGATGTCGATTCCTTCTTTGCTAATGACATGCCCTAGGTATTGTACTTCACGCAACCAGAATTCACACTTTGACGACTTGGGATACAACTTCTCTTTCTCCAACAACTCAAGAATAATTCATAAGTGCTCTTCATGTTATGCTCTTGTTCGCGAATAGATTAGAATATGATCTATGAAGACGAAGACGAATTTGTCGAGATATTGCTTGCACACTCTATTCAAGAGATCCTTAAACACAGCAGGCGCATTGGTCAAACCACATAGCATAAACAAGAATTTGTATTGACCATAGCGAGTCCTGAATGTTGTCTTGGGTATATCTTCATCACGAACCTTAAATTAGCGATAGATTGAACGGAGATCGATCTTGGAGTAGAAACTCGATCCTTGGAGTAGGTCGAATAGATCATCAATACGGGAAAAAGGATAACGATTTATAATGGTAGCTTGTTCATTTCACAATAGTCAATGCACATACTCATTGAGCCGTTTTTATTTTTAACGAACAGGGTCGGAGCTCCCAGGATGAGAAACTCACTCGAATGAAACTAAGATCAAGAAGTTCTTGTAACAGAGAAGAAAGTTCTTGCATTTCAGACGGTGCAAGAGGATAAAGAAAACGCGTAATAGGAGTAATTTTTGGAATCAAAACGATGCGGAATTCAACTTGTCTCTGAGGTGGCAGTCCACGCAATTCGCCAGGAAAACAATAGAAAAAAAAATCACGAACGATAGGAATGTCCTCGATCTTACGATCTTTGGACTGCTTGTCAATGACATGAGCAAGAAAGGCTTGGCATCCTTTATGAAGATATTCTGTGCTTTCATAGCATTTATGATTTTGATATTTTTGTTTCTTTGTTCACCTTGAATTATTAATGTTTATATTTTTGTTAAAGGGATTCGAATTTGTTTGTTGTGGCATAATATATCAGCATAGTTTTTAGATAACCAATTAATCCCTATGACGATATCGAAACTACCTAGCTCTATAGGCATAAGGTCAATCTCGAATCTATGATTGTCTAGATTAAGCTAACAACTCTTAAGAAAATCTCACTAGACAAAATAACTTGCCATCTGCTAATTAAATCTCATAACTGACCTCTAAAGGCGACGATTCGATTTCCAAGAATCTTTTAAAGTCGGTCGATACAAAACTCAAATCGAAACTCGAATCAAATAAAATAGAAGCAAAATAAATGTCGATAATAAACGTACTGGTAACAGTATCGGGATCTTTGCGAGCTTCTTGAGCACCAATGACGAATTCTCGACCACGAATATTCTGACGATCATCGTTGTTGTTGTTGCTGTTCTGAAGCTTTGGACAATGGTTAAGGTAGTGATTTGGATCACCACACTCGTAAAAGACGAGAATTTTGGGAGGAGTATAAGACGTACATTTTATGAAATTGTGACCCCAACGATCACATATATAAAACTTCTCACACTGATCATCATGATGTCAATTGCACTTGGTACACTTGGGATTGCTTCCAGCACACGGTTTTTCATCAGGGTTTCGACTGATTGTTGTTCTTCTGGTTGAATGCAGCATAACTCTGGATTTTTTGATACTTGTTCCCTTTGTAGTTTTGCTGATTGTTGTTGTAGTAACGCTTCCCATTGTCTTTGCTAGAGGGTTCAGACGATTTGCTAGACACAACCAATTGGTCTTTCAACGATCCACTTCCAAAAGCATCATCTATCAGTCTTGTTGCTAGATTCACAACATCTTCAAAAGTCGTAGGCTGAGCGGAAGTGACGTGAGTACGAACGAGATCGAGTAGACCGTAGATATATCTCAATTCACTTGAACTCGGGGGAACCCATATGAGGAACAAGACGATAATGAAAATTCTAAAGAAAGAATTTTTTTTTTTATAGAGTAGACATAGTAGAAATATATGAAAAGAAATAGGGGAAAATAGATACAATAGTCATAGTAGTAGTAGTAGACGTAATGTAGTAGTAGCAGACGTAATAGTAGTAGTAGTACTAGAAATCGCAAGATAAGGAAATTACTTATTATAGTATGAAATAAAAAAATTTCAAATAACAAAATAAGATGATCTTTGTAAAGAAATAAAATAATACTTTTATTAAAAATGTTTCCTAATGGTTAAGTTTTGAAAAGAATGGCACATTCGGCCAAACAAGGTAAAAAAATAACTAATTAAAAGAAAATTTTAAAATAGTTAAGAAAATAAAATAATTAAATAATTAAAGGGCGAATTTAGACGTGCGGCGACGATTCAACGCCTTCTTCTGGTTCATTATCTGCTTCAAAGTCTTCTTCAGGCTCCGAATCGTCTTCTGGTTCTGACTCTGATATATGTTCTGGTTCTTTTCTTCGAGAGGTTCTTGGAACTATATTACGACGCGGCTTCGCATGCGTAGACACAAATAAAATAACGCCCTCAAACATACGAACCAAAATTTGACGTCTTCTTGGTTGTTGATGCCATAGAACAACTTGAGACGAAGGAATACTTCTAGGCGTAGCAGTACTCTGATCACTATCATATTCCGAGTCGGACGAAAATATAGATAACACTCGATAACGACATTCTGATAAATAAGTCGCATTACTGATAGAACATAAGATTAGGCACTCAGACGATACGCTAAATATTACTCTAAGGCAATACTAACTAAGGCAATGTTCTAATCTAAGAACAATGAAACTTCGGGTTATGAGACTCAGCGTGCCATGAACATTTGTTTTGTAAAAGTTTTGTTTTTCCCAAAAATCTTTTGTAGTTATACACTAGGCTTGCTAATTCACTATAACTTAAGCTCTGATACCATTCTGTCACACCCCGCCAAAAATGAGTTTTACTTCATTTATAATGTTTTGCGGAAGAACGGAGGTGTAACGTTCATGATTATATAGCAAAAATTAAGTAAACAAACAACCACGTAAATAACATAATGAGAATGGTTTACCTTCTAAAAATGGAAAGTTTCCAAAAATAGTAGTTACTAAAAATAGTAAGTTTTGAAAATGAAGTGATTGTTCGTAAACTTAAATGTTCATTCATGGCTCACAACAAACCACTGCTCATATCCTCCAGTTCTACTGCACCTAATTACCTGGAAAAATATAAGTAAAAGGGGGTCAACAAATAATGTTGAGTGAATCCACAGGGTTAAAGTAAAGAGTAAGGTAAAGTAAAGTAAAGTGTTTTGCTACTCAAAATGTTTGTTATAAAAATGGTTTATGACTGAAAAAGGTATAAGGTTCAACACTCATATGATATGAGAAGTAAATATGAAAAGTGAAGTGTAATTGTAGAATATCTACAATTACTAGTTATGTTTATGAAAATGTGTTGAACAAGTTGTTATGTTTGACATCGCATGAACTGTTATCCCCAACAGGTAGCTAGTCTATTGAGTTAATATACCAACCCCTAAGTCCACAATCAACACTTCAACTCCAGTATGTTATGTAATTTTATGGATATACACTCCCGGAGATGTCTTGGATAAACCAAGTAAAGATCTAACGTTTGTTGGGAGGATGAGTGTCAGCCAATAGTACTATCTGCATATCCATGGTCTAGATCCACTAGTTAATGATTGCTGGCAACCTTAGTCCGGTATAATAATTGTTTGTCATGCCAATGCGATAATGAAAATATATAGATGTTTGTTGTACAGTCATAGTAAAACAGTAGCAGTTGTGTTTACGTTTTCCACCCCAAAGTTTATAAAAACAGTAAAAGAGTAAAGGGGTCTGTGGACTCACCTGGGCAAAGCTTAGCTCTCGATAAACCTCAAAGAATCTCTTCAAAGACTCCTAGCGCCTAAACGCAATAACGCTTCTAATTAGACTAAACTAACACATGCGATCTAATAATAATGATATATGATATGAAATTAATGTTATGTTTTATGTTTTGTGACATCGAATGAATTTGGGTTATTGGACCTTAATAGGTCGAAATGAAATGAAATGAAATGATATGGAATGAAATGAAATGAAATGAAATGAAATGGACTTTGAAATGAAATGAAATGAAATGGGCTTGGGTTAGACTTAATGGGCCTAAATGGGCTTAATGGTCCTAGATGGGCTTAATGGACCACTAGGTTGGGCCACTTGGGCCTCTTATTGGGCTTAGGTCCAATTAGATTGGGCCATGGATTGGGCTTGGGCCCAATTGGGTTCGGTTTGGTATAAGTGGGCCAAAGGTTTGGGCTTTGGTCCAAATGGGCTTGGATACTAATGGGCCAACTAAGGTTTGGGCCCGATAGACTAAGGTAGATCGATATTGGCCAAGTACGGGCCTTGGCCCGATTAGGTATTGGGGTTTGGGTCGATCGGTTGGTTCAAGATCCGGCCTTGACCCAGTTTGACTTATGGGTCAAAATTAGTCCATCCTAGAAGTCAACATTGGTCAAATTGTCATCAAAAGTCAACATTGGTCCACTAGATTTCGACTAGGGTTTGGTATTCGGATCTAGGGTTTAATCTAGCATAATATTTGGTCAACAAGGGTCAAATAGTCCACATAAGGTCAAATAGTCAACATACAAGTCAACTAGGGTTAGGGATTGGTCTAGGGTTGGCCGAATGGCCAAACCCTGTCGGGTTTGAGCTCTAGATCGGCTAGGTTCGGATCTATGGACTAGTTCTAGGGTTTAACATGTCAAGTTCGAGATCTAAGGTTCAATCGAACGGATCTATCAAGCAAACAACAAATCAAGAACACCACACACACACATGAACCCGATCGGTTGAGAACATGCATGTGTGCTCGGTTTTCATGGCTAACCGAGACCATATGGCCTAGGGCCATGGTCTCGGGTTTGAAACAGTGATCAAACAAGGACGAAACATGGAAAAACGAAGTTTAAAACATCATACCTTGATCGGAATGAAGAGAAATCGGCAAAAGGCTTCGGGTTGCTTGGATCGGACGAACGAACGAAGGGAGTATTTGGGTTGTGTATTGCGGCCGAATGGAAGAAACTCGGGGCTGTTTTGGGGGTATATGGGACGAAATCAACAAGGGAAAAAATGGAGGCTTGTGGGTCTTATTTGTAGTGTGGCTATCTAGGGTTTCATGTGAGAGTTTGAGTACAACTCAACTTGTTTTGAATTCAAGGAAAAGGATAATGATTAAGGAGATAAGGATTAAGCTTTAAACTCTAAATTGAAGATAACCACACCACCAAAGGTGATTTGGATGAAATTAGGGAGGCCAAGGAGGGTTCGGCCACTTGATGGTCGGGACAACAATTGATGTGTCGGTTTGGAATAAAATTCGTTACGAGTCACATTTCGTTAATTATTTTGATTAATTGATTAAGTATTACTTAAATATCATTATTGGAAATGTTTTGGAGTAAAAATGTCACCACAAGTAATATAAGATGTTGTGTTGACTAAAATAGTCAAACACTGATGTATGGTGAAAATGTTAAATGTTCGGTGAACTAGATATATGTTTGGATGCCAAAAGTAGAATGAAACTAAATGAGGAAAATTTCTAAACATAGGAACTTCCTAAGTATAGAAATGATATGAAAGGAGGAGAGTTTCTAAAAATAGAAACTTTCTATAATTAGAAATAATAGGAAACGAGGAAAGTTTATAAAAATGGAAACTTTCTAAAATTAGAAATGTTACGAAATGAGAAAGTTTCTAAAAATAGAAACTTTCTAAATATAGAAAGTAAGAAATGAAAAATAGTAACATACCCAAAATGTCGAGTTGTCACAATACGAGCCTTTTAAAAATGTCCCGTCTACACAAATAACAGGCATGCAATACGGAAAGGCTGCGATAGCAGGTCCAAAAGCCCAAAAAATAGATTTAAAAATTTGTCGGGTGTCATCAGCACTCTCTCTCTCCCTAATTGACCACTGAACGATTGTGGAAGGGTTTGACGCCAATAAAGCCTCAATGTACTTGGGTAACTCTTCAAAGTTGCTTTCCCAAGTCCCGAATAGCCTCTCTATAGCAATATGCCTAGCACTCCAAGCCTTGATGTAAGATATGTCAACTTTAATATGTTCACTGACATCTGCTATAATGTGTTTTACCGGGAATGCGATGTTGATCTTTACGTGGTGGAGGATTTTGGTGGCTAATGTACTCGGACATCAAACATCTGTTGTTGTTTCCAGAAACCGTACCTTGATGACAATTGTGCATGCCTACCCATTTTCGTAGTTGGCACAACCCTTCCTTCCGCTTCTTAATTGCATGAACATACCATTCATATGGGGCCTCGATGATATCAGATGTGTTGTTGTTGGTGGTGGATGGGTTTCGGCTAGACGGGTTGCTGGTGGATGGGTTTCGGTTAGAGGGGTTGCTGGTGGATGGGTTTCGGTTAGAGGGGTTGCTGGTGGATGGGTTTCTGGTAGACTGGTTACTGGTGGATTGGTTTCGGGTAGACTGGTTGCTGGTGGATGTGAGGTTCTCATCTGGGTTGTTCCGTATTTATTCTGGTTTAAGAGTAGAGCACCTAGCAACCCACCTTGTAGTTGAACTATCAACAACCCATATCTCTTTATTTTGGCCTATATTCCAAGACCTAACTGCGTCAATCATATCTTGCTTGTTAGAAAAAAACATATTAATTTGTAAGTGGTCAGGCCGGCTTGAGTTCCAAAATAATATTTCATCTTGTTCATCAGAGATGGGGCCCTGCTCATTAACCTCAGTTTGTGCATTTGTTTCAAATTGGCTATAGTCATACAAAGCCTGTTGAGGACGTTGGTCAACGTGCGGGCCGCCTTTATCCGCCTCACCGTTGTCATAAAATTCGTCTCTCGTGTCATCAGATTGTGGCTCGTCTTCTGATCTATCCAAGACGTCATCTTCATTGTTGTTAAGGCCAAGACTGGTTGCTGGTGGAAGGTGTGAATTATCAAACGAGGGGCAGTTGTCGAGGGACCAGCCATGTTTGCGGACTCATAATGAGTTGGAGGTTCCGGTGCAGTTGGAGCAGTAACTACTTCTGATACTGACCAATGTTGCATATTCACATACTTGATTTGGGGAGGTTGTGAGGGACCCATATTTTGCATATCCACAAAAATATGACCCATGAATTCTTCAGTTACACCGACAATAAAGTATAATGTTTCTAAGCTTTCATCACTTGTTATTCTTGCAGTGTAACTTAAACCGTATAAGTCATAACATAAATAGTAGTGTAAGTTGTATTGGTCTTTCGTGACTTGAAGATGGCTGTATGCCAAGTTTTCAAAACTTTCGTAACTATGTTTGGTTACAAAAACAATAGAACATTGCAGGTACGAATCACCTGATACTAATCCGTTTGAAAAATCAAGGTTACCACCCCAATATAGAGTTGCAATAAAAGGTTTCGTCAAAGCCATTTGAAGGATATGTATTTAGTGGAAGGATTTTTATTCTTTAAGAAATTGAAAGTTTGAAAGTTATGGTTGGTGATAGTGGAACGAGTGTGTATGAATGATATACGTATTTATACATCTGAAGGTTAAATGCCAACCAACGACAAAATAGAAAACTTTTCAGTGAATCTGTACTTTCTTATTCGATAGTGGGATTCGGACATAAAGTCGACATAAAGCAGTGGGATTCGGACAAAATAATAAGGCTGAATTACTTCACTTTATGGCAACTATAATTGAATTACTTCACGGATCAAACTTATTCACGGATCAAACTTACTTTATGTCAACCTTTTTGTCCTTTTTGATGGAAGCCGGCCTCGAGGAGTCTGTTGTCAGCTGGAAGCCGACCTCGGGGAGGGAGGTGTCAGCGTGCAGTTGTCCTTTTATGCCAAAACATTGATGTTGACTAAATATTCCAACCTTTTAAGGACTTCCCAATTCACGGACTTCTCAACCTTTTCATTTACTTCGGTCAAAACTGCCCCAACCACCACCATTAACTAGTCAAAGCCGGCCTCGGGGAGTACCGTGGCAGCGAAGCCGGCCTCGAGGAGTACCCTGTCAGGTCACTTTATGTCAATTTATGTCCATTTTAAATTCCCAACCTTCATTCACTTCGGTCAAAATCCGAACCACCAAAGCTTTATGTCAACTTTTTAAATGATGTTGACTGATCAAAGCTTCCCAACCACCAACTTAAATTCACGGGCATCGAATATACACCGTTCACATTGAAGCCGGCCTCGGGGAGGCCACCTGTCAGTCGATGCCGGTCACGAGGAGGCCATCTTCGGGGTAATTCCAAGTAACCTTAATGCACGCAACAAAAGCAGGTCACGAGAAGGCATTTTTTGCTTATAAAAACCTCCAAACTCAATATCAATCACACTCAAATACTTCAACCAAATCTACTCCAAACTTCAACCAAATACTTCAAAAACATTACCATCTATTTCGTTAAAAAATGAATAACATGCAAGTTGTTCCCGGTCCTATTAACCCGGAATTATTATATTTAGCTAATGAGCACAGAGCATATAGTTTATTTCTTAATCAGATCCCTGATAATGTTTTACATATTAGACGGGCTGATAAAACATTTTTTCGCATTCACAAATGTGTGAGTCAGACACTTCCCGATGTCTTCTGGAACTTCATGCGTGTGTCAGGTTTTGGAGGAGTGCTTACCTGTATTTTCAGGGAAGTTGATCACGGTCTTTTCACAACACTCGTAGAGAGGTGGCGGCCGGAAACAAACACATTTCACCTGCCAGTAGGAGAGGTCACAATGACCCTCCAAGATGTTGAAGCCATATGGGGGTTGCGGACTGATGGCGACGTTTTTACAGGTGTTGAACCGCAAACCGATTATGACGACATAATTATCAACTTTGAGCGGTTGCTTGGTTTCAGGCCGGCAAGAGTTGATTTCAAAGGCAGTCAGGTGAAAGTAACATGTCTCACTAAATTTATGGCGGACTTTACCCCGCGGAATGAATTGGAGTGGCTTCAAAGAGCAAGGCTATATGTCTTGCTTCTACTGAACGGTACTATATTTACACATAACACTGACAGCCACTGCCATTTGTATTTTTTAAACTTTCTTGAAGATCTAGAGGAATGCAGTCGATATAGTTAGGGTAGTGCTGTTCTGGCCAGTCTCTACCGAAACCTCTCCAAAGCATCTAATCATAGAATATGGCACATTTGCGCGGGCATATGAGTTTGCTTCAATTATGGGCATGGACTAGGTTGCCCAATTTATCACCGATTCTTGCTGATAGAAATATAGCATTAACCGGAAAAACATGTGGTGGACTAGGTTGCCCAATTTATCACCTATTATTGCTGATAGAAATATAGCATTAACCGGAAAAACATGTGGTGCTAGGTATGTAATCTGGTATCATTATATTAAAATGATAATTGCATAACTAATTTTCAATATATTAAAATTCGGGTGGATTCAAAAGCTAAGCTACGTGCACATAACCAAGAACTGTGTGACAGGGTATCGGTCAACGTTAGAAGTGCAGAAAAGTGGAGAGGTATTTTACTAGTTAAATCTAATCTACAAATGTTATACAAAAAATTTAATCATATTAAAATTTTGCAGTTCTTATAGACTCCCTATGAACAATTTGCCGTTGTTCTATCACCAGTGTGTACATACAACCGCATACCTGGTTATATGTAACATATGTTATTCATTGGGAAGTAGTTGAGCAGTACTTACCCAACAGGGTATTAAGACAATTCTCGGTTTATCAAGGTATTCCAATGGCGCCCCTCTTTAATATAGCGGATCATAGGTTGTTACGTAGACAGAACCGTAGAGGACGCGCAAGTATAAATTGGCAGGCGGAGCATGTCGTTTATGTGACACACTGGAACAACCGTCTTAATTATTCCATCAATGTGACACAATGGATGACCAGTCCAGCAGCTACTGATGATTATATGCCTTGGTACTTTCAGCGTACCGTAGGCTTTATTAAAAATCCAAGGCCTGTTGGAGACAACTTATCATGTGGCCATAATCTGGGAGGAGCTTTAAATGTTGTGGTAATATTTCATAATAATGTTTATATGTACACTTAGTCATAATATATTGTTATTTGATATAACATGTATGTAGGTTGATGGGTCAGCACATCTTCAATCGATGATGCAACCGTACCTGGGACAACAGGAGTTTCAGCCTTTTATAGGTGATATGTATCAAGTGTCCCAGGATTACTTGCACCAGACACATGAAGAAGAACGCCCAAGTTATTGGGCTCCTCGTGTGGCACCTATTCACCATCAAGCGCCACATCTGACACAAGAGGAACTAATGCCGGTTCCCAGATGGATGCGGGGGGCTCGTAGGTCCCAACAAACTCAGACAGGAGATGAGGGTCCATCAAACCGGGGGGAATCTAGTGCCCAACAAACACAAACTGAATATGCTGGTGGTGCCAGTACATCACACCAGATGGGCTACAATCAAAGTTGGAACTTTGAACAGGGGGGCTCTAGTACGCAATTTGAAAATCAACGTTTGGAGGAGTGCTTGACTGTATTTTCAGGGAAGTTGATCACGGTCTTGTCACAACACTCGTCGAGAGGTGGCGGCCGGAAACAAACACATTTCACCTGCCAGTTGGAGAGGTCACACTGACCCTCCAAGATGTTCAAGCCATATGGGGGTTGCGGACTGATGGCGACGTTGTTACAGGTGTTGAACCGCAAACCGATTATGACGACATAATTATCAACTTTGAGCGGTTGCTTGGTTTCAGGCCGGCAAGAGTTGATTTCAAAGGCAGTCAGGTGAAAGTAACATGTCTCACTAAATTTATGGCGGACTTTACCCCGCGGAATGAATTGGAGTGGCTACAAAGAGCAAGGCTATATGTCTTGCTTCTACTGAACGGTACTATATTTACACATAACACTGACAGCCACTGCCATTTGTATTTTTTAAACTTACTTGAAGATCTAGAGGAATGCGGTCGATATAGTTGGGGTAGTGCTGTTCTGGCCAGTCTCTACCGAAACCTCTCCAAAGCAACTAATCATAGAATATGGCACATTTGCGCGGGCCTATGAGTTTGCTTCAATTATGAGCATGGACTAGGTTGCCCAATTTATCACCGATTCTTGCTGATAGAAATATAGCATTAACCGGAAAAACATGTGGTGGACTAGGTTGCCCAATTTATCACCTATTATTGCTGATAGAAATATAGCATTAACCGGAAAAACATGTGGTGCTAGGTACGTAATCTGGTATCATTATATTAAAATGATAATAGCATAACTAATTTTCAATATATTAAAATTTGGGTGGATTCAAAAGCTAAGCTACGTGCACATAACCAAGAACTGTGTGACAGGGTATCGGTCAACGTTAGAAGTGCAAAAAAGTGGAGAGGTATTTTACTAGTTAAATCTAATCTACAAATGTTATACAAAAAATTTAATCATATTAAAATTTTGCAGTTCTTATAGACTCCCTATGAACAATTTGCCGGTGTTCTATCACCAGTGTGTACATACAACCGCAGACCTGGTTATATGTAACATATGTTATTCATTGGGAAGTAGTTGAGCAGTACTTACCCAACAGGGTATTAAGACAATTCTCAGTTTATCAAGGTATTCCAATGGCGCCCCTCTTTAATATAGCGGATCATAGGTTGTTACGTAGACAGAACCGTAGAGGACGCGCATGTATAAATTGGCAGGCGGAGCATGTCGTTTATGTGACACATTGGAACAACCGTCTTAATTATTCCATCAATGTGACACAATGGATGACCAGTCCAACAGCTACTGATGATTATATGCCTTGGTACTTTCAGCGTACCGTAGGCTTTATTAAAAATCCAAGGCCTGTTGGAGACAACTTATCATGTGGCCATAATCTGGGAGGAGCTTTAAATGTTGCGGTAATATTTCATAATAATGTTTATATGTACACTTAGTCATAATATATTGATATTTGATATAACATGTATGTAGGTTGATGGGTTAGCACATCTTCAATCGATGATGCAACCGTACCTGGGACAACAGGAGTTTCAGCCTTTTATAGGTGATATGTATCAAGTGTCCCAGGATTACTTGCACCAGACACATGAAGAAGAACGCCCAAGTTATTGGGCTCCTCGTGTGGCACCTATTCACCATCAAGCGCCACAGCTGACACAAGAGGAACTAATGCCGGTTCCCAGATGGATGCGGGGGGCTCGTAGGTCCCAACAAACTCAGACAGAAGATGAAGGTCCATCAAACCGGGGGGAATCTAGTGCCCAACAAACACAAACTGAATATGCTGGTGGTGCCAGTACATCACACCAGATGGGCTACAATCCAAGTTGGAACTTTGAACAGGGGGGCTCTAGTACGCAATTTGAAAACCAAAATGAACTGAATATGGATGGGATCTCTCAAATTGATTTTTTCCCAAAATTGTTTAATACCCCCCCCACCCCCCGCGCGCGCGCGCTCGTATGATCACCAACAATATTCTCACGAATTCAGTTTCACACATACCCCTCATAATTATTTCGCGGGCCAATTTTCTGATCAACAACCTAATAGAAACGTGAGTCCGGTCCATCGGTTTGACATCAATCTAGAGCCAACAAATCCTGAAGAACAACAAAGGCCGGCAAGAAACAGAAGACCACCGGATTGTGGGACAGGAGGAAGAAGGGGCCACAATCATTAGCTTATATTTTGGCCAAAGTAGTATTATGAATTATTTATTTTTGTTTAATTTATTGACTTTTGCAAACCATTTTATATGTTTTTGGATTACAAGAAAACATTATTTTGCATTTTTAGATTGTCATAACTCTTTCATTACTTATCTTTTTGCTCTAATTCTTTTTTATATGTTTACAATATAATCAATACCGCAACTATCATTTAGAAAGTTATATCTGAATAACTTAAAAGTGTACTGTATCAAGCTCCAAAGTTAGACATTTAATTTTTTTCAATTTTTTTTAAATACTTGATTTTTAAATAACAAATAAACACTAATTTTGCATTTTCATGCATGAAATTAACATTTTTTTTTATGTTTTTGGATTACAAAAAAACATTATTTTACATTTTCAGATTGTCATAACTCTTTCATTACTTATCTTTTTGCTCTAATTCTTTTTCATATGTTTACACTATCATCAATACCGCAACTATCATTTAGAAAGTTACATATGAATAACTTAAAAGTGTACTGTATCAAGCTCCAAAGTTAGACATTTATTTTTTTCAATTTTTTTTTAAATACTTGATTTTTAAATGACAAATAAACACTAATTTTGCAATTTCATGCATGAAATTAACATTTTTTTATGTTTTTAGATTACAAAAAAAACATTTTTTTGCATTTTCAGATTGTCATAACTCTTTCATTACTTATCTTTTTGCTCTAATTCTTTCTCATATGTTTACACTATCATCAATACCGCAACTATCATTTAGAAAGTTATATCTGAATAAGTTAAAAAGTGTACTGTATCAAGCTCCAAAGTTAGACATTTAATTTTTTTTCAATTTTTTTAAATACTTGATTTTTAAATGACAAATAAACACTAACAACACGATTTTATAAAATTAATACCAAATACAATTGAAACTTTAATCCAAATCATCATATAAAACCACAGATCTAAAAGGAAAAATTTCGGGTTGTGATTCTAAAATACGATAGCTATACAAATCACGAGCCATAAGTTGTCGATAACCCGTAGCGATCTGATTGCTATCGATGACTCCATCTTGCTTGATTGATTTCCCTGTTACCAAATAGTGCATAAACTTACAAATAAACACAGCAGAGTCTTCTTCCCTACCTTGAGGTATGCCTTTGGCGAAATAAAGATTCGCCTGAAGTGGGGGTTTCTTTCTTCATAGGAGAAACTCCTTTTAAACCAGCAAAACATCTCGCCAACGTTTTAGGGTTGACGTAAGCACGTCACACTTTATCGAACAACGACAACTGCAAATTAAACATGTCTCGTTGCTAACAAGATCCATCTGCACAAGCAACCAAACGTTATCATTTAAACGTAACGGGATGTATAAGACATCCACGTCCCCCCAAGCGGGGTAAGGTGTCAAATTGGCCATCTGCATATTTTACAGCATCTGCTCCGTGAGGTGGTAAGAGTAGAGACTCAAACTTGGTAGGCATTATTGTCCATCGCTTATATTCTCCAGTATTATAGCCAAGATATAACCGATAACGCATCCATCTTCTAACCCAACAATCTATATGCTGTAATAAATATACAATTATTTACATTTGAGATTCGATTAAAAATATGGATAATAACATAATTAAATTACGTACCGCACAGAACAAACCAGAGCTGGAATTCTGATCTAACAGGGTACTCCAAAACTCCCTAGGTACCTGGGTACGACCTAAGAATACAATATAGCAAAAGGTTTCATTACCGCGCCTATCCCCATTCAAGTAAAATTCCTCTACACTCCTGGCCCAACCATACTCCTCAACCAAGTCAATTGTTTCTGGCTGTTGATTACGTACTGAGGAGTTTTGAGTTTGCTGCTCCACAAACTGTAATGTCGGTGGATGCGTTTCCCTCGTACGTTGCATCATATGTGCGTTTGCTTCCTGAACCGCCTCCTCCGCCGCCCCTTCATAAGCCAGGTTATCCATTTCACATATGTACGTTGTATCTCGTCAATGATAATTCGAAGTTCACGGGCTCGAGCTTGTTGACTCATTAGGTCAACTCTCTCTTCTAACATTTCAACCTGTAGTCGAAGTTCAAGGATTAAGGCTCTTTGACTTCGCCACATGGTATTAGAAATATGTTATTTTGTTTTTTTTGTAATAATTGTAAAGGGTTGATAATATTGAGAATTTTGTAAAGTAGAGAAGAAAATGTGTGGTTTAGTGGTGGGCGTGAAGGGTGGAAATATATAGCCGAGGGGTGCATGTCGGTTGGCCTGAAGCCGGCCTCGGGGAGGCAGTCTTGGGGAAGCCGGCCTCGGGGAGTACCACGGTCCAGTAGTCACGTCAGAGGAGGCTAAAGTCGGCCTCCAGGAGTACGGTTTTAATGGGAAAGCCGGCCTCGGGGACCCCATAAAGCCTATATTTGAAAACCGGAAAAAAAGAAGCCTATTTGTGAAAATCTAATGCCGATCAGGCCTATTTTTGAAAAAAAAAATCAATAATATCACATGTGATTAAGTATATAATCACATGTGGTTATCAAACACGTGATTATCAAATAATAATTTTTCTAACGAAAAAAATAATAAAAATTAAAAATAAAATAAAAGAAATTGAATTTTGTTTGTAAGTATCAAATGACTAAAATACTCTTTCACATATAAAATTTGTGATTAATATTAACCATTAAATTTTATTAATAATAATTGAGATTTATCCTTTATAACTTTAATTAAATAATTAAGAGTACCCTTAAAATTTACGATTTTCTAAGTGTAAACATCTTTATCATATGTAAAATATCTACAAGCGTAAGATGTTATATAAAATCTTAATTCTGGTTAGAGAATTGTATGATTTTACCTCAATTCGCTCTTACTAGATTTTAACTATTGGAGTAATCATTAGGTAGTATCTGAGTATCATCTATCTCGATTGAGTGTCGCATTCCTTATCCGGGGCGTCTCCGAGATTTTGAAGACCCTGTGCGAATAAATGAAAATGTTCTCCCTAAATACAGATTTATATACAAAAATTGGATTTTCTATTTTTTTTTTCTATTAAATTATTAAGTTGACTTGAAACTTTAAGATTACATATATAGGTAAATGTTCAAGGTAGTCCAAAAATTTTAACTAGTCACAAGGGACAATTAATAGCCATTGGATCAAGAAAAAGTCAAAGCTCAAGATCAAGATTCAAACCATACAAACACATGTGCTTCAATACATCAATATCCCACCCACCTCCGGCGGCCGGAGACGGAGGCCGGCGGCGGCGGACGATGGCGATGGGCGACGGACGGCGGCGGCGGACGGCGGCTGGAGGTGGCCGACGGCGTGGTGGTCGTGTTTGGAAGCACATGTGTTTGAAACACATGTGTTTCACCTTTTGAAACACATGTGTTTTGAAAATAAAGGAGTGTATATGTACAGCCAAGCACATGTGTTTCATGACTTGAAACACATGTGTTTCGTTACTAGAAGCACATGTGTTTCACTAATAACTGTTTTGAAAATAAAGGAGTGTATATGTACAGCCAAGCACACGTGTTTCAAGTAATGAAACACAAGTGTTTGTAAGCTAGAAGCATATGTGCTTCACTAATAATAGTTCTTTTGAGAATAAAGGAGTGTATATGTACAACCAATCACATGTGTTTCGTGACTTGAAATGCTTGTGCTACGTATGCTCACATGTGTTTTAGAAACTCTTGTTTTTAGTGACTTGAAACACATGTGTTTCGTGACTTGAAACACATGTGCTTCGAAGTAATATGCTCGTTTGTCGTTATCTTGGTTTGTTGACCGCCAGAAATATGGCTAGATAGAGTAGTTGGGACATTATTACTGAGGCGTTCTGTAAGAGATTATCTACGTGGAAGGTTAAAATGCTTTCTATCAGGGTCCGCTTAACGCTTATTAAGTCAGTCCTTGGTAGTGTTGGAATTTATTGGACATCCCTCTTTCATGTTCCTGAAACTATAATTGATCAATTGGAACGGATGCGTGCCCGATTTTTTTTTTGGGTTGTCAAGATCAAGAACAAATTATTTTGGGTTTCATTGAAGAATTCGGTTGCTTGCAATGAAAGAGGTGGTCTTGATATCGCGAGTCTTAAATCATTGTACCTTGCCCTTCTTTTAAAATGGAGGTGGAGATTTTATAGTGAGCCGAATGCTCTATGGTGTCAAGTTATTAAAGCTATTTACGGAAATGATGGTGGTTTATTAAATAGTAATTCGTCTACTACTTTTAAAGGTACATGGTTTCGTATTGTTGGTGCCGTTAAATATTTGCATGAGAATTCGATCATTGATTTTAATTCCATTCGGTATGATTTAGTTACCGGTGGTAAGATTAAATTTTGGTCAGATTTATGGTTAGACAATTCTCCTTTGTCTGACAATTTTAATCGTTTATACCGGCTTGACTTGGAAAATGCAAGCTTTGTTAATAAAAAATGGAGGGATGGCATGTGGGTGTGGAATTGGAGAAGAGAGTTAAGAGCTGGTTTGGAAATGGAGCAATTTGAAAATTTAAAGATGATGTTGGATAAAATCAACTTTGGTGTGGGAAGTGACAAATTAGTTTGGGCGTTAGATCATTAGACGGAGTTCTCGGATGCGGGGGCTCGTATAATTATTGACTCTTTTTTATTTCCGGGTACCGCTTTCAATCTCAATTGGTGCAAAATAGTGCCTATTAAAGTGAACATTTTTATGCGGCGTCTTGCCTTAGACCGCCTTCCGACTAGACAAAATTTATCTCGTAGAGGGTTGGAGATTAATGTCATCGTGTGTCCTATTTGTCAAGGTAGTATGAAATCCTCGGCACATTTTTTGATGTTGCAGCCTTGCAATTGATTTATGGAAGAAGATTTGCATTTGGTGCGATTTAGGGGCTGTACAAGTCAGGAATAGCTTTTAAGATTGGTGTGGTTTCCGTGACAACATCTCAAATGCTAGCAACAAAAAGTTGAAGTTTGAAGTTATTAGTTTTACCACGTGCTGGATGTTGTGGAGATACAAGAATTCTTTGATTTTTGATAACGGTAGTTTAAAAAAGACAGAGTTGTTTGATAGTATTCGTTTGTTTTCCTTTTCTTGGATCGAACACCGAAATCATAAATTTAAGATTTTATGGGTCGATTGGCTTTTAAAACCGTTGTAATTATGTTTTGTCTAGAATTTTGCTAGACTCAAGCTTTTAATGTTAGTGTGGAGGTCCTTGGGGGGGGGGGGGGTAATGCCGAAGCTCGACCCGTTGCCTTCTTTTTGTTGTTCAAAAAAAATATGTCCGCTTGTATTTTGGAACACCTGTGTTTTAGTGAAGCACATGTGTTTCAATACATCACTACCACCATCCCCATTACACAAGCACCTTCACTGTCAGCCACCACCACCGCTGCGGCCGGCGGTGGTCGGCGGCGGCGGGCGGCGGTGGTGATCGGTGGTGGTGGTCGTGACTGGAAGCACTTGTGTTTGAAATACATGTGCTTGAAACACTATAATTTGATCTTGGCCATTTTGATCAAATTACTAGAATTTGTCCCTTAAGACTATGCAAAATCTTTGGATTTCCTTGAAGACAACTCTACATATATAAGATAAATATATATATAAGATTGGGCTCCTAAAAAAATGGGTCATGTGGCTACACCTCTTAAACCTGATAATTCTTTATAAGATTTTGATCTTATCAATATTATATGGGTATGTATAAACACACTAATAGTAAATTTGTCTTAATTAAGAATTTTGTAATCCCAATATTAATCATTACTATTTAATTCTTCTTTTTTTTTTTTTGAACGACAAGTTAGGAAGTTAGTGATTCGAGCCTAGACAGTGACATTCACAAGGGGCAGTATGAGGAATAAACCTCACGTCCACGACGGGACTTGAACCCATGACCTTGATCATGGGCAACACCTTACCTTTTCACCAATACCACTAGGCTAGAAGACTTAGATTGATTCTTCTTTTCTTTATTTTTTTCTTCTTTCAATCTTATTTGATGAAATTCTCTTAGTTTTAATCTAATGAGTTAAATTTATATTACTAATTATATATGAATAATTTTTATTCCTATAAAAATCTATATATATTAATTAGACATTAAACCAACTGAAAATTTTACAACATCGTAGTTATCACGTGCATATCATCTTAATCAACATTTTTTTTTCGTTTTATTTTTCTATATTTAATGAATCAATTTTTATCAATTAACAAAGAGATATTTGTTTCAAATTTAATCTTTTTATTTATTTATTATGTTAAGTTTATTAGTTTTTTTCATTTTCAGTTCTCACTATATAACTTTTTTTTTTTAAATTACATCTTAGACCACTCATAATTGTGACACAAACTGACACTTCAGTTTTTGGCAAATCAGTGTCATGTTAACTCACATTCCAACTGACATTAGATTGACATACTTATGTTAAAAATATTTCTCATCTTCAGTTTTTTAGGACTCACCATTATAAAATATATATACACACAAAATACTAAATACTATACTAAAGTGCCAATGCGTGACATTACCAGTTGCCCAACCGAACTCTTCGGTTGATACTGTTGGGACGAGTCTTATTCGACGTGTCATATATTATAGTACCAATAAATAAGCTTAATAAAAAAAATAGAAATAGAAATGAATATGGTATTTGAAAAAAAAATCTCTATATACATTTAGTATTTAAAGAAAACTTATTTAGTTTATTTGATTTATATAAATAATATATAATAAAAATGTTAATATTATAATTATAACTAAAGAGATTTCTTGTGAATATAGGATAGAGAAACAATCTGAACTTTAGATTCCCTATGTGTTGTACACCTCTTTCCTTCTTAAATTTCACACATCACGTGTTCCAATATGAATTATCATTTTACCTTTAGGTGCTGTTCGGTTCACAGAATGTTTATGATGGAATTGGAATCCAGGAAGGAATTGGAATCCGTCAGGAATTGGAATCCAATTCCATAGTCTGTTTGGTTGGCATGTAAGGGAATTGGAATCCAATTCAATATTCTGTTTGGTTGATATGAATTGGAATTGGAATTATTTAAAATGATGAATTTACCCTTATTACTAGTAGTGGTTGGTTGGTGGTGGTGGTGATCGTGGGTGGTGGCGGCGGTGGTGGTGGGTGGTGGTGGTGGCGATATAGGTGGTGGTGGCGGTTGGTGGCGGTGATGGGTGGTGGTGGCGGCGGTTGGCGGCGGCGATGGGCGATGGCGGGTGGCGATGGCGGGTGGCCGGTGGTGGAGGGTGGTGGATGGCGGTGGCGGTAGATGGCGGATGGCGGTGGCGGCGGGTGGTGGTGGCGGCTGTGGCGGGTGGTGGCGGCGGCGGCGGCGAATGGTGGCGGCGGGTGGTGGTGGCGGCGGCGGGTGGTGGTGGCGGTGGTGGTGATGGTGGTTGTGGTGGTGGATAAAGGGTATAAAAGAACATTTCATCTAACATTGGAATTCAATTCCATCCACATTTGGATGGAATTGGGATTCTTTCATTTGGTGGAATGTTTCCATCATTTAGGAATCCAATTCCATCCAATTTTTTGAACCAAACACTGGAATCTGATGGAATTGGATTCCAATTCCTTCAGATTCCATTACATTCCAGCGAACCAAACAGCACCTTAGTTAATTTGGTAGAACCCTATTATATCGACTAAATCAAACTAATTTCATGCTATATTATCTTATCAGAAAAGTTGATGGCTTGCTTTTAGCATTTATATACCCATCTAGAACAATTTTACTTGGTCTTTTAATTTCTACAATTAAATTTCATTTTTATATAATAGTTGATTTATCCAACGTTAGCCACCAAATAAGTAGGTCCAACACTTTTTGCCCCAAAGTTAACGATTTTCATTTAAACATGTGATTGAAGAATGTTATGCCCACCTAAATCACTGTACTATTCGTTCCTTTGATGACCAAGTCCTTCAAAAATTGAAATTTTCTTTTTGTGAGGTACATGGTCAAATTAAATCAGGATTATCAAAACCTTTATTTAAATATAAACTCACATATTTTTCTAACGGTGTATTCCTCTGGTTTTTTCTCTCCTTGTTTGTTTTTCCCGGTTCCCCTGTTGGAGATAAACCAAAAACACATAACAATAATATGTGTCTGTTGTGGAAGTGCTCGTACAAAACAGAAAACACAAAGTGAACTTTAATGTAAATATTGATGCATGGGTAGATAACTTGAATTTTATATTACATTTACACCAACATGCATAAATTTTACAATGTTTACATCCCGTCTATATATATAAATCGTATGGGTGCAACTGTTCAGCAATTGAAGCAGTTAACACATCTATAACTAACAAATAACTACTTTTAATAACTACCTATCTTTACAATAATTACAAATAACACCCCTAAAGTTTAATTTAATTTCAACATTCCCCCGTAAGTTAAACTTTCATTAAAATTTAGACCTCGAATCTTGAAGTCTGCAATCATCAATCTTTTATGTCAATGCAATCAAGTCGAAATTATGCAGAAAATCGACCTCCAAAACATCGTCTCGAATCTTTTCATCTAAGACGGTACAACCAACATTCATGTCATCATCGTCTATAACTTTAGCATCATCATCCTTCACCTTGTTTCTTTTCACAAGGCCATCATCATCAACGTTAATAACATCGATCTTTAAAACATCATCGCCCCAAATCTTATCATTGGAGACGGCATCACCAACATTCATAAAATCAAACCATACATTCATGATTTTCATTGCTTTGTCTTGAGTTCTTCCCCCTCTCAATTGTTGACAGCGGACATCATAAAACAATATAAACAATATTAATTTATTGTTCAATTTTCTCATTGAATCTTCTTTACTGCTTTCCTTTCGTTTTTGGACTTCTTCTTTAATCTTGGATCGATACGGCTCTAATACCACTTTGTTGGAGATAAACCAAAAACACATAACAATAATATGTGTCTGTTGTGGAAGTGCTCGTACAAAACAGAAAACACAAAGTGAACTTTAATGTAAATATTGATGCATGGGTAGATAACTTGAATTTTATATTACATTTACACCAACATGCATAAATTTACAATGTTTACATCCCGTCTATATATATAAATCGTATGGGTGCAACTGTTCAGCAATTCAAGCAGTTAACACATCTATAACTAACAAATAACTACTTTTAATAACTACCTATCTTTACAATAATTACAAATAACACCCCTAAAGTTTAACTTAATTTCAACTTCCCCATCATAAGGCCCGCCCGCAACGTATTTATATCTTTAGGCCTTTGGCATCTGTTTATATAGTTGGCTTAAAATATCTGATGAACTACCATGATATTTATAAGTTAAGAGTTCTTTTTAATTAACAGAAATAGTTTATATTAACACCAACCTCATAAAAAATATACTCGAAGAGTCAAGAGGCAACAGAAAAGTTAGTACTTCTTCTGGTTCAAAGTAAGTGATACATTATTTCTTTCACAATTTTTAAAATAAAAAATTATAATAAGGGTTAGATTAAATTAATTGAATGATTAGTGGGGAATGAGTTCCATAATTTTAAATAAAGTGAAATTAATAATGTTTAAAAGTAAAAGTAAGAGTAAATGAGTCATTTTATTATATTAAACTAGAGTTGTATTCTAGGAAGTCCAAGTATTTTGCATAGTCCCAAGGGACAAATCCTAGCCATTGAATCAAGATGATCAAGATCAAATCCCCCACCTACATCCACCGCCGGCCGCCGCCTCTGGCCACCGCCCGCCGGCCGCCGTCGACCACTGCAGATCGACCGGCGGCGAACGGCGGCTGACAGTGAAGGTGCTGGTGGTAATGGGGGTGGTGGTGGTATTGATGTATTGAAACACATGTGCTTCACTAAAACACAGTATATTACTTCGAAGCACATGTGCTTCAGGTCACGAAACACATGTGTTTCAAGTCACTAAAAACATGAGTTTCTAAACACACAGGGGAGCATACGAAGCACATGTGCTTGATGTAACGAAACACATGTGTTTCACTAACAAGAAAAAAAATCAAAACAAGTGACGAACATATCATTATGAAGCACATGTGCTTCATAAAGCCAAACACATGTGTTTTTTTCCTGAACACTGAAGGGATTCATTGACACTGATCAACCACTTGGGTCAACCTCTTAGTATACTTGGTTCGACCATGCTGACCAAGAACATGAACTTGTTCTTGACCGGTTAAAATCAACTAGCTGATTTAATCCCTGAAAGCGGAAGTGAGATTAAACCTAATCCTTAAACCCTAAAGGATTGGGATGTTGGAAATCTAGATTAGATTAACAAGAAAGAAACCTTGTACAAAAAACTCGAACACACACACACATACTTGTGTGTGTTTGCTGAACAGGGTTCTTGGTGTTCTCGTTCAATCGAACAAGAGGAGAGGAAGAAGAGTGTTCCATGAAACATACCTTAGTTAATGCTTAAGATAGATCCACTGATGATGAACACAACGAGCGATCCTCTAGATGATCACTTGCAACGATCCTTGATCTTCGAAACTCGAAGAACACGAATAACGAAAGAAGAACACGAAGAACACAAGACTTGTGCTCTTGGTGTTTCGGCCGATCGAAGGGAGAGGGTGGGGCAAGGGATTTCGTCTGGTTGCAAGGGGTTTTAGGGTTACCCTAAGCCTCTTATTTATATACAAATAAGTTACGCTTAGAACCCTCTAGTTTAATTAATATTAGATCTTTAATTAAACTTCCTTTTAATACTTTCATCCCTTGTAGTTTAACTAGTTTATTATTGTTGCACTTAACTATTAAATGTCTAGTATTAATACACTTAATAATTCGGTACCCATATACACGAATTATATATACTTGTATTTATACTTTCAATAATTAATTATATAATAACCTTTATACTTCCTCCGTATCAAAATAACTGACACAAATGTGCTTACACGTTTTTTGAGGTAAAAGATTAAAGTAGAGGTTAAAATAGATTAAAGTACATAGTTAGTGGAGAATGGGTCCCACTTTTATTGAATAAAGTGATATTAATGAGTTTTAAAAGTAAAAGTAAGGGTATAAGGGTAATTTTTCTTTATTAAAGTAGATAGTTAGTGGGTATGGGTCCCACTATTTTTACCAAATAAGGAAAGTTTTCAAAGTGTGTCACTTATTTTGATACACCTCAAAATGGAAAGTGTGTCACTTATTTTGATACGGAGGAAGTATAATTTATACAACAATATTATCCAATTACTTATATGATTTAATAGCTTTAAATCACATTATGGATAATATATAATTAACATGTTGTATATTTACTCAACTAGTAAATGTACAAGTACTTGTATTAGTTAGTTAAACTAATCTAGTAATAAGTTAAACTCAACTTAATACTTAACTGATTCATAATGACTATTATGAATCATTCCTCTTTGTAGTATCATTGCATATCTTGCTCGTATTAGATGCACTCACTGGTGTGACCCTTAAGTATTTCGTAGGCATGGATGTATCATCATAGGTTGACTAACTGTGCACATAAATCCTTCAGACTCCCACTTGTGCAAGTTCGTAACATTTGTCTTAATGATACGAGCTACAGTGGCCTTCTAGATGGGCATGTAGGTAACCAACCCCATAAAAACAGCTTATGTAACCCAGGTATAGTTTATGAAAAACTCTTTAATAGCGTCTCCTAGTAAAGAACACTCTGTCTCTACTTCTTGGGCAACTATGTTAGGTTCATCCCTTGCAGCACGATATTTGTGATAACGAATACGAGCATGGTAGAAATTAGCTACTCCTGTATTCGAAATCATTTCATGACTTCTTGATTCAAATTGTTGTGATAAACGACAAAGAACAAATCAGTTCGTTTGGGTATGGCCATGCACTTTCCAGTTATCTCATCATGTCAAAGGACCCATAAATATCTCTCCTAAAAAGGAGGTGTAATTACTATCTTGTTATATTTCGATTCAAAATACAACTTCCTCTGTACCCAGTAAAGCCTCGTATGACAACCATATTTCAGACTTGTCTAAGACGAACCAAAGCACATTAGTCATTGTATCCTAAACCAAATACCTCAGGCTTAAGGACAATCCAAATACCAAGCCTCGTATGATTTAATAGCTTTAAATCACATTATGGATAATCTATAATTAACACATTGTATATTTACTCAACTAGTAAATGTACAAGTACTTGTATTAGTTAGTTAAACTAATCTAGTAATAAGGTAAACTCAACTTAATACTTAACTGATTCATAATGACTATTATGAATCATTCCTCTTCGTAGTATCATTGCATATCTTGATCGTATTACATGCACTCACCGGTGTGAACCTTAAGTGTTTCGTAGGCATGGATGTATCATCATATGTTGACTAACTGTGCACATAAATCCTTCAAACACATGTAACTTACAAGCAAGTCATTTGTGTTTAAATCATGAAGCACATGTGCTTGACGTTATGAAACATGTTGGATCCCAACAACACTAACGTGTTGCGTTAAAACTGATTTACGAAGATAATTTAATGAACAACAAGATTTCAATGATTAAGAGTTTATTAAAACAACTTAATACAGTACAGAATTTGCGAAAATAGATAGTACACACTAACTAAAATTCTATACTTGAAATGACACTTTAAATCGCTCAAAACTAGAAGACTTATGCACCGAGAGTTATATCAGCTGATACTAACAGCTGATATCACTGTCCGAGTAATAACTATAGAGGAATTAATACTTAGACAAATAACTAACTCTCAAAGAATGTTCTTGTGCTATGAATGCTTAAAGGTGTGTGTAAATGCAAGCATTTACGTCTCTATATATAGCCCAAGATTCATGTTCCTTTGCCCACAAGTTAGACGACATGTAAACATATTATTCGTCGATGTGGACTTGCCAATGGAACATTAAATGCTCTTGCATAAGTTGTTGTCCCAAGTGTACTTTGTGTCAACTACTTCTGGTACCCTTTCTGACGCACAGTGAAAGGTGTACTACATAAGTACAGAAATAGTTGACTTTCTGTTTACATGCTTGGAGGGACAAACGATGATGTTGTACTGACATTATCTTCTATTCCAAAATAGAAGATCCTCATCGTTTTCTTCTTCTTTGAGCGGGAAAGGGAAATGTTCAAAGTGTCAAGAACATTTCCTTTAAGTCTTCATCTGCAGCAGGTACTATCAGCTGATTCCACAATCAGCTGAATAGTCTTCTTCTTGTCTTTGTCCTTTGGTCATAGACATCGAATGAACTCTCGTTAATAGCTGCTGATTTGACTTGTTATCCTAAAGCTAAGTACGTACTCAGCTGAAGGTTTATTTTATATACTTGCTTCAGCTGAGATACTTACTTCAGCTGATGTTTATTGTCTTTAGCTATTGATCATCAAATCTTATTTACTTAGTCTTGGGACTAACAAAACACATGTGCTTCACTAACAAGAAAAAAAAATCAAAACAAGTGACGAACATATCATTATGAAGCACATTGTGCTTCATAAAGCCAAGCACATATGATTTTGTTCCTGAACACATGTAACTTACAAGCAAGTCATTTGTGTTTGAATCACGAAGCACATGTGATTGACGTTATGAAACACATGTGCTTCACTAACAAGAAAACAAATCAAAACAAGTGACGAACATATCATTATGAAGCACATGTGCTTCATAAAGCCAAGCACATGTGTTTTTGTTCCTGAACACATGTAACTTACAAGCAAGTCATTTGTCTTTGAATCACGAAGCACATGTGCTTGACGTTATGAAACACATGTGCTTCATTACTTGAAACACATGTGCTTGGTTGTACATATACACTCTTTTATTTTCAAAACAACTGTTATTTGTGAAACACATGTGCTTCTAGTAAAGAAACACATGTGTTTCAAGTCATGAAACACATGTGATTGGCTGTACATATACACTCCTTTATTTTCAAAACACATGTGTTTCAAACACATGTGCTTCCAGTCACGGCCACCACCACCGGTCACCACCGTCGGCGGCCACCTCCGGTCGCCGCCGCCGACCGCCGCCCATCGCCGCCGGCCGCCATCTCCGGCCGCCGGAGGTGGGTGGGTTATTGATGTATTGAAGCACATGTGCTTGTATGGTTTGAATCTTGATCTTGACATTTGACTTTTCCTTGATCCAATGGCTATTAATTGTCCCTTGGGACTAGCTAAAATTCTTGGACTACCTTGAATATTTACCTATTAAACTAAATAGTTGGTATAGATTGACCATATTACTTTTTACCAAATATAGTAAATTATAAGGTGATGTTTGGTTCGCAGAATGTTTCTGATGGAATTGGAATCTAGGAAGGAATTGAAATCCGTCAGAAATTGGAATCCAATTCCATAGTCTGTTTGGTTGGCATGGAAGGGAATTGGAATCCAATTTAATATTTTGTTTGGTTGACATGAATTGGAATTGGAATTATTTAAAATGACGAATTTACCCCTATTACTCGTAGTGGTTAGTTGGTGGTGGTGGTGATCGTGGGTGGTGGTGGCGGTGGTGGGTGGTGGTGGTGGTGGCGGTATAGGTGGTGGTGGCGGTTGGTGGCGGCGATGGGTGGTGGTGGCGGCGATGGGTGGTGGTGGCGGGGGTTGCGGCGGTGGGTGATGGTGGAGGGTGGCGGTAGGTGTTGTGGTAGTGGCGGGTGGTGGTGGCTGTGGCGGGTGGTGGTGGCGGCGGCGGTGGATGGTGGCGGTGGTGGCGGGTGGTGGTGGCTGTGGCGGGTGGTGGTGGTGGCGGTGGATGGTGGCGGTGGTGGTGGCGGTAGATGGTGGTGGCTGTAGCAGGTGGTGGCGGCGGCAGAGGCGGCGGCGGGTGGTGGCGGCGGCAGGTGGTGGTGGCGGTGGTGGCGGCGGTGGTGATGGTGGTTGCGGCGGCAGTGATGGTCGTGGCGGCAGTGGAGATGGTGGTGGCGGTGGTGGTGATGGTGGTTGTGGTGGTGGATAAAGGGTATAAATGTAAAAGAACATTTCATCCAACCTTGGAATTCAATTCCATCCACATTTGGATGGAATTGAGATTCCTTCATTTGGTGGAATGTTTCCATCATTTAGGAATCCAATTCCATCCAATTTTATGAACCAAACACTGGAATCTGATGGAATTTAATTCCAATTCCCTCAGATTTCATTACATTCCAGCGAACCAAACATCACCTAAGATTGTATCACTTATTTTAAAGGGGTAATTTTTGTACCCCAACTTTTAAGGTATGTACCACATCCCATGCTTAATTTACTTGCACTGTTAACTGTAAAATCTATATTATGTGGTATGATCATTAAAAGTTGTGCTAGCAATATCAATTCTCTTATTTTAAATCATATGAAAAAAATATGTAACACTTATTTCGAATTGGAAAAAGTATAAAGCTTAACGGGCTAACTATACTTATATCCATATGAAGGCCCATATTTCCCAAACAAGTGAACAACGAAAAAATAAAGAAAAAGAACTTAAGTCCTCTTGGCTTTGTTGGATTAATTCTTTGGATTTTTCGCGTCAACTAAAAGAAAATATGTTGATCGATTATCACCCTATATATATATTAGCTTGATAGCCCGCCCCGAATGGGCGGGCATGCTTCGAAAAATATATAGTAAAATAACAAAAAAAATATTGTGAAATCATATATTAATCCATTATTGAAATGATGATATATGTTTTTTGATACATGAATAAATGGTAAACGAAATTTATATAATGACATTTGTTGTAAGATTAGTGTAACTGCCATCGTTGCAACAAATAATCTTCAATCATTTCTTGCTCTTAAATTACATGGCTTATACATTGAATAATTTAATTAATTTTAAATAATTATAGTTATTTAACTGTGGGAGGGAAATAAATTTAAGGTCACCTAGGTGGTGCCACGTGTCATAATGCAGGTCAAAGATCGGGTCGGTATTTTGGGTATCGGGTAGAAACATTGGGTATCAGATAACCCGAAAATAATGTGTTGGGTATAAGGTAATATTTTAAGTAGGGTCCGGTATACCTAATTACCCGAATTTTTTTAAATAGTTTTTTTATAAGGTAATCTTTTATGGGTTTATATAAAAAATATGGTAGTTATGCTTGTAGTCCATTAATTTATTTTAAAAGTTAAACAACATAAATTTAATCGTATTTTATATTTGAAAAACCCGAACTACACGAAACCCGAAAATATACCCAATCAACACATCTTATGTTTGGCTCATTTGGATAAGTCGGTTGGTCAATCTCTAAGGGGATTGGATAATCCAATTTTAGGGCACATGATGGACGATTGATTCTAATGGCTTAGGCCATCCACACCCATGAAATTTTATTAAGATTTCAGTTGTGCCACATCAGCTTCGCAATTGTTTTCCACATCCCTGCAACTACAACATAATTTCAAAAGTGGGCCCACTATCACATCAATTTTCAATTATATCAATAAAATAATAACTATTATAAAACTACTTTCAGTTTTGTGCATGTATATATAAATATTAAAACCTGAAAAGAACGTAAATATTATATAATAATCTTTGAGCGGGCCATATTGGATTTCTAACAGACTTTCATAATAGACTTTCATAATTTGAAACTCAAAAGCTGATGTGGCTTTCTTTTAAATTTAGAATCTATTTGCAATTCAATTTCAATTGCCGGTGTGGATGCCCTTAAATGATGATTAAATTCAACATAAATACAAAAATCTAAACTTTGAATGTTCATGATTCCAATGGCTTAAATCACGAATTTTATACTCCAAGTAGTGAATGCATGACTCTAATGGCCTAATCGATGTTAACAAAAGAGTAGTATGACAATGTTTAAAAATGATAACATGCAATTAAACCAAAATCAAACTCACAAACACAACACGATACTTTCAAAACCATAAAGCAAAATATGAATCAGATCAATCTATATACAGTTAAAGACAACACAGTGTCAATGGAAAACCAAAATCAACATACCCGTATTAATCAATGAACAAAAAATAAAATAAAAACCCAAATAAGATAAACTAATATTAGCCTAAAAATATAATCTTTTGCGGAACCGTTTCTCGATGTTTCTTCTGGTCAAAGAATGAAAAAAAAAAGTTAACTTTCATCTCTTTATGATTCTGTTAAATAAAATATTGTTAATGTACTACATAACAATACGAAACTATGACAATCAAGATCAAAATCAACAAAATCAAATCATAGAAATGATCAGAAACTCCATTTAGCGTTGAGCTATACTGCATACTAAACTTTAAACTGTAGGAGATTAAGAAGTTTCGAAAGTACCTAACCATGGCTAGATCGAGGTAGAGGATCATTGGTTTTTTGGTGTGAGAAACATCAAATCCTATAAGTCCTTGACATCTTTGTTGATCCTATTAGCATATACATGATTCGATCATTAAAAATGGAATAACATTAATAAATATTTTGAAGAATATTGCAAGTTAAAAATTGTGGAGCTACCTTAAAGCATGAAAATGGCAAGTGAAAGGAAGATGGTAAGGAATTTGTTATTAAGAATCGAGAGATTTGAAATTGAAAATGACTTTGATTTCACCTTTTGATTTCACCTTCAACCACAAACGACTGCTTCGGAATAGAATCCAAAACAAAGCCGTTTAATAATATTTTTCTTTAAAAACTTGTGTTTAAATAAATATGGGATTTGCAAAATTATACGCCGCCTATGATTACCATGGGTGTTGACTAACTATGATGTTTGAAACAGAATGCAGCGTATGACTACCATAATAAGGGGAATCTATTATAAGAAAATATCTCATGATTTTCATTTGATTTAAAGATTGCTTATGGTTACGTTATTTATGATATTTAGGTGGAGGGGTTTTTTGAATACCTTAATTATCCTTCCGGATTTAAATGTGTTGCAGGAATGATTCCTATTATTTTCGCATAGGAATAAATGTATCATGATTTTAGTCTACGGAAGATTGAATGCAAATCGTTGGCCAACCACTGAATTACACGTGGCATTATCATCCAATCAAAAGGCTTGAAACGGGTGAGGTGTCATACAATCATCATGTGTAGCTCCATATATATGGGAAGATATATATTAGGCATTAAAATTGACTGTTCATAAGAATTTTTTAATTATATTTAGTCCCTTTCTATATTATATATTCAAACAATGAGAGTATAAATCACAAAAATTTCCTATCCCAATGGTATGACAGTATATTTGCATACCAAAGGTCCCAAGCTTGAAACCTCTTATTACCAGTTTTGTTTTTTTTTATCATAAATTGCTTGTTTGTGTTGCACATATATTTTTTGTCAGATATCCTCATGGTATTTTGGATTAATAATATGTATTTACAAGGTATTTGTAGTTTAACTTCGAGTGTTGTATGCCAATTCTTTAATTTTGAATTTTGATTCATCGTTTATACCCTGCAGCAACGTGCGACAACTTTTCCATCCTTGAAGAGTACATAGACATAAAAATTGAAAATTGAAAGTTTAGGGGTAAAATCGTTTGATTTATAAGACTACAAGAATAATTTCTGTAATTTCCTCTGGAAAAAAACAAACAAGCCAAGAGATCATTTAAATTAGAGAAATGATATTGCTTCTTACTATTTAGTCATACCAATACTTCTACCAACTGGATTAAAAGTTTAAAAGTGAGGATAACTATATGTATGACTAAAAGGTATGTACAACTATAATTTCTGTTTAAATTATGGGTTTTGTTAATGACAGCCCTTAGGGCTGTCACTAACATGCATAAAAAACTTATACATTAATTAAAAAAGTAATATTTTCTAAAATTCAGGGGGTTGTCTTTTGATATTTTGTCTTCTTAATCATTTTCCTTAAATTATAATGAATCAATATTTTATCAACTAAATGGTTTATAGTAGGGGTGAGCACAAAAACCGAAAAACCGAACCGAAACCGAAAAAACCGAAAAAACCGCACCGAAAAAACCGAACCATTTGAAAAACCGATGTTAGCGGTTTTTACTTTTTGAAAAACCGAATGTTTGGGGCGGTTTTTGGGTGCATACGAAAAACCAAACCGAAAAAACCGCCCCGCCCCGCCATATATATATATATATTCCAAATTTTGTAATAATTTGTATATTTATAAAATATTTGATCTTTAACTATTTAAAAGAAAGTTTATGTATATATTATTTGTTATTTTTCACATGTTTTTTTTCATTGTTTTCCGGGTCTTATAACTATATAAATACTAAAGTTTAGATCATAACTTTTAAGTTAACAAATTGGTAAATTTTAAGGAAAATAAAAAACCGAAAAAAAAACCGAAACCGAACCGCTTTATTGAGAAAAACCGAAAAACCGAAACCGAAAAAACCGAAACCGAACGGTTTCTAATTCTTAAAAACCAAAGTTTGCGGTTCGGGGTTTGGTTTTAGTGAAAAACCGCCCCAACCCGCCCCATGCTCACCCCTAGTTTATAGCATAGTGGTATTAAGGTAATTAGGTGTCTCACAAGATTGTGGGTTAAAGCTCCGGTGCAACAAATGATGTAAAACAAATGATGTAAATTAGGGAGTACATGCTTTTGTCATTTAAAAAAAATTCAAAAACAAATTCGATATTTCATCACCAAAATCAAAAGCAAAAGAGTCGCGATGTAACAGACTTTCCCGCCAAAAGTCACTTATCGGAGTTTTACATTTATCCCCGCTGTCCGTCAAGCCAAATCACCATCATCAAACACACGCTACCACTTTCAACCTCACAGATTGCTCGTCAATGGCGGTGAAACTGATGATGATTCTCGTTGCAGCTTCCATCGTAACTGTATTCTGTCAAACTTCTGCGCTCCAATCGGAAACACTCACTAACGCCGTCGACACTCTCCAATTCCGGCTACGTCGCAATGTCCTTAACCCTAAGTCTCGTCTCAGAAGTCTTACTATCACACCATAACGCCGCTACCATATTCGCACCACCAGACTCCTCCTTTGCCGACTACGGTCAACCGTCGCTCGCTCTGCTTCAACTCCACTTCTCTCCGATGGCTTTCTCTCTCTCTAGCATACGTTCACTCCCATTCGGTACCAAAATCCCCACCGTCGACTCCGGCACCTTCCTCACCATCACTACACCTACAATATCCGATCAAGTATCAATCAACGACGTGAAAATCGTTGGATCGCCGATTTTTGATGACGGATCGCTGATTGTGTTCGGGATCGAGAGATTTTTTGATCCAAACTTCACTATTCCGGATAATCCCCAACAAATTGCTAGCTTAGATCACTGTACGGCATCGTATGGAAGTTATAGTAATTTCTCTTTTCATGATGGTGCAAACGTGTTGATATCTAGAGGATACTCTGTTATTGCGTCGTTTCTCAATCTGCAATTGCTAGGGTTTCTAAGTCAACCTACGTTGACTATTTTTGCTCCTGCTGATGAAGTGATGGTTGATTTCTCCGGAAGGTTTCCTGATTATCAATCTCTGTTTCACCGGCACGTGTTGCCTTGTATGCTTTCATGGAGAGATCTTATTAATATTGATGATGGAACAAGTTTTGATACGTATCTGGACGGATTTAAAGTCAAAATTGATACATCTGGCGGTAGTTTTAAGGTGAATGAAGTTCCGATAACATTTCCAGATATGTATTCCAGTGATTGGATTGTGATTCACGGTATTCGTGAGGTTCTTTCTCTGCCAAAGCCGGTAGATGAGGTTAGTGATGTTGAGGAAGATCCTGTTGACGAAACTCCGGGAAAACCTTCCGGCAGAGTTCTGATTGCTGCCGCTCCAGATCGTTCTGAGTTCTGAAAGTCTCTGAAACTGATCTATAAGTAATCTACATGGTTAGGTCTCCTAGATTCAAATCCATTGATGCATATAATAACTCGTTACTGAAAAGGAAGCATGTTGAGAAATTGATTCAGGTAATACTTGTAGATTTTGTCCTGTTGTTACTGTGATTTTTCATACATTTTTCTATTTCTGGGCGAAAAATAAGAAGCCTCTGTTTGCTACAAACTGTTCTAAAATCAAAGCACAAATTACTCCACTAATGATGTCCCGTATTTGTAGCATAAACATTCAACAGACTGTTAATTACAATTTTCTGCTCATTTGCTATTATTATTTGATGTGCATTTGAGTATTTGACCATTTCATATAAGACTTGTTTGGGAAAGCTTATTAAGAGCCTTTTTAGCTTATTAGCTTAAGCCCAAAATATGCTTGAATTTTAGGCTTATTAAGCTAATAAGCTAAAAAACCCCCTTAATAAGCTTTCCCACATGCCCATAGAATGAAGGTGATATGTTGAAACATCCTAATTCCTGAAATCAATCCTGCAATGATGAACAGAAAAATTTATTCATTCTTGCATGTGCTTGCATCTGAATGATCACCTTGCACTGTAATTTACTAACAAGATTTTGGCCTGAATTTATAAAAACAAAACAAAATTGATAATATGTTGCGTGTAATTTTGCTCCCCAAATTACAAGATCGATATCATAATGTGTAAGGCCCATATTTGTTTTAATATCTTGTATCGATTAGTGCTTGATAAACCATGCCCTAATTTAGCAAATTAATAGCGGGTACCCCAATTTCACAAAACTATGGATATAAGCAACAAATTTAGCAAATTAACAACACATATTCTATACAATTTTAGCAAATGTTTAGTATAAATAGCGTACCTATGATGTGCAATTAACATAAAATATGCATTTCACTTTGAAATATGTTTAATGTATTCGTAGAAAAATGTTTTTGAGTCGGAGGCCAATTTGATTTAGGTTGTAATAAATTAGCGATAATGGGCCTTTCGTATAATCGCTTTCAATGTAATGCATCGACTTAATGGGCTTTGCGTGGGTCCGAGTTTCCCTTCGTCTAAGGATCCGCCCATGCCTGTATTGATTATGATGTTACAAGATTTTAAACGGGCCATGAATAGTAAAAGTTACTTTATTTTATTTTTACTTTTTTGGCCAATAGATATTGATATTTATGTTTATAAATTCCGGCAATAAATTATTAACATATTAGTGTATATATGTAATGTGTATCTTTGAAACCCGCCGTGAAGCGCGGGCCTCAGTTACTCGTTAGAGATTATTCTTTAGGTTGAAATGTTAATTGCAGTTTCTACTCTCTACTAGTCTTTGTAAATGAACTCAATGAATACGAATGAGATATTTTTCATGTTTGTTTGTTCAGGAAAAAACAAAAGTTATGAACTATTCGTGAACATTTAAACAAACGAATTTTTGTGTTCATACATGTATCATGTTTGTTAATAAATTAAGTGTTCATGAACTATTTCTAAACAATTATGTTAGTTCAGAATAACCCTCTCTATCTTCTTGCAAGTCTTTTCATTGATCTTTATGAAAAGGTAATCAATCTTGTTGTGTTTTGTTCAATTGCATGGTAATTTCCTAGATAGCCTAAACGGATTTTATAATCTCAATCAAACATCTTACTTCAACTTAATTAGAACATGTCAAACATCCTAATTGTCAGTATATAAGGTTCCATATTAAAGCCAATTAGTTGTAATAGGAGTAGCCCAAGAACCCTTATAAGCACATTAATGGTTCATCTTTTGTCCAATATGGAATATCTCAACATTAATGATAAAAAAAATGAGCGAATCGTGATGTCGCTTTCGCTTTAAATTTTGCTGAGAATAATTGTAATATATAATTATATATTCTAATGTTAAAATTATTATAGTTTTAACGTCAGGTTACATTGTTACGTTTATTTTATTAGAATGTATACATATTACGTGGCATGCTAAATTTAAAGACGTGTTGTGATTGATAATAATTGTCATACTATACCCATTTCTCTTAAACAATCATAACTTAATTAATTACACACATGCATGTATTATAAGAAAAATATGAAAGCTTACGTAAATGATATATATTGTCACTACTACAGATCGGGTTTGTTAGTGCGGACCAATAAATTTATTTATTGCGGTGGTACAATATAACCGCAACAACAAATTCAGTTCGCACTGCAAAAGAAAGAACCGCAACAACAATTCAATTTGTTGTTGCGGCCATGATAAACCCGCATTAACAATTCCATTTGTTGTTGCGGCCATGCTAAACCCGTAATAACAATTCCATTTGTTGTTGCGGCCGTACGTTACCCACAACAACTACCAAATTTGTTGTTGCGGCCATGCTAAACCCGCAACAACAATCTAAATTTTCAGTTTAAATTAATTAATTAATTGGCAAACAAAAACAAATTTCATAAAGATACAACGATAACATTACATATATGTAACATACTATTATAAGCCAAACCAAAACAAGGACAACCAAAACCTAAACACAAAGCTAACTAACATCATGTTGATTCACAGAAGAGTAACGTTGAAGATAACTCCAGCACCACGGTTTTTTGTTTCGAGATCAAGGGTGAACATCACATGTTGGTTCGTGCGGATGCCCATCTTCTGTTTGAAGTCGACCATATCACCATTGATAGTCATATGGTCTATAAAACGAACATTGGGCCTCCTTCGATCACTGTGGCGTAGTAAATTGAAAACCATGTATGGGGGACTCATCTCAAGGTTTGACAAAGCACAGAAATGACACTCATTCCAAAGTTGGTGATCCCTAACAAATTTTACTGGAATAGTCTGATGAAAGAAATGAAAATTAAATTTATACTGCAAATTAATTATAGTAGCAAGAAATTAAAAAGAAAAATCATACAATTTTTCTTGTCATGGACGCACACCATTTTACGATGAAGAAATTATTAACGTGATCACCAATATGCAGACTGCTAGAACTCATATTAGAAACTTAAAAGATCGATTAATCTTACTTTGAAAAGTTTTTCTTTGAAACGTTCTTGTAGGTTTAAAAACGCGCGAAACGTTCTTTGATATAACAAATTAAAGGAATGAATGAAGTCTGCTTATATATATACTTAAGTTTTGGCGGGACTGGGGATTAGGGTTATGGCGCGCATCACAACTGTACAACCGCATCTCCAAACAAGTGAATAGTCATTTTGATTTCTGCTGCAGCATCATCAAGATTCGCGAGAGAACAAAATCTGCTGCAACATGTGAATCTTGATGATGCAGCACCAGTAAGCAATGACTTAATAAACCTTCATATATATGAAAATTAAGTTTGATCCATCAAAATAATGGCACTTATGGTACAATATATAGAGCTGATATTAATTAGTTCTCTTTTAATTTCAAAGAAACTATCATCACGCATATTATTAGAATCTCAAGAAATATTTGATTCTCCTGCAACATTACCTTATGATGTGGTAAAAATCGAGGAAAAACATTTGTTGTTGCGGTTTCCAGATTTGTTATTGCGGTTAAGAAGATAAGTTTAAAAAAGTAGCTGCAACACTAGCTGTAACTTCCATCCAACTTGATGTGTATTTACTCGATGCATTAACTCAATTAAATCCCAACATATTAATTCAAATTATTCTGAAATGCAGTTACCGCGGTTTCACTGTTGCATTTGTTAGTGCGGTTTTCCGTATTTGTTACCGCGGTTTCACTGTTGCTACGCGCTTGAATTCTAGATGACGGTCAATTTTCCCTCTTCAATTTCGACGCCCTTGGTTATTATATATAGTTAACCAATATTATTCTGAAATGCAGTTACAAGAAAACTATTAATCAAAAACCTTTTTTTGTTATTAACATCATGAGTTCCCAAAACGAAAATCTTCCACAAGAGATTATTGATATCGAGTCTTCTACCGACGACGATATCAACAACTACAGAAGTGAGGATCCTCTAGAGCACAGCCATTACTTTGCTGTGAAATTGACCTCGCAAGTTATACAACGGAGGGAAATTGTATGCATTCTATATTGTGGTTCTTTTTTCTTTCTGTTTACTGTTTTATGATGATGAAATATTTTTTTGATTTCTTAATTTCAGACTATACCAGCAAAGCTGGTTCAGGATCTCAAGCTCTTCAACTATAACACATGTTGTGTCTTCGAGATGGGGGAAATGAGTCAGAGGTTCGTGTTGGTGGATACCTTTCGTAATCGAAAGAAACCAATGGAAGAAAGACCCTATGGCCCGATCACCATGCATGTTGATTTTGACGAGTTGAGAATGAAATGGGGCATCCATTGGAACCGATGGGTTGTTTTCACCATTGATCTTGAGAAAATGAAGCCCAGAGGCCGAGTTTACATGAAATTAACTTTGTTTTGATTTTTTTTTGGTTGTAAATTTTGTGACTTTTTAATTTCCCTTGTAATTAATGCATCCCCTTTTTTAATATTATCTTAATGTTTTTTTTTGGTTAACCATCTATATATCTTCAAAGTCTCCGATATTATCTTCAAATTTATAATGTCAAATTTCAAAATAATTATTTAAAAATATAAATAGATTAATATAAATATTTTAATTTATTAATTTATAGTATTAGCAAATAATGAATGAAATATTTAAACCAGTTTTACTTGTTTCAAGTTATTTATTGTAACGGCTAGAATATATTTGTTATTGCGGGTTTTCTTCCTTTGTTGTTGCAGTTTGCTGTTTTGTTATTGCGGTTTGACCGCAATAACAAAACAAATCTGATTGTCATCTAATATCCAACAGACATATTTTGAAATAGTTGTCTTTCTTCTTCGTTGAGATCCTGTTTTCGTTCTGCTACTGTTTTTAAGGTAATTTCGTTTTCTTTTTTTTTTAATCTCATGCTTTGAAGTAGACTTAGAAATATAAGTATCTTCCAATTAGTTGCCAAAATAGACACATTACATTCATAAAATAGAGAATACAGTAGATTATGCAAACATTGTATATCCTATGAAAACTATGCAAATCCCTATCAAATAAAATTTCATTTTCCTTAGCATTAAGTCACGTTCCTCGAGCTTCCTTTCAAGATTGTTCTTCGAGTTTATTAATCCTGGAATGATTTGTTTGGATCTTTCACACATAACAGGATCAAACCACACAAAAAATCTACATGTAGAACCCTATAAAAAAGAATATTATACAATAGTTAATAATTAGTTGAATTCTAAAATGGTTATATATTAAATATCTTCAAATTAAAGGCCTTACCTTTGTTGGACATGTATAAAACCTTCGTCCAGGGTTTCTGGCTGTCCATGAAATGCGAATCACTGCTTGTTTGCCACATGATGAACACAAAACCATCTTGTAGCTAGAAAGATATAATGTGTTCGTTTTTTTAAGGTTGATAAATGGCTGAATATGTGACCTACTTATATATCTTTCAATTACCATTTAAATATATAATATTAATTAATTTTTATTGTCGCTTTATTAATTTTTAGATGGAGCGTAATTATTGGATGTATCATGCTATACGTTCGTCCGCCGATTATGTCATCGGTGTTGGAAATTTTATTCGGTTTGCTGAATCGAATCGCGTTAAGAACGCAAGTCCTTCGATCTTATGTCCTTGCAACGTTTGTAAAAACTCTAAAAGATTCACAAACACCGGTGATATAGAGCACCATTTGTTTCGCCATGGTTTTATGTATAATTACACTTGTTGGTCAAGTCATGGAGAATCACGACTTAATTGTAACACATCTTCGAGCAATGTAGATAGTAGTAGTACTGCATATACAACATTGAACAATGACTCATACCACGATAACGATCAATACACTTCAAATGACCGTTTCGATGAAAGTATTAATGAATTGGATACTAATATGAGTGGTGACGTTGGTGAACAAGATGAATTACATCGCTTATTTGATGAAGCCGAAACACCGTTATATAAAGGTTCTAAATTAATGAAACTTGATGCTGTGTTGAAGTTAATTAACTTAAAGATGACAAACGGATGGAGTGATACAAGTTTCACAACCCTATTAGAGCTTTTACATCATGAGTTGCTTCCGGAAGAAAATGGATTACCAATTTCTACATATCGAGCAAAAAAATTAATGTGTCCAATGGGATTGGAAGTAGAAAGAATACATGCATGTCCCAATAATTGTATGTTGTTTCGGAACGAGTTCGCAAATTTGCATAACTGTCCTCATTGCAAGGCATCGAGGTATAAACGAAAAAAGGATACAGATGAAGTTGACGATGATGTGACAAAGAATGGACCACCGGCTAAAATGTTGTGGTATCTTCCTATTATACCAAGACTGAAAAGGTTATATTCAAACGAGAAAGAAGCCAAGTTACTTTGTTGGCATTCAGAAGAACGTGTGATTGACGGGAAAATTAGACATGTTGCGGATTCACCGCAGTGGAGAAACATTGATAAAAGGTATGTTGAGTTTGGGAAGGAGATCAGAAACATACGGTTTGGGCTTAGTTCGGATGGGATAAATCCTTTCGGTAACATGAGTAGTCGTCATAGTACGTGGCCAGTTCTCTTATGCATTTACAATCTCCCACCATGGTTATGCATGAAACGGAAATACATTATGATGTCCTTGTTGATTCAAGGTCCGAAACAACCGGGTAATGATATTGATGTTTATTCATCCCTTTTGATTGATGACTTAAAAACTCTTTGGAGTGATGGTGTAGATGTATACGATGCTTATAGAAAACAACAATTTAAATTGCGGGCCATGGTTTTTTGTACTATCAATGACTTTCCAGCATACGGTAACTTGTCAGGATACAAAACGAAGGGTAAGAAAGCTTGTCCTGTTTGTGAAGATGAGACAAGCTCGGTGTGGTTACCAAATTGTAAAAAAACTGTATACATGGGACATCGAAGATTCCTTACCAAGAGTCACCCGTTTAGGAAGAAGACGATTGAGTTTGACGGAACTATCGAGGTTAGGACGGTGAAGAAACGATTTGATACATTTTCACGAGTTGAAAATATTAATGTTGTGTTGGGTAAGAGATTCCGTATTGATAATGATGCCATATGGAAAAAGAAGTCCATATTTCTTCAATTGCCTTACTGGAGACATTTAGATGTTAGACATTGTCTTGATGTTATGCACATAGAAAAAAACGTATGTGAGAGCTTGATAGGCTTATTATTGGATATTAAGTACAAAACTAAAGATGGTATTAAGGTTCGAAATGACATGGTCGAGATAGGAATACGTAAAGATCTTGCTCCCGTACAACGAGACACTCGTACTTATCTTCCACCCGCATGTTATAATACAACGAAAGAAGAAAAAAAAAAGTTATGCCAATGTTTGCACGATATTAAGGTTCCATCATCTTATTCAGCAAACATTCAAAGATTTGTATCAATGAAAGATTATAAATTGCTTGGGATGAAGTCTCACGATTGTCATGTTTTGATGACACATATGATTCCAATTGCAATTCGTGGAATTTTACAAGATGATATCCGACATACAATCACAAAGCTTTGTTTGTTTTTCAACAATATTCATACGAAAGTTATTGATGTCGAAGATTTGGACAAATGGGAGAAAGACGTTTATGTTATCCTTTGTGAACTAGAGATGCACTTTCCACCATCATTTTTTGATATAATGGTTCACCTAATATCTCATATCGTACAAGAGATTAAGGCATGTGGTCCTGTATTTCTACGTTACATGTACCCTTTTGAAAGATACATGGGAATATTGAAAGGTTATGTAAGAAACCGTAATCGACCAGAGGGAAGTATTATTGAAGGGTATACTTCTGAAGAGGTGATTGAGTTCTGCCAAGGTACGTATGTAATATATATGATCAACTATAGCAAAAATTAATTTATTATATATTTTGTTTTTCTTAGGCTATATGGAAGGTGTCAAAAGTGTTGGCGTTCCTAAAAGTCGCCATTCAGGTCGACTTGAAGGAAAGGGAGGAGTAGGTTTTAATATAATAGTGCCAATGCACGGAGAACTACAAGTTGCTCATTTAGTAATCTTAAAGCACATGACATGCCTCACTCCATATGTTGTTGAACATATGGATATGTTAAAGTCGACGAACCCGGGTAAACAACAAGTGTGGTACATAAACAACCAAAACAAGGATTTGGCAAGTTGGTTGAAAGAGAGGGTGACAACAAGTGACGACATTGATGACACTGTCAAAAAATTGGGACAAGGTCCAGATGCTAGAGTAAGAACTTACCAAGGATATGATATTAATGGTTATACATTTTACACCAAAGATCAAGATAGAAAAAGTACAGTGCAAAATAGTGGAGTTACAGTAATAGCATCAACAACCGAAATCGATAGGCGTGATCAAGATACATTGATAAGCATCGCAAAAGATTCTTATTACGGTGTGATAGAAGAAATTTGGGAATTGCAGTATTCTGATTTCATAATCCCAGTGTTCAAGTGTAAGTGGGTAAATAACCGTACGGGTGTTAAAGTTGACGAATATGGTTTTACACTTGTCGATCTTGAAACTAATGGCTACAAATCCGAGCCATTCGTTCTCGCAACACATGTATCACAAATGTTTTTCGTCAAAGATCCAAGCAAAGCAAAATACCACATTGTGTTGCAAGGTAAAAGACGTATTCTTGGGGTTGATAATGTTGTGGATGAAGAAGAACACGACAACTTCGATGATTTACCACCATTTTCCGTCGGTATCGAACCCGGGAATTTTGAAAACATGAATAGAAGCTCATATGTACGAACTAACGGAGAAGGAACATATATTTAATAACTCGATCTATTATATATTATTGAAAATTAATATTTGTATTATATATGTGTTTTAGTACTATGCAAATTTATAATTAACCTACTGTTTTATTCATGTGTAACATCTTTTAACAATTTGAATTTGTTACTATGCAACGTTCTTGTAACACACAAAAAAAATGAAACTCAAAACCGCAACAACAAATTAACAAAACCGCAACAACTACTTCACCCAACCGCAACAACAAAAAATGAAACTCAAAACCGCAACAACAAATTAACAAAACCGCAACAACTAATTCACCCAACCGCAACAACAAAAAAACCGCAATAACTAATGGACATAAACCGCGGTAACAAATAGAATAAAATAACCCGCTAAAACGAAATAAAGACCCGCTAAAACGAAATTGTTTATTTCAAAATTTTCAAATCCCAAAACATAAGTTATCCAAACATCGAATCCTTAATCACTTTTGCACAAAATCTTAATCGACCAAACCCTCCGTTTTCTTCACCAAAATCACTCTGCACTAGTTCACCGGAGTTTGGATTCACCGTCGTTTTCTTCACCTTGGATAGTAACCGACGTTGCTTTCACCACGTCGTATCCTTAATCACTTTTCCAAAAACCTTAATCACTCTCGTCGACCTAAACCCTAGTTTACCGTTACATCGCCGATATTCCTTCACCAAGCTAGGTATTAAAGTATTATGTTAATGATTTCTTGTGTTTGTTATGCATTCGTTCTTAATCATATTTTTCTGTTAACGTATTATGTTCACGCATTTGTGTCGTAATTCTGCAGAAATGGCCGATAATCAAGAACGTAAGAGACGTAGAGGCGAACGTGGTCCTGCATCTTTTGGGAAGAAATATAGCAAAAATGTATATAAAACTGAATTTGATGAAAATCATATCCCTCTGAGTAAAGAACTGACGTCATGGTTTGGGATGACGGTTCAACATCGTTTCCCGCTAGCAACTGATATGGGCAAAATGGACAAAGACATATATGAACAACTATGGCTGGATACCAAGGTATATATTTATTAATTAGAAATATGAAATAGTTATTAAGTGATGATAGCTATAATTTATTTACTCTAAATTGTAGAATATGTGGAATATCGAGAACGATGATGCAAAAGAGTTAATGAGGAAGAAAGCTGTGAAAATTGGTACTAATTTTAAATCTAGGCTTGTTAAACATTTCGTCCTTACAGGTAAGGATGCTTGTGAGAAGTATAAGTTTCTTAAAAGGCATGATTGGGAAGCATTTAAGGCACAAAGAAGCACCCCAGAATTTATGGCATCTCTTAATTATATTATATGTTTAGTATTGTACAATATTTTATTATTAACAACTTGTTAATTTGTGTAGCTAAAAAGGGAGAAAGCACTGGCAAGCAATGCAAAGAGACAATTCAAGGTCCGCGTGGGCCGAAGCGGGTGGACCCGTTTTAAAAAAAGTAAAAAGGATGCAGTTTGGTCTGAACTTCTACAAAACCATAGTGTTCTTTCGGAGATTCAAAATGAACGGTCTAGGTTGTTTTTGATGGGTTGTGCAGTAAAGAATAGTGAAGGAAAGTTTGAACTTCCTAACGAAGCGTTGGACAATTTCCAAGTTTTGGTATACTAAGTTTTATTTAATTGAAGATTTTTATCTTTTTGGTAAACAAATACTTTTTGTAGCTCGCGGAAGAGAAAAAGATGATAGAGGATGGTACTTATGCATTAAATAAAGAGGATCCTTTAATTCGTCTTCTAGGACCCGAGCACGGGGGAAGATCTCGGACCATATCCGAGGTAATTGGATACACAAAGGTAAAAGGTGGATTGATTAGAAATGTGATCCTGCAAAGTACCCCCACGGTCAACACAAGCCACCATGATTCATGTGGGTCCCGTGGAACGGTGGAACACTATCCACCTATTGAGGTAACAATTTAAAAGTTTTGCAGCCTATACTATCCAGCCTTATAATTGTATATGTTTTTACAGGTGTTGTCACCATGTGAGTTGCTAATTAGGGTGGCTGATGCCCATTTAGTCAAAGTTGGTTTTGGACAAGTATGGCCAACTGTTGGATTCCAACTGTTACATAATAAACCGATTGCCGATGGTTGTGTAAAAGTCCAAGTTGATGCGATCGTGGCAGGAAAGGAGGATTTGCCTGTACATCCTCTCACAAAAACAGATGATGTTCAATTGGTTGAGAATTTGCCATATAATATAGTACAGTGGCCAAGATATGCAGTGAAGGTATATTTTAGTTTTTTTACCTTGTTTGTGAACGCTTTTATCTAACTTTGTAGAAATGTTTTAGCTTATTGGCGATGGGCTTGTCAATTCCCCGGAAATGGACTTGAGAGAATCCTCTCCATTTGATTTGTCAACAAACAATGTTTATATACCAGAAATGCCCGAAACTTCACCCTTCCCTTTAGACCAAGACTTTTATGGATATGCACAAATGGTTAGTCTTATCATTATCATTATTTTGATCATTATTTTTAAATACTAATATTTTTATCATTACTTATTGTAGTTGCAATCGGTCCCCGCAGCCCAAACCGTCCCCGCAGCCCAAACCGTCACCGCAGCCCAACCCGTTAACCCAGCCCAAACAGTCCCCGTAGCCCAAACAGTCACTAAAGCCCAACCCATTATCCCAGCCCAAACCATCCCCGAAGCCCAACCCGACAGCCCAGCCCGAACAGTCCCTAAACCCCAAACACCCAACGCAGCCCAAACCGTCACCACACCCCAAACCGTCCCCGCAGCCCAAACCGTCCCCGCAGCCCAAACCGTCCCCGCAGTCCAACCCATTAACCCAGCCCAAACAGTCCCCGTAGCCCAAACAGTCACTAAAGCCCAACCCATTATCCCAGCCCAAACCATCCCCGAAGCCCAACCCGACAGACCAGCCCGAACAGTCCCTAAACCCCAAACACCCACCGCAGCCCAAACCGTCACCACACCCCAACCCGAACCCGAACCCGATGATGTTCCTCTAGATCCTCAGTACGACCAGCATTATGCGATGGTAATGGCCGATGCTCCCCAATTTCTCCCAATACTTGATGCATTCTTCAAATATAACAAATATGGTCTTAGTGTTCCTTCCCCTCCGGGTATGTATCATGAGACATATACAGAAGGCATCCCAGCCACCGAGGTTTTACAATTTGCTCGATTCCATTGGGTTGATATAAGCATGATACATTGTTTGTCAATGTAAGCTTAAAATTGTACTATTTGGGTATAATTGTATTTATTAACTTTATGTTGTATATTTAAAGTATTATTATGCAATGGCGGGCAGCAATTCACGATGTTCATTTTTCAATGCACACTATATTACCGATCCAGAATGTCGCACCAACAAGAACCATGTCATCCAACATATCAGGGATGTTTTAAATCATCATCCAAGCAAGTCATACATTCTTGCACCATACTATCAACAGTAAGATTTGATTTTCCATAATACACGCAACACTGGATGTTTTAAATCATCATACAAGCAAGTAACTTTGATTAATTGCTTGTGTTTACTTGCAGGCAACACTGGATGCTTTTTATCCTCTGTCCTAAAACGAATATTGCATATATTGTTGATTCTTTAAAGCGTGAATCTGGTCCCGATTACTACACTCTTGTAGGAGTAATCAATCATATGTTTCCCCGTAGATTTAAATGGATAAACACAACTGTATGTTTTCAATCTCCATTTTTTACCAATTTATTTAAGATCTATAAAATATTCAATATATTGAAATATTACAGTGCTGGAAACAAGACCAAAGCTGGGAATGTGGTTACATTGTTAGTCGACATATTGAAGAATTTTTACAGACCATACAGTTTAACATCAACCAATCTGTAAGTTTATGTTATAGTTTTAAAATATTACTCATTTAGATGTAAAAATTATTGATATTAATTGTTTTTCATGAGCAGATGTGGAAGACTAATAAGAGTTTTGATGCTTCTATGATTCATGAATACATAGAAAGGTTGTTGCCACTGTATCTCGAATGGATGAAGAGGTGCAAGCAAAGTGATGCCACTTATTAAATGTTAGCAATTAAGCAAGTGTAAATTTTTGAACATATAGTTGTAAATTTTTGAAACACGGTCCATTACAATGATCACAACCTGCAAGTGTACATTTTTTTGACATTAAGTTACTGTGCGATTGTACATTTTAAATATATAAGAGCTATATATATATATATATATATATATATATATATATATATATATATATATATATATATATATATATATATATATATATATATATATATATTGTGGAATGATTTTTTTTTTGTTTATTTTGAATATCAAATATTGCGGTTACTTTATCATGTGTGCGAATAACTAATATTGCGGGTATAACATCTAGTGTAGTGTGCGAAGAACTAATAGCGCGTTTTGTTATTTAATGTTGCGGTTTCTTTCTTATTGCGGTCTCTGTGTTTGATATTGCGGTCTCTCTTTTGTTGCGGTGTTGGCTTTAATATTGCGGTTTCTTTGTTATTGCGGTCTCTGTGTTTGATATTGCGGTCTCTTTTATTTTGCGGTGTTGGCTTTAATATTGCGGTTCCTTTCTTGTTGCGGTCACTGTGTTTGATACTGCGGTTTCTCTTTTGTTGCTGTTTGTTTGTTTGATAGTGCGTAGTTTGTTAGTGCGTTCCTTTCCCCGCAACAACAAATCGTTTCTGTAGTAGTGTGTTAATGACATTTTCATAAATATATAGTATTACTTGAATCATTTGAGCCAATATATAAGAGAAAATTGCCAAAGCGAAGATTCCTTGAAAGCTTTGGATCACTCATATATAGAAAGGCATAACGCAAACTCCCAAACAACGATTTATCGTTTTACATTAGGAAGAAAAACGATTTGACAAAGTTACATGGATAAAAAAAAAAATAATAATAATAATAAATTATTTTCTGTAGTGATTCTTGTCAAGTTGTTAAAAACGATAACCAAATGAAAGAACAAAAAGTAAAATTAGTTTTATAGAGCGGTTGCGCAAACATGTTATTTTTGGCGGGCCAGTAATGAAGGATCGCAATCGACTTGTAAATGATATAACGTTGCAAAGACGCAGTAATAAAATACATCTAATGATATGACCGTAAATTATAACTTACAACCAGTCTTATTATAAAAATGTATTTTGATGAACTAATTTGATGAACATATTTTACCGAAGCTTCCCTTTTGCTGTGCAAAAAAATATTTATAAATATATATTAATTCGTAGTTATGCATATATTTTCGAGATTCATGAAGACTATAAATGAGGCTAGATACCTGAAAAACGATTATAACTTTGGTCTGATACCAAATGTGACAAAGGGATTGTGAATTGGAGAAAAGTTAAGGTACCGTCTACTTGATTTGGTTTTGATATCCATCCTATATAGACAATAAATGAGAATTCATATATATATATATATGTAAAAAGAAAAAAACATAATCAACATATATCTAGGTCAACGAGAAATGATAAACCTATCTACTCAATGCTACTTTTTCCATGTGATTTTGCCATGTACAAGATCATAGACAAAGTAGATGTAACAAAATTAGCGCATTATCTGTAGAATTTTTTTTCAATATTTATATACTATGGTGGAAAATATCTACTTCTTCCGTATCAAAATAAGTGACACACTTTCCATTTTAGGGTGTATCAAAATAAGTGAAACACTTTGAAAATTTTCCTTATTTAGTAAAAATAGTGGGACTCACATCCACTAACTATCCACATTAATAAAGTGAAATTACCCTTATACCCTTACTTTTACTTTTAAAACTTATTAATATCACTTTATTCAAGAAAAGTGGGACCCAATCTCCACTAACTATGTACTTTAATCTATTTTAACCCCTACTTTAATCTTTTACCTCAAAAAACATGTAAGCCAATTTGTGTCACTTATTTTGATACGGATGAAGTATCTTTAATAAAAAAAAAAACTTTCCACGTCACCTAATTCATGTCATTATTGCCACGTCACCTTTGCCACCTCATTAATCTATACCTTTTCTGATTTTTCGATTGCTGAGTCATCGCCATCTAATACAGTTTTGCGTTTTGTTTCTGAAACAAGTTCTGGGAAGACACTTGCATATTTGTTGCAGGGGGTTATTGCGAGTCATATAAAGGATTGTGTGTCTCGTAGTAGGTTCTGACAGATTTAAGACTCTTTATGTTATCTTCAATCCCACTTTGGTAAGACTATCCATGTTATGCAACTCAATCCAACTTAACTTTTTCATTAAAAAATAATATATTTCTCTTCCACCTATACAATCCAACCTTATTTTTCACACATATTAACAACTCAACACAACCGAAATTTTTGTTACTTATTAAAATTAAAACTAACAATTACAAAATTACACCTCACATTAAAAACAAAAGGAATGAATAAAATAATTGGTGACCCTCTGTGACTTTGGTCTCATCCACCAACGGGGTCACCTCTTTTGGTGACCCCCAACAATTTTTTTCATTATTATATTATAGTGATCCAACCTTCAAAAGTCCCAATGGAAGTAGTCTAATAGTCAGTGGTTGCATCAGAAATATTTGACAATTACCGTGATTACAAATTTATAATTCATAATGTATTTGTTTGTGCATATTAACATAACTAGCTTCAAAGCCCGACCGTCTGGGCGGGCATGCTTCGAGAGATATGTAGAAAAATAATAAAATTTTTGATACTGTTAAAATAATATAACAATCTATAGCTGTAATGATAAGTTGGTACAATTTTTGGTACATGAATAAATGTTATGGAAAATTTAGAGACGGTAAAATAGAATTTTTTTAAAAAAAATATTTATTCTCCTATTATCATCTATTTTTTATTTTTTTTATATATTACATCATATTCGTAACACCTTTTTCCCTAATTTTAATTTCGATCTCAAATCAATATGGAATCGATGTTTGGAAAACCCACGCACTTCGGCCATGGGTAAATCGGCGAAGAAGAAGCAAAGACCATTAGCATTCCAGATTTGTTTTATGAGTTTTGTTAATGACAACTTTAAGGGTTGTCTCTAACATACATGAAAGGTTTGTACATTTATTGACAAGGTAGTGATCCTAAAATTCAGGAGGGAGGTTTTATATCTATTTTGCCTTTTTATTGACAGCCCGCCTGTCGTTGATATTTTCCTTGTTTTATTAATTTTGAAATTTTGCCGTGCAATTTAGGAGTTTGGTTATTTAGGATCAGAGATAGCGATTTGTTAGCTAACAAATATTTCCTAAATTTGAGGTAACAATATTATTATTATTATTATTTAGGGGGATATTTTCGAAAACATATGTTATATAATAAAAACTAACATTATATAAAATTAAAAAAAAAAATAGGGATACGAAAATTAAAATAAATATATATATATATATATATATATATATATATATATATATATATATATATATATATATATATATATATATATATATATATATATATATATATATTATATAAAAATCAATTTTAAATACAAAATAGCATTGATTTTTGTTACTACTATTTTTAGTGAATTGTTACATTTATTCCGAAATTTATTTTTACCTATACCTGCTTGATATAAAAAGTTAACTTATAATTAGAGTGATTTCGACATTTATATATGGTAAATATTAAATTTTGAAAGCGTGATTTATGAGGAACGGAAGGAAGATTCTAGGTGATTTTAAATTTGAATATTATGAAGATATTTCGGATTGAATAAGTCATTATTGATCAAGTCCCCTATTTTGTAGATAGATGAAATGTGACATTTCTTGTTCATGAATTGCGTGGGCCAATAGGAGAATTACATGTGGCATAACCGGCCAATGAGAAAGCTTGAAATTGTCTAGTTGTCAAACCCCATTCAAATTAGGGCTCATATGTAGGAGAAGATTGGTGACCCTCTGTGACCTTGGTCTCATCCACCAACGGGGTCACCTCTTTTGGTGACCCTCAACAATTTTTTTCATTATTATATTATAGTGACCCAACCTTCAAAAGTTCCAATGGGAGTAGTCTAATAGTCAGTGGTTGCATCAGAAATATTTGACAATTACCGTGATTACAAATTTATAATTCATAATGTATTTGTTTGTGCATATTAACATAACTAGCTTCAAAGCCCGACTGTCTGGGCGGGCATGCTTCGAGAGATATATAGAAAAATAATAAAATTTTTGATACTGTTGAAATAATATAACAATCTATAGCTGTAATGATAAGTTGGTACAATTTTTGATACATGAATAAATGTTATGGAAAATTTAGAGACGATAAAATAGAATTTTAAAAAAAAAAAATATTTATTCTCCTATTATCATCTATTTTTTATTTTTTTTATTTATTACATCATATTCGTAACACCTTTTTCCCTAATTTTAATTCCGATCTCAAATAAATTTGGAATCGATGTTTGGAAAACCCACGCACTTCGGCCATGGGTGAATCGGCGAAGAAGAAGCAAAGACCATTAGCAATCCAGATTTGTTTTATGAGTTTTGTTAATGACAACCTTAAGGGTTGTCTCTAACATACATGAAAGGTTTGTACATTTATTGACAAGGTAGTGATCTTAAAATTCAGGAGGGAGGTTTTATATCTATTTTATCTTTTTATTGACAGCCCGCCTGTCGTTAATATTTTCCTTGTTTTATTAATTTTGAAATTTTACCGTGCAATTTAGGAGTTTGGTTATTTAGGATCAGAGATAGCGATTTGTTAGCTAACAAATATTTCCTAAATTTGAGGTAACAATATTATTATTATTATTTAGGGGGATATTTTCGAAAACATATGTTATATAATAAAAACTAACATTATATAAAATTAAAAAAAAATAGGGATACGAAAATTAAAATATATATATATATATATATATATATATATATATATATATATATATATATATATATATATATTATATAAAAATCAATTTTAAAATACAAAATAGCATTGATTTTTGTTACTACTATTTTTAGTGAATTGTTACATTTATTCCGAAATTTATTTTTACCTATACCTGCTTGATATAAAAAGTTAACTTATAATTAGAGTGATTTCGACATTTATATATGGTAAATATTAAATTTTGAAAGCGTGATTTATGAGGAACGGAAGGAAGATTCTAGGTGATTTTAAATTTGAATATTATGAAGATATTTCGGATTGATTAAGTCATCATTGATCAAGTCCCCTATTTTGTCGAATTGGGGTTTCTCTATTATGGGTTTTTGGGTTTAAACGAAGCTATGGCAGAGCTCAATAGCAATGGAGAACCAGATGTGTTGCTTTCAATCTAGCGATTCAACCTCATCTTCTCTGCAACCAGTGATTTCTCCAGCACCGTTTGATTGATTCCAGATGGCGACAACGGGTGAAGAAGATGAAGAAAAAGGATAAACAAAAAGATTTAAGAATGTTGGTTCTCCATTGTCAACAACAAACATCTGTACTCTGTAGAGATTCCGAGATTCCGTTAAGTCACCATCGTCACTGCCGGTGACTATCTCTGGCGACTCATCAGCTACCAAGATGATGAAATTGTATGTTTTTAGTAGGTGTGTTCACCATCTAAAATATGGATTAGAAAAAAAGGAATTATAGATGACTGATTAAGTTGGTGTTTGAATTTTGTTAAGATGGTTAAAAAGTTTTGACATCCTTTTTACAAAGACGCATGGGTTGAAGAAAGAGAGAGTGAAAAGGGTTTAGCAAGAGGGGTAACGGGGAGGAGGGTATAATTGTCTTTTTAATTATAATTGCTCTACATTACTAAAATATGCTCTGTAAATATCAGTACCCAAAACAAATATGTCATTGGTGACTATTCTTAGGTGAGTTAACTTCTAATAATACTTTGTATCTTATTCAAGTAACTAAATTGCTACATGTGGAATGGATGGTTGGGCAAGTTGGGTAACATGTTAGAAGAGTAATTATTGTATGGGTCAGTTTGTACTGAAACACTTTTTGTTTTTCTATAAATATTTGGTGTGTCAGATATGATGACTAAAATCATCTTTTTTATAATACTTAAGTTATTGAATAAATTAGATATAAGAGGTTTACACTTTTATGCATATAGATTCCACTTTAGATGACTTTCAACCCGTTTTATATTACATGTTTCAATAATTAGAAATGAAGTATAATTTGAATTGACTCGTTCACGACTTGGATCAAAATTTCTGTTCTTTCATACAATTACATAGCCTTGCAGGAGATGCTAATGAACATGAAGAAATTCGAGAGGAGATGAACAAAAGGTTTAACAATAGGACCCTCGCAAAACAAGCACTTTTGTTTCAAGAAAACCAATAGTAAAAGTGGTTGAAGAATCCAAAAATGATGCTACAAGAAGAGGAACATCTTAGCTATCAAAAGTTCAAAAGTATGATGTATTTTGCATTTAAAATACCATTTTTACAGATTTTGATTTTTTCTTGTGTGTTTTAGTTGCAAGAATATCTCATGGATTGTAGGTAGGGAATTGAAATATATAGTAAGTTTTTGCTTTATTTTGTTTAATTTTTAGCTATTATAGGTTGAAATTTGGGTTAATTTTAGCTATTAAATTAAGTTTGAGTTTTTTTTTGTTGTAAACCAACCCGTTTGTTACGTTTGTTGTTTCGTTGACCCGTTTGTTGTTTTGTTGTTTCGCTGACCCATTTGCAGGCTTGCAGCTACTTTGAAGCATCAACTCCAACAACTTCTTCTTTGGATTACCCATATCCGAAATATGATTGTATGAGTAAAAGAACAAGATGCATGAGGATAACTGATGAGGTCAATTTTAGTTTATCATCTTATTTAAATTTTATAAATTCTCCAATTTTGATATTCTTTCTAAAATTCTGGACTATTTCAAGCACTGAATCTGACCGTTAATGTATTTGTAACTAAATCTATCTTTGGACACTTTTAGAAATATGAGGTCCTTTCAGCATTAAGTTATCATTTTCACAAACACGTGCTGATGACATCTTTTTTTTTTTTTACTTTGCTTGAGATATTATGTATGTGAAATTTTTATAAATCACCCATGATTTATCACAAGTTATAAGCTTGTACATTATTAATTAATTAGATATATTGTACACTAATAATTCACAGATCTATAATATCAATAAACCGTATGTATATACAACACCCCATATTTAAATTATGTATGATTTAACACATTGTATTTATTAATACATTTAAAGCATGAGTTGGTGATGCATGAATAACTTATTAAAGTTAATAAATGATCACGTCCTTGTTTAGATTAACCTTGTACTCATTCATAGAATATACAGTAATTTGTAAATTTATTTCCCCTCTAAATCCATGGTTTTAAACACAAACCAATATTCATTGAAAAGAATACAATGGCACCTTCTTCACTTTAACTAGCAATAATACTTGTCATTTTTTGCACGGGAGGTTTTCCTCCAGCATCAGCCACCACCAGCCGTACTGTTACCATGAATCTCATTCATCGTGATTCCATTGAATCTCCATTTTGCAACCATTCCATGACCTTTTCCCAACGCCTTGGCCATGCAATGCAACGTTCTTTCACTAGCGCCAAACAAATCGACGCTAAATGTAATCAATCCAAACCAAGTAGTATCGAAACCCAAATAATCCCGGATCATGGTGAATATTTGTTGAACATTTCGTTCGGAAATCCGCCACATAAAGTCCTGGCTATCGCGGATACTGGTAGTGATTTTTCTTGGGTACAACGCGACCCATACACAAATTTTTATAATCACACCAAGGGTTCACTTTTTAACCCTAAGACATCTTCCACCTATAATCCCCTTGGTTGTAAAGCAAAGATTTGTGAGGATATAACTGCCCCTTTCAAAACTAATTGCTCTAAAGTGAGATCTTGTTAGTTTGATGAGAGTTATGTCGACGGAACCGTTAGCAAAGGGGTTGTTGCTAGAGAAAGTGTCACCATAGGTGATATGGTCCTACCAAATATCATTTTCGGGTGCGCGTCTAGTAACGCCGGTAGTGCCACGCCGCCACGGGGCGGGATTGTCGGTCTTGGTGGTGGCGACTTCTCACTACCGTCGCAATTACGTCCTTACGTGGCCGCTAGGTTTTCATATTGTCTTATTACGTATCCTTTTACGGATGGTGTTGGATCCCAACAACACAAACGTGTTGCGTTATGACCGAGTAATGAATATAAGATAAATAACACACAAGATTTCAATGATTAAGAGTTTATTAAAACAACTTAATACATTACAAAGTTTGCGGAAATAGATAGTACACAATAACTAAAACTTTCTACTTGAAATGACATTTTTGTTTGCTCAAATTAGAAGACTATGCAAGGAGAGTTTTATATCAGCTGATACAGACAGCTGATATTCAATGCCTGAGTAATAACTATGGAGAAGTTAATACCAGACAATAACAACTCTCAGAGAATGTTCTTGTGCTACGAATTCTAAAAGGTGTGTATAAATGCAAGCATTTACGTCTCTATATATAGCCCAAGATCCGTGTTCCTTTGTCCACAAGATACTCGACGTGTAAACATATCATTCGTCGATGTGGACTTGTCCACGGAAACATTTAATGCTCTTGCATATGTTGTAGTCCCAAGTGTACTTTGTGTCAATTCCTTTTGCTACCTTTTCTGACGCACAGTGAAAATGTGTACTATAATAGTACAAAAGTAGTTGACTTTTCGTTTACATGCTTGGAGGGAGAAACGATGATGTACTGACACAATATCTTCTATTCCAAAATAGAAGATCATCATCGTTTTCTTCTTCTTTGAGCGGGAAAGGGAAATGTTCAAAGTGTTAAGAATATTTCCACTAAGACTTCATCTGCAGCAGGTATCATCAGCTGATTCCATAATCAGCTGGATGATCTTCTTCTTGTCTTTGTCCTTTGGCCACAGACTTCGAATGAACACTCTTCTATAGCTGCTGATTTGACTTGTTTTCCTAGAGCTAAGTACGTACTCAGCCGAAGGTTTATTGCATATACTTGCTTCAGCTGAGATACATACTTCAGCTGATATTTATTCTTCTTAGCTATCGATCATCAAATCTTATTTACTTAGTCTAGGGACTAACAATCTCCCCCTATTTGATGCAATCAAATAGCTGTATAAGTATGAACCTGTAATGATCCAGCTGTTTGGATCAGCTGAATGTTTATGTGCTTTGACCATTTGGGTTCTTTTGTATCTTTTTACAATTTGTTTACACGTATATTACAAAATTTGATTTTCTATTAAATGAAGCTGAAAAGTACAAGGAAAATAAAAAAAATAAAAACAAAATTTCAATATCTAGGGCATAGCTTCCTTAGTGACATTGTGGAACAATGAGCTGATGGCTGAGTCGATTAATTTCTTCATTTGTCTTCCCTCTTCAGTGGAGGAACTCAGCGACTTGTGATAGATCAAACGTTGATCAATATCACACATGTACAGCTCATCAGCCCTTTGAAAGCAAGGCACCTTCTTTTCCAGATAGCAAAAGCCGTAGATAGGTTCTTTCACGATCAGCCCAGGGACAAAGTTTACTCCCATGGGGACAGCTTTTGTGATATTGAGTCTTGTTCGTTTTGCATATATGATAGAAGACCCAATATCAAGTGTTCAGGAATCAGCAAAGGGGTCGGGAAGAACGGACTTACGTTTTTCACTTCTTGCTGAGGAGCCTTCACCAGCAGGTTCTCTGACAGCAACTTCTTGTGAGTCAAGCAATTCAGCTGGTATGCGATTTGCCAACTCAGGAGCAGTTCTCCTGATATTGTCGCATAAAGTCTTGAAGAGGAAAATTGCGACTTTGATCTCACTTTGCAGATCTGTTATTGTATCAGACGGTTGTGCAGATCTGGAAGCTGCTAGCAACTCGTTCCACTCAGCATAGTTGAGGTGAGTGCTGATTTTGTTCAGAGGAATCCTTTCAGCAGCAATATATCCTCCAGCTCTAGTTATTTTTACTTCTGGTGGGGAGCTGGAAGAGGACTTGGGGGCCCTTACGCTGGTGATTTTTGCTTCCTGACTACGCTGGTAAAGAACTTTGTTGAACAACCTAATGTTCTCAGTTCATTGTGCCTCAGCTTTTTGATACAGCTCTTTGTGAGTCTTTCTTTGAAGGGCAATAGATGCATCAAGATCAGCAATGGTTCCAGCTTCCGTTAAAAGGAGAGCTTTAACCGCGGCATAAGTAGGCTCCCACTCAGCAGGTTGAGGAATCTCCTGTATAATAGGCTGAGGGATTTGGATTTGCGGGGCTTGGACTTGTGGGCCCTCAACTGGTCCAAAGGAATCAATGATTTTAACTCCAGTTGAGGGTTCTCCTATCCTGAGGCCTTCAGCAGCGGTGAGTGTTGGTTGAATGATTGTCTCACATGCTGAAGTAGTTACCTCAGGTGTTTCAGTAGTGACGAGTGATGTTGGAATGAGGGTCTCGTCTACTGAAACGTCTTCTTCTTCTGATATCCCAACAGAGGTGATAGGTGGAGATCTTGGGGTCTCACCTGCTGGAATATCTTCTACATTGGCTCCAACAGCAGAGGTGATCATAGATTGTGAAGTATTTAGTTCACCTTGTTTTTCACCTGCTGAAGTAGCTTGCTCTTTCTCCCCCTCAGAGAGTGCCTGAAGAATTAAGGTACTCTCTGGTGCTGAAGCAGGATGGACAGCAGCGGCGGCACCCTCATTTAACTTTTGAAGAATGAGGCTGAGAGTGCCTTGGAGACCAGCGACTTGGGAAGTCAGCGAACTGACTTCAGTCTCCAATTTGTCCATTCTTGTGGACACAGCAGAAGCGGACTCCTCAATAACCTTAGAAAGGTGGCTATGATTGTAGGTCAGCAGAGACTCTTGCTTAGACTGTGCAAGAGCCAGACGATCCACAGCTGGTTGGAGAGGAGATACCTTGGAAGACAAGGTATTCAACTGTTTTTCCACTTCTGCTTCTGTTGCCCGGGCTTCGGAGAGAAGCTTGTCTTTTTTGACTCTGTCAGACTCGCGAAGGGAGTTCAACTCTCGATGAATATACTTTTTGAGAGTGATGAACTCGCCTGTGTTGCTGCAAATCTGATCAGCAAGAAGAGCCAGCTGTGGAGTCTGAGTGTGAACCTCAGTGTGCAGAGAACTATGTTGGAAGAGAGGTTCTCAGCAGTTGTAGCAAACTTCTTTGGAACATCCCTGCGAAGGGTGTCCATGTGCTGACTCAGCCTGGCCATCCCAGGTCGAATCTGGGATGATACAACTCTAGACATCAGAGCAGCAGCGGCTCTGATGGGAATGCTTCCTCCAGCTTTGCTGGATTCAGCATGGGAAGGAGTGTTTGACTAGGAACTCCGATTGTTGGTGGAGTTCCTTGATAAACACTGCCAATCTGAAACTGGCATAGCTTACGGTCGTAATCCTCTCAGTTTGGAACTCGAGTGAGTATCCAGAGGATCCCGGCTGAATCCTGATGATGCTGCTGTCGCCAGCTCAACATCATCAGCCACCACATCTTCTACACGGGTAGCAGACCCTCTTACCCTCAGCTGAGGAGAAGAAGGAGCGCATGAAGTGGGAGAAGATGAAAAAAAAAATGAAGAGGAAAAAGGAGAGCGATGAGCAGCTCGCTTAACTCGCTTCTTCACCACCAGTGGAATATCACCCGTTTCCACATTTTCCACATCAATGGGCATGGAGGACCCAGTGGAACTGGTGGTATTTCCATCAACAGTTGGTGGTCGTTCAGTTGATGGAAAACACTCCAGATGAGAAAAGGACATACCTTCTTGTAGGGCAGATTCCTCCGATGTGGTGCCCTTTGTTTGATCCTTTTTGGATCCGGTCCGATCATTAATGATCTTCAGCATGTACAAGGAGAGGGGGACATCCTTACCATCTTCCTTCTTAGAGTTGAAGATGATGTTGGAGAAGGTACGTACCTCCACTGATTCCCCTGGAAGGTCGTCATAATCGATCTTCAGCTTCTCAAGCATCACATGTTCGATGCACAATGTGAATAAGCGAAGATAGGGAATGTGAGTTCCCTTTGCCTTCAGCTTGGCCTTGACTTCCTCGTACACACCAGTCTCCCATAATCAATCCGCTGACCGGTGATTAGGGCTTCAGCAAAGACTTGCATGCTGGAGTTGCACTGGTTGTGAGACCCAGAGTTGCCGCCTATACCCTAAATGATGTGGGTAAAGAAATAGGCCCAGGGTCTCGTCAGTTGAGACTTCTTGAAGATCTGCACCTTGTCGTCTTCACTTTCTAATCTGTATCCAGTGATACGGATTAGACTTTCTTTAGCTTCTTCAGCAGATTTCATCTGCTGATATTCTTCATCAGGTAGCAGATATTCGAACCCGTAAGCAGTTCGGAAATCATCAACAGTAATGGTGATTTGATGACCTCCAACTTGCGCAACGATGTCGTCTCTAGAAATCACGCAAGAGATCGTAGATGCTCTTGGTGAATCTGAAGAATGCACCACCGATAGGGCAGTGACCAAGAACTTCCCAACCGGTCGATATATATCGGTGAGATTCTTCGGTCGAGAAGTGTTGGCTACCAGATTCGAGCTCTGAGTGAACTCGATGGCGTCTCTAGAGAGAGGAGCTTTTGTGGATTTCTTCGACATTTTAGGAGAGGGAAGAAAGATAAAAGCTTGAAGATTAAGGGTTTTTGAGAGAGAAGATTTTGAGGGTGGTGAAGATGAAGTGAGGGAAGAGGTGAGTATTTATAGGGGTTTTTGGGACGGTTTCGGTAAACATTTAAAATTTTACCGGATCATTTATGGATAGTTACAAACGAACTATGGAAATGTTGGTTATCGTGCGAAAAAGTCGTTGGATGTGACAGAGAGGGGTAGTGTAGCCGTTTCGTGTGTCAGGGTGTCTTGTCCCCCATAAATGCCAAATATTTTCACTCGAGTGGAAATATTTGCCACAGAAAACGTATGGATGGGGATAAAAGATGCCTTTTTGTGGGAGAACCAAACGTTTTTACTTTAAAATTTTGATAAGTTATCATTTTGAGACGTTTTATTCGGCTGACTGATGAATTCAAAATACTTTTAGTCAGCTGAATGTACTAAATAACAAGGTGAACTTATCAGCTACTGATAGTACTTCAGCAGTTGATTCAGGCATTCAACATACCCAGCTCGCTGATTAAAACGTTGAATCGTTTTTCATCTAAAGGCTTAGTGAATAAATCAGCCAGCTGAAGGTCTGTTGAAATCAAATGAAGTTGCACGCCACCTTGTTCTATGTGATCCCTAATGAAATGATACCTTATATCAATATGTATGGTTCTTGAATGAAGAGCTGGATTGTCGCTGATTGCAATAACACTTGTGTTATCACAATAGATAGGAACTTTGCAAAAGTTCATATCAAAATCAACCAGCTGATTCTTCATCCAAAGGACTTGAGTACAACAGCTTCCAGCAGCGACGTATTCTGCTTCAGCTGTGGAGGTAGAAACAGTGTTTTGTTTCTTGCTTGTCCAGCTAACTAGTTTTCCACCTAGCAACTGACATCCTCCCGTGGTGCTCTTTCTATCCATCTTGCAACCTGCAAAGTCTAAATCTGAATAGCTAATTAGATCAAACCCAGAGTCTTTGGCATACCAAAGACCTAGGCTAGGAGTACCTTTGAGGTACCTCAAAATTCGCTTAGCAGCTATTAAATGAGATTCTCTAGGATCACCTTGATTCCTAGCACACGTGCAAGTAGCAAACATGATGTCTGGTCTGCTGGCGGTGAGATAGAGCAAAGATCCAATGATTCCTCTATAGAACATGACATCAACTGATTTCCCAGTTGTGTCAGCATCTAGATTGTTTGGAGGAGCCATTGGGGTTTTCATAGATGATGATGAATTCATATCAAATTTCTTTAAAAGGTCTTTGATATATTTTTCTTGATTTATAAAATTCCATTTTTAGATTGCTTAACTTGTAAGTCAAGAAAATATGTTAACTCACCCATCATACTCATCTCATACTTTGTAAACATAAGTTTTGAAAAACGTATACAAAGTTTTTCATCAGTAACACCAAAAATTATGTCATCAACATAAATTTGAACAAGAATGATATCACCTTTGATTTTGCGAGTAAATAAGGTTTTATCAATCTTTCCCCTGGTGAAATCATTTGCTATGAGGAATGTGGAGAGTGTGTCATACCATGCACGAGGAGCTTGTTTCAACCTGTACAGCGCCTTATCCAATTTAAACACATAGTCTAAATACTTAGGATTTTCAAACCCTGGTGGTTGCTTAACATACACTTCCTCTTGCAGCTTTCCATTTAGAAATGCACTCTTCACATCCATCTGAAAAACTGTGAAGTTCTTGTAAACAGCATAGGCTAGAAATATTCTAATAGCCTCAAGCCTAGCTACCGGAGCAAATGTTTCATCGAAATCGGTTCCTTCCTCTTGTCTATATCCTTGAGCAACAAGTCTGGCTTTGTTGCGAATAACAACTCCTTCATCCATCTTGTTCCTAAATACCCATTTAGTACCAATTATAGTCTTTCCAGCTGGTGGAGGAAGCAGCTGCCATACTTTGTTGACCTCGAATTGGTTAAGTTCTTCCTGCATCGCTTGAATCCAGCTTGAGTCTTCTAAAGCAGTTTTAATATTCTTCGGTTCTTCATCAGCTAAGAAGCACAACCATAAGCATAGATTGCAAGATGTTTTACTTCTTGTGACCACTCCTTGTTGTGGATCTCTAATGATTAGATCAATTGGATGTTCTGAGGTCCACTTAGATTGAGGAGCGGCTGTAGAAGAGGAAGATTCAGCAGATTTGGATCCTTGTTGAGCGGCTGAATGCTCAGCAGGATGATTAACTTCATTTAGAACAGATCTTCTTGAAGTATGAAGAGGTGGCTTAGAGATAGCCTTTGATGATGCTCTAGCTGTTGGAATCTCTTGTTGAACAGCTGCAATATCTACAAGATATGTAGGAGCATCATGGAATGTCTCATCTGATTCGTTTATGGGAACATCAATGAGGTTTAAAGCATAAGAAAATGCTTCAGCTGCATTATCAGAAGATGGTTCAGCTGATCTTTGAAATGCATCAGATGAGTCAGCAGAGGTGGGATTTAAGGCCTTTGAGTGTTCTTCAAAAGTAACATTTATGGACTCTTCCAAAGTTTGTCTTCTTTTGTTGAAGACTATGTATGCCTTGGATGTAGTGGAGTATCCCAAGAAAATGGCTTCATCAGCTTTGGAATCAAACTTGCTTAGCTGATCTCGTGTGTTTAACACAAAACACACACACCCAAACACATGAAAGAAACCAATGAATGGTTTCCTTTGACGGAATATCTCATATGAAGTTTTCTTGTGTCTCTTCACGTAGAGAGACCTGTTTTGAGTAAAACACGCTGTGTTAACAGCTTCTACCCAAAATTGCTTAGGCATGTTTGACTCAGCAAGCATCATTCTTGCAGCTTCTATTAGGGTTCTATTTCTTCTCTCAGCAACACCATTTTGTTGGGGTGTTCTAGCAGCTGAGAAATTTTGGGAGATCCCAACATCTGAACAGAAGTCTTCCAAAGTCTTGTTTCTGAATTCAGTACCATTGTCTGATCTCAGCATCTTGACTCTACACCCGTTTAGAAGTTCCATCCTTTTGATGAACTTGATAATTTCATCAGCTGCGTCACTCTTGTGACGAAGAAATATGACCCAAGTATATCGTGAATATTCATCAACGATAACAAGCATATACTTCTTTCCACCTAAACTTTCAGTACTCATGGGACCAAAGAGATCCATATGGAGCATGTGAAGGCAGCTATCGATGGAAAAACATTGCTTTGATTTGAAGGAGCTTTTATGTTGTTTACCCTGTTCACAAGCTGAACAAAGCTTATCTCTTTCATACTTGATTTGTGGTAGACCATTCACCAGCTGACCTCGAGCCAGCTTCGATATGTTTTTGAAGTTTACGTGAGATAGCCTTTTATGCCACAACGAATTCATCTCTTCAGTAGAATGGGAGAATAGACAAACTTCTTGATTTTGAGGATTCATGTCAAATGTATAGACATTCTTAGTTCTTGGAGCAATTAATACAACTTTTCCACTTTTATCCATCATCGTTCCTCTGTATTCATTAAAGTTCACTGAGAACTTTGCATCACAAAGTTGGCTAATGCTGATTAAATTATGTTTCAGCCCATTAACATAACCAACTCTTGTGATTTTTACGGATCCATTCGAAATGGTTCCATATCCTTCAGTTGAGCCTCTACCATTATCACCAAAAATTACTGGAGGACCAACACAAACTTCAAACTCTTCTAGCAGGGATTTGTATCTAGTCATATGTCTTGAGCAACCACTGTCTAAGTACCAGACATGTTTGTTTTCATCACCCTACACATAGATTAAAAGAGTTAGTTCTTTTTGGGAACCCACACTTCTGTGGGTCCTTGTGACTTCCCGCTGGAACTCACAGAGGTTGGTTTTTCAGAAGGCTCACATGTTGAGGTTGGGGAAGGTCTCAGGCATGTGCTGTCACATTCACTTGCCATATTCCCTCGATCTCCACACTTGTAACATTTTCTATTTCTTTGAAGTGGAGTAGAGGGCGAGGCATTAGGTTTGGGAACTGGACCCAAAATCCCTTTCATTTTCTGATTATCAGAGATAGTCAGAGTTTGAACTAGTGATGTCAGCTTGCTGACCTTTCCTTTCAGCCGTTTGACAGACATAGCTGACGAAGGACTTGGAGTGTTTTTAGAAACACTCTTACCTTTGTTCTTTGCAGCTCGAGTACGAACTCCAACTGGCTCACCCTTGGAGGGTGTAAGAACAGTTTTCTTTCCAGCTGTTTTGCTAGTCTTCTGCTGAGGTCTAGCAGAGGTAACAGCTGGTGCTGAACCCAAGATAGATTTTTCTTGGTTCAACAATTACTACAGTGGGTGTCCTAACTACCATGGCAGAGGAGTCAGCTGATGACTCTTCACCAGTAGCTTCAGAAGGTTCTTCTGAGGACATCTCAGTAGCAAATGTTTTGGTAGACCTAACAAAGGAACCAAAAACCAACTCTTCAGCTGGCACACAAGAATCAGCTGACGAGTAGTACAGATCATCTGTACTGCTATCAGGTACAGCGGCTGCAGCAAGGAAGTCTCCTCCTAGTACAGCTTGTACTTGAGTAGGAATTTATGAGTTAACACATTCACTGACACGTTTGGATGAACGAGACCAAGATTCACAAATCTTTTTAATTGCTTCAAGTTCTTTAACTTTCTCATTAAGATCATGTTGAAGAACTGAGTTTATAAATTTTGTTTCAGAAAGTTCTTCTTTTAAAGTTTTGTGATCAATTAATCGTTCTTTTAAAAATGCATTTTCACGTAGAATAGCACTATGTTTATCCAAACATTCACCTTTCAGCTGATCAATGAAGTGCAAGTCACAAATAATAGAATCAACAATATCTTTAGATTTAGTAGCCTCAGCAGAGATTAGAGAGGTTACCTTTTTATGAACTATGTTGACTCATTGATAAGAACTAGCATCATCAGTTGTGATACTTTCATCATCATCAGCACGAGCCATCAAACACATTGTAGCCATTGGTTCATCATCACCGGATGAGCTGTCACCTGAGTCAGTCCAGTCGTGAGTTTCAGCTACTAGACCCTTGTCAGCAGCTTTGCCTTCAAGTTCCTTCTTTCCTTCTAGGATCTTTTTGGCGAAGGCTTGTAGCTTTTTGGTTGAAGATGATGAACTTGCTTTTTTCTGCTTGCAGTCGTTAGCATAGTGTCCCTTCTTGTTACAGTTGTAGCATGTTATCTCAGAGATGTCATATGTACTTCCAGAGGGTCTGAAAGAAGCAGCTGACGAGATAGGTCTGCTACTTGAGCCTTTAGCTGAGGAGCCAGATTTGCCTTTAAAGAATTTTCTGTTTTTGACAAGTAAGGCAAGCTCAGATATAAGGGCATCATTGTCTTCGTCTTCATCGACCTCTTCGATGCTGACTTCAGGCGTGTTGAACAAACCAACAACTGAAGTGTTGTCAGCTTCATCATCTGAAGGTGGATATTCAATTCTGCTGGGTTTGTTTAGAGAAATAAGAGCAGTTGAAGATCCAGTGAGACTCACTTTAGAGTCCTTTGGAGGTTGAAATTTGTTGAGTACAGTTCTCTCATGGCTTAGAAACATACCATAGAGAGAGGAAAGAGTATAATCTTTTAAGGTAGGAGATGTACTCATGCAAGTTATGATGGTACCCATTTAGAGGGTAAGGCTGCCATAAACTTACACATTTTGTACATATCGTCCTTATCAACTCCATGAGACTTCAGCTCGTTTAACAAAATGTTGTAACGATTGAAAGTTTGAGTTATTGTCTCACTAGGCTTGGCTTTAAACAGCTCGTAGTCATGGATGAGCATGTTTTTGTTATGTTCACGCACAACAGATGTGCCTTCATAAACTTCAGCTAGCCTGTCCCACATCTCTTTAACTGAGTCACATAATTGTATATTGTGATACAGTTCATCACCAACTGCTTGAAAAAGCATATCCCTTCCCTTATTCTCAAGATGGACAATACGTTTTTTAGCGCCCGTCCATTGAGCTTCAGATTTAACAACGTAATGTTCTGGTATTTCAGGAGTACCAGGAATGAGGGTTTTAGAGATGTATTATCCTATCGTGATGTTATCTTGAAGTTTTGGGTGATAGGTAACCATGTGGGATAACATGCGAGTTTTCCACATGGGATAGTTGGTTTGGGTGAGTTTGGGAGGTTTTCCAGATGATGGAAGATCGGATGATGTAGGTTCAGCCATAACAGTTGCTCAAAGTTGATGGAAAACAACTTTGACACTTGCTCTGATACCAGTTGTTGGATCCCAACAACACAAACGTGTTGCGTTATGACCGAGTAATGAAGATAAGATATATAACATACAAGATTTCAATGATTAAGAGTTTATTAAAACAACTTAATACAGTACAAAGTTTGCGGAAATAGTTAGTACACACTAACTAAAACTTTCTACTTGAAATGGCACTTTTGTTTGCTCAAACTAGAAGACTATGCAAGGAGAGTTTTATATCAGTTGATACAGACAGCTGATATTCAATGCCTGAGTAATAACTATGGAGAAGTTAATACCAGACAATAACAACTCTCAGAGAATGTTCTTATGCTATGAATTCTAAAAGGTGTGTATAAATGCAAGCATTTACGTCTCTATATATAGCCCCAGATCCGTGTTCCTTTGTCCACAAGATACTCGACGTGTAAACATATCATTCGTCGATGTGGACTTGTCCACGGAAACATTTAATGCTCTTGCATATGTTGTAGTCCCAAGTGTACTTTGTGTCAACTCCTTTTGCTACCTTTTCTGACGCACAGTGAAAAGGTGTACTATGATAGTACAAAGTAGTTGACTTTCCGTTTACATGCTTGGAGGGACAAACGATGATGTACTGACACAATATCTTCTATGCCCAAATAGAAGATCCTCATCGTTTTCTTCTTCTTTGAGCGGGAAAGGGAAATGTTCAAAGTGTCAAGAACATTTCCACAAAGTCTTCATCTGCAGCAGGTATCATCAGTTGATTCCACAATCAGCTGGATGATCTTCTTCTTGTCTTTGTCCTTTGGCCATAGACTTCGAATGAACACTCTTCTATAGCTGCTGATGTGACTTATTTTCCTAGAGCTAAGTACGTACTCAGCTGAAGGTTTATTGCATATACTTGCTTCAGTTGATATACATACTTCAGCTGATATTTATTCTTCTTAGCTATCGATCATCAAATCTTATTTACTTAGTCTAGGGACTAACAGATGGGTTGTCAAATTTGTCCAGTAAAATGATCTTCGGGGACATTGATTTCGGAAACGCTGTTTCGACTCCGATTGTCCAAATAGGACCAAAAACATTTTATCTCGTGACATTGGAAGCAATTAGTGTCGGTGATAACGGAGTGAATATGAGCGACCCATCCATCTCCAAAAAGCCGTTAAGCCCTAGAAACATGATTGTTGATTCTGGGACAACGTTAACAATGTTGCCTCATCAATTGTACATGAGAGTTTTAGCGGCTCTTAAAGATGATGTTAAAGCAAAAACAGTCGAAGATCTACAGAAGATATTAGATTTGTGTTATCGTTCTAGTGAAGTCACTAAAATGCCTAAATTCATGATGAATTTTGACGGGGCGGATGTCGAGTTAGGTAGAGATAACGTATTTGTACCTACTGAAGATGATGTCATATGCTTCTCAATTGCACCAGTTAAGGGCCAAAGGGTTTACGGGAACTTGGCTCAACAGAATTTTATGGTAGGTTTTGATTTGGACAACAATAAGGTCTAGTTTAAGCCTACGGATTGTGAAAAGTTGTGAGTCATGGTGTTAGTGATTGCCAAAGTTTTTCTTATATATTGTTCTACTTTCGGGAATTGAAATAATATTGTTCATTGATTTGATGCATTTTTATGTTGTTTCTTGAGTTATTCAAAATGTTACAATTAATACGACCAACAAGAAAATTCACCCGAATAATACCTTATAATACGTATCAGAAAAACTACACCGCACCATCCTGAACCTAAAACGACACTAATGACAATGATATCCAATCATTTTCAAAGATGACACGAGGAAGATAACATATAAACAATCATACAAACTATAATGCCAATAATGGATGATAAGTGAATTCAATGATTTAAAAATATTAAAACTGGCTGGTTAATGAGAATTTCAAAATATATAGAGGTGCAACAAGATTTACTATGGAGTGAAACTATTTTTTTAAGGGTGAAATATGTTAAAGGAGGTTCGTGATTTTTATAAAGTCATGAGGAATAAATCTTAGCCCTTGGATTACTCAAACCCCAAATCACCACCACCACCACCAAAATCACATGTGATTCAACACATCAACACCACCATCACCCCATGTGTATTGAATTACATGTGATTGCACACCGCCGACCACCACCACCACCCCATGTGTATTAAATCACATGTGATTCAACACGGACGACCACCACCACCACCACCATAACCAACCTATGTCGGCCATCGTCTCCACGATCGGCAACCCCTCACCTCCGTCGGCTGCTTGCAATCACATGTGATTGTGTATCCAATCACATGTGATTGCGCCATCCAGACGCGGCGGCGGGCGGCGGCGACGATTTGCAGGCTTGCAGGAGATGCTAATGAACATGAAGAAATTCGGGAGGAGATTAACAAAAGGTGGAAAAATAAAACCTTGCACAAGACGCACTTTTAATTTAAGAAAACAAATGGTAAATGTGGTTGAAGAATCCAAAAAATATGCTACTAGGAGAGGAAAATCTTAGCTATCAAAAGTATAAAAGTATGATGTATTTTGCATTTACAATACCATTTTTGCATATTTTGATATTTTTTTTCTTGTGTGTTTTAGTTGCAAGAATATCTCATGGATTGTGGGTATGGAATTGAAATATACAGTAAGTTTTTGCTTTATTTTGTTTAACTTTTAGCTATTATGGGTTGAAATTTGGGTTAATTTTAGCTATTAAATTAAGTTTGAGTTTTTTTTTTTTTTTTTTTTTTTTTTGTAAAATAACCCATTTTTACGTTCGTTGTTTTATTGTTTTGTTGACCCATTTGCAGGCTTGCAGCTACTTTGAAGCATCAACGCCAACAATTTCTTCTTAGGATTACCCATATGCGGAATATGATCGTTTGAGTAAAAGAACAAGACGCATGAGGATAACCGATGAGGTCAATTTTAGTTTATCATCTTATTTAAATTTTATAAATTCTCCAATTTCGATGCTCTTTCTAAAATTTTGGACATTTTAAACCACTAAATCTGACTATTAATGTATTTGTAACTAAATCAATCTTTTGGCAATTTGAGAAATATGAGGCCCTTTCAGCATTAAATTTATTATTTTCGCAAACATGTGCTTATTACATCTTTTTTACTTTGCTTGATATATCATATATGTGAAATTCCTATAAGTCCTCCATGATTTATCACGGGTTATATACTAGCATGAATATATACTTTAGTTGAAACATTATTGTAGAAAATTAAAAAAAAAATAAAAAAATTAGCAAATTAGAAAGGTAGACTCCTTTCTATTGGAGATAAGCGAAGTCGATCTACTTAAATCGGTACTTAGGTGCTGTTTGTTTTTTGGCAAAAGATCTGCGCGGGGTCTTTTGTCTGCGCCACGCAGATCACGGGCAGAAAAGCACTCACGCAGGTGTTTATTTTTTGGAAGCCCGCAGATCTAAAAATGTCTGCACAAGGTCTGTACCAAGCAGACTTGGAAATTAGCTTTTTGTAGCTTCTAGGGCAAAAAATCAAAACAAAAGCCTGAAACCCCATTTGAACCCATCCCCTCCGCAAGTCTTCTCCCGCAGCTTCTGTTGGTCAGCCCCTCCGGCGAACTCTGTCTTCTCCGGCGAATGCTTTTCTCCGGCGGGCTCTCTCTTCTCCGGCGTAAGTCTCGTTCTCCGGCGAAGCCGGTCTCGTTCTCCGGCTCGTCTTCTCGCCCTGATTGCGGGCATAAATCTGACTGTTGAAGAAAACCCCGGCACAGTCTCCGACCGTTTCTACATCCAAATCAGTCGCCGGAAAATCCGATCTCCTTTTCCGGCGAGTCTTCTCCGGACTTGAGTGTGTTACTTTGGGGAGAGAGAGAGAGGAAGAACTTTGGAGAGAGAGGAACAAACAAAGCTTTTGTTTTTCTTGAGATCGACTGTGTTGCGTTTAAGAGGAAAAAAGTTTTGGAGAGAGAAGAAACAAAAGAACTTCTTTTTGGGTTTGACACAGAACTTTTTTTTGGAGGAAGAACTTATGCAAATCAAAAAAACAAACAAAAGAATCTTTTCATTTTGCAGATCTTTGGTCCAGATTTTAGTACAGATTTTGGCAGATGCGGTCTTCCGTGGTCAATTTTTTGCAATGTTATTTCACTTGTTGTCACTTGTCATATACTTACATGCTTTTTTATGACACTTTATAAGTATTAATTTCCTCTTTGTGGTGAACTTTTGTTTATAAGGCCTCTCCCAACCGTGACGCGTCACTAAACACATCACTAAACACATCCTTACTGACGGGTTACTGACGAGGTCGTGCCAACAGCAACACATCACTAACCCATCACTAACTCATCCCCTTAAAAAAGAATATTAAAATATTAAACCTCCCCACACATTCCCCACGACGCCCCCCTCTGCACGTCCCCCACACGACGCCTCTCTACTGACGCGGAGCTTGACGTGGTGCTGCCAACCGTGACGGAGGAGGAAGTGAAAAAAGATGCTTGTGACGGGTGCTTGTGACGCCCATTGGCACCAACCTAAGAAAACGTACAGCCCATAAACAGAAGATTAACACGGAATTACAGAAAATGCTTGTTGGCTTCAATGATTGATATTGGTTTCGAAAAGAAAATACACCCAAAGTTGGTAGCTACACATAGATTTTACGCTTTCAATCGCTTCTCATCATTACATGACCGGCCCATCTCATTTTCTTTTCTTTGATTAGTTGGATTTAAAAAAAAAATCATTGTTTTATTGTTTATATTTCTTAATTTAGATATAGAACTTTAAATTGATGATGTTATTCTAAAAGACTTGTAAGGCGCGGCGTGACGACACTATCAAACCTCAAGACATGGCGTTTTTTAAGGCGTGATTTAACGCGGCAATTTTGTATATAATTTATAATTTTATATACATAATTATAAATTTATAACATAGTTAATCAAATTTTTTCTCCAGTTTCAACATATTCAACAATTCTTATAACTAAATACCTATATATATATTTGGTCTATATGACTCAATAGCTTTAACATGCTTAAAAACACAACTTATAACGGGTAAAAGTTAGCCAAATTGGACTTTGATATACGACAAGCCTTACGTCCAAGCCTTGGACCAAGGTGTGGCGGCATATAGTCGCCTTAAGCTTTTGCGAGACATGACGAAACCAAGATGAACTTTTTAGAACTATTAGCACATAATTTGTTTGCAGCAAAGGCAGTATTAATTTAATTTATAAGCATATGCTTTAAATATGTGACCAAATATGTTGGGTACACGTACTTAACTTATAAACACCTCAAAAGGAATTATTTCTACAAGAGTATGATTTTTCTCTAATAAGTGGGGTTAAATGGTTTTGTGTACATATACACTTAGGACGATTTTGAGCCATTTGATCTCTTTTATAATAATACCCAAATTGGCTTATTAGTTATCCTTGCTCAAAATTGCGACATCTGTTTATAATAATAAATATACCATATTATAATTAGAACCCACAACTCTTATTAATTTTGGAATCATTGTCAAAGAAATGAAAATATTGGATTCGTTTCAGGACAAGATTTATTATTTATAATAAACTTCTATTTCTTGAATATACTATCGAATAATATTAATTCTTGGTTATGGGAAGCACTTCATATAATCTACGAAATATAAGAATAAAATAGGGTAGATTTCAATTATGAAAGCTTAATCATTGACGCCCTATTTACTCTCCAAAACCTTCATCATCCATTCTTTATCATTTCCTATAAATATCACCTAAAACCCTTCAAAACTCCCATAACAAAACACACACACACAGTCGAATATGGGCTATTTGGATCGTATCTCAGATATGTTTACTGTGACCAGTTCCAAAAGAAAACGTAAAACTATGGAGGTACCTTAAATTTCAACTTGTTTTTTTCCTTTAATATTATTTTTTTGGATTTTCTAGAAACAATATCTCTAATATCTCTACATCCAGGTAGAGGTATAAGTGTATAACTATTATGTTTACTTCTTACCTTTTTCATACTCCTCATTTGAAGAGATTGAGGATCGTTGTTGTTCTGTTTTTTTTTTTTTTTTTTTAATTTGATTTGTGTTTTTCAAGATTTATTAAAGTTGAGTTTGTTGGTGTTTAATTTCAGACGGTTGAGATTAAGGTGAAGATGGATTGTGATGGCTGTGTAAGAAGAGTCAAGAATGCTGCTGCTTCTTTATCAGGTCATCTTTCTCTCTTTAATTCCATTATATCATGGACTTGCTTGGGATATATAGTTGAATTTTGATCATGATGTACGCGACTTTAACTATGGTTGTGATTATTTCTGAAACTTCACTCACCATTTGGTAACATTAAATGGTTTAATTATATTAAATGATCACTAATTCAGTTAATATTTTTGATTTGGTCAATGTGCATCAAGTTTTAATATATTAGGATGAGATTATTTACTCCCAATCAAGTTAAATGGAATATATTTTCTTACCCATTTTTGTCAAAATTAATCCTCAAGATTGACAATTAATTAACTCCCAACAATAATTGTTGAAATTTCAATTATATTCGCTATCAATCGATTTGTTTTGTCTTCTGGGAATGGAACTCACGTCTCTTTCGCCACTGATTTTTATAATAATTGCTATAATTTTCTTTTCATATTTAAATTGACTTAATTACTAATAAAGTCTTGGTCAAATATAATATATGTATAATTAGTAAATAGCTAGGTTGTTATATTTGATCATTTTTATCTCGTTCAAAACGTCTCTTCTAACTATTAACACATCATTAATTCTTCAATCCAATCACAACTTACCACAAAACATTACTTGTTCAAACCATCACATCATTTTTTTCTTAACAGAAAAGAAACAAATTAAAGATCGATCTAGCATAATTAGGATAATGTTATTAACCATGGTTTCTATTTCATCTTACGTAGGTGTGAAATCGGTAGATGTAAACCAAAAACAAAGCCGAGTAACCGTAAAAGGTTACGTGGATCCAAAAAAGGTCTTAAAAAAAGTTCAAAGCACCGGAAAGAAAGCCGAAATGTGGCCATACGTACCCTATAATCTTGTTGCTTACCCTTACGCCCCTCAAGCATACGACAAAAAAGCCCCTTCGGGCTATGTTAAGAACGTCCCTCAAGCGTTTTATAGTCCTAATACTCACACTCAGACAGAGATGTTTTCCGACATGTTCAGTGATGAGAATCCAAACGCATGTTTGATTATGTGATTAATCACACTCTTTATTAAAAGTTTTGAGTTAGATATGATCATGCATATGTATGTTATCGTAACGAGTTTTTGGTTTTGTATTTTTGTAATCCTAGGGTAAGTATAACTCTGTCTTGTAATTTATGGTTATAATGTTCAATATGTTTTAATATTTATAAATAGCGCACTTCTAGAGAGTTTTTTTTTTTTTCCTTCTAATGTTAGATCACGTTATTGTGTAATTAAAACCAAGTGCATGGCCATGGCGGATTGATAGTTAGAATCAGTTAACCAAAATTCAGTCTTCTTAAATTTATGGTCAGGAAAGTCTAACTTTAACCCGGATACATTAAACCATGATAACCCTTGTAAATTTATAGGTTGGCGAGTCAAAGAAGTAAACGGGTCAAAACTAGGTTGACGGTTCATAAATAAATAAATGAACCCAAATACAATGCTAAGTTGCTAATCATGAGGAACTGAAACAGAGATTCAAATATATTTTAGAAGGTGTATAAGGGATCATATAATATTTACATTCTTTTTAAAAAAAAATTATAAAATTAAACATGTTAGTGAGTTGAATAGTTTATACATATGCCAGCCCGCACCCAACCTAGTTATGGGTTGGAGATATGGACCTATTTTTTTACCCGGGTTCATTTAGACTCAACCTAAACCTGATTATATTCGTATCGAGTTTCGGGTTGTGTCGAGAATTGGCATCTCTAATATATAGGTGATGATTTTTACAGCATATTTTTTAATATATGTACCACAACAATTGCTTTATATATTTTTACATTCTATATAATTACATGTACAATATGATATAGACGTTAAAGATGTGGTGTATAAATTAATTCCCTTTTAACAAATATGTGGTAGGGAGGCCCAACTATCACTTGAGTATGAGATGTATGATTCTAGGCAAATCCACAACCACATAAAAATGTCGTAAAGACCGATGGGTCTTGTCATTCATTTATTGAATATTCAAGTGTGGCACTTGGAGCTCAGGTGTCCATCAGGGTGAGAGTCTTTGAACCCACCATGGTTAACACACCCCTATAATTGGGGGTCGAAATGATGTGTTTTTGTTTCTATATGCTGTGCAATAAATCGTAAATGCAAATCGAAAAGAGGAGAATATAATGCAATGATTCATGTCGTTTCATTCATTTAAGTAAATGTTTAGACAAAAACCCAATCTGGAAGAAGTTTCGCAATGAAATTTTGATAAGTAATGATAATGGCCAAACTTTTATCTTAATATATGTAACTTAATAGTTTGGTGATCATTTCTAAACTTTACCCTGACTATCCATTAAATGTTTAATTAGGGAAAACATCGAATTCATTCATGACTTATAAAAAAACATTTTAGTCATCACTAGGTTATCACCCACATGATTCATCAAACTAAAAAACAGTATAATTCATCCTAAATTTGGAGCTTGTATCTCTTTATATTCACATTAGATTTTGCAATTTGTCTTAATTTTTTTGGGCCCATTAATTAGGTTCCAATCAATTCAATTTTGGATGTCCACCCAACTCCCCAAGTTACAAATAGTGCCAGATTATATAAGCAATTTTGTCATAAACTGTAATATTCAGAACTGCTGAAACTATTGAACTTGGGTAAGTACTGAATACATTAAATTGGATCTAAAGTAACCATATACATAAAATGAAATTGAATTGAATTTCCAGTAAACATACGACAATGATATCAATCCCCATAGCCAGGTATCAGGGAGGTAGGACATATGCATCTATGGTACAGAGACTACTTCTTGAAAGACTTTTTGAAAAATGTGTTCTGGAAAGAAAAAATAAAACAAAAGTAGAATTAAAATAATAAGTTTGAGCGTTACTTGAAGATATATGGGTATGTAATCGCTCAAACGCACAAAAACAATATAGATGCAAACAATAAACTTATAAAAAAAGAAAGAACAGATTTCTATGTGGCTAACTTGATCGATGTGATCGAGCTATGTATATTATCAATCATGGTCATCGATATAGGCTTCCAAATTTCACAAACTTCGTATATAGGTGTCAAGTTAAGGTAAATCTCGTAAAAACGATCGTTACTTAAGGAAACTTGTAAACATCGTGTATTCTCCAAGTTAGAAAGCAATATGAATCCAAGGCTTGTAACATAATAGTATAGATGTTTGGTGTTACTGCTGGCCTAAGGTTATGTGTTCAAGTTTTGCTACGAATAAAACTGGAGTAAACTTAGGAAGTGTTAAAAAAAGCAAGCAATATGACCCTAAACTTTTATTTAAAAAAAAGAGCAAGCAATATACTTTTACCCGGAGTGGCTAATAATCGAGGCACTAAATTGGGCTCCCTAGTTCAGACTTAGTAAATATACTGTATATGGCATTACTCTAATGGAATAATATCAAAAAGTAAATGGGCCATGAGTACCAAGCCCAAACGATTTTGTAACTGAAGAATAGCCGACTTTGGATCACTATAATTCCATAAGACCCGTACATATATGGAAGAAAAAAAAAAATTATATCCTCATAAAAGAAATTGTAATGAAGACTTAAATTAATTCACATAACTTTTACTTGTGTAGATTCATGAAATTATCTTACTCTTTTATAATATGTTTAGGACTACTAAATATATAATTACTTAAATTTAACTTAAACTTATTTCTACTTTTAGTAACATCTTAAACACCACAAAAATAAAAAAATATTGCTTACATGATTCGAACACAAGACCTTTTGTGAGTACTGACTGTGTGTTAACCAGTTGATCTAAATGACACTTTGTTTAATCCCAAATAAACAGACAACGTAACACTGCAAAACGTCGAAATTGTCCCATGTTTTATTTTGGATACAATTTAATATGTATTCTAGAAGGTCTTACCAATCATCTTATTCAACACTTATTGAAGGTAATGTCTTGACTATTGTAAAAAAAAAACTCTACAATTTAGTTACGGGTACCCGTCGCCGCATTGCGCGTGTACCCTGCTAGTATTACTAAACGTCCATTATAAGAACTCCAGAACGATTATTACGGAGTAATAGTATATGGTACGGGTGAGGACTTGGGCAAAATAATCAAACCGATGTAAACCAACCGAAACCGAAAACATGTAATTAGTTCGGTTTTCGATATTAAAAATTAATCATTGTCGATTTCGGTTTAGATAACTAATTGTTGAACTTTTACAATATTTATAGTTTTTATAGTATATTAGAAGTTTTTATAGCTCAGACATGTATACATTATATGAAAAACAGCTAGTTCACTAGATATAAGATGATAACAAACACAAACCACATATAGTTTCTAACTATTCATATAAGAGCAGTCGGTATGTTAGCATTGTTCGGTATCTTAGCATTGCTATAGTAATGTTATAGACATTGTTGCTCAATAACATTAACTCCAAATTCACCATTGTATGATGTAATACAAATTTCATTAAATAAATACAATACAATAACGAAAGAAACGAATACAGTTATAAAATGTAAAAGAAAGAAGTAGAAAAAGAGTTGGTTGAGTCTCGTGATTTAACACCAGATACCAAATGCTCTGAGGATCAAAGACATACAATTATGAGCCGAGTTCAGGCATAATTTGGTATTTACATGCGGGACAACCTCCCAACACAATATTACTTATATCAATGCCTAATTTAAGAATCGATATCTCATTCACACAACTTCACTTATGGACCTACATTAGCCCGTTACGTAGATCCAACAAATGAGAATGCAAAGCTACCAACCATTAATTATATAAACCAATGGGCCCAAAGTAATTTATCACAATATTTTCGAACAACCATCTCTCATATAACATTGTTATAGCTTTCATTTGGTACCTACAAATTAAAAACATCATCAACCAATCATAATTTATAAATAATATAAGAAAACAGAAAATCAATGGCATGTCGTTATAGAGATGGCGGAGCAGCTGTATTGCCACTATAGTGACACCCAAGGTATGCTCACGACACCTATAACACCAATTCTAAGGATGACATACAATTATGACATGATTTCATGCTACATAAATTGGTGTTCCTCATGAAAATGCTCTGGAGTCTTCCACGTCCTTATAAATATAGTTGATGAATTTAACAAATTTTATTTGAAGTTTTTTTTATAAAATTAGTAGATTGGCCTCTTGTTTTTTTATAGAAACCATTGTATCCTTAATAGTATGTCTCTAATTCACAAAACCGTTGGAGATATGTGTAACATTTGCATACAAACCACACAAATTTTTAGCTTCAAAAACCAACTATAATGAGATTTATATACAGTGAGTTTATTCATACGAAACAAATAATCGTTTCATCATAAAAAATGATAAAGCAAAACAGTGTTTATAATATATTAATCAAAGTTTTAAATGACAACTATTGTTGCATTTTGATACATTATTTTTTATGTACAGATGACCTCTAATGAATATTGTTATCATGAAATCGAGCTTACATTGTTTACTTTTTTTTAATAATTATAGTACCAATTGATGGAGAAAAACCAAAAAAGGAATTTAAAAAGTATATTGATAATATAAGGTATTTTAATCTAGAAAAAAATGAAATAAACGTTGACTCTAAACTACATGGTAATTAACTAGAAAACAAAAATATAATACTATAAAATCTGAAGAAAATGAAATATCATACGAATAAAATTTACTTTTAATAAATTTTCTGCACCTTTTGATTTATTTTTTTCCTTTTTAATATTTGTTGCTTTGGGACTTGTATAAAGGATAATGGGGGTGACAGTTAATGTAATGATGACGATGGTTGAAAAATGAGAGGTCGTTCAAATGTAAAAGAAAAGTGAAACAACTCATGATGTACCCAACCCTTCTTCTCTTCCTCTTTGCAGAGACTCCTTTTGCTTTTCTTTCTTTTGTCTTTATATGCATTTTTTAATACTTATGTATTTGATTAATACAAATATCAATATGCATACATATTAAAGTATGAGTAAATTACACTTATACCCCTTCCGTTTCATTTTTATTATCCACCTTACTATTTTAGTTTGTTCCAAAATAACTGTAAATTTTGAATTACAACCAATCATATGAGTTATAAGTGGGTAAATATGAGATTTTATTGCTGAGCAGTGGAATAATTGCATTTACTTTAAAACTGTGTGCATTTTGTCTAGTGGACAATAAATTTGGGACGTAGGGAGTATCACTAATTATAACCTCGGTGTTTGAACTTTATTTATTACACTGGACGTTTTTGGTGTGTACAACTTTTTATGACCAAGGTCCCTGTCGCCCTTATATTTTTTAAATATCCAAAATACCCTTTTAATATTTTGTAATGAAGTGAAGATGAAGAATTGTGAATGTAATAAGTGATATACCACATGTACCATCGGTAAAATTTACTCTATTAATTATTTTTTTTTCTCTCTTTTATGTTAGGTCACAACAACCCTGGATTACTTATATAATTGATATTATAATTAGACTTAAGATAATTAAAGTGATGAACACAATATTAGAGTCAAATGTGTAATTCCACTAAGTGTGGTATGCTGCGGAATAGCAATACCACTGATCAATTACAAAAGATATATTCGTGTAAAGTAAATTGGTAAGTACTTCTTTGCAAGGTGATCTCTATTTATATTGATATAGAGATCTTACATAATGTGCAAAGAAGTAACCGAAGGACTAGTCAAGGAAAATGAATAAGATCAATGGATTTGATCTTAGTCAGTTACATGTGAAAATGTAACTCAGTCCTTCTACTCAGTATTAGATTTCCAATGCTGAGTACTGATATTGAGTGGCCAATACTGCCCACTCAGTATCACTCCTAAACTTAGCAAATATTTTCTACAAACTATTCTAACTAGTCTAGGATGTCTTGTTATCTTAAGATCCTAAGGGGTCAGACTTTTTGCCCTAACAATCTCCCCCTATCTAATGATAACAAAACAATTACAAAGAGAATTAATTAATAAACAAAAAATTAGGCAGCAGAGTCTTCTTCTTCAACTTCTGTTGATAGATTCAAACTCATAGAAACCCTCTTGTTTGATGTAGATGAAATCTTCTCTTTTCTTCAGTTCATCCTGCCTATTGTTGAGCACATCAACAATTTTCTTCCTGAACCAAGAATCCTCCTTCTTGGTTATCATCCACTTCAGACCCACAAGATGACTGATAGGGGCTTTTGGTAAATCTGCTTCAGTGATAAAGCATTCCCTATCTTCTTGGTCAGTATACATATATCCAGAGGTTGGATATATGGTGCTCTTTTGATCCTGGAAAACAAGGTTAGGAGGTACTGGGTATGAATTGAAAATCCTGAAAGTGTCAAGACACTCAGGTTTGTTGTTCTTGACAGCCTCAGTCATCACACTGAGTGCTCTGTGATCTGCCTGATATAGTATTCCTTTTTCAAAGCATACTGAAGCAACAACCCAGATTTCATCCATCATTACTTGGGCTTCAGAGGATCTTGATGGAAACTCCTTTATCAATCTGGCAATCGTCACCCAGTCTTGGAGTCCCATGTTCTGGATATCATGAGGAAAGATCTTCATGGAAGGACTGACTGGTCCAGTGCAGACAACAACTATGTGTAGGAAAACCTTGTAGTATTCACATGGCGGAACTTGAATACCACATTACTGGATCTCTACTACACAATGAGATCACGAGAAGAAGGAGATGATGAACATTACCTTTTGATTGCTAATGAATTGATCCACCTCTACTGCACCACCTGGACACGCTGCAAGACCGTGTTGTACCAACAAAGTAACACACTAGAACTCGTGTGTGTGTTTGTGTTTGTGTTCGGTCGAACTCGAACCCGAAACCCCTTGGGGTTCTTCGGCCGTCGACGAGGGAGATGAGAGGGAGAGATTAGGGTTTAGGTGATGTAAAAGTGTGTAACCCTTAAACCTTAACCTTAAGCCTTTATTTATAAGGGCTTAAGTTACAGTTTAGTCCTTGGAGTTTAATTATGATTAATCTCATAATTAAACTTCCTATTAACACTTTAAACCCCTAGACTTTTACTAGTTAATTAATTAACTATTAATTAACTGTCCGTTAAATACTTAACCTAATATTTAAACATCCTGGCAAATAATAATTAACTTATTATTATTTATTCTCTTCTTTAGAATTAACTTAACTAGTTAATTATTCAACACAACTTACTTTATCCGGTTATTCATTATTGGGTGTGTAGCGATGTAACCCTTTAGTGTCTTAAAACATTGGACACGGTGACACGTGTACTTATCTATGCTCTTAAATCCTTCAGACTCCCACTTGTGCAAGTTAAGAAACACTTTCTGATCATCGTTGGCCTAAAGCGGTCCCTAGCAAGACATTTAGGATAACCAGGTTATACGAACTCTTACATCCAGAGATAATATTCATAAAATGAATAACACTAACAGATTTTCCTTTCGCATCATGATATTTCTTAATTTGAGTAATAGACATGGAGCAGGGATCTAGTTCTATATACTCGAATTTTCTCGACTCTGATTAAAGGAAGGTGCAAATTCCATCTTAACATTTGCGTTATCTTGGCCACGACATCGCTGTCTTAGTCAAGTTCCTTATGATCACCCTTTCACGGTGCGACGTTAGATAAATGCTAAATATCAGAAGTCATAGTGTCTCAAACCAAAACGTCTCAGGTCAGAGGACATCTACTTGAAATTACTCATGCTTGGGCTCCATGAAGTAATCTCGATCTTTTGGTCACGTCTAATGTTTAGCAAACTCTGTAAACATCTATGAATATTTATTTTAATAACCCTTGTTTCTCTATTCAATAACTATGAATAGATAAATATTCATAATGGTATTAACTCTTGAATCTAGCTCCCACTGAATTCAAGCAACCACAGACAATTTAGATACTCAAAAACTTTGTGTATCAAGGATAGGTTTAAAACATGTTAAGAATAGACAATGTGAAAATACTACGTAAAACCTCCTATTTCAATCCCACGAAACGTTATTACATAATGTATCGATTTCAAACATGTCTATGATTCTAATAAAAAATTACTAGTTACCAATATTTAGGTACTGCATGCCTATAGCGTGCGCATGTTTTTCACGCTTTGGTCCAACTAGTGGTTTTGTCAACGGGTCAGAAACGTTGTCATCCGTTGCTATTTTCTTGATTATAATATCACCCTCTCTAACATACTCACGTATGAGGTGATATTTCCTGCGTACATGCCTGGTCTTTTGATGCTCTCTTGGCTCAACAGCTTGCGCTATTGCTCCACTGTTATCATAGAATATTTCGATGGGTCTAGAGATACTGGAAATAACTCTAAGATCCTTGATAAAATTCTTAAGCCACATGGCTTCTTTCCCAGCATCATTTGCGGCAATGTACTCAGCCTCTGTAGTCGAATCTGCTATCGTATCTTGTTTCTGACTCTTCCAAGATATAGCTCCTCCGTTTAGTGTGAAGACAAATCCCGATTGAGATTTGTAATCGTCTCTGTCGGTTTGGAAGCTTGCATCTGTGTAACCAGTTACACGTAATTCTTCCAACGAACCTCCAAAAACCAAGAACATTTCTTTCGTCCTTCTCAAATACTTGAGAATGTTTTTGACAGCCACCCAATGGGGTTCACCAGGATTCTTTTAATATCTGCTTGTGAGAATTATGGAGTAAGCAATATCGGGCCTAGTACATAAAATGACATACATGATTGATCCAATTGCCGAAGCATATGGTACCAAACTCATCCTAGCTATTTCCTTGCTAGATGTAGGACTCTGAGCTTTGCTCAGTGTAATGCCATGTGTCATTGGAATGAGTCCTCTCTTTGAATCACTCATACTGAATCTCTTCAGTACTTTGTCAATGTATGTACTTTGAATAAGTCCAATAAGCCGCCTAGATCTATCTCTATAGATCTTTATACCCAGTATAAATGCGGCTTCTCCCAAGTCCTTCATTTGGAAACATTTACCTAACCAGGATTTTACTCCTTGTAACGCTGGTATATCGTTTCCTATAAGCAGTATGTCATCAACATACAAGACTAGGAAGATTACTATGCTCCCACTGAATTTTGTGTAGACACACGCCTCGAACTCACTCTTGACAAAACCAAATTCTTTGATTCTTTGGTCAAAGTGTAAGTTCCAACTTCTAGATGCTTGCTTCAATCCATAAATGGATTTTAGCAATTTGCATACTTTATCAGGATTCTTTGGATCTGTAAAACCATCCGGTTGTATCATGAATACGTCCTCATTCAACTCCCCGTTAAGGAAGACGGTTTTAACATCCATTTGCCATATCTCATAGTCGTAATATGCTGATATGGCCATAAGAATTCTGATAGACTTAAGCATGGCGACTGGAGAGTAGGTTTCAGAATAATCCACACCATGTGTTTGCGTGAAACCCTTCGCGACAAGTCGTGCTTCGTAAGTATGCACTTTTCCATCCATGTCAGTTTTCTTCTTGAAAACCCACTTGCATCCAACAACACGTGACTGTGGTGGCATGTCCGATAACACCCAAACTTGGATGTCATGCATGGATTGCATCTCTGCTTGCATAGCCTCGAGCCATCTTTCAGACTCTATGCCGTCAGCAGCTTCGCTGTCGGTTAATGGTTCTAGTAGACTTCCTTCATCTTCATCGATCATGAATCCATGATACCTATATGGTTCTTGGCGTGGTCTACTGGACCTACGCGGATTGCGTGTCTCTTCTTCATCAACCGGTGGGTCTGGTTGGGAATCAACAATTCTTTGTTGAACTACTGGTTCGACTGAAGTCGTCGGTGGATCTTCATTCTCTTCAATTTATTGAAGCTCTGTTTCTTTCCTTGGAGTTTCAGTTCCTAGAAACTTCTCCTCCAAGAAGACACCTTTCCGAGCAACAAAAACTTTGTTGTCTTCTTGATGATAGAAATAGTATCCTAAGGTTTCCCTTGGATATCCAACGAAGATACACTTGTCTGACTTGGGGTTTAGTTTGTCTGTGAAGTTACGTCTAACGTACGCTTCACTATAGGAAAACCTTGTAGTATTCACATGGCGGAACTTGAATACCACATTACTGGATCTCTACTAGACAATGAGATCACGAGAAGAAAGAGATGATGAACATTACCTTTAGATTGCTAAAGAAGTGATCCACCTCTACTGCACCACCTGAACACGCTGCAAGACCGCGATGTACCAACAAATCAATACCCAAGGACTTGTGTGTGTGGCTTCGGTCGAACAAGCAAACCCGAAATCCTCTTGGGGTTTTCGGCCGTCGAACACGAGAGAGGAGAGGGAGGAGAGATTAGGGTTTGAGTAATGTGAATGTGTAACCCTTAAGCCTTAGACATGCCCTCCTATTTATAGGTTTAGGCCTTGCACTTAGGCCCTTAGAGTTTAACTAGAAGATTAATGAAACTTAAACTTCTATTGTTACTTTTAACCCTTGGGCTTATACTTGTTAATTAATTAACTATTAATTAAATGTCCGTTAAATACTTAACCTAATATTTAACCATCCTCACAAATAATAATTAACTTATTATTATTTATTCTCTTCTTTATAATTAACTTAACTATCTAATTATTCCACACAACTTACTTTATTCGGTTGTCCATTATTGGGTGTGTAGTGGTGTGACCCTTTAGTGTCTTATAACATTGGACACGGTGACACGTTTACTTATCTGTGCAAATAAATCCTTCAGACTCCCACTTGTGCAAGTTAAGAAATACTTTCTGATCATCGTTGGCCTAAAGCGGTACCTAGCCAGACATTTAGGATAACCAGGTCATAAGAACTCTTACACCCAGAGATAATATTCACAAAATGAATAACACTAACATATTTTCCTTTCGCATCATGATATTCCTTAATTTGAGTAATAGACATGGAGCAGGGATCTTGTTCTATATACTCGAATTTTCTCGACTCTGATTTCGACTTTCTGCAGTAAGGGATTACCGAATGATCTAATCATTCTCCGAACGCGGCCACGCATTTCATTAGTCTTAATCGTCGAGCGGCCATGAAATATCTCTTCTAGTTAAAGAAGGTGCAAATTCCATCTTGACATTTGCGTTATCTTGCCCACGACTTCCGCTGTCTTAGTCAAGTTCCTTATGATCACCCTTTTACGGTGTGACGTTAGATAAATGCTAAAGATCAGAAGTCATCGTGTCTCAAACCAAAACGTCTCAGGTCAGAGGACATCTACTGGAAATTACTCATGCTTAGGTTCCATGAAGTAATCTCGATCTTTTGGTCACGTCTAATGTTTAGCAAACTCAGTAAACATCTATGAATATTTATTTTAACAACACTTGTTTCTCTATTCAATAACTATGAAATGGATAAATATTCATAATGGTATTAACTCTTGAATCTAGCTCCCACTAAATTCAAGCAACCACAGACAATTTAGATACTCAAAAACTTTGTGTATCAAGGATAGGTTTAAAACATGTTAAGAATAGATAATGTGAAAATATTACGTAAAACCTCATATTTCAATCCCACGAATGTTATTACATAATGTATCGATTTCAAACATGTCTATTATTCTAATAAAAAATACTAGCTACCAATATTTAGGTACTGCATGCCTATAGCTGCGCATGTTTCGCATGCTTTTGGTCCAGCTAGTGGTTTTGTCAATGGGTCAGCGACGTTGTCATCCGTTGGTATTTTCTTAATTATAATTTCACCCTCTCCAACATACTCGCGTATGAGGTGATATTTCCTGCGTACATGCCTGGTCTTTTGATGCTCTCTTGGTTCAACAGGTTGCGCTATTGCCCCACTGTTATCACAGAATATTTCGATGGGTCTAGAGATACTGGCAATAACTCTAAGATCCTCGATAAAATTCTTAAGCCTCATGGCTTCTTTTGCAGCATCATTTGCGGCAATGTACTCAGCCTCTGTAGTCGAATCTGCAATTGTATCTTGGTTCTGACTCTTCCAAGATATAGCTCCTCCGTTTAGTGTGAAGACAAATCCCGATTGAGATTTGTAATCGTCTCTGTCGGTTTGGAAGCTTGCATCTGTGTAACCAGTTACACGCAATTCTTCCAACGAACCTCCAAAAACCAAGAACATTTCTTTCGTCCTTCTCAAATACTTGAGAATGTTTTTGACAGCCACCCAATGGGGTTCACCAGGATTCTTTTAATATCTGCTTGTGAGAATTATGGAGTAAGCAATATCGGGCCTAGTACATAAAATGACATACATGATTGATCCAATTGCCGAAGCATATGGTACCAAACTCATCCTAGCTATTTCCTTGCTAGATGTGGGACTCTGAGATTTGCTCAGTGTAATGCCATGTGTCATTGGAATGAGTCCTCTCTTTGAATCACTCATACTGAATCTCTTCAGTACTTTGTCAATGTATGTACTTTGAATAAGTCCAATAAGCCGCCTAGATATATCTCTATAGATCTTTATACCCAGTATAAATGCGGCTTCTCCCAAGTCCTTCATTTGGAAACATTTACCTAACCAGGATTTTACTCCTTGTAACGCTGGTATATCGTTTCCTATAAGCAGTATGTCATCAACATACAAGACTAGGAAGATTACTATGCTCCCACAGAATTTTGTGTAGACACACGCCTCGAACTCACTCTTGACAAAACCAAATTCTTTGATTCTTTGGTCAAAGTGTAAGTTCCAACTTCTAGATGCTTGCTTCAATCCATAAATGGATTTTAGCAATTTGCATACTTTATCAGGATTCTTTGGATCTGTAAAACCATCCGGTTGTATCATGAATACATCCTCATTCAACTCCCCGTTAAGGAAGACGGTTTTAACATCCATTTACCATATCTCATAGTCGTAATATGCTGATATGGCCATAAGAATTCTGATAGACTTAAGCATGGCGACTGGCGAGTAGGTTTCAGAATAATCCACACCATGTGTTTGCGTGAAACCCTTCGCGACAAGTCGTGCTTCGTAAGTATGCACTTTTCCATCCATGTCAGTTTTCTTCTTGAAAACCCACTTGCATCCAACAACACGTGACTGTGGTGGCATGTCTGATAACACCCAAACTTGGATGTCATACATGGATTGCATCTCTGCTTGCATAGCCTCAAGCCATCTTTCAGACTCTATGCCGTCAGCAGCTTCGCTGTAGGTTAATGGTTCTAGTAGACTTCCTTCATCTTCATCGATCATGAATCCATGATACCTATATGGTTCTTGGCGTGGTCTACTGGACCTACGCGGATTGCGTGTCTCTTCTTCATCAACCGGTGGGTCTGGTTGGGAATCAACAATTCTTTGTTGAACTACTGGTTCGACTGAAGTCGTCGGTGGATCTTCATTCTCTTCAATTATTGAAGCTCTGTTTCTTTCCTTGGAGTTTCAGTTCCTAGAAACTTCTCCTCCAAGAAGACACCTTTCCGAGCAACAAAAACTTTGTTGTCTTCTTGATGATAGAAATAGTATCCTAAGGTTTCCCTTGGATATCCAACGAAGATACACTTGTCTGACTTGGGGTTTAGTTTGTCTGTGAAGTTACGTCTAACATACGCTTCACTATAGGAAAACCTTGTAGTATTCACATGGCGGAACTTGAATACCACATTACTGGATCTCTACTAGACAATGAGATCACGAGAAGAAAGAGATGATGAACATTACCTTTAGATTGCTAAAGAAGTGATCCACCTCTACTGCACCACCTGAACACGCTGCAAGACCGCGTTGTACCAACAAATCAATACCCAAGGACTTGTGTGTGTGTGGCTTCGGTCGAACAAGCAAACCCGAAACCCTCTTGGGGTTTTCGGCCGTCGAACACGAGAGAGGAGAGGGAGGAGAGATTAGGGTTTGAGTAATGTGAAAGTGTAACCCTTAAGCCTTAGACATGCCCTCCTATTTATAGGTTTAGGCCTTGCACTTAGGCCCTTAGAGTTTAACTAGAAGATTAATGAAACTTAAACTTCTATTGTTACTTTTAACCCTTGGGCTTATAGTTGTTAATTAATTAACTATTAATTAAATGTCCGTTAAATACTTAACCTAATATTTAACCATCCTCACAAATAATAATTAACTTATTATTATTTATTCTCTTCTTTATAATTAACTTAACTAGCTAATTATTCCACACAACTTACTTTATTCGGTTGTCCATTATTGGGTGTGTAGTGGTGTGACCCTTTAGTGTCTTATAACATTGGACACGGTGACACGTGTACTTATCTGTGCAAATAAATCCTTCAGACTCCCACTTGTGCAAGTTAAGAAATACTTTCTGATCATCGTTGGCCTAAAGCGGTACCTAGCCAGACATTTAGGATAACCAGGTCATAAGAACTCTTACATCCAGAGATAATATTCACAAAATGAATAACACTAACATATTTTCCTTTCGCATCATGATATTCCTTAATTTGAGTAATAGACATGGAGCAGGGATCTTGTTCTATATACTCGAATTTTCTCGACTCTGATTTCGACTTTCTGCAGTAACGGATTACCGAATGATCTAATCATTCTCCGAACGCGGCCACGCATTTCATTAGTCTTAATCGTCGAGCGGCCATGAAATATCTCTTCTAGTTAAAGAAGGTGCAAATTCAATCTTGACATTTGCGTTATCTTGCCCACGACTTCCGCTGTCTTAGTCAAGTTCCTTATGATCACCCTTTTACGGTGTGACGTTAGATAAATGCTAAAGATCAGAAGTCATCGTGTCTCAAACCAAAACGTCTCAGGTCAGAGGACATCTACTGGAAATTACTCATGCTTAGGCTCCATGAAGTAATCTCGATCTTTTGGTCACGTCTAATGTTTAGCAAACTCAGTAAACATCTATGAATATTTATTTTAACAACACTTGTTTCTCTATTCAATAACTATGAAATGGATAAATATTCATAATGGTATTAACTCTTGAATCTAGCTCCCACTAAATTCAAGCAACCACAGACAATTTAGATACTCAAAAACTTTGTGTATCAAGGATAGGTTTAAAACATGTTAAGAATAGATAATGTGAAAATATTACGTAAAACCTCATATTTCAATCCCACGAAATGTTATTACATAATGTATCGATTTCAAACATGTCTATTATTCTAATAAAAAATACTAGCTACCAATATTTAGGTACTGCATGCCTATAGCTGCGCATGTTTCGCATGCTTTTGGTCCGGCTAGTGGTTTTGTCAATGGGTCAGCGACGTTGTCATCCGTTGGTATTTTCTTAATTATAATTTCACCCTCTCCAACACACTCGCGTATGAGGTGATATTTCCTGCGTACATGCCTGATCTTTTGATGCTCTCTTGGTTCAACAGGTTGCGCTATTGCCCCACTGTTATCACAGAATATTTCGATGGGTCTAGAGATACTGGAAATAACTCTAAGATCCTCGATAAAATTCTTAAGCCTCATGGCTTCTTTTCCAGCATCATTTGCGGCAATGTACTCAGCCTCTGTATTCGAATCTGCTATTGTATCTTAGTTCTGACTTTTCCAAGATATAGCTCCTCCGTTTAGCGTGAAGACAAATCCCATTTGAGATTTGTAAACGTCTCTGTCGGTTTGGAAGCTTGCATCTATGTAACCAGTTACACGCAATTCTTCCAACGGACCTCCAAAAACCAAGATCATTTCTTTCGTCCTTCTCAAATACTTGAGAATGTTCTTGACAGCCACCCAATGGGGTTCAACAGGGTTCTTTTGATATCTGCTCGTGAGACTTATGGAGTAAGCAATATCGGGCCTAGTACATAAAATGACATACATGATTGATCCAATTGCCGAAGCATATGCTACCAAACTCATCCTAGCTATTTCCTTACTAGATGTGGGACTCTGAGCTTTGCTCAGTGTAATGCCATGTGTCATTGGAATGAGTCCTCTCTTGGAATCACTCATACTGAATCTCTTCAGTACTTTGTCAATGTATGTACTTTGACTAAGTCCAATAAGCCGCCTAGATCTATCTCTATAGATCTTTATACCCAGTATAAATGCGGCTTCTCCCAAGTCCTTCATCTGGAAACATTTACCTAACCATGACTTTACTCCTTGTAATGCTGGTATATCATTTCCTATAAGCCGTATGTCATCAACATACAAGACTAGGAAGATTACTATGCTCCCGCTGAATTTTGTGTAGACACACGCCTCGAACTCACTCTTGACAAAACCAAATTCTTTGATTCTTTTGTCAAAGTGTAAGTTCCAACTTCTAGATGCTTGCTTCAATCCATAAATGGATTTTAGCAATTTACATACTTTATCAGGATTCTTTGGATCAGTAAAACCATCCGATTGTATCATGAATACGTCCTCATTCAACTGCCCATTAAGGAAGGAGGTTTTAACATCCATTTGCCATATCTCATAGTCGTAATATGCTGATATGGCCATAAGAATTCTAATAGACTTAAGCATTGCGACTGGCGAGTAGGTCACAGCATAACCCACACCATGTGTTTGCGTGAAACCCTTTGCGACAAGTTGTGCTTTGTAAGTATGCACTTTCCCATCCATGTCGGTTTTCTTCTTGAAAACCCACTTGCATCCAACAACACGTGACTGTGGTGGAAAGTCTGATAACACCCTAACTTGGTTGTCATACATGGATTGCATCTCTGCTTGTATAGCCTCGAGCCATCTTTCAGACTCTACGCCGTTAGCAGCCTCGCTGTAGGTTAATGGTTCTAGTAGACTTCCATCATCTTCATCGATCATGAACCCAAGATACCTATCTGGTTCTTGGCGTGGTCTACTGGACCTACGCAGATTGCGTCTCTTCTTCCTCAACCAGTGGGTCTGGTTGGGAATCAACAAATCTTTGTCGAACTACTGGTTCGACTGAAGTCGTCGGTGGATCTTCGTTCTCTTCAATTTATTGAAGCTCTATTTCTTTTCTTGGAGTTTCAGTTCCTAGAAACTTCTCCTCCAAGAAGACACCTTTCCGAGCAACAAAGACTTTGTTGTCTTCTTGATGATAGAAATAGTATCCTAAGGTTTCCCTTGGATATCCAACGAAGATACACTTGTCTGACTTGGGGTCTAGTTTGTATGTGAAGTTATGTCTAACGTACGCTTTACAACCCTAAATTTTGAGAAAAGATAATTTAGGCTTTCTCCCCGTCCAGTGCTCGAACGGAGTCTTTTCTACTAACTTGGTCGGAACCCTATTCAGTGTGAATGCTGCAGTCTCGAGTGCATGTCCCCGAAATGATAGTGGTAATGGGGCGCGACACATCATTGAACGTACCATGTCTAACTAGGTGCGATTCCTCCTCTCTGATACGCCATTCATTTGAGGCGTATACGGAGGTGTGAGTTGTGAAACAATCCCACATTCCTTCAAATGATCTTCGAACTCTCTGCTCAAATATTCGCCTCCTTGGTTAGACCGAAGTGACTCATTTTCTTGCCTAGTTGGTTCTCTACTTCCCTCTGATATTCTTTGAACTTGTCAAAGCTCTCAGACTTTAGTCTCATAAGAAAGACATAACCATACCTACTGAAGTCGTCAGTAAAGGTAATGAAGTAGCGGTATCCTCCTATGGCTTCTGGAGTAAAGGGTCCACACACATATGTGTGTATAATCCCCAACAACTCGCCTGCCCTTTCATTGTAGTGGTTGAAAGGGTCTTTTGTCATCTTATCATATAAACAAGCTTCACATATTGCATATGATTCCAAATCAAATGGCTCTAGAATTCCATCATCGTGGAACTTCTTAATGCGAGTCTCATTTATATGACCTAAACGACAATGCCAAAGATAAGTTTGATTCAAGTTACTCTTGGATCTTTTACTTATATGATAAACGTCTCGTTCTATGTTATTTAGATTTAACGTGTATAGACCATTATGAGAATTTGCGTTAAAATATAAAATATCATCTTTTAAACACGAAATTGTTTTTCCATAAAACTCATAATAAAAACCGCTGTCTATAAGTAAATAAAAAGAAATAACATTTTTAATAAGTCTAGGAACATAATAACAATCTTTAAGTTCCAAGAGTCTTCCTGAAGGCAACTTGAGAAGATATGTTCCTACAGCTTCAGCTCCAACCTTGGAACCTTCACCTACTCGTAGTTCAACATCCCCTCGTCATAGCCTCATGTTCTTCTTAAATCCCTGCAAATGATTGCAAATGTGATGACCACATCCGGTATCCAATACCCAGGATTCACTAGAAGTAACGAGACAATCAATCATAAAGATACCTGAATCACTGACAAAGTCAGCGTCCAACAGCCCCACGTCAGATGTGTGTTCGCAAATATCCTTGCTCCCACAAGTTGGGCAACACAAATCAGCAAAGTCATTCAACCAATCATAGAACTCATCCTGCTGAATCTCAGGGAGAGATTCTTCCTCCAGCCTTTGTACATCGCGTATACACAAGAGACTCTCGTGTAGACCTGCAACACTCATACCAAAATTCCCGACTATACGTACTACCCTGTCCTGATAGTACTGAGTGAGAGATCCAAACAAGAACAAGACTTGTTCATGCTCATTTGATGTGCCAGTAACTAGGGTGTGACAATCCAGTAACCTCCTTATGTTGATAAGGTGGTCACTCAATGGTTGATCATCTTTCATTTTCGATGAAATGATTTCTTGTAAAATGAATTGCTTGCTAGCTTCAGTACTATCTTTAAACGTCTCCTCAAGATACTGGACAAACTCATAGCATGGTTTCTTACGTAGATTATCAGTAAGCTCTGATAATGAAGTAAGAATAAGAATCGACATAACTTGTGATTCATCTGCCAGATACTGATAATAAGCGTCAAGCTCATCATCATGGGCATTTTTCCCTGGTTGTCCCTTGGGCACCTCGTCTATCACGTACAGTAGATTCTGTGCTTTTAGGTAACTCCTAAAATGCACCCTCCAAACTTTGTAGTTTGGACCAGTAAGCTTCCATTTTCCAGTGATGAACTTTCGCGATTCGTTTGGTGAGTAAAACGGAATTTCTGAGAGTACAGACATCTATAAGAAAAACAAACAAACGGTTAGTAAGATTAGATAAATGAATAACTTCTAACATTATTACCTTTTAATAATAATAGTTAGACTAGGACCCATATTTCACGCCCTCTAATGCAAGGTTTGGGCACTTCCCATTAGAGCCACGCGATTTCTGGTAGGTATAGTAGCTATGACGATCGCCTCTTAGACTAGAAATGAATCCTAGATCCTCGGGATATCAAGTTGAACAACAAACTTGTACATGTTTTAATCCCTTTAGTGCATTTTGGGCCGGGACTCCTGATTATCACCAAAATAGATCGTACCACCTAAGACAGTGCAATGTCTTGCGCCGGGACTCCCGATTATCACAAGACCCTACGCACCCTAACACTCGCAATGATTTGAATCCACATCTAAGGTTCTTTCTCCTTACAATGTGAATATCGTTGAACAAGTGAGGTGTTCCATTAGGTGGATTGCACTCTGATCTAAGATTTTCTAAAAAGGATTTTCCTTTGTTCGAAAAAGTTAGCCAGTTTTTAATTACTTGGTTTTTATAAACTAACTGTTTATAAATTCCACTTTTTAAATTTTATCTTTATAAAGCTTGGTTTATAAACAAACTGTTTATTTTTCCATTATTAATTTTAAACTTGGTTTTCTAAACAAACTGTTTATAATCAGCATCTTATTAATTTATACATTGGTTTCTAAACAAACTGTTTATAATTACCATCTTATAATTAAATCTTGGTTTTCTAAACAAACTGCATATAATCACCACCTTATTATTTCATATTATAATAAATAAACGAAAAATAAATAATACTTGCAATTTTCAAAAAATTGCCATGCCATAACCTCAAAGACTTGGTTTTGTGTTTTTTGTATTTAAAATAAAACTTTATAAAATTTCCGAAAAAATAAAAAAAAATTCGAAAATTATAAAATAAACACAATATTACTTCTTTTGGGTTATGTCATTCTAATTAATTAAATAAACTGATAATTTAAATTACCAAACTGATAATTATAAAATTACCCATAAATCGGTTTCTTATTTCCTCCTCAATTTCATAATTATCTTGATTTAATAACTATTAAATCATTAGGTTTAATTAAAATGTTTAATATTAATTATTATTATTTAGACGAAAAAATTTAAATAATCTAGTCAACTAAAATACTTATAGATTAACTTTTAAACATAAAATCTTACATAATAACTTGTAGATTTTATTCCTTGACTTAGACCATATCTTGGACTAAAATCAAAAAGATATCTTGGTCTCCAAGAAACACCATCCAACCAAAACTCGGTGGATTCGGTTTTGGTCGACCATTCGGTCGTCGAACCGAGCTCCAACCGTGTCTCGGTTGGTTCGGTTTTGACTACCGTTATATATATATATATATATATATATATATATATATATATATATATATATATATATATATATATATATATATATATATATATATATATATATATATATATATATATATAAAATATTTTCGTTAATAATAATAATAATAAACAAATAAACCGTTAAACTTTTAAACGAAAAATTTAACATAACCTTTTCTTAATTTTGTCTTAAAACCCATTTATTCCAATTATTCAAAAACTTTGAACAATTTGCTTGGATTAAACATACTAGGTTTTATTTACTAAACAAAAGAAAGAAACCTAGTTCTTTTTATCTTGAAACCCATTCAACCCAATTATTCAAAACTTGAACAATTTTCTTGGATTAAATTTTCTAGGGTTCTTTCTAAAATAAAAAAAAAAACTTAATATAAGTATATATATGTATACGAAAATCGGAAAAAACAAGGAAGAAAAAGAAGCCTAATTTCTTTTTATCTAGAACCCTATTCAATCCAATGTTCATTCAAAACTTGAACAACACATACTTGGATTTTTCGAATTTTCTAGGGTTCTTTTCTAGATGAAAAAAAACTCAACCGAATCTCATTGAGATTAGTAGGGAGCTCTGATACCACTGTAGGAAAACCTTGTAATATTCACATAGCGGAACTTGAATACCACATTACTGGATCTCTACTAGACAATGAGATCACGAGAAGAAAGAGATGATCAACATTACCTTTAGATTGCTAAAGAAGTGATCCACCTCTACTGCACCACCTGAACACGCTGCAAGACCGTGTTGTACCAACAAAGCAATACACAATGACTTGTGTGTGTGTGGCTTCGGTCGAACAAGCAAACCCGAAACCCTTTTCGGGTTTTCGGCCGTCGAACACGAGAGAGGAGAGGGAGGAGAGATTAGGGTTTGAGTAATGTGAAAGTGTAACCCTTAAGCCTTAGACATGCCCTCCTATTTATAGGTTTAGGCCTTGCACTTAGGCCCTTAGAGTTTAACTAGAAGTTTAATGAAACTTAAACTTTTATTGTTACTTTTAACCCTTGGACTTATTCTTGTTAATTAATTAACTATTAATTAATTGTCCGTTAAATACTTAACCTAATATTTAACCATCCTCACAAATAATAATTAACTTATTATTATTATTATTTATTCTCTTCTTTATAATTACCTTAACTATCTAATTGTTCCACACAACTTACTTTATTCGGTTGTCCATTATTGGGTGTGTAGTGGTGTGACCATTTAGTGTCTTATAACATTGGACACGGTGACACGTGTACTTATTTGTGCACATAAATCCTTCATTCACAACCCCAAATCTTGAGAAAAGATAATTTAGGCTTTCTCCCCGTCCAGTGCTCGGACGGAGTCTTTTCTACTGACTTGGTCGGAACCCTATTCAGTGTGAATGTTGCAGTCTCGAGTGCATGTCCCCAAAATGATAGTGGTAGTGGGGCGCGACACATCATTGAACGTACCATGTCTAACAAGGTGCGATTCTTCCTTTCTGATATGCCATTCATCTGAGGTGTATACGGAGGCCTGAGTTGTGAAACAATCCCACATTCTTTCAAATAATCGTCGAACTCTTGGCTCAAATATTCGCCTCCTCGGTCAGACCGAAGTGACTTAACTTTCTTGCCTAGTTGGTTCTCTACTTCCCTCTGATATTCTTTGAACTTGTCAAAGCTTTCAGACTTTAATCTCATAAGAAAGACATAACCATATCTACTGAAGTCGTCAGTAAAGGTAATGAAGTAGCGGTATCCTCCTCTGGCTTCTGGAGTAAAGGGTCCACACACATCTGTGTGTATAATCCCTAACAACTCAATGCCCTTTCATTGTAGTGGTTGAATGGGTCTTTTGTCATCTTGCCAGATAAACAAGCTTCGCATATTGCATATGTTTCCAAATCAAATGGCTCTAAAATTCCATCATCGTGGAGCTACTTTATGCGAGTCTCGTTTATATGACCTAAAGACAATGCCAAAGATAAGTTTGATTCAAGTTATACTTGGATCTTTTACTTATATGATAGATGTCTCGTTCTATGTTATTTAAATTTAACGTGTATAGACCATTATGAGAATTTGCATTAAAATATAAAATATCATCTATTAAACATGAAATTGTTTTTCCATAAAACTCATATTAAAAACCACTGTCTATAAGTAAATCAAATGAAATAACATTTTTAATAAGTCTAGGAACATAATAACAATCTTTAAGTTCCAAAACTCTTCCTGAAGGCAACATGAGAAGATATGTTCCTACGGCTTCAGCTCCAACCTTGTAACCTTCGCCTACTCGTAGTTCAACATCTCCTCGTCCCAGCCTCCTGTTCTTCTTAAATCCCTGCAAATGATTGCAAATGTGATGACCACATCCGGTATCCAATACCCAGGATTCACTAGAAGTAACGAGACAATCAATCATAAAGATACCTGAATCGCTGACAAAGTCAGTGTCCAACAGCCCCACGTCAGACGTGTGTTCGCAAATATCCTTGCTGCCACAAGCTGGGCAACACAAATCAGCAAAGTCATTCAACCATTCTTGGAACTCGTCCTCCTGAATCTCGAGGAGAGATTCTTCCTCTAGCCTTTGAACATCATGTATACACAAGAGATTCTCGTGTAGACCTACGACACTCAGATCAAAATTCCCGACTATACGTACTTCCGTGTCCTGATAGTACTGAGTGAGAGATCCAAATAGGAACAAGACTTGTTCTTGCTCGTTTGATGTGCCAGTAACTAGGGTGAGACAATCTAGCAACCGTCTTATGTTAATAAGATGGTCACTCAATGGTTGATCATCTTTCATTTTTGATGAAATGATTTCTTGTAAAATGAACTGCTTGCTATCTTCAGTACTATCTTTAAACGTCTCCTCAAGATACTGGACAAACTCATAGCATGGTTTCTTACGTAGATTATCAGTAAGCTCTGATAATGAAGTAAGAACAAGAATTGACATAACTTGTGATTCGTCAGCCAGATACTGATAATAAGCGTCAAGCTCATCATCCTGGGCATCTTGTCCTGGTTGTCCCTTGGGCACCTCGTCTATCACGTACAGTAGATTCTGTGCTTTTAGGTAACTCCTAAAGTGCACTTTCCAAACTTTGTAGTTCGGACCAGTAAGCTTCCATTTTCCAGTGATGAACTTTCGCGATTCGTTTGGTGAGTAAAACGGAATTTCTGACGGTACAGACATCTATAAGAAAAAAAATAAATGGTTAGTATGATTAGATAAATAAATAACTTCTAACATTATTACCTTTTAAGAATAATACTTAGACTAGGACCCATATTTCACCCCCTCTAATGCAAGGTTTGGGCACTTCCCATTAGCGCCACGCTATTTCTGGTAGGTATAGCCATACCGATCGCCTCTAGACTAGAAACGATTCCTAGATTCTCGGGATATCAAGTTGAACAACAAACTTGTACATGTTTTAATCCCTCTAGTGCATTTTGGGCTGGGACTCCTGATTACCACCAAAATAGATCGTACCACCTAAGACAGTGCGATGCCTTACGCCGGGACTCCCGATTATCACAAGACCCTACGCACCCTAACACTCGCAATGATTTGAATCCACATCTAAGGTTCTTTCTCCTTACAATGTGAATATCGTTGAACAAGTGAGGTGTTCCATTAGATGGGTTGCACTCTGATCTAAAATTTTCTAAAAAGGATTTTCCTTTGTTCAAAAAATGTTAGCCAGTTTTTAATTACTTGGTTTTATAAACTAACTGTTTATAAATTCCACTTTTGATTTTATCTTTATAAAACTTGGTTTATAAACAAATTGTTTATTTTACCATTATTAATTTAAAACTTGGTTTTCTAAACAAACTGTTTATAATCACCATTATTGATTTTATACCTTGGTTTTCTAAACAAATTGTTTATAAATACCATCTTATTATTAAAACTTGGTTTTCTAAACAAACTGTTTATAATCACCATCTTATTATTTCATATTATAATAAATAAACGAAATAAAATAAAATAAATATATGCAATTTACGAGAATTGCTATACCATAACCCCAAAGACTTGGTTTTGTGTTTTGTATATTTGATATAAAAAAATTATTTATTTCCGAAAAAATATTTAAAATTTTCGGATTTATTAAAAACAAACACAACATCACTTATTTTGGGTTAGGTCATATTAAATAAATAAACTGATAATTATTAAATTACCAAACTGATAATTTTTAAATTACCATAAACTGATTTCTTATTAATTCCTCCTTAATTTCGAAATTTTCTAGGTTTTTAATAATCTATTATTATTTATTATATTAAAAAAATAAACTAGTCAAGATTTATGTAAATCTATTCTTTTGATTTATTCCTGATAGTTAGTCAAAAATCAAAAGATTTACATAGATTGACTTAACAACTAAAAAATATACATAGATCTAGTAGATTTTTTATTCTCGATTTAGGTTACATAAAATCTTGTACCGTAAATACGATAACTTGGTCACCAAGAAACCATCATCCAACCGAAACTCGGCGAACTTGGTTTCGGTCGACCACTCGGTCGTCGAACCAAGCCTCACCGAATTTCGGTTGGTTTGGTTTCGACTCCCGCTTTTAATTTTAATAATAACAATAATAATAATTATAACCTTTTCCTTATTATCTAAAAATCCTATTCAATCCAATTATGCATAAACTTGAATAACTTTCTTGGATCAAACTTTCTAGGGTTTTCTTACTTAATAAAAAAGAAACCTAATTTCTTTTATCTTGAAACCTATTCAATCCAATTGTTCATAAACTTGAACAATGTTCTTGGATTAAACTTACTAGGTTTCTTTCTAAGATAAAAAAACTTAATATTATATATATATATATATATATATATATATATATACGAATTTTCGAAAAAAAAAAACTAGGAAGAAAAAGAAACCTAATTTCCTTTTATCTAAAACCCTATTCAATCCAATGTTCATTCAAAACTTAAAAATCACATGCTTGGTTCGAAATTTCTAGGGTTCTTTTCTAGACGAAAAGAAACTCAACCGAATCTCATTGAGATTAGTAGGGAGCTCTGATACCACTGTAGGAAAACCTTGTGGTATTCACATAGCGGAACTTGAATACCACATTACTGGATCTCTACTACACAATGAGATCAAGAGAAGAAAGAGATGATGAACATTACCTTTAGAATGCTAAAGAATTGATCCACCTCTACTGCACCACCTGGACACGCCGCAAGACCGCGTTGTACCAACAAAGTAACACACTAGAACTCGTGTGTGTGTGTGTGTGTGTGTTCGGTCGAACTCGAACCCGAAACCCCTTGGGGTTCTTCAGCCGTCGACGAGGGAGAGATTAGGGTTTAAGTGATGTAAAAGTGTGTAACCCTTAAACCTTAACCTTAAGCCTTTATTTATAAGGGCTTAAGTTACAGTTTAGTCCTTGGAGTTTAATTATGATTCATCTCATAATTAAACTTCCTATTAACACTTTAAACCCCTGGACTTTTACTAGTTAATTAATTAACTATTAATTAACTGTCCGTTAAATACGTAACCTAATATTTAACCATCCTCGCAAATAATAATTAACTTATTATTATTTATTGTCTTCTTTATAATTAACTTAACTAGTTAATTATTCCACACAACTTACTTTATTCGGTTGTCCATTATTGTGTGTGTAGCGGTGTGACCCTTTAGTGTCTTATAACATTGGACACGGTGACACGTGTACTTATCTATGCACATAAATCCTTCACTATGGACTTGTCAACAATTTTGACTTTGATTTTGTTGACATATATGTTTAGCCAGCAAATATCCCTCACACTGTGAAATGTTCTATTTCTCAGCATATCCATTCTATTCTCCCTATACCTTGTTCTTTGAGCAACAATGTTCCAGTATTGCTGAAGAAGATCATCACCTTTTCTTCTTACAATGTGAGGTTTCCATGGAACATCTGTATCAGTATCAGTTTCAGGATCTTCTTCCTTGATGGGGAAGAATCTTTGAGCTTCAATCTCGTCCTCAGTATGATGAGCAGTCTCCTCCTCAGTATTCTGAACAGATCTCCTTTGTCTAGTGATTAAAGGAGCTGGATCAGATTCTTCACTTGATTCTGAGGACATAACTACTCTGGTCATTCTTCTAGTGATTGGTCTTCTAGGAGCTCTAGGAGCCACTTTAGCATGAGGAGAGATTTGTTGTTTTGGAGGCTCTTCATCATCGGAGGATGATGATGAAGAGCTTTCTTTATTAGCCACATCCAGTGCAAAGTTGAGGAAAGTTTGGGATGGCACTGGATTGGGTTCTTCATCTTCATCATCAGCAATAGGCCAGACAAAAGGCCTATAGACAATGATCTGCAAGTCGTTCATCTCTTGAGCAGGAGGCTCAGTATCAACTTGCTGAGGTTGGTCAGTGTTAGTCCCCCCCCTGAGCAGATGGCTCAGATGGTTCTTCAAGTTGTTGTAAGACTGACCTCCCTCTTTGTCTTCTCCTTTCATACTGAAACCAAAGTGGTTCAGTATGAGTGCTTTGCTGATGTTGTTATTGTTGTTCAGGAAGTTGATCTTCATTCATTTTTCTTCTTTTCTCCCCCTGAGAAGATGGCTCGGGTTGATCAACCTCCTCTTCTCTTTGTCTCTTCTCCACCTTATTGTTATCATTGGATGGGGAAGGAAGAGGTTCAGAATCACCACCTATGTCCCCTTGTTGATCATCATGTGTAGGGGAGGGCATAGGCTCGGTGGCATCATCAGTATCACCCTCAGGAACAACATTGGAGGGTGATTTCCTTGGCTCAGTATCATTGCCTCCTTCATCTTCTTCATTGTGTCCACCATGTTGAGATAGTGGAGTTGGTGGAGGCTGATTTTGTTGTTGGAGTAGTGCGACTGACTGTTTTAGAGAGTCAATCTCACTACTCATGGTGTCCATCCTGGCCAGAATGTTGTTCTGAGTATTCTGCATGGCCAGAATTTGCTGCATGATTGTCTGCAGGGTCACCGGTTCCTCTTGAGCCTTAGATGCTTGAATACCCTGCACAGATGGTGCTAAAGAAACAAAAACATAAAACTGGTTAGAAAGAAAGGTTTATCAAATAGAATTGTGTTTTTGTTTAACTCTATAATCATTTAAACAGAATTTCGAAGTCTGTATTTCATTTAGTTCATGATGAAATATTGTGGACTTGTGCAAAGTTTGTGTAAGAAAGTTTTCAGTAAAAAGTGATGTGTGATTTTTGGAGTAACTCAGTGTAGGATTTGTCACAATTTCTGAAATAGGTTTGGGTTTGGGAAATCGAAGCCTGGGATGTGCTTCTTTTAATTTTCAATGTTTATCACTCGGTATCAGAGTGATAACAGAAATGTGGCTGAAACCCCATAGATAGTATTTGGCTATTGTGGCTTTAAAGGTTTGTGATAACTTCTTGAATCATGTGATCCAACTCAAGAATAAGTTGGACTTGATTCAAGCAGCAACAGTGGGTGTCAGTGTGACATCAACCACCATTATCTCTTTAAGTGTTGAGACAACTGTAGACTGACAATGATCATTTAGGTGCTCAGTGTATGAATGTTGCATAGCAGCAGTGGGCTAACTATGTTGGCCATAAAAGGATATATATTTTAAAGTTCGTTTGAGACTTTGGTCAGTATTGAGTTGGTACTGGCCAATACTTAGTCTCTATTTAGGAAAGATATATATATATATATATATATGTATATATATATATATATATATATATATATATATATATATATATATATATATATATATATATATATGAGTTTTAGAGTTTTATAGAGATTCATACCTGAGACTTTGTCAGATTCCCTTCGAACATCTGAAGAGGTCGGTGCTGGATCATTTGTATGTTGATTTGAGGCACCAGCACCCTCAGGACCTATGTCTCTTCTAGCCTGAGAACCTTCCAGTGTGTGTTGCTCATATTGGATCTTCACATCAAGAGGAACATGAGGTTCCTCAATTGGTTGAGCAATTTGTTCCGGTTCAGGACCTGGAAGGTCAACGGTGGCAGCAACTAGACTCTGCTCTTGTAGCGATGCAGTCAATGATGGAATAGGAGTGTGCTGCACCTCTTCTGATGATAAGGCACCCATTATCACTGGAGACAAATTTCTTCTTCTTCTTCTGCTGATAACGGGCTGCACTTCTGTTGACTCAATATCAGAATCTGATGCAGTATGAGGAGCATCAGGATCCTGTTCAAGTTGAGGAATGTGTGGTTGCTCTTGTAGATCTGGTTGAGCATCCATCATCTCAACATCTTGATCTGCATCACCACCATCATCATCATTATCAACATCATTTCCATCATCTGATTCATTATCAGAATTTTCTTCATCATCATCTTCTTGATCATTTAAGTGTGCCTGTACAATGGCCCACATTGAGTGACTCAGTACTGGTTCTCCTTCCCTTGGTCTGTAAAAATATATCTTCTCATTTAGGGGAGGAAGATCAGCTCTTGGACTGTTGAACTCATCATAAATGGGTGCATGCATTGAACTCTAGAAGATGAGAGATAGAAATCTACAGAATGGTACATTGAATTCTCAGATTTGAGCCCTAACCAGAGTAGCTAGCTCATTGAATATCAGTCGTGCATAATCAATGTCTCGACCATAGTACATGGCATGTACTATCTGCATCCCAAATTCATTAATTTGGTCCTAAACTCCAGTATTGTGGGTCATACATCGAATAATTTTTGAAATAAGAACACCCCACATTGGACCAAATTCATTTCTTTTAATAATACCCGTGGTGCCTCTACAACCAATAAAGGGTAATACTGATCTTGCCTCTGTTCGATCAACAAAAGGCTCATACTGAGCATGGGCGGGAAGTCTCAATGTTTCCCTAATAATAGCAGTTGAGACAAAAGCCCTTCTTTGATCTCTAACAACCAAACCAGTAATCATGTCTGGAGAGTCCATTCTTGCAGAGTACCAGAATTCACACAACATCTCCGGATATATGGCTCGAGGAGATAGAGTCAGTGCTCGAGTGATAGAACAATGCTTCAAATATGTGACTATGTGTGTGAATTCGGGCACGCCCAAGCCTGAGGAATATCAACATTTGCAGTTATGTTGTTCCTCGCAAACTTGGGCACTTCATCTTTTTGAAACTGAGTCGCCGGTCCAACCTCTGGTGCGACGAATCGATAATTTGCCATCTGTGATTACGATTTGAAATTTGCTTGCAAAGAAAGTGTAAAATCGTTAACCGCAGAGAGTAGTCGAAGAAGAAAGGATGAAATAACTGAAGTAAGTTTTAAATGAAAAGAAAAACGGTTATTTATACTTAATTAACGATAATTTTGGTATTAGGAAGTAAAAACAGCTGAAATGACAGCCTTATCGTGTTCCAACGGTAACTTTCTAATTAAGAAAGGTTACCGTTGGGGAGTATGAGTGTTAGAGTCAGTTTTAACACTCCAGGACTCCAATACCGAGTTTAAAAAAAAATTAAACTAAAAAAAAATTATAAAATTATAAAAACATTTAATTTAATCTATAAATTAATGAAAAATAAAAAATATTTATTTTTGATAAACCAGACGAGTGATACTGTGCTGGTCAGTATTCGAAGTAATACTGAGCAGACGGTATCAGAAAATTTTGAGGAAAATTAAGGGTTCAACATACCTAATTGCCCTAGTAGATACATAAACCTTTCTTCAGAGAGGTTTAGTAAACACATCAGCTAATTGGTCATCTGTAGGAACGAAATCTACCTCAACCTTACCCTTTTCCACATTATCTCGAATAAAGTGGTGTCGGATATCAATGTGCTTTGTTCTTGAGTGATGGACTGGGTTCTCGGTGATAGCAATAGCACTCTTGTTATCACAATGAATGGTTGTCTTCTGAAAGTTGAACCCATAGTCCATGAGTTGATACTGCATCCATAATAGTTGAGCACAACAATTTCCTGCAGCAACATATTCTGCTTCTGCTGTGGAAGTTGCTACTGAGTTTTGCTTCTTGGATGACCACCCAACTAATCTTCCACCAAGGATTTGTCATCCTCCACTTGTGCTTTTTCTATCCAACCTGCAACCTGCAAAATCTGTATCTGTATACCCTTCAAGGTCAAAGTTTGAGTCTTTAGGATACCAAAGACCCATGTTAGGAGTACCTGAAAATATCTAAAGATACACTTAACAGCTTTCATATGTGATTACTTAGGATCAGCCTGATACCGAGCACACAAACATGTTGCAAACATGATGTCAGGCCTGCTAGCTGTTAAGTAAAGTAAGGAACCAACCATATCTCAGTATGTGGATTGACATACTGGCTTACCAGTCTCATCCTTATTTATTTTATCCTGAGTACCCATAGGAGTGTGCATGGAAGATAAATTTTCAAATTTGTATTTCTTCAACATGTCATGCACATACTTACTTTGGTTTATAAAAGTGCCATCAGGCTTTTGATCAACTTGTAAACCAAGAAAATAAGTAAGTTCTCCCATCATACTCATCTGATACTGTCAGTGGAGCCAAAGATAATATCATCTACATATATCTGAATAAGTAAAATGTCAGAATCTTTCCTTTTTGAAAATAAAGTTTTATCAATTTTACCTCTTATAAATTTATTTTCAATTAGATACTCAGACAGGGTATCATACCAGGCTCTGGGAGCTTGTTTGAGACCATATAAAGCTTTATCAATCTTGAAAACATAGTTAGGAAATTTAGGATCAACAAAACCTGGTGGTTGTTTAACATAAACTTCTTCTTGTAGTTTTCCATTGAGAAAAGCACTCTTGACATCCATCTGATAAACTTTGAAGTTCTTGAAGGCTGCATATGCAAGATACAACCTAATAGCTTCAATTCTTGCAACTGGTGCAAAAGTTTCATCATAGTCAATGCCTTCTTCTTGTCTGTAACCCTGAGCAACTAGTCTAGCTTTGTTTCTGATGACAACACCATCTTTATCCATCTTGTTTCTGAACACCCACTTAGTAACAATAACAGTTTTGCCAGCATGAGGTGGTAATAAGTTCCAAACTTTGTTTCTTTCAAATTCTGTAAGCTCTTCTTGCATAGCTTCTACCCAGTCTTCATCTAATAAAGCCTCATCAGCTTTCTTTGGTTCCATGGTAGACATGAAACTTGAAAAGAAACAAAAGTTTACAGTGGCTTGAGGTTCAAAATCTAACTTCCTTCTAGTTTGGACACCTTGTTCAATGGACCAATAATATTAGAATGTGGATGGTCTCTGTGTTCCTTCATATTGTTTCCTAAGGGAGCATTTGAAGCAAGGTCAACAATATCTTGTTGTACTGATGTGTTGTCTGCCTAATACTGAGCTGAATTTTTGTCAGTATCAGACAGTACAGGTTGCTGTTCTTCTTCATTTTGCAGATCCGAGGTGGTGTGTCCAGTCCAGCCTGGCATAGCAAAGTTCTTGCAGCTTCAATTAGTGTTCTATTTTTCCTTTCTACAACACCATTTAGTTGTGGTGTGTAGGCTGCAGAGAAGTTTTGTATGATTCCTTTGTCTTCACAGAAATCTGCTAATACTGAGTTCTTGAACTCAGTACCATGATCACTTCTTAGTTGCTTGACCTTGTTGCCTTTCTGAAGTTCTTCTCTTTTGATAAAGTCAATGATTTATGTGGTTGCATCTGATTTGGTCTTGAGAAAGATGACCCAAGTGTATCTTGAGTATTCATCAACCAAGACTAAGGTATAAATCTTTTTGGCCAGTGATGGTGTACAGATGGGGCCAAAGAGATCCATATGTATCATGGTAAGAGGTTCATTAATTGAATGGTTGACTTTGGATTTGAATGAACTCTTCTTCTGGTTGCCCATTTCACGTGCTGAGCATAACTTATCTTTAGAATAAGTAATAGTGGGCAACCCTCTTATCAACTTCTTCATACTGAGCTCATTAATGTTTCTGAAGTTGATGTATGAGAGTTTCTTGTGCCACATCCAGTTCAGTTCTGGATTGACTTTAGATAGCAGGCAAACTCGAATAGTAGGGTCTAGTTCAGACAGGTTGACCACATAGACGTCTTTTTCTCTTCTTGCAATGAGTACAGGTTGCCCTTTGTCATTGTAGATAATTCCTGCAGTCTTCTTGAAGCGAGCTTCATTGTCATCATCACACATCTGGCTGATACTGAGCAGATTGTGCTTAAGACCCTCTACATAGGCAACTCTTTTAAAAGTTATGTTGCCTGCCTTGATTACTCCATACCCTCTTGTTTTTCCAACTAAATCATCCCCAAACTTGACCGAAGGCCCCTTCTCTGGTGTATAATTTAGAGGGTACGCCATACTGCCAGTCATGTGTCTTGAGCAGCCACTATCCAGGTACCATTTTCTATCACCCTGCACAAGACACAAAATAATGATTAGTTCTTTTTAGGAACCCATTTTTGAATGGGACCTTCGGTAGGAGAAACAGGTTTAGACTTGATCTCTTTAGTTGGATAGGTGAGTATCACTTCAGGAGAAACCTTGTAGGTTTTCTTTAGTTGGATCAGTCCAACATTCATCTCCTTTATGACCAGTATGATGACATCTATAACATTTTCTAGGTCTGTTTCTGAACATATTTTCATATGGAATTTTAGAAAATTGTTTCTGTTTTGGATGACCAGTATGAGTAAGTCTTGCAAACTTTTGACTTAAGACTTTAATCTGATCACCAATAGATTTTAAAATGTTATTTTTGTCATTTTTTATGGTTGGTTTAATATTATTTTTGACTGGTTTAGGAGGAGATGGATCTGGTTTCTTCTTTTTATCTGGAAAAAAAGTCTTATTATTTTCAGACTTCTTGTTTTTACCACTTGAAGATCCTGATGAAGTTGTTTTTTGTTTATCATGTTTTAGAATTACAACTTTAACAGGCTCTTTAGATTCTTTAGTACATGACTTTTATGTTCCTGCAACTTCAGTATTAGATAAAACACTAGAAGTAGAGGTAGTATCATTATATTTTTCAAAAGTAGTTGTATTAAATAATAATTCAAATGGAGGAACAATAGATGTGTCATACTGCACAACTTCGAGGTCAGTTCAGAAATTTCTTTTTCCGGAAATTCAATACTGAGCTCTTGTAGTTCAGTAGGTTTATCAAAAATAGTTTTATCCTCATCATCTGACTCAGTTTGACATCCAACTTCACAAAATGTTTTAGATTTGACAAATTGAATAGGGTTCATATATGAAAAATTTTCAAATAAATCAGCAAAATTGTTTCTATTTTTTAACTGAGGATCAACACCAAGTGCAGCCCTCACATTTTCTGGAAATTGTTGATTTAGACATTTATTTAATTTAATAGATGCATTTCCCCAAGATTTACACTGATTTCCAAATTTTTCTTTTTCTAATTTGTGTAAGTGAGCTTTTTCAGCTAATATTTGGTTAATGTCTTGTAAATTTAAAAAATTTCATTCTAAATCTTTAAATTTTGCTAATTTATCTAAATGTTCATTATTTACCCTTTCAAATTCAAGAATAGTTAATTTTAAAGCTTTTTCTTTCTGTACTAAAGTTTTAAGATCAACAATCATGTACTCAAAAATCTTTTCTTTTTCATTCACTGAATAAGTTTGAAAGGAACTCACCTTGTACAACTGAGTGGAATCCCAATCAGTATGAACACTCATCCTCTCAGCTTCTTTGATATCCTTCTCAAAGGAGCTCTTCAAATCCTCTTCAGTGAAATCCATAAAGACTTTGTTTACAACTTCTTCCTCATCATCACTGAGCTCTTCATCCATCCAAGCATCAGAGTAAAGTGCCTGATGAGGTGCTCCATTCCCTGCTGCACCCTTGCCTTTGCTCTAGTTCTTCAACTTGACATACTTGTCTCTATACCGTTTAGCTCGGTATGCAATATTGTCATTTTTGATCAGTTTTAGTTGACTTAGTATGACAATTGGCAGCAATATGTCCAGGCTTTCCACACCTGTAACACAGACCTGATCTTGGGTCGGTATTGGAAGAGCTAACACCCAACCTTTTCTTCTTCAACCGATCCAGCTTCGTAGACATAAGATCCATTTGAGTTTCAAGCTCCTCTGCCTCAGCGTTTGCAAGATCAACCTCTGGCTCTTCAGGCTCAGTGACAGTATAGGCCTGTTGCATAACTAGAGCCATGCCAGTGGAAGTCTTATCAATTTTCTTCCAGTTGATCAGTCTTGCAGCATTGTTCTCCTCATGATTCTACAATAAACCGTACAAAGTTTGAAGAGTGTATGTTTCAATATTGTTGGCAGCATTGACAGAGTTTGCCATATCAAGAAATTGTTGAGGAAGACTGTCCAGAAATTTTGAACAAGTTCTCCTTCTTCCTTCACAATCCCTACACTGATGAGATCATGGATAATAGTATTGAACCTGTAATAGAGAGTAGTGATGTCTTCATTAAGACTTGAGAAGAAGTTCTCATACTTCCTTCTCATGTTGCTTTTTCTTTGCAACTTCACTTTTGCTGTGCCTTCATAGGTGACTGATAAGCTATCTCACATAGCCTTAGCAGTTGACAATTTCATAATTGCATTCAAAATTTCCTTGGTAACTGCATTACCAATCACCCCCTTAGCTCTGGAGTCTAAATTGTACAACTGACGCTCAGTATCAATCCATGTGTGCTTCAGTTTAGGAACTGTTATTGTGCTCTCATGAGTATCATCAGTAGCTGCAAATGCTGGGACCATCATTTAGTACTGTGAGCATCTCATGGTGAATAGATTCGAGATACCATTGAGCTTTTAGTTTCCATTGATGGAACTATTTGCGATCAAAGATAGGCACTCCCTTTCCAGACATGGCAGGTGCAACTATAGAAGACATTTTGGATTTTGGAGTTTGGGAAGGGTATGTGTAAGGAATGGCTGTCAGGGTAATAGATCGACTAAATAAGAATTTATTTAGCCTGCTCTCATACCAGTTGTTAGGTCACAACAACCCTGGATTACTTATATAATTGATATTATAACTAGACTTAAGACAATTAAAGTGATGAACACAATATTATAGTCAAATGTGTAATTCCACTAAGTGTGGTATGCCGCGGAATAGTAATACCACTAATCAATTACAAAAGATATATTTGTGTAAAGTAAATTGGTAAGTACTTCTGTGCAATGTGATCTCTATTTATAATGATATAGAGATCTTACATAATGTGCGAAGAAGTAACCGAAGGACTAGTCAAGGAAAATGACTAAGATCAAGGGATTTGATCTTAGTCAGTTACATGTGAAAATGTAACTCAGTCCTTCTACTCAGTATTGGATTTCCAATACTGAGTACTGATACTGAGTGGCCAATACTGCCCACTCAGTATCACTCCTAAACTTAGCAAATATTTTCTATAAACTATTCTAACTAGTCTAGGATGTCTTGTTATCTTAAGATCCTAAGGGATATGGCATTTTGCCTTAACATTTTATTCATATTCTTCCACCATATTCAGACTCACCATCCTGCTTTGTCTCTTTAAATCCATACCTCAATCGATAACCATTGTCGCTCTTTTATCCATATTCTTCCATCATATTCAGAATCACCACCTAGCTCTAACTATTTGAATTAAAACTCAATAGATATCAATTGTCATCGCGCCACCAAACCCCCTGAGAAGTCGGTCCATTCACAAACCCTACTTCTGGTTGCCTTCTCTAGTTGTTCCACCGCTGGTGACATTCTATCGACCTGGATTGATTAAGACAACTGATGCACATCGCCATAGGAGTTGGTATTTTGCACAAGCATGTCGATAGAATGTTCCCAGTGGCGGAACAACTTGAAAAGGAAACCAAAGGTAGGGATTGAGGATGAATTGACTTTTCAGGGAGTTCGGTGGCGCGAAGATAATGGTTATTGATTAAGGGTTGAGTTCAAAGAGAGAGGTGGGTGGTGAGTCTGAATATGGTAGAATAATATGGATAAAAAAGAAAAAAAAAATCAATTAATGGTATAAAATTTCATGGATGGTCCCTGAGGTTTATCACTTATTACATTCATAGTCCTTCATTTTCACTTTATTACAAAATGCTAAAAGGGTATTTTGGTCATTTAAAAAAATTTAAGGGTAGTAAGGACCTTGGGTGTAACAAAATGTATACACCAGGGACTTCCAGTATAATAAACGAAATTCAAGTACTGAGATTGTAATCAGTGGTATACCAAAGAGACATTCCATGTAATTCACTCTTAAAGTATGAAGTTATTAACCATAATTAGTGTATTTCATGTGTTAATTATTTAATTTGTGATTGATAATATAAAAAAATTTAGTAAGAAACAATACAATTATTATTATTACTAATAAACTACGTATTAACCTACCAAAAAGTCAATAAGTAACATCCAAACTAAACACAAATTAATGTTTTAGTTTTTTTACTTTAGCGCTAAATCAACAAACATATATTTTGATACATCTCTGCTAGAAATACACATTTACTTATTTTTTTAAACCCACACATTATTTATTTTATACACACAAAAATAAATTGGATAACACCGTCATCCTATCATTCATCTTCAACATCATGAATTCATTCCGGATTTTATCCAATTCAAACGCGCTACAATACCGAGCCTCCACTTGATCCCTAATATGCTTCCACGTGATCGCATCCAACATATCATTACTAAAGTTTGCGGTCAACCCATCCCACCAATCCATCGTCGGTCCCCCCAACATTCGGGACGCATACCAGACCTTCAAATTGTCCTTACAACTACAAGCACTAAGGGCTTTCTGAAGGGTTTCATTGTACTGATCGACCACTTGGACCGACCTCCTAGTATGCTTGGTTCGACCATACTGGTAAGAACATGAAGGTGTTCTTGACCGGTTAAAACCAACTAGCTGATTTAATCCCTAAAAGCGGAAGTGGGATTAAACCTAATCCTTAAACCCTAAAGAATTGGGATGTTGGAAATCTAGATTAGATTAACAAGAAAGAAACCTTGTACGAAAAACTCGAACACACACAATGCTTGTGTGTATTCTTCGAACACTCACCAAGAACCCTAGGGTTCTTGGTGTTCTCGTCCGATCGAACAAGAGGGAAGAGGAGAAAGAGTGTTCCATAAATCATACCTTAGTTTAGCTTAAGATAGTCCACTGATGATGAACACGACGAGCGATCCTCTAGATGATCACTTGCAACGATCTTATTCTTCGAATCTCGAAGAACACGAAGAACGAACGAAGAACATGAAGAACACAAGCTTGTGTTCTTCCCTTGTTGCTCGGCCAAAATTCTCCAAGAGAGGAGGAGGGATTTCGTGATTAGTGATCAAGGAATAAGGGAACCCCAAGCCTTCTATTTATAATACAAAGACTTTCATTTAGGGCCCTTCTAGTTTAATTAAGATCAATCTCTTAATTAAACTTATCTCTTACACATTAAACCCTTATTGTTTTACTAGTTTATTATTGTCACACTTAATTATCAAATGTCTTAGTATTATACACTTATATATTTCGGTATGCATATACACGAATATATATATATATATATATATATATATATATATATATATATATATATATATATATATATATATATATATATATATATGTATATATATATACTTGTGTTTTATACCTTTAACAATTAATTAGACAATAATATTATCCTATCACTAAATGATTTAATAGCTTTAAATCATATCATGGATAATCTATAATTAACACATTGTATATTTACTCAACTAGTAAATGTACAAATACTTGTATTAATTAGTTAGTTAAACTAATATAGTAATAAGTTAAACTTAACTTAATACTAACTAATTCATAATGACTATTATGAATCAATCCTCTTCGTAGTATCATTTCATATCTTGCTCGTATGACATGCACTCACCGGTGTGACCCTTAAGTGTTTCGTAGCCATGGATGTATCATCATAGGTTGACTAACTGTGCACATAATTCCAACAGACTCCTACTTGTGCAAGTTCGTAACCTTTATCTTATTGACACGAGCTACAGTGGCCTTCTAGATGGGAATGTAGGTTGCCAACCCCATAAAAACAGCTTATGTAACCCAGGTATAGTTTCGAAAAACTCTTTAATAGCGTCTCCTAGTAAAGAACATCATGTCTTTACTTCTTGGGCAATGTTGTTAGGATTATCCCTTGCAGCACGATATTTGTGATAACGAATATGAGCATGGTAGAAAATATCAACTCTTGTATTCGAAATCATTTCATGACTTCTTGATTCAAACTGTTGTGATAAACGACAAAGAACAAATCAGTTCGTTTGGGCATGTACATGCACTTACCAGTTTTCTTATCATGTCATTGGACCCATAAATATCTCTCCTAAAAAGGAGGTGCAATTACCATCTTGTATATTTTGATTCAAAAATACAAATCCCTCTGTACCCAGTAAGACCTCGTATGACAACCATATTTCAGGCTTGTCTAAGACGAACCAAAGTACAAATCAGTTCGTTTGGGCAAGTACATGCACTTACCAGTTTTCTTATCATGTCATTGGACCCATAAATATCTCTCCTAAAAAGGAGGTGAAATTACCATCTTGTATATTTTGATTCAAAAATACAAATCCCTCTGTACCTAGTAAGACCTCGTATGACAACCATATTTCAGGCTTGTCTAAGACGAACCAAAGTACATTAGTCAATGCATCCCAAACAAAATACCTCAGGCTTAAGGAAAATCCTAGTGAACAATACTTTTGAATTTTTCAACCACGAAGTATTGTAATGGTGGTCAATCCAATATTGGTCGAGCCTCCAACAGAATATCACCGATATTTGGTCCACAACAAACTTGTGTAGCTATCTTCGAGTAAACTCGAATCTCCACCAAATATCGCGATGACGTTAACGTCCCATCAAGGTTCCCACCAAGACGAGTAGTCACGGATTATATCTTTTGAATAAATAGAGTTTTATTCATGGATATTGTAAAACATACAAAGTCTTGAATAACAATGATACTAAATCATGTACTATTCCTCACTGGACATAGATACATAATTATTACTGCATCATTACTTATTCCTTTCATTTATGTTGATTACTTAATGACCTTTTAAAATTTTACTTGTAACTTTATCACTGATCCAGTCATTCCTATTAAACTAAAGACATAAGACAAGTGTGGGAAAAACACTATTACTTTTATCTTTGCTAGATTTTGACTTTGCAGCATTCTAGAACATATTCTAGTCTTTCCTTTTATGCAATTCGGTAAACATAGAAGTATTGGAAATAACTCCTTAGTTTCTTGAATTCATAAAATTCCCCTTGTAACTAAAGCCTCTTTTAGTTACTTGATTTGTAGATATCTTGTTACTAGTTAGAGAAATTTCCTTAAATGATTATGTTATCCACTGGAATGTGAACAACCTTTTAGACATGCAATAATTAATCACAAGACTTGTGATCACGCTATTAGGTTTGCAATGATCTAATTAACGATCATTTATTATTTCTCTTAACTCTTTGACTAACGACTTGGTAAAATCTTGTTGTTAATATCCTACTAACTTACTATATACATTAATACCTCTAATGAATACGTTAGTCATAGCTCTCTCTAAATTTATGGAATTTAAGCATCTCTTAAACTATTACTTTGACCTAGTCAAAACCTTATAGTTTAGTCTTTTAAGAATTCATCAATTAAAATCGTTCCTTGGATTTGCGAATATCCAACATTCCTTTTGAGGGAATCATGACTTTCATTGATCAACGTATCTAACAAGTATAAGACACTTGAAACGATACTTCCAATTCTTAAGTATATTAGTATCCTTTTAAGAATCTCATTTAATGCCAAAGTCATTTCTTGGATTTCTCAAATATCCAATATTCCTATTAGGGAATTATGACTCGATCAAATATTGTATTTATTACAAGTATAAAAGACTTGCAATAATACCTTTGATTCTTAAATACTTTAATATAGTTCTTTACCTTTTAAGAGTTCATTTAATGTTTAAGTCATTCTTCTTGGATTACACGAATATCCAATTATTCCTATTAGGAAATTATGACTTCATTAAATTCCTTTATCACAAGTATGAAAGACTTGTAATAATACTATTTAAAGTCTGTCTTGATTATATCCAATATAATCATACTATATTAATACTAATACTTTAAAACTTACTATCATAAGTAACCATTACTTAAGATGTTTAAAATAAGTTCAATGTACCTTGAACTTTATGCTTTCCATAAAAACTCTTAATTACTTTCATTAGAAAAACTTTATAATTACTAGTTTCTAAGTAATTTGAGCTATTAAGATATTACAACAATCAAACAAATATAAACAATGAGATCATTATTAAGTCAACACTTGACTTTATAATCTAGTCATAAAATTGACTAGTATAATCAACACACATGCACACATAATATAATTCAACCATGGATTCAACGATGATGAACTTAAAAAACAAAAATTTTTCATAAAATAAAGATTGTAATTTTTTTCAAAAACAACCAAAAAACCGAAAATTATTTTATTGAATCCATATGAAAAGTACTGAATTAAAACGTGGTGCTTGTGGGATCATTATCTCATGTTAGTCCATCTCACTTTCCATCACCTCATGCAATAAACGATTAGTAAAGTTGAGTTACTCGTAATAAACCTTACAAGTAGGAAAAGAGTATCTAGAAGTTGGTCAAGTCAACTAAGGAGCAAGCATTGCCTCCTACCTGTTGGATCCCAACAACACTAACGTGTTGCGTTAAGAATGATTTACGAAGATAATATAATGAACAACATGATTTCAATGATTAAGAGTTTATTAAAACAACTTAATACAGTACAAAGTTTGCGGAAATAGATAGTACACACTAACTAAAACTCTATACTTGAAATGACACTTTAAATCGCTCAAAACTAGAAGACTTATGCACTGAGAGTTATATCAGCTGATACCAACAGCTGATATCAATGTCCGAGTAATAACTATAGAGGAGTTAATACTTAGACAAATAACTGACTCTCAGAGAATGTTTTTGTGCTATGAATGCTTAAAGGTGTGTGTAAATGCAAGCATTTACATCTCTATATATAGCCCAAGATCCATGTTCCTTTGCCCACAAGTTAGACGACGTGTAAACATATTATTCGTCGATGTGGACTTGTCCATAGAACATTAAATGCTCTTTGCATAAGTTGTTGTCCCAAGTGTACTTTGTGTCAACTGCTTCCGGTACCCTTTCTGACGCACGGTGAAAGATGTACTACATAAGTACAAAAATAGTTGACTTTCCTTTTACATGCTTGGAAGGACAAACGATGATGTTGTACTGACATTATCTTCTATTCCAAAATAGAAGATCCTCATCGTTTTCTTCTTCTTTGAGCGGGAAAAGGGAGATGTTCAAAGTGTCAAGAACATTTCCTTTAAGTCTTCATCTGCAGCAGGTACTATCAGCTGATTCCACAATCAGCTGAATAGTCTTCTTCTTGTCTTTGTCATTTGGTCATAGACTTCGAATGAACTCTCAGTAATAGCTGCTGATTTGACTTGATGTCCTAAAGCTAAGTACATACTCAGCTGAAGGTTTATTGTATATACTTGCTTCAGCTGAGATACTTACTTCAGCTGATATTTATCGTCTTTAGCTATTGATCATCAAATCTTATTTACTTAGTCTTGGGACTAACAATCTCCCCCTATTTGATGCAATCGAATAGCTGCATAGTTATTGGTGATTTTCGGTTTAAACAAGAAACAAACGCAGCGGAAATAATTAAATCACCATAAACGGATCTTGATATTAATCATACAATCAAACTATAATCAAAATCAAAGAGTTAGGAAGAACATTTCATACCCTTGAAGCCTTTGATCTTTGTCGAATCGGATGGACGAATATGATGACCGAAACCAAGTATTCTAAAGGAGAATACCTCTAAAAGAAGTCCACACAACACTTGCAAGAACACCACTAGAGAATGCTAGTTCTTTCTTCAAGCAAATGGAAGCAAAAAGATGAGAGGATGTGTGTGTGTGTGCGCCATGGTCAAGCAAGGCAAGAGAGGGAGTTTATGGAGCCATTTACACTCAATAATGGTGCCATAATTCCCATTAATGATTTCCATAAACCATTGATCTATATTTACACACAAGTCCTTATCTTTTGTTCCTTCTAGTTTGCTCACAATAAGGTTTCAATATTAACATTTAATATTAAACTTATATACAAGCATGTAGCTTATATTAATATATAATGTAATTACCCTAATTACACTATATATATTATGATGTTAAGTGTTTAAGTGTGTGACCCTTTAGGCTCACAAACTACTAGCCATATAACTATATGTTATACGCGTGAAGCATATTCCAACAGTAGTTGTAACCCTGTAATGATTCAGCTGAGGCATTCAGCTGAATACTTATGTGCTTTGACCCTTAGGGTTCTTTTGTATATGTTTTCTTTTTACTATTGTTTTTACAAGTATATTACAAATGTTTGATTTTCTATTGATATGAAGCTGATGAGTACAAGGAAAATCAATTCAAAACAAAAAAAACTACAATGTCTTGGACACAGCTTCTCCAGTGACATTGCGATACAATGAGCTGATCGCTTAGTCGATTAATCTTCTCATTTTTCTTCCCTCCTCAGTGGAGGAACTCAGCGACTTGTGATATAGCAGCAGTTGATCGATATCACACATGTGCAGCTCATCAGCCCGTTGGAAGCAAGGCTTCTTCTTCTCCAGATAACAAAAGCCATAGATGGGTTCTTTTACGATCAGCCCAGGGACAAAGTCTACTCCCGTGGGGATGTCTTTTGTGATGTTGAGTCTTGGTCGTTTGGCAAATATGATTGAGGACCCAACATCAAGTGTTCTGGAGTCAGCAAATGGGTCAGGAAGAACGGACTTACGTTTTTCCCTTCTTGCTGAGGAGCCTTCACCAGCAGGTTCTCTGACAACAACTTCTTGCGAGTCAAGCAATTCAGCAGGTATGCGATTTGTCAACTCAGGAGCGGTTCTTTTGATATTGTCGCATAGACCCTTGAAGATACTGATTGTGACTTTGATCGCACTTTGCAGATCTGTCATGAGTTCAGACTGTTGTGCAGATTTAGAAGCTGTCAGTAACTCATTCCATTCAGGATAGCTGAGGTGAGTACTGATTTTGTTCAGAGGTAACCTTTCAGCGGCCATGAATCCTCCAGCTCTGGTTATTTTTACTTCTGGTGGGGAGCTGGAAGAGAACTTGGGTGCTCTTATGCTGGTGATTTTTGCTTCGAGCCTACGCTGACCAAGCACTTTGTTGAACAACCTAATGTTCTCAGTTCTTTAGACCACAGCTTTTTGATACAGCTCTTCTTGAATTTTTCTTTGAAGGGCAACAGCTGCTATAAGATCTGCTGCGGTTCCAACTTCCTTTAACATGAGAGCTTTAACCACGGCAGAGGTAGGCTCCCCCTGAGCAGGTTGAGGGATCTCCTGTATGATAGGCTGAGGGTTTTGGATTGGCGGGACTTGGACTTGTGGGCCCTCAACTGGTCCAAAAGAGTCAACGATTTCAACTCTAGTTGAGGCTTCTCCTGTCCTGAGGTCTTCAGCAGCGGTGAGTGTTGGTTGAATGATGATCTCACATGCTGAAGTGGTTACCTCAGGTGTTTCAGTAGTGACGAGTGTTGTTTGAATTAGGGTCTCGTCTACTGAAACGTCTTCTTCTTCTGTCATTCCAGCAGAGGTGATAGGTGGAGAACTTGGGTTTTCATCTGCTGGAATGTCTTCAGTATTGGCTCCAACAGCAGAGGTGATTATAGGTTGTGAAACATTTTGTTCACCTTGTTTTTCACCTGCTGAAGTGGCCACTTTCTCCCCCTCAGAGAGTGCCCGAAGAAGAGGGGTACTCTCTGGTGCTGAAGCAGGATGGATAACAACGGCACCCTCATTTAGCTTGGCAAGAATGAGGTTAAGGGTGCCTTGGAGACCAGCGACTTGGGAAGTTAGCGAGCTGACTTCAATCTCCAACTTGTCCAATCTTGTGGACACAGCACAAGAAGACCCCTCAATAGCCTTAGAGAGGTGGCTATAAGTGTGGGTCAGCAGAGACTCTTGCTTTGCCTGTGCAAGAGCCAGTCGATCGACAGCTGGTTGAAGAGGAGACACCTTGGAGGTCAAGGTATCTAGCTGTCGTGCGACTTCAGCTTCTGTGGCTCGAGCTTCGGAGAGAAGCTTGTCCTTTTCGACTCTGTCAGATTCACGAAGGGAGTTCAACTCGCGATGAATATACTTTTTGAGAGTGTTGAGCTCGCTTGTGTTGGAGCGAATCTGATCAGTAAGAAGAACCAGATGAGGAGTCTGAGAGTGAACCTCAGCATGCAGAGAAGTTATGCTGAAAGAGAGGTTCTCAGCAGTTTGGGAAAACTTGTTTGGAACATCCCTACGAAGGGTGTCCATCTGCTGACTCAGTCTGGCCATCCTAGGTCGAATCTGGGATGATACAACTCTAGACATCAGAGCAGTAGCTGCTCTGATAGGAATGCTTCCTCCAGCTTTGCTGGATTCAGCATGGGACACTTGGACGCTTTGGGAGTGGGGGTCCGGCATGTCTCCAGCTGGAGGGGTAACCTCAGCTGTGGAAGTGGGTGTTCCTGAGTTAGGAGGAATTGCTCCTATGGGATGATCAGAAACTATGGGGGGTGGGTTGGGTCCAGTTGAAACTTCTGGGGTTATAACAGAAGTGCCGACATCAGCTGTCAAAACAAAAGGAAGCTCAGAATGTTCTTTGTCAGATGACGAATAGTACGACTGATTAAAATCATCAGTCGACTCAAACATTATATGAAATGATGTTTGAGCCTCTAGAGCTTCAGTCTCACCAGCCGGTGATACTGGTATGGAGACTGGAGGAAGAGTTCCTCGGGGTGGTGTTTTAGCTGCCTCACAGATCTGTCGGCGACTACGTTCGCGATCATTGGCAGCTGGGGTGAGTGCCTCAGTAACAACTTGGTTTAAAGTTGTCTCTTCATTGGCGGTGGTGGTTTCCTTGATCACCTGCTGGTTTAAGCTGGTGACGTTGTGGGAAACAGAAGGGTCAGCTTCAAGTTTGACTTGGTTCCTAGTTAATCTATCATCAGCTGTAGACTCAGAAAGTGATGAAGAAGTTGGGGGTGGTGTGTGTGCAGCTGACTCACGGGTGGCTTGGGTTGAGCCAAAAACTTCACCAGCAGTGTGTTGAGAGACTAAGGTTGCTTGTGGAGTTTGTTCCCTTGTTACAACGACAGATAATGAATCGGTCGAGGAGCTACGCAGAGGTTTGGAGCCGGCACTAACTCCTGAAGAACGAAATTGCCGTTTTGAAGTCTGCTGACTTGTTGAGAAATCAACAGAGGAGAGTGGATGAAAGGAAAGGAAGATGTGACCAGCCGAGAGTGTTTGACTAGGAACTCCGATTGTTGGTGGAGTTCCTTGAGAAACACTGCCAATCTGAAAATGAGAAGGATTACTCTCAGCAGCTGACATAGCTTCTGATCGTAATCCCTCCAATCTGGGACTCGAGTGAGTACCCAGAGGATCCCGGCTGAAACCTGATGATGCTGCTATCACCAGCTCAACATCAACAATTACCACCTCATCTCCACGGGTAACAGGCCTCCTTACCTCCAGCAGAGGAGAAAAAGGAGGTAGAGACGTGGGAGAAGATGATAAAAAGAATGAAGAAGAAGGAGAGCAATTAGCGGTTCGCTTAACTCGCTTCTTCACCACCAGAGGAGGAACATCTGCATCAGAAGAATCCACGGGTAACAGGCCTCCTTACCTCCAGCAGAGGAGAAAAAGGAGGTAGAGACGTGGGAGAAGATGATAAAAAGAATGAAGAAGAATGAGAGCGATTAGCGGTTCGCTTAACTCGCTTCTTCACCACCAGAGGAGGAACATCTGCATCAGCAGAATCCTCATTCTCAGAGACTGAGATCTCTATTGAGGTGGTGGTTTTCCCATCAGCAGCTGGGGATGGTCGCCCAGTTGAGGGAAAACTCTTCATATGAGAAGAGGACATACCTTCTTGTAGGGCTGATTTCTTCGATGTTGCGCCCTTCTTTCGATCCCTTCTGGATCTGACTCGATCATAAATGATCTTCAGCATGTACGAGGTGAGAGGAAAAGCATTTTCATCATCCTTCTTTTGGAAGATGATGTTGGAGATGGAACGGACCATCACCGATTCCCCTGGAACGTCTTCATAATCGATCATCAGCTTTTCAAGCATCACATGTGCGATGCACACTGTGAAAAAGCGAAGATAGGGAATATGATTTCCCTTGCTTTTCAACTTGGCATTGACTTCCTCGTACACCAGTTTCCCATAGTCGATCCGCTGACCGGTGACTAGGGCTTCAGCAAAAACTTGCATGCTGGAGTTGCACTGGTTGTGAGACTCGGAGTTGCCGCCTATACCCTGAATGATGTGGGTAAAGAAATAGGCCCAGGGTCTCGTCAGCTGAGACTTCTTGAAGATCTGCACCCTTGCATCTTCATTCTCTAGTCTGTATCCAGAGATACGGATTAGGTTTTCTTTAGCTTCATCAGCAGATTTAGTCTGCTGATATTTCTCTCCAGGTTGCAGATACTCGAATCCGCAAGCGGTTCGGAAATCATCAATGGTGATTTGATGATTTCCCACTGGCGCAGCGATGACGTCTCCAGAAACGGAGGCAGACATCCAGAAATCACGCAAGAGTTCGATGTTACTCTTGGTGAATCTGGTAAATGCACCACCGATAGGGCAATGGCGTACAAACGTCCCGACCGGTCGATAAACGTCGACAAGATCCTTCGGTGGGGAAGTGTTGGCTACAAGGTTTGAGTTCTGAGAGAACTCAATGGAAGCCCTAGTAAGGGTGACTTTTGAAGCTTTCTTCGACATTTTGGGAAGAGAGAAGAAAGATAAAAGCTTGAAGGAGAGGGGTTTTCAGAGAGAATTTGAGGGAGTGATGAGGATGAAGTGAGGAAGATGAGTGGGTATTTATAGGGGTTTTTGGGACGGTTTGGGTAAATATTTGAATTTAAACCAGGTTAATTATGGATAGTTGTAACCCAACTATAAACACGTTGGTTATCGTGCAAAGGTGTATGTTGGATGTGACAGAGAGGGGTAGTGGAACCGTTTCTTGTGTCAGGGTGTCTTGTCTCACATAAATGCCAAATATTTCCACTCGAGTGGAAATATTCGCCACAGAAAACGTATGGATATGGATAAAAGATGCCTTTTTATGGAAAACCAAACGTTTTAACTTATAAAACAAGACAAGTTATCATTTAAGAGATTTTATTCTGCTGACTGATGGATTCAAAACATTTTTAGTCAGCTGAATGTACTAAGTAACAAGGTGAACGCATCAGCTGCTGATAGTACTTCAGCAGTTGATTTAAGAATTCAACATACCTAGCTCGCTGATCAAAAAATTGAATCGTTTTTCATCTAAAGGCTTAGTGAATAAGTCAGCTAGCTGAAGGTCTGTTGAAATGAAATGAAGTTCAACGTCACCTTGTTCAATGTGATCTCTAATGAAATGATACCTTATGTCGATATGCTAGGTTCTTGAGTGAAGAACTGGGTTGTTGCTGATTGCATAACACTCGTGTTATCACAGTAGATAGGAACTTTGCAAAAATTCATATCGAAATCAACAAGCTGATTCTTCATCCAAAGGACTTGAGCACAGCAGCTTCCAGCAGCAACGTATTCTGCTTTAGCTGTGGAGGTAGAGACAGTGCTTTGTTTCTTGCTTGTCCACCTGACTAGCTTTCCTCCAAGCAGCTGACATCCTCCAGTTATGCTCTTTCTATCCATTTTGCAACCTGCAAACTCTGAATCTGAATAGCCAATTAGATCAAACCCGGAGTCTTTGGCATACCAAAGACCTAGGCTTGGAGTACCCTTAAGGTACCTCAAAATTCTTTTAGCAGCTATTAGGTGAGATTCTCTATGATCAGCTTGATACCTAGCACACATGCAAGTAGCAAACATGATATCTGGTCTACTGGCGGTGAGATAGAGTTAAGATGCAATGATTCCTCTATAGAAGGTGACATCGACTGATTTCCCAGTTATGTCAGCATCTAGGTTGTTTGGAGGAGCCATTGGAGTTTTCATGGATGATGATGAATTCATATCAAATTTCTTTAAAAGATCTTTGATATATTTTTCTTGATTTATAAAAATTCCATTTTTGGATTGCTTAACTTGTAAGCCAAGAAAATAAGTTAATTCACCCATCATACTCATCTCATACTTTGTAGACATAAGTTTTGGAAAACTTCTACAAAGTTTTTCATCAGTAGCACCGAAAATTATGTCATCCACATAAATTTGAACAAGAATGATATCACCTTTGATTTTGCGAATGAATAAGGTCTTATCAATCTCTCCCCTGGTGAAATCATTTGCTATGAGGAACGTGGAGAGTGTATCATACCATGCACGAGGAGCTTATTTCAACCCATACAACGCCTTATCTAGGTTAAACACATAGTCTAAATACTTTGGATTTTCAAACCCTGGTGGTTGCTTAACATATACTTCCTCTTGCAGCTTCCCGTTTAAGAATGCACTCTTTACGTCCATCTGAAAAACTGTGAAGTTTTTATACGCAGCATAGGCCAGAAATATTCTAATAGCCTCAAGCCTAGCCACTGGAGCAAATGTTTCATCGAAATCGATTCCTTCCTCTTCTCTATATCCTTGTGCAACAAGTCTAGCTTTGTTGCGAATAACCACACCTTCTTCATCCATTTTATTCCTAAATACCCATTTTGTACCAATTATGGTATTTCCAGCTGGTGGGGGCACCAGCTGCCATACTTTGTTGACCTCGAATTGGTTAAGTTCTTCCTGCATCGCTTGAATCCAGCTTGAGTCTTCTAAAGCAGCTTTAATATTTTTTGGTTCTTCAGTTGCTAAGAAACAAGACCATAAGCGGAGATTACATGACGCTTTACTTCTCGTGACAACTCCTTGCTGTGGATCTCCAATGATTAGATCAATTGGATGTTCTGAGGTCCACTTTGATTGTGGAGCAGCTGTAGAAAAAGAAGATTCAGCAGAATTAGATCCTTGTTGAGCGGCTGAGTGCTCAGCAGGATGAATTACTTCATTTCGAACGGATCTTCTTGAAGTATGAAGAGGCGGCTTTGAGATAGCCTTTGATGATGCTCTAGCTGTTGGAATTTCTTGTTGAACAGCTGCAATATCTACAAGATATGTAGGGGCATCATGGAACGTCTCATCTGATTCATTTATGGGAACATCAAAGAGATTTAAAGCATCGGAGAATGCTTCAGCTGTATCATCAGGAGATGGTTCAGCTGATCTCTGAAATGCATCAGACGAGTCAGCAGAGGTGGGGTTCAAGGCCTTTGAGTGTTCTTCAAAAGTAACATTTATAGATTCTTCCAACGTTTGTCTTCTTTTGTTGAAAATGGCTTCATCAGCTTTAGGGTCAGACTTAGTTGATCTCGTGTGTTTAACACAAAGCATACACAGCCAAACACATGAAAGAAACCGATGTAAGGTTTCCTTTGACGAAAGATCTCATAAGAAGTCTTCTTGTGTCTCTTCACGTAGAGGGACCTATTTTGAATAAAACAAGTTGTGTTAACAGCTCTGCCCAAAATTGCTTAGGCATGTTTGACTCAGCAAGCATTGTTCTTGCAGCTTCTATTAGGGTTCTGTTTCTTCTTTCAGCAACACCATTTTGTTGAGGTGTTCTTGCAGCTGAGAAGTTTTGGGAGATCCCAACATCTGAACAGAAGTCTTCTAAAGTCTTGTTCCTGAATTCAGTTCCATTGTCTGATCTCAGCATCTTGACTCTAGACCCATTTAGAAGTTCCATCCTTTTGATGAACTTGATAATCTCTTCAGCTGCATCACTTTTGTGGCGAAGAAATATTACCCAAGTATATCGTGAATATTCATCAACGATAACAAGTGTATACTTCTTTCCACCTAGACTTTCAGTACTCATAGGGCCAAAGAGGTCCATATGGAGCATGTAGAGGCACTTGTCGATGGAAAAACATTGCTTTGATTTGAAGGAGCTTTTATGTTGTTTACCTTGCTCACAAGCTGAGCAAAGCTTATCCTTTTCATACTTGATTTGTGGTAAGCCATTCACCAGCTGACCTCGAGCCAGCTTCGAAATATTTTTGAAGTTAAGATGAGATAGCCTTTTGTACCACAACCAATTCAGCTCTTCAGTAGAATGAGAGAATAGACAAACTTCTTGATTTTGAGGATTCATGTCAAGTTTATACACATTCTTGGTTCTTGGAGCAACCAATACTACCTTTCAACTCTTATCCGTCACCGTTCCTCTATATTCATTAAAGTTCACTGAGAACTTTGCATCACAAAGTTGGCTAATGCTGATTAGATTACGTTTCAGCCCATTCACATAACCAACTCTTGTGATTTTTACGGATCTATTAGAAATGGTTCCATAACCTTCAGTTGAGCCTCTACCATTATCACCAAAAACTACGGAGGGACCAGCACAAACTTCGAACTCTTCCAGCCGGGATTTGTATCCAGTAATGTGTCTCGAGCAACCATTGTCTAAGTACCAGACATGTTTGCTTTCATCACCCTGCACATAAATTAAAAGAGTTAGTTCTTTTTGGGAACCCACACTTCGGTGGGTCCTTGTGACTTTCCGCTGGAACTCACAGGAGATGATTTTTCAGTAGGCTTAACTGCTGAAGGTGGGGAAGGTCTCAAGCATGTGCTGTCATACTCACTCGCCATAGGCCCACGATCTCCACACTTATAGCATTTTCTGTTTCTTTGCAGTGGAGTGGAAGGCGAGGCAATGGGTTTGGGAACTGGACCCAAAATCCCTTTCATTTTCTGATTATCAGAGATAGTCAGAGTTTGAACGAGTGATGTCAGCTTGCTGACCTTTCCATTCAGCCGTCTGACAGACACTGCTGAAGAAGGACTTGGAGTGTTTTTAGAAACACTCTTACCTTTGTTCTTTGCAGCTCGAGTACGAACTCCAACTGGCTCACCCTTGGAGGGTGTAAGAGCAGTTTTCTTTCCTGCTGTTTTCCTAGTCTTCTGCTGAGGTCTAGCAGAAGAGGCAGCAGGTGCTGAACCCAAGATAGATTTTCTTGGTTCAACAATGACTACATTAGGTGTCCTAACAACCATGGCAGAGGAGTCAGCTGATGACTCTTCAGCAGTAGTTACAGAAGGATCTTCTGAAGACATCTCAGTAGCAAAAGTTTTGGTAGACCTAACAAAGGAACCAAAAACCAACTCTTCAGCTGGCACGGAAGCATCATCTAACGAGTAGTACAGATCATCTGTACTGCTGTCAGGTACATCGGCTGCAGCAAGGAAGTCTCCTTCAAGTACAGCTTGTACTTGACTAGGGATTTGTGAGTTAACACATTCACTCACACGTTTGGATGAACGAGACCAAGATTCACAAATCTTTTTAATTGCTTCAAGTTCTTTAACTTTTTCACTTAGATCATGTTGAAGAACTGATTTTATGAATTTTGTTTCAGAAAGGTCTTCTTTTAAAGTTTTGTGGTCAATTAGACGTTCTTTTAAAAATGCATTTTCATGTAGAATAACACTATGTTTATCCAAACATTCACCTTTCAGCTGATCAATGAAGTCCAAGTCACAGATGATAGAATCAACAATATCTTTGGCTTTAGTAGCCTCAGCAGAGATTAGAGAGGTTACCTTTTTATAAACAATGTTGACCCATATATAAGAACTAGCATCATCAGCTGTAATGCTTTCATCATAATCAGCACGAGCCATCAAACACATTGTGGCCAGTTGTTCATCATCATCATTAGATGAACTATCACCTGAGTCAGCCCAGTCATGAGTTTCAGCTACGAGACCCTTGTCAGCAGATTTGCCTTCAAGTGCCTTCTTTTCTTCTAGAATCTTTTTGGTGAAGGCTTGTAGCTTTTTGTATTTCTCCTCAATGGACTCACCAGTTGAAGATGATGAACTAGCTTTCTTCTGCTTGCAGTCATTAGCATAGTGTCCCTTCTTGTTGCAGTTATAGCAAGTTATCTCAGAGATATCAGGTGTACTTCCAGAGGGTCTAGAAGAAACAGCTGATGAGATAGATCTGCTACTTGAGCCTTTAGCTGAGGAGCCAGACTTGTTTTTAAAGAATTTCCTGTTTTTAACAAGTAAGGCAAGCTCAGATATAAGGGCATCGTTGTCTTCGTCTTCATCAACTTCTTCGATGCTGACTTCAGGCATGTTGAACAGACCAACAGCTGAAGTGTTGTCAGCTTCATCATCTGATGGGGGATATTCGATTCTGCTAGGCTTGTTTAAGGAGACAAGAGCAGTCGAAGATCCAGAGGAACTCACTTTGGAGTCATTTGGAGGTTGAAATTTGTTGAGTACGGTTCTCTCATGGCTTAGAAACATACCATAGAGAGACGAAAGAGTATAGTCTTTCAAAGTAGGGGATGTACTCATGCAAGTTATGATAGTAGCCCATTTAGAAGGTAAGGCTGCCATAAACTTACACATTTTGGACATATCGTCCTTATCAACCCCATGAGACTTTAGCTCGTTTAACAGAATGTTATAACGATTGAAAGTTTGAGCTATAGTCTCACTTGGCTTGGCTTTAAACAGTTTATAATCATGTATGAGCATGTTTTTGTTGTGTTCTCGCACAACTGATGTGCCTTCATAAACTTCAGCCAGCCTCTCCCACATTTCTTTAACTGAGTCACAAAATTGAATATTGTGATACAGTTCATCACCAACTGCTTGAAAAAGCATATCTCGACCCTTGTTCTCAAGATGAACAAGACGTTTTTCAGCATCTGTCCACTGAGCCTCAGACTTTATCACATAGTGTTCTGCTATTTCAGAAGTACCAGGGATGATAGTTTTGGGAACATATATTCCTATCGTGATGTTATCTTGGAGTTTTGGGTGATAGGTAACCATGTGGGGCAACATACGGGTTTTCCACATGGGATAGTTGGTTTGAGTGAGTTTAGGAGGTTTTCAGCCATAACAGATGCTCAAAATTGATGGAAAACAATTTTGACACTTGCTCTAATACCAGTTGTTGGATCCCAACAACACTAACGTGTTGCGTTAAGACTGATTTACGAAGATAATATAATGAACAACAAGATTTCAATGATTAAGAGTTTATTAAAACAACTTAATACAGTACAAAGTTTGCGGAAATAGATAATACACACTAACTAAAACTCTATACTTGAAATGACACTTTAAATCGCTCAAAACTAGAAGACTTATGCACTGAGAGTTATATCAGCTGATACCAACAGCTGATATCAGTGTCCGAGTAATAACAATAGAGGAGTTAATACTTAGACAAATAACTAACTCTCAGAGAATGTTCTTGTGCTATGAATGCTTAAAGTTGTGTGTAAATGCAAGCATTTACGTCTCTATATATAGCCCAAGATCCATGTTCCTTTGCCCACAAGTTAGACAACGTGTAAACATATTATTCGTCGATGTGGACATGTCCATGGAACATTAAATGCTCTTTGCATAAGTTGTTGTCCCAAGTGTACTTTGTTTCAACTGCTTCTGGTACCCTTTCTGACGCACAGTGAAAGATGTACTACATAAGTACAGAAATAGTTGACTTTCCGTTTACATGCTTGGAGGTACAAATGATGATGTTGTACTGACATTATCTTCTATTCCAAAATAGAAGATCCACATCGTTTTCTTCTTCTTTGAGCGGGAAAAGGGAGATGTTCAAAGTGTCAAGAACATTTCCTTTAAGTCTTCATCTGCAGCAGGTACTATCAGCTGATTCCACAATCAGCTGAATAGTCTGCTTCTTGTCTTTGTCCTTTGGTCATAGACTTCGAATGAACTCTCGTTAATAGCTGCTGATTTGACTTGATGTCCTAAAGCTAAGTACATACTCAGCTGAAGGTTTATTGTATATACTTGCTTCAGCTGAGATACTTACTTCAGCTGATATTTATTGTCTTTAGCTATTGATCATCAAATCTTATTTACTTAGTCTTGGGACTAACACTACCCTTTGACCCTGACCCTCGCCACAACCAAGACACCGTTTCTCGGTCCTTGCGTTGTTTGGCTTTACCTTCTTGACCTTTTTTTTTGACTCCATTACCTTTTAGGCACGCCGTAGCTGGGATCGGTTTTATCCTTTCCCTTTCCACTGCACCTCTTTCTCTGATCACTACCATCATCGGTTACTACGAGATCATTCTTAAACTTGGTCCCCAAATCAAGTCAGTAGTCTTGAGCACGAAATATAGCTCTACAATGGATTGCTCCATGTTATGCATTACTGTTGCTAACTGCAACGGTACTGGGTGTCCTAGTCATTCAAGATGATCCATGTGCTCTTTCATTTTCATGACGTGAGCACTCACCGAAGATCCCTTAACCACCTTGAAAGATTTGAACACTCTACAAGCGTAATATGCTTGTCCTGGTTCATTTCTAGCATTCGCGGCAGAAGCATTTAGTATTGCTCTTTCTAGGACATTTCCTTTTCTCATGCCAAATCATAATCCGAATATCACGCTTCCAATTGAGAAACATTGACCTAGTCAATTCGTCCTTTTCTAGAAACAAGCGTAGTGAGAGATTGTTGGTACGTGTCGTTATGGTTGTTGCTGCCATCTACAAATCAAACCCAGTTTAATTAGTAATCATCAACAAACATCTCTAAAATATATAATAAACCCATCATTAATATTTTAGTCCCAGGATCCATATATCACATTCTCGCCGTAAGGTTTGGGCACTTCCCGACGAGACATGTTGTTTCTCGTAGGTAACATCCTTACAGATCGTATCAAGACTTGACACGATTCCTAGGGGGCGTAGAATCTTTAAACTTATAACTTATTACAACCTTGAACGAATTTAATCATACATTTCTAAGTTGCAATAAAGTCTAGTATGTTTATTCTACTCAAGTACTTTTTGGGCCGGGACTCCCGATTATCACCAAAGTAGATCAGACCATCTAAGACAATGTGATGTTCTGTGTCGGGACTCCAGATTATCACAGAACCTTACGCACCCTAACACTTGCAATGATTTGAATCCATATCTAAGGTTCTTTCTCCTTACAATATGAATATCGTTGAACAAGTGAGGTGTTCCATTAGGTGGATAGTACTCCGATCTAAGATTTTCTTGGGTTTGTTTAAGTCTAAAGTAAACTTAAACCTTTATTCCAATTTTAATCCTTAATTTTAAGACTTGTGATTCGTGTACTTAATTCCACAAGACGCCTTTCTAAAATTACCTTTAAAACTCTAAGTTTTAAATTTGTTCGATTTTACTTGTATACCTTAAAACGAGGTGTACAAAAGATATTACTAGGTTTTGTGAAAAACCCTATCTTGATAAAACGTACTTGTTTTATTTACCTTGAAAAACTTCAAACCCTATGTTAAACTTTAAAATAGAGATTTTAATTCTTTATTACTTACGAACACAAATCATAACTCTAATTTAACATAACTAGTTTTTCTATGTTTAAAAATTAAACATCTACTTATTAGATTCTCCAAAATATGTCCTAGGGACACATTTATAAACTATGCGTTTTTCTTGTGTAGCTCCCACTAATTCCAATAACCATGATGGAACTTAAGCATGAACACAATCACTAGTTTAAACTTGGTGAATACTAACAATCTTATTATATAAAAACTATATATAATAATCTCGTTCTTATATTCAACTTAGACTTAGTTAAATATAGGTTCTTAAATTTCCTGTGTTATTCAACCCTTGATCATTAATCTAGTACTTTACTTAACTCGTAATATACTTTGTATAAATAACTAGTTATAATTACTTATAACTTTATACAATCTAATATTTATAACTTTCGTATTATTATCTAATTATAATAAAACCTTACTTTGTACAATTTCTAGTTGTTTACAACTTTGTACATTTCTAGTTTAATTATAACTTAATACAAATTTCTAGTTATTATAATATTACAACTAAATGATCAAAATAACATATATATTTAATGTTTCATTTAAATCTTGTATTTAATATATATATATATATATATATATATATATATATATATATATATATATATATATATATATATATATATATATATACATATAATTTATAACTTTAAAAAACTTATAACATTCTTAATAAGAATATTAAACCTAGTTTGTACATGTGTATTTTAACTTAGACTAATTAAAATACGTACAAACTATTTTATCTTTTAAAATCACTTTTAAATAATTTAAAAAATTCCGAAAATTATATATAAATACTTTTAATATAAATACATCTTGTTAATTTTAAGACTTTAAAATTAACACTTCTCTTTTATCCTTAATTAAATTCAATTAATTAAACCCTTATCTTGTTCTTGATCAATTAAAACTAGGTTTCAATTTTCTTGATCAATAACATTTCTTAGTTAAAGATTAATCCTAATTTATCCTATTTAAACAATTATCAAACTTTGTTTGAATTCTAGGATAGATTATAACTTTAATAATTTTATTTAAACTTATTTACTTAAATCTTCTAAACAAAACTTTGTTTAGATTTCTAGATTCAAAGAACTAGTTTTAATAAGCTCATTAAAACAATAATCAAACCTCATTAAACATCAACTTGTTTAATTTTATAGGTTCTAGATTATGTTTTTGATTAATCCTATTAACCAATTACACTAAACTAGTTTAATGTTCTTGGTTCTAGATTACATCTAGGTTTCGAAAAATTCCCTTATGCCTAACAAACTTTTCCACCAATTAAACTAGACTAATTTAATCAAACTTGGTGTCCAAGTCTCCTAATTTTCGAAATCTTAGGGAAGAAAAGGAAAGAATCTTTTTTTACCAATTAAACCAAAACTTGGTTTAAATACTTGGTCCTAAATTTTGAAGATCAAGTAATAAGGAAAGAATCCTCTTGATCAAAAACTTTGACATTCTTGATCCTAGGGTTCTTCATATTTTTCGAAATTCTAGGGTTAGGGAAAGAAGCCTTTTGACCAATTAAACTAAGCTAGTTTAATGTTCTTGGTCCTAGGGTTCTTTCTAGATTTTCGAAAAACACTAGTATTAGAATCCTTATGACCAATTAAACTAAACTGTTTAACATTCTTGGTCTAGGGTTCTTACCCTCATTCGAAATCTATGAGGAAGAAAGAGATAAGGAACAAAAAATAAATAGAAAAACTTGAAATTAAACAAACAAAACTTTGTTAATCTTGTTTAGGTTTCTAAACCATCGCTCTAATACCACTGAAGGGTTTCATTGTACTGATCGACCACTTGGACCGACCTTCTATTATGCTTGGTTCGACCATACTGGTAAGAACATGAAGGTGTTCTTGACCGGTTAAAACCAACTAGCTGATTTAATCCCTAAAAGCGGAAGTGAGATTAAACCTAATCCTTAAACCCTAAAGAATTGGGATGTTGGAAATCTAGATTAGATTAACAAGAAAGAAACCTTGTACGAAAAACTCGAACACACACAATGCTTGTTCTTGGTGTTCTCGTCCGACCGAACAAGAGGGAAGAGGAGAAAGAGTGTTCCATAAATCATACCTTAGTTTAGCTTAAGATAGTCCACTGATGATGAACACGACGAGCGATCCTCTAGATGATTACTTGCAACGATCTTGTTCTTAGAAACTCAAAGAACACGAAGAACGAACAAAGAACACGAAGAACACAAGCTTGTGTTCTTCCCTTGTTGCTCGGCCGAAATTCTCCAAGATAGGAGGAGGGATTTCGTGATTAGTGATCAAGGAATAAGGGAACCTCAAGCCTTCTATTTATAATACAATGACTTTCACTTAGGGCCCTTCTAGTTTAATTAAGATCAATCTCATAATTAAACTTATCTCTTACACATTAAACCCTTATAGTTTTACTAGTTTATTATTATCACACTTAATTATCAAATGTCTTAGTATTATACACTTATATATTTCGGTATGCATATACACGAAATATATATATACTTGTGTTTTATACCTTTAACAATTAATTACACAATAATATTATCCAATCACTATATGATTTAATAGCTTTAAATCATATCATGGATAATCTATAATTAACATATTGTATATTTACTCAACTAGTAAATGTACAAATACTTGTATTAACTAGGGCTGTCAAAAATAATCGTAACCCGTTCTACCCGCCCGACCCATTTCGAATTTGGATAGATCGGGTCGGGTAGTTCGGGTATCGGGTAGAAACATTCGGGTATCGGGTAATCCGAAAATATAACGGATCGGGTATCGGGTAATATTTTAAGTCGGCGGGTATACCCGAATACCCGAATTTTTTAAAAGGGTTTTATTTAGAAGGTAAATCATAGAGTTTTGGTAATAAAGCTACATGGAATCTGGGGTTATAGAAGCTGATATGGGAATCAAAGGACAAATATGTTACGATTTTCTTCTTTTTATACGAACATTAAGGTGTCAAATTGAAGATGCAATATGGATTAGTTTATTTTGTGAAACTTACAACTTTGTAAGGTTGATTTTGAACTTGGTTTTGGTTTTTGTGTTTTTTGTTTTCAAGACTATTTACATTCAATTGCATTTTGATTTTCTAGTTTGCACTAGTTGAAGTTTGATAAATGTATTTTCAAGACTATTTACATTCAATTTCATTTTGGTTTTTTAGTTTGCACTATTTGAAGTTTGATAAATGTAAAACTCTAATGATTGTCGTGATTTAATTTTTAGTTTACATATTAAAGATTGGTAATTATAATTTTTGTTAACTAAAAGTTTAAGAAATTTTTTTGGGTATTATTGGATATACCCGTACCCGACCCATTATCCAAAGTACCCATACCCAAATACCCGAATTTAATTTGGTTCGGGTATTGGGTATTTTTGATATATGAAAAAAACCGATCTACCCGACCCGAACTACCCATACCCGAAAACATTACCCGATCAACACCCCTAGTATTAACTAGTTACTTAAACTAATATAGTAATAAGTTAAACTTAACTTAATACTAACTGATTCATAATGTCTATTATGAATCAATCCTCTTCGTAGTATCATTGCATATCTTGCTCGTATTACATGCACCCACCGGTATGACCCTTAAGTGTTTCGTAGGCATGGACGTATCATCATAGGTTGACTAACTGTGCACATAATTCCAACACTTTCTCAGTTGCCCTATGCCAAATTAACGTTTCCTCCGGGTCGGTACTCCCACGGTACTCGGTGGGTTTACAATCAAGAAAATTCTTGTATGAACACGGTTTCTTCTCGATCGGGAGGGGTTGGCAGAAGAATTATTGGTGTTGGGCATTAGCATTTGGTACGGTGTGGGTCGAATTCGGTTGCGGTATGCTTGCATTTGGGGATGAGGAGTCATTCCGGTGAAAGACGGGAATGTAGGTAATTTGAGTGAAGTGTGGGGGTGAGTTCGTTTGAGTGGTGGTTTGTGGTATGATAGGTCGAGCCACGGGTTGCGGCTCGACGGGTTGGTCTTGGCGGATAGCCCTAATGGTATCCTCAAGTTCCATGTTTCGGGTTTCCAACAATACGATATATTCCTCGTTCGGAATCTCATCACCACCCGAGGTCGCGGCCCCATCATTCCCAAGGTTCGTATTCAGCGGGGCTCCTTCTAGCAAGTTTCCATCTGTAGCCATTCATGCTACAAACACAATATCTCACCAAGGCTCAGTTTAACTCCTTAGTAAACACCTGTCCGGAATGTTTGACCAAACATGAGCCACGATTTGGGAATGGAACACCTACATGTGTAACCATCGCCAAATCGAAGCTCTGATACAAAGTTGTAACCAAACACAAGTTGGAGGTTAAATCCACTCACCTTTCAACCTTCGATCTCTTAACTCAGTGAGCTAGTATCACTTAGTCTCCTGCTCGGTTCCTATAACAACATATACCGAGTTATTGATCGATCCACCGAATTGTCAAAATCATTAATTTAACAAAACACAACCCAAAGCTCATAATATACACATTTTATGATACTACCAACTAGACTAACAATCACAACATACCAAGTAGTCATTTATAACCATCTAGCCCATTTTATGACCATTTGACCCCAAACGGGCCAAAACCCGATCATGACTAGCACACTTCCACAATTGCATCAACTAGCACATAATCCTTATACTAGCAATTCAAAATCATTTAGCAAATCCATCAAGTTCATAACTACTAAAATTTCAAGTATTATACTTGTACAATCACTAGTTCACCATTATGGCCCAAATCATCCAAACACTAGCTAGATTACTTCACAAATCCGTCTATACTAGATTTTCCTCATCCATAACTTACTAAACATGTTTTCTCAACCTAATAAATAATTCCAACCATTCAAACATCAAGAAATCCAAGGTTTGTCAAAACTCACCTTCAACATCCACCATTAATGGAGGTTGAAGATGATTTTCACCAAATCTTGTTTCCTTCCAACAAATGACCATACAGATGGTGTAAAAGCTTGTATAAAGATATACTACAACATCCATATCAAGATTCACTAACAAATCAACAAGATACATAAACCCTAGTTCAAGTCATACCTCAAGAACACCACAAATAAGTAAAGGAGAGGATGCAACTTACTTCTAGGCTTCTTCTACACAACTTCTAGTATGATTTTCAAGATTTAACCAAGGATTTACCCACCAAAAGCTCAAGAACAAGAATAAGGCTTTCTAGAGAGAAAAGGCAATGAAATAGTGAAGATAAGGTTTGAAATGGAAGAGTGAGAAAGAGGAGGCACTCCCTCCCTCTCTTTACCGGCCAAACAAAGAGGGTGGGGCCCCTTTGTGGCTTTTTACACTTTTTCAGTATATGTCTAAAAGGTCCCGTTCGTAGTTAATTTATTTAAAATGGCAAACGGATCTCAATTTAAAAAACGAATATATTTCCGGAAACGAAATTCAACAAGGAATCTAAAGATATAAAAATCACATTTTCATTTCAAATATATCACAATTCGGGTATTTTAACCCATTGGTTAAAATACCGCAAAACAGGAAAGGCTAATTAATTTCACATGACATTTAATCAGATAATCATTTACTAAAATACCTTAAGGCCAATAAACTACTAGGCCGGGTTTCGGGATGTTACAACTCTCCCCCACTTAGGAAGATTCCGTCCCCGGAATCCCATCTCGAACAAATAAGGAGGGATAACGTTCCCGCATATCGGCCTCGGTCTCCCAAGTCATATCTGCACCAAACTGTGCTTCCACTTTACCAATACCATCGGGATTTATTTCTTTCTCAATTTTGTTACTTTTCGGTCTAACAACTCCATCGGTTCCTCAACCAATCTTTTTCTCATATCCACCCGCAATTATTGCACCGAGAGAATTTGGCTCGGATCTTCGATGTCACACTTTCTTATGTAGCAAATGTTGAAGTGTTGTGAATTGCCGACAACTCCGGGGGTAACTCGAGTGTTACCGATTGAGAATTCACCACCTTGCTAATTCGAAACGGCCCAATAAACCTCGGGGCCAACTTTCCTCATTTCCCAAAATGAATAACACCCTTCCAAGGTGATACCTTCAAGTAGACTATCTCGTTTTCCGAGAACGTAGCAGGTCTACGCCTTGGATCCGCATACATCTTTTGTCGATCACGGGCGGCCATCAACTTTTCCGGGCAATGGCGACTTTATCCGCGGCATTTGTACAATATCGGGTCCCGCATATTGTGTCTCACCCGCTTCCAACTAACACGTCGGGGTTCGACACCGACGCCCATACAACATCTCGTACGGTGGCATCTTTATACTTGAGTGATACGAGTTATTATAAGCGAATTCGATCAATGGCAAATGAGAATCCCACGACCCACCGTACTCTAGGACATACGCCCGCAACATGTTTTCAAGTGTTTGTATTGTTCTTTCCGATTGCCTATCGGTTTGAGGATGATACGCGGTAGTCAAGTTCACCCGCGTCCCCAATTCTCGTTGCAAGCTATTCCAAAAGTTCGAGGCAAAAAGAGGATCCCTATCAGACACGATAGCAATCGGGATACCTTGTCGGGATACCACTTCATCAATATAGAATTTCGCCAACCTACTAAGTGAGGCGGTCTCACTAGTAGCCAAGAAATGGGCTCTCTTCGTGTAACGATCAACTATAACCCAAATCATGTTGTGACCCCTTTGTGTACGCGGCAGTTTTGTCACGAAATCCATGGTAATCCGATCCCACTTCCACTCGGGAATCGGTGATTGAGTAAAAGTTCCATATGGCTTTTGGTGTTCGGCCTTCACTTGAGCACAAATATGACATTGACCCATATAACGAGCAATGTCGGTCTTCATCGTCGACCACCAATAAAGTGCTTTAAGATCGTTGTACATCTTTGTGCTACCCGGGTGAAACGATAACCGAGAATTGTGAGCCTCGGCTAAAATCAATTCCCACGAATCCCCGAGTAACGGTACCTAAACCCGATATTGATATGTCTTGAAACCCCGCGAGTCTTCTTCTAAATTATCCTTTCTCTTTATCAATATATCGGTATTCAAATTCTCGACATTCAAAGCATCTAAATGATAGATCTTCAACCGGGTCACCAAATCCGAGACAATCTCCATCCGCGTAAATTGTACCTGTCCCGAATCTCCCTTCCTACGCAAGGCATCGGCCATCACATTCGCCTTCCCCGGGATGGTATCGTATCTCACAGTCGTAGTCTTTAATCAAGTATAACCATCTTCATTGCCGCATATTCAGTTCCTTTTGCGTGAATACATATTGCAAACTTTTATGATCCGTACAAATCACGCACCTAGTACCGTACAAATAATGTCTCCATAACTTTAGTGCAAAAACCACCGCCGCCAACTCTATATCGTGAGTCGGATAATTCTTCTCGTGATTTTTCAATTGCCTAGAGGCATAAGCAATAACCCGATCTCGTTGCATCAACACGCAACCCAAACCCGCAATTGAAACATCACAATAAACAATAAAATCTTCCGGGCCTTCGGGTAAAGCAAGGATCAGAGCTTGACATAATAGTTGCTTTAGAGTTTGAAATGACATCTCGTGTTCATCACCCCACCGAAACGGTACCTCCTTACGGGTCAATTTCGTCATTGGGCCCGCTATCTTTGAAAAATCTTTGATAAACCGACGGTAATAACTCGCCAAACCCAAAAAGCTCTTTATTTCGGTTAGATTCTTAGGAGCAATCCAATTCATAACCGCCTCTATCTTGGCCGGGTCCACCTTTACCCCATTCGAACAAATCACAAGACCTAAAAAGTGAACTTCCCGAAGCCAAAACTCGCACTTCGAGAACTTCACATACAAATGTTCCCGCTTCAACGTTTCTGACACTTGCCTCAAATGTTCCTCGTGCTCTTCTTCGGTCTTGGAATAAATTAAAATATAGTCAATAAACACAATAACGAATTTGTCAAGATAAGGCCGACAAACTTGGTTCATCAAATCCATAAATGTCGCGGGGGCATTCGTCAACCCAAACGGCATAACCAAGAACTCGTAATGACCGTCACGAGTTCGAAAAGACGTCTTGTGTATGTCGTTTTCGTTAACCCGAACTTGGTGATAACCCGATCTCAAATCGATCTTTGAGAAATAGGAAGACCCTTGGAGTTGATCAAATAAATCGTCAATGCAAGGCAAATGATACCGATTCTTTACCGTTCTATTATTCAACTCCCGATAATCGATGCACATATGAAGTGCACCATGTTTCTTTTTCACAAACAAAACCGGAGCTCCCCAAGGTGAGGAACTCGACCGAATAAAACACTTATCCAATAATTCTTAGATTTGTGTCATCATCTCTCGGATCTCGGACGGTGCCAACCGATACGGTACTCTAGCCACGAGATTGGCCCCCGGCACCAAATCAATTTTGAATTCTACCTCCCGAGCGGGAGGTAACCCAGGCAATTCTTCGGGGAACACCTCTGGGTATTCCTACACCACCCGGAGATCTTCAACTACTTTCTTTTCCTTTTTCACGTCAATCACATATGCCAAAAACGATTCACAACCCTTGGTCAAGGACTTACAGGCTTTCATCATGAAGATAATGGGTATGGTTGGGGTCACACGGTCTCCCCAGGCCACGACATGTGACCCGTTGGGTAAGGAAAAAGTAATTAACTTCTGGTGACAATTTATGTTTGCCTTATTAACACTTAACCAATCCATTCCTAAAACCACATCAAAGCCGGATATTGGCATAACAAGTAAAAGAATCTTAAATTTCACACCATCAATATCAATACTAGCTCCGGACACGGATGTCGTGACCGGAACCATTTCACCATCGGCCACCTCTACCTCTAGAGGTGTCACGATCAAAGAAGTAGGCAATTTCAATTTGTCACAAAAACTCTTTGAAGAAAATGAACAATTTGCACCCGAATCAAATAATACACGAGCGGGTATGGAGTTTATTAGAAACATACCCGTGATGACATCATCGGTAGTGGTGGCATCCTCCACCGTCATCTTGAAAGCTCGACCCGTAGGTGGCGGGTGACTTTTCCTCTTATGACCCCCCTACGACGCCGATCCCCTGCCCAAACCCGAACCTTTCCTCGTTGGATAATTCACGGTCCTATGACCCTCTTTCTGACAATTCCAGCAAACGTTATTCTCCAACTTACACTCCGAAGACTCGTTCCCATGTTGCCCACACCTAATACACCTTTTAGTTTGTGTCGTACATGGACGGGCATGAGAGGACTTATACGGTAGGCACCACGGGTTCTTTTGATTGGAACCTTGAAGTATTTGCCTTCGGCGGTCATTTCTCGACCTTTGATTGCCTTGAGATTTCTTGTGATTTTGAGAGCCCGTTTGTTCATATTTCCCTTTGTTGAACGAGGTCTTCTCCCGACTCATGGCCTTTTGGGCAAAGACATCACCCTCGTCCGCTTTGGCAAGATCAAAGGCTTGCAAGAGAGTTCCCGCAAGTCTAGCCACGTTCTGGTACTCGGGCAACAATGCCCCGATAAAATGTTTGATCTTCGAGGGCTCATCGGGTACCTATTGTGTCACAAAACGGAGCTTACCATTGAATTGAAGAATAAGCTCATCAACCGTCATCCTATCATTCATCTTCAACATCATGAATTCATTCCGGATTCTATGCAACTCAAACGGGCTACAATACCTAGCCTCCACTTGATCCCTAAATTGCTTCCACGTGATCGCATCCAACATATCATTACTAAAGTTTGCGGTCAACCCATCCCACCAATCCATCGCTGGTCCCCCCCAATATTCGGTACGCATATCGGACCTTTAAATTGTCCTCACAACTACAAGCACCAAGGGCTTTCTCAGATTCCCTAACCTAAGTTAACGTTTCCGCAGGGTCGGTACTCCCACGGTACTCGGTGGGTTTACATTCAAGAATATTCTTATATGAGCATGGTTTTTTCTCGACCGGGAGGGGTTGGTAGAAGAATTATTGGTGTTGGGATTAGCAATTGGTACGGTGTGCGTGGAATTCGGTTGCGGTATGCTTGCATTTGGGGATGAGGAGTCATTCCGGGGAAAGACGGGAATGTAGGTAGTTTGAGTGAAGTGTGGGGGTGGGTTCGTTTGAGTGATGGTTTGTGGTATGGTAGGTAGAGCCACGGGTTGCGGTTCGACGGGTTGGTTTTGGCGGAGAGCCCTAATGGTATCCTCAAGTTCCATGATTCGGGTTTCCAACAATACTATATATTCCTCGTTCGGAATCTCATCACCACCCGAGGTCGCGGCCCCATCATTCCCAAGGTTCGTATTCGGCGGGGCTCCTTCTAGCAAGTTTCCATCTGTAGCCATTCCTCCTACAAACACAACATCTCACCAAGGCTCAGTTTAAGGAAGGTTTGACCAAACACGAGCCACGATTTGGGAATGGAACACCTACATGTATAACCATCGCCAAACCGAAGCTCTGATACCAAGTTGTAACACCGCATTTTTGAAACTATGTTTTTTAAATACTAATTAATACGGAAGCATTTAGTTTAGTTCCTAATTACGTCAAGTTTTTAAACCGTGGTCCCACAACTATTACAAACCAAAGTGTTAGTTAAAAGACAATATAACAAAAACTATGCTCATTAAACAAAACACTTTTAAAGCATGGTCAAACGCTCCACCCAAGCCCGACCCGTTCAAGCCTTCCAACCTGAAATGTGTCAATGAGGGAGGGATTAGCACAAAAGCTAAGTGAATGAATATAACTACAAGCTATGCTAAGCACTAAGAAAGTAAGCAAGTAACATCTCCGATTGGGGTAACCACTAATGAGAGGATCGGCGGCCCTATCGAGCCCTAAACCATGGTCGGCCAAAATCATGGTAACCAATAGCGCTGTATCCAACACCCCGGTAAACCCCCTTATCCATGTAACGTATATAGGTAAGGTTCAAATACCATGTCAGTCGATACACTATGCTCAGCAGTTATCCATCCGACACTGAGCTCGTCCTGAATGTGCGCATAGTCATGTATGGTATTCCTCTAACACTAGGCATACATATCAAGTACACTAGCTAAAAACACAACCAGAAACGAACCGGGAACCCCCTGCCCGGAGTTCACGATCGTGAACTAGAGTTCATGAACGTGAACTCTTGGAAGTGATGTGTTCCCTGCGTTTTTCCTGCACTTCCTGCATTTCCAGCATTTTCCTGCATTTTCCCCACAAACATGCTATACCAAACTGATTGTAACCAAACACAAATTGGAGGTTAAATCCACTCACCTTTCAACCTTCGACCCCTTAACTCAATGAGCTAGTATCACTGAGTCTCCTTCCCGGTTCCTGTAACAACATATACCGAGTTAGTGATCGATCCACCGAATTGTCAAAATCGCCAATTTAACAAATCACAACCCAAAGCTCATAAAAAACACATTTTATGATACTACCAACTAGGCATACATATCAAGTACACTAGTTCAAGTCATACCTCAAGAACACCACAAATAAGTAAAGGAGAGGATGCAACTTACTTCTAGGCTTCTTCTACACAACTTCAAGTATAATTTTAGAGATTTAACCAAGGATTTACCCACCAAAAGCTCAAGCAAAAGAATATGGCTTTCTAGAGAGAAAAGACAATGAAATAGTGAAGATAAGGTTTGAAATGGAAGAGTGACAAAGATGAGGCACTCCCTCCCTCTCTCGACCGGCCAAACAAAGAGGGTGGGGCCCTTTGTGTCTTTTTACACTTTTTCAGTATATGTCTAAAATGTCCCGTTCGTAGTTAATTTATTTAAAATGGCAAACAGGCCTCAATTTTAAAAACGAATATATTTCCGGAAATGAAATTCAACAAGGAATCTAAAGATATAAAAATCACATTTTCATTTCAAATATATCACAATTCGGGTATTTTAACCCTTTGGTTAAAATACCGCAAAAGACGAAAGGCAAATTAATTTCACATGTCATTTAATCCGATAATCATTTACTAAAATACCTTAAGGCCAATAAACTACTAGGTCGGGTTTCAGAATGTTACGATTAATACGAAATAGCAAGTATAATAGGCAATTATGAGGTATTAAATGAAGGATTTCATAAACTAATCAACCCATTGGGTCGACCACCTAGTCAGTTGGTTCGAACCATACTGACAAGAACATAATGGTATTCTTGCCGGTTAAACAAACTAGCTGATTTAATCCCTAAAAGCGGAACTGAGATTAACCTAATCCTTAAACCCTAAATGATTATAGGAACTTGGAAATCAAACTTGATTAACAAGAAAGAAACTTTATTCGAAGAACTCGAACACACACATTGCTTGTGTGTGTTCGTCGACTACTACCAAGAACCCTAGGGTTCTTGGTGCCGAATTCGAACAAGAGGGGAGAGGGGAAAAAGGTTTCCCAAAAGATACCATATTGCTTGCTTAAGAAAGTACACTGAAGATGAACACAACGAGCGACCTTTTAGTTAATCCTTGCAATGAGCGTGTTCTTCAATACTTGAAGAACACGAAGAACGAAGAACACCAAGTGTTGGTGTTGCTTGCTCTCGGCGAAACAAGGAGGAGGGAGGCTAGGGTTTTTCGCGTGATGGAGTGTAACACACTAAGGGAACCTTAAGCCTTCTATTTATAATAGAAGGACTTTCACTTAGGCCCCTTCTAGTTTAATTAAGATCAATCTCTTAATTAAACTTATCTCTTACACATTAAACCCTTATAGTTTTACTAGTTATTATTGTCACACTTAATTATCAAATGCCTTAGTATTATACGCATATATATTTCAGTATAGATATACACGAAATATATACTTGTGTTTTATACCTTAAAAAATTAATTAGACAATAATATTATCCAATTACTATATGATTTAATAATTTTAAATCATATCATGGATAATCTATAATTAACACATTGTATATTTACTTAACGAGTAAATGTACAAATATTGTAATAATTAGTTAGTTAAACTAATCTAGTAATAAGTTAAACTTAACTTAAAACTTAATTGATTCATAATGACTATTATGAATCATTCCTCTTCGTAGTATCATTACATATCTTGCTCGTATTACATGCACTCACCGGTGTGACCCTTAAGTGTTTCGTAGGTTTGGATGTATCATCATATGTTGACTAACTGTGTACATAATTCCAACAGACTCCCACTTGTGCAAGTTCATAACCTTTATCTTAATGACACGAGCTACAGTGGCCTTCTAGATGGGCATGTAGGTAACCAACCCCATAAAAACAGCTTATGTAACCCAGGTATAGTTTCGAAAAACTCTTTAATAGCGTCTCCTAGTAAAGAACACCCTGTCTCTACTTCTTGGGCAACGTTGTTAGCTTCATCCCTTACAGCACGATATTTGTGATGACGAATACGAGCATGGTAGAAAATATCAACTCATGTATTCGAAATCATTTCATGACTTCTTGATTCAAATTGTTGTGATAAATGACAAAGAACAAATCAGTTCGTTTGGGCATGGCCATGCACTTACCAGTTTTCTTATCATGTCAAAAGGACCCATAAATATCTCTCCTAAAAAGGAGGTGCAATTACCGTCTTGTTATATTTCGATTCGAAATACAACTGCCTCTGTACACAGTAAGGCCTCGTATGACAACCTTATTTCAGGCTTGTCTAAGACGAACCAAAGTACATTAGTAATTGTATCCCAAACCAAATACCTCAGGCTTAAGGACAATCCTAGTGAACAATACTTTTGAACTTTTCAACCACAAAGTATTGTCACGGTGGTCAATCCAATATTCGTCGCGCTCCAACAAAATATCACCAATATTTGGTCCACAACAAAACTTGTTGTAGCTATCTTCGAGAAAACTCGAATCTCCACCAAATACCGCGATGACGTTAACTTCCCATCAAGGTTCTAATGGTGATTTTCGGTTATTACAAATAACAAAACGCAGCGGAAAAGTTTAATCACCATGAACGGATCTAATATTGAATGACACAATTAAACTACAAATAAAATCAAAAGAGATAGGTCGAAACAATCATACCCTTGAAGCGTTTGATTACGCCAATGAATGAGGAAGAATAACTCCAAGAATTCAATGTAGAATTCCTCTAATGATATCCATACTACATCATATCAAGAACACCAATTGGGATGCTTGTCCCTTGAGCAAGAATCAAAACCAAAACAAAAACATGATGTGTGAGTTTGTTTCTGGACGTGAGAATCAAAAGGAGAGAATTCTTTTGTTTGACTTGTGCATATATTCGAATTAACCCCAACAACTCACGTTTCCTTTTTGTGCGAACGAGCGGAAGAAAAAATCACACAACTTTTGTTTGTATTTTCTATGCGGCCGTAAGTTTCAAGGGGGCAAGGAGGAAGGATTAGGGTTAATTTTTATTGCTCCCTAATCTAAGTATATATTCCATAAAATAAGTTATGAGATATGATACCTAGCCCCTTGTCCTTTTGATTCTTTATGATTACTTACTAATACGTTTTAACTTAACAATTAATTAAAACTTAACTAGTCAAGTAATTATAGTTTATATAAATCATATAATTACCCTAATTATATTATATATATTACATGGTGTTTGGTGTATAAGTGTGTGACCCATTAGGCTCACATACGTCTAGCCATATAACTATATGTCATGAACGTGAAACATATATTACAACAGCTCCCACTTGCGCACGTCATAACATCAAGTAGTTATTCAAGCAAAGGTTAGAGTCTAGAAACCCGCCAATGCCCCTAGAAGTACATGAGTGAGTTTCAGAAAAGTCCAGGTTCAAAGTTTTTCAATCGGTTATCCTTTTGTTACTGATACCATGTTGAATATTAGACAAGGATTAATGTCAATCTAAAATTTCAACAATTCTGTTTCTCGAACTTTACATTGAAGTAGATTAGCAAACCAATCAAGATTCAGCTTGATTACCTTTGGGTACGGCCGTACAAGCATCTCTTCAAATCATCGAGGGGCCCAGTAGTATCTAATCCAAACATGTGGAGGAACAAATTCTTTATTGACTACACGTGTTTGATATATGCTTAATGTCAAACCTGAAGATGGTTGTTATAGCAGCCTTATTCAGGTCAGCGTTTAACCACATCAAAGTTTGACACTCCACACATACAAACCAACTTGCATCTCAAGTCAAAGGATAAGCGACTAAGCCTTTGTGAGATTCACTTGTGACATAAATCCAGGAAGTGATTTCTCATAGGTTGGGTCAGTCCAATTGTGCATCACAATGAACAACATGTGAGTTTGATTTCATCATCCTTAGTCATACTAAGATCATGTCATCAATGCCCTCAGATTTGTCTTAATAATATTCTCATATTATTAATATGACAATGGTTAATTTAGAATATAAAACACAATAAATATTCAAGGATATAAACATGCAAATATAGAACACAATAGATATTCATATAAAAATGATCATATCAAATATATCAATTTATTCCAATAAAAACTGCTCAACGTTCCATTATTCAAATACTAAACCAGATTTAGATGAAACTACTAGCTTGTCGAAGTCCAATGTTCCATTCATATTCAATATGTTTGGTACAAGACATGGAGTTCGATAAAGTGCCAGCTAGTTAGTTATCTGTTTGAACTTTAAGAGTACGAATTTCACATATCTCGATAAATCATTCGAATGTAGTGAACCTTCGTAAATAGGATCTAGCGTCATCACGACCTATTTCAGAACCAGCATAAGTATAGCAAGTATACTTAGTTTCAGTTTGGTATCTCCACCATAACCAAGGAACATATATCCAGTATTTCAAAAATACTTCAATGTATTCTTAACAGCAATCCAGTGACTCTCTCGTGGATTCTATTGGTATTTTCTAGTAAGGTCCCCAAAGGACGTTACATTTGGCCTAGTGTTTCTTGAAGCATACATGATGAATGGAATAGCCGATTCATAGGGGATTAGATTCATTCGCTTCACCACATCAGGTGTGCAAGGTCCTTGAGTCTCACTCAAGTTTACATTGTGTTGTATACGAGGACTTCCTCGTTTGGGAGCATTCATTCTAAACCGTTTTAGAATTTTGTCAATGTAAGCACTTTGACTCAAACCAATTAACCACTTTGATCTATCCCAATAGATTCTTAACTTCAAGTATATGTGTCGTATTTCTACAATCCTTCATGTCAAAATATTTTCCAAGCCAGGATTTTCATCTTGTAGCCATGGTATATTGATTCACATGAGTGACATGTCATCAACATGTATGATTTTGAGAAATGACAACGCTCCCACTAGCTTTCATATATACACATGCTCAGTTTGGATTTTAGGTGAAACAAACGTTTTTATTTCATCATTAACCAAATCTCATAGTCATAGTACACTACTTTGGCTATAAGAATCCTAACGTCTTTAGTAACAAGCGAGAAGGTTTCATCATTGTCAATCTCGTAGGATTGAGTGTAACCTTTTGCTACTACAAGAGCTTTATAGGTGTGTATATTTTCATCCATGTCAACAATCTTACTGTTTTGAGAAAGACCAACTGAGTTCAAAACTTGATTGTCTCTTATGGATTTCATTTTCGCATTCATAGCTTCAAGTCATTTTTCGAATTCAAAATTCGATAATGCAACTTGACAATTAGGGGTTCATTATGATCCTCAAAACTTTGCTCCTCAGCATCGACATAAATCTATATCGTTCAGGTGCATGAGGTGTCCTTGCGGACCTACGAATGGGAACAACATCATTTTGTGGTCCAACATCTATATGTCCAGCCTCAGAATGATATTTTCTAGTGTTACCAGAAGGTTGTGCATCTTCGCTTCGAATCTTGTCAAAGTCTATAGTGCTCCCACTTGCTTTGTGAATTGAGACTGTTCTCAAGAAACTCAGCATACCGAGCAACAACAATTTGTTCTCAGGTGGGTAGTAAAATAGTAACAAAGATACAGTTGATAGATATGGGCTCAAGTTTGTTCGGCATGTCTTGTTCCACGAGATCCTCACAACCCTAGATCTTCAAGTAAGACAAATTAGGGACTTTCCCATGCCATATTACATATGGTGTCTTTTTAACCTTTTGGTCGGAACCATATTAAATATTCAGGTAGCCCACTTCAGTGCATGCCCCTCAAAAGGATAGAGGAAGAGTAGTAGGACTCATCATAGATCGAACCATGTCAAGCAGGGTCCGATATCTCCTTTCAGACACACCATGATCTTTTGGAGTGTATGGAGGAGAGAATTGTGAGACAATCTCACGTTGGGTTGGATTATCCTGAAACTCTTGGCTCATGTACTTTCCTCCTCGATTAGGACGGAAATCCTTTGTTGTCTTGCCGAGTTGATTTTCTACATCACTTAAGAAAGCTTTGAACGTTTCAAAGATTTTATGTTTATGTTTAATCAAGTAAACATAACCATAACTACTGAAATCATCAGTGGAAGTGATAAAGTAGGTAACACCTTCCCTAGTCTTAGTTCTAAAAGGGCCACACACATCAGTATGTATGAGTCCAAGTAGATTTTTAGCTCTTTTGCCTAACACGGGAGAAAAGCTTTCTTGTTATCTTTCCATAATATACAAGAGAGACATTTAAATTATTTGTAATCATTTTTTAAGAATTCCGTCGTGTTATAGTGTCAAAATGCGTTTCTTGTTTAGTGGAAAAGATAACAATGCTCTAGGTAAATGGAATCCAAACCGTTTTGGATACTTGAGTCCTACATTTCTATATATAGAACTATCGTTTGAATCTGGATCATGCATATCTATTTCAAGCATACTATTACAAGGAATAGTTATAAAATATGTTATTTTTCATAAAACAAAATATCATAATCCATATTAGTTTGAATAAATCATTATTCAACAAACGATAAAGCTAAACAATGCATAATTGACAATTGTTCAAAACAATAATTAACGCATTAGGAAGGATTAGATCACAGCTTCCATTATCTTAGCTTTATACTTTACTTTTAATCTTGCACATTTGTGTAAATGAGAGTTCCACAACTAGTGTCATACACTCAAGATTTATTAGTAAAAGTATAGAGTTCTATAATGAAGATACCTAATGTGTTAGCCAGAACACATTTATCCTTCATCAACTCTGCCAAGTAGGCAGGACATTTCCTCCTTCAATGGTCGGTTTCATCTCAATGATGGTAAGAAATATCCTTTGTAGGGTGCTCCTTTTTAGCTTCTGGGGAATCGTAGGTTTGGAAAAGTAAACTAGTTTACCCTTACCTAGACTCTTGCCTTGTGCTTGCGGTTTTACCCTCCCTGATTGCTAGAAAATAACTTGGTAACCTTTGCTCAACCAGTTTTACTATAGCATGTTATTCACCAATTGTCTTCCCCATGCTATATACTTTAAAACTCTTTTCAAACTGGTCATAGTCCTTGGATAGTGAGGTAAGAATCAAGCTCAATCCAAGAACTTGTGGCAATGGGTAACCAAGACTCTCTATTTGATCAATATAGCATTTCATATTCAAGATGTAAGTGCTAATTGATTGGTCGTCCTCCTGCTTGTAAGCATGGAATGCTTTAACTGTTTCGAATAATTCATGTTGTACTTATTGTGAAATATCATGTTCAACTCGCTTAACGTGTCATATGCTGTGAGTTCCTCGAAGTTCTTTCGAATCTCGGGGTTCATGCTCACAAGCATAAGAGTAGCGACTTCTTGGTGTTCGTTAAACGTTTCAGTAAAGGCTTGACGAACAGCAGCAGAAACATTCGCAGGAGGTGCCTCATGTAAGGCCTCTTATAGGTGTATCAACTTTCTCATTTCTAAGGACAATCCTTAGAGTTCGATATCAGTCGATAAAGTTGATATTAGTCAGTTTCAGTTTTCAAGAACTGATTTTAGAGTGGAGATACTTAGGTTTTGATTTGTTGTTGTTATATGTATAACACACAAAGTTCAAAAAATAGTATTTTCAATAATAATATCTTTTAAAAAGTTAATTACCCAATTAATTTTATTAAAAGCTAAGATTCTCATTGAGCTTCTATCATCACATCAGTTGATCTGCTAGCAATGATAGATCCAATATGTAGGTGACGATCAACAATTGCATTACAAGTGCAACTCTTAGAGTTATGGGACTTCATGGCACCTAGTGAACAAGCATCTAGGGTCAAGTGGCATGTTTGTCGCATCTTCGTCTCGTGTCAAGGTCTCACCATTAACACGATTAAGTCATCCAATGTGAAATCATGTCAAAATAGATCTAGGTCTCACGCGTAAAGAATAATGACCTCGGATCTAAATTCAAACCACGTCTCACGTGAATTCAAAAATACAAGCAAGTGATTTCAGCCGATTGGACGGCGTGACTTAAATTTTAGGTATGAAAATACTAAGATAAAATTTTTATTTAGATATGAATGAATCATGTACTTCATTCATACCACTTCATAAGTCGTTTAATAAACGGTAAAAACATTTAACAATTATTAAGGGTTAAGTTTCAAATCGTGTTTAAACTTTGTTTAATCTCAAAACATTTTTAGATTAAAGATTAATCATCAATGATTAACAAGTAATCATAGATGATCAAAGATTTGGATGTTTTTAATGTTTGTGTCTAAAATCGTATTTTAATTGTTTCAATATTTGTATCTAATGGAAAATAAAAAACCACAAACATAAATAAAAACATGCAACATGAATCATTTTGTGCAAACCTCGACCGATGAAATCCTAGAGACGCTCACGTGAGTCATCACGACGGACCGACGGGTCAAACTAGGGGATGGGCCAACATGAACCCAAGCGGGCCTAAATAATCCAATGGACTCCCACTTGCTCCAAGACATTCATGGGCAAGTAGGAACCAAATTTGTGAAACAAATGCAATCTGTCAGAAAATACACCCTGACTTGAAAGCCCGAAAAGTAAGGAGTCTTCGGTGGTCTTCCCCGTCTTCAGTAAAGTTGTAGGTCTCTGAGTTGCGGAAATTTTGGCGGTGGTTTCAGGTCCAACGGAATAGCCAATCTCCGGGAAAATCCGTTTTCGTGCAGCTGCGCAGGAGGTGCCGAAAATTGTTGTTTGTTCCTCATTTTCTATTCAACTTTGGTCAATAAATTACAAAATAAAAAGAAATAAAATACAACTATTCTAATTACTTTTACAATTAAAATTTGCCCCAAAAATGGCACCAAAGAGAAAAGAAAAACACGGCTTTTCCCAAAACAACCAAACAACCAAACACAACCACATTCAATCACAAACGGTCTAGGTTTTCATCGGTTTGCACAAACAAGCAACAATTGGCAAGGCTTTGGCTTGGGATATGGCAAAACTACATGGTTAGCCATATCAAAAAACGAAATTAAAAAAATAAATTCCAAGCCAAATAATAAAAAAATACAATAACTAGATTAATTTTTTTGATGTTGTTTTTGTAACAAGTAGCATGTAGGGTTCCAAAAAATCATATTTTTAACCATTTGTCTTTTAAAAAATGCGAAAAAATAAAGAACCCTAGGGTTCAAATATTTCCGATCGGAAATTAAAAAAGGACAAAGTAAAACGGTTTTTTTTTTTGCTACTATTTACAAAAACTAGTTAATTGTATCATCAATATAATGACTCGTGATACCACTAATGGTGATTTTCGGTTATTACAAATAACAAAACGCAGCGGAAAAGTTTAATTACCATGAACGGATCTAATATTGAATGACACAACTAAACTACAAGTAAAATCAAAAGAGATAGGTTGAAATAATCATACCCTTGAAGCATTTGATTACGCCAATAAATGAGGAAGAATAACTCCAAGAATTCAATGTAGAATTCCTCTAATGGTATCCACACTACACCATATCAAGAACACTAATTGGGATGCTAGTCCCTTGAGCAAGAATCAAAACCAAAACAAAAACATGATGTGTGAATTTCTTTCTGGACGTGAGAATCAAAAGGAGAGAATTCTTTTGTTTGACTTGTGCATATAATCGAATTAACCCCAACAACTCACTTTTCCTTTTTGTGCGAACGAGCGGAAGAAAAAATCACAACTTTTGTTTGTATTTTCTATGCGGCCGTAAGTTTCAAGGGGGCAGGGAGGTAGGATTATGGTTAATTTTTCTTATTCCCTAATTTAATTATATATTTCATAAAATAAGTTATAAGATATGACACTTAGCCCCTTCTCCTTTTGATTCTTTATGATTACTTACTAATACGTTTTAACTTAATAATTAATTAAAACATAACTAGTCAAGTAATTATAGTTTATATAAATAATATAATTACCCTAATTATATTTTATATATTACATGGTGTTTGGTGTATAAGTGTGTGACCATTTAGCTCACATACGTCTAGCCATATAACTATATGTCATGAACGTGAAGTATATATTCCAACAGGTTCCCACCAAGATGAGTAGTTACGAATTATATCTTTTGAATAGATAGACTTTTATTCATGAATATTGTAAAACATACAAAGTCTTGAATAACAATGATACTAACTCATGTACTATTCCTCATTGTACATAGATACAAAATTATTACTGCATCATTACTTATTCCTTTCGTTCGTGTTAATTACTTAATGACTTTTACAATTTTACTTGTAACTTTATCACTGATCTAGTCATTCCTATTAAACTAAAGACATAAGATAAGTATTTGAAAAACACTACTACTTTTGCCTTTGCTAGATATTGTTCTTGCAACATTCTAGAACATATTCTAGTCTTTCCTTTCATGTAATTCGGTAAACATAGAAGTATTGGAAATAACTTCTTAGTTTCTTGAATTCATAAAATTCACCTTGTAATTAAAGCCTCTTTCAGTTACTTGATTTGTAGATATCTTGTTACTAGTTAAAGAAATTTCCTTAAATGATTATGTTATCCACTGGAGTGTGAATAACTTATTAGATATGCAATAATTAATCACAAGACTTGTGATCACGCTATTAGGTTTGCAATAATCTAATTAATGATCATTTATTACTTCTCTTAACTCTTTGGCTAACGACTTGGTAGTACCTTGTTGTTAATATCCTACTAACTTACTATATACATTAATACCTCTAATGAATACGTTTGTCATAGCTCCCACTAAATTTTATGGAAACAAGCATCACTTAAACTATTACTTTGACCTAGTCAAAATCTTATAGTTTAATCTTTTAAGACTTTATCAATTATTAAAGTCATCCTTTGGATTTGCGAATATCCAACATTCCTGTTTAGCGAATCATGACTTTCATTGATCAACGTATCTAACAAGTATAATACACTTGAAACGATACTTCCAATTCTTAAATGCATTAGTATCTTTTAAGAACCTCATTTAATGCCAAAGTTATTTCTTGAATTTCTCAAATATCCATCATTCTTATTAGGGAATTATGACTTGATTAAATATTGTATTTATTACAAGTGTAAAAGACTTGCAATAATACATTTTAGTTCTTAAATACTTTAATATACTTATACCCTTTTAAGAGTTCATTTAATGTCTAAGTCATTTTCCTTGGATTATACGAATATCCAATTATTCCAATTAGGGAATTATGACTTCATTAAATTCCTTTATCACAAGTATTAAATACTTGTAATAATACTCTTTAAAGTCTATCTTGATTATATCCAATATAATCATACTATATTAATACTAATACTTTAAAGCTTACTATCATAAGTAACCATTACTTAAGATGTTTTAAATAAGTTCAATGTACCTTGAACTTTATGCTTTCCATAAAAACTCTTAAATACTTTCATTCGAAAAACTTTCTAATTACTAGTATCTAAGTAATTTGAGCTTCTAAGATATTATTCAACAATCAAACAAATATAAACAGTGAGATTATTATTAAGTCAATACTTGACTTTATAATCTAGTCACACATGCACACACAATATAATTCAACCATGGATACAATGATGATAAACTCAAAAACCGAAATTTATCATAAAATAGAAAATGTAATTTGTTCAAAAACAACTAAAAACCGAAAATTGTTTTACTGAATCCATACGAAAAATACTGAATAAAAAATGGTGCTCGTGGGATCTTCATCTCATGCCGGTCATCATCACTTTCCATTCCCTCCTGCAATATTCGTTTGCAAAAGTTAGATTACTCGTAATGTACTTTACAAGTATCTTAAAGTGATTTAGAAGTTCAGTGGTGCTACCTGAAGAACTAACAAGTCCTCCACCACCGACAATCTTTGGACAATCTTTTTTCCAATGCCCAGCCTCGCCACATTTGAAGCACCGATTCTCGGTCCTCGCTGTGTTAGGCTTCGACTTCTTGACCTTCTGTTGACACTTTTACCATTCGGCATTACTTGGTTGGGATTGGTCTTACCCTTCCCACCATGCCCGTTTCTCTTCTTCTTCCCATTGCCACCGCCATTACCGATAATCAGAACATCTTTAGATTTTGATCCTAAACTCAACTCAGCTGTCTTGAGCATAGAATGTAGCTCAGCAATGGATTTTCCATATTATGCATGTTGTAGTTGACCACAAAAGGCTTTGTGAAGTCAAAAAGCCTTACCCGTTTGGAATCTTAAGATAACAAAACAACCTAGACTAGCTTAGAATAAATAGTAGAATTAATATGCTAAGTTTAGGAGTGATACTGAGTTTGGCCAGTATTGGCCACTCAGTATCAGCACTCAGTACTGGAAAACCAATAATGAGTAGAAGGACTGAGTTACATTTTCTTCTGTAACGTACTAAGATCAAGTCCCTTGATCTTAGTCTTTTTCCTAGTTTAGTCCTTCGGTTACTCCTTTGCCCATTATGTAAGATCTCTATATCATTATAAATAGAGATCATCTTGCAAAGGAGAACCTACCAATTCACACGTTCATTCTCATATATTGTAATTGTTCAAGTGGTCTTGTATTTCCGCTACAAGCCACACTTTGTGGAATAATATACGTTTGACTAAATTACTGTGTTCATCACCTTAATTGTCTTAAGTAAATTATTAATCTAACAAATATCAAACAAACCAGAGGTGTTGTGACCTAACAACAGGTATCAGAGCAACCTAAATAAATCCTTATTTAGTCGATATATGACCCTGGCAACCATTCCTATATCTATCCCTCCCAAACTCAAAAGTCCAAAATCTCTACAACTGTTGCACCAGTTATGTCTGGAAAGGGAGTGCCCATCTTTGATGGCAAAGACTTCCATCAATGGAAGTTAAAAGCTCAGTGGTATCTTGAATCTATTCATCATGAGATGCTCACTGCGCTGAATGACGGTCCCATCATTCCACAAACTGTGGAACCCGTTGCAGCTACTGATGATGCTCCTAAGTGCAAAAGAACAGTTCCTAAACTGAAGCACACATGGACTGATACTGACCGTCAGTTGTACAGTTTAGACCCAAGAGCAAAAGGGGTGATTGGTAATGCTGTTACCAAAGAAATACTGAATGCAATTATGAAATTACCAACAGCAAAGATTGTGTGGGATAGCCTATCAGTCACCTATGAAGGCACACCTAAGGTGAAGTTGCAAAGAAGGAGCAACATGAGAAGAAAGTATGAAAACTTCTTCTCAAGTCCTAATGAAGACATCACCACTCTCTATAACAGGTTTAATATTGTTACCCATGATCTAATCAGTGTAGGCATTGTGAAGGAGGAAGGAGAGCTTGCTCAAAAGTTCCTGGATAGTCTTCCTCAACAGTTTCTTGATATGACAAATTCTGTCAATGCTGCTAACAACATTGAGTCATACACTCTTCAAACTTTGTATGGTCTAATGTTGAATCATGAGGAGAATAATGCTGCAAGACTAATCAACTGGAAGAAAACTGACAAGTCTTCCACTGGTATGGCTCTAGTTGTGCAACAGGCATATACTGTGACTGAGCCTGAAGAACTAGAAGTTGATCTAGTTGATGCTGAGGCAGAGGAGCTTGAAACCCAAATGGCTCTTATGTCTATGAAGCTGGATCAGTAGAAGAAGAAGAGGCTTGGTGTTAGTCCTTCCAATACTGGCCCAAGATCAGGTCTTTGCTATAGGTGTGGAAAGCCAGGACACATTGCTGCTAACTGTCATACTAAGTCAACTGAAACTGATCAGAATGACAAGATTGCATACCGAGCTAAACGGTATAAAGACAAGTATGTCAAGTTGAAGAACTGGAGCAAGGGAAAAGGTGCAGCAGGGAATGGAGCACCTCATCAAGCACTTCACTCTGAAGCTTGGATGGATGAAGAGCTTAGTGATGATGAGGAAGAAGTTGAAAACAAAGCCTTTATGGCTTTCACTGAAGATGATTTGAAGAGCTCCTTTGAGAAGGACATCAAAGAAGCTGAGAGGATGAGTGTTCATACTGATTGGGATTCCACTCAGTTGTACAAGGTGAATTCCTTTCAAACTTATTCAGTGAATGAAAAGGAAAAGATTTTTTAGTATATGATTGTTGATCTTAAAACTTTAGTACAAAGAGAAAAAGCTTTAATATTAACCATTCTTGAACTTGAAAGAGTAAATAATGAACATTTAGATAAATTAGCAAAATTTAAAGATTTAGAATTAAATTTTTTAAACTTACAAGACATTAACCAAAGATTAGCTGACAAAGCTCACCTACACAAATTAGAAAAAGAAAAATTTGAAAACCAGTGTAAATCTTGGGGAAATGCATCTATTAAATTAAATAAATGTCTAAATCAACAATTTCCAGAAAATGTGAGGGTTGCACGTGGTGTTGATCCTCAGTTAAAAAATAGAAACAATTTTGCTGATTTATTTGAAGAATTTTCTGATATGAATCCTATTCAGTTTGTAAAAGCAAAATCTTTTTGTGAAGTTGGATGTCAAACTGAGTCAGATGATGAGGATAAAATTATTTTTGATAAACCAATTGGTCCTTCCATCTGTTCAAAGTGTTATACTGAACTACAAGAGCTCAGTTTTGAATTTCCCGAAAAAGAAATCTCTGATACTGACCTCGAAGTTGTGCAGTATGATACATCTGTTGTTCCTCCATTTGAATTATTATTTAATACAGCCACTTTTGAGATATATAATGAAAATAAAACCACTTCTACTCAAAATGCTCTATCTAATACTGAGGTTGCAGGAACAGAAAAGTCAAATACTCAAGAATCTAAAGAACCTGTTAAAGTTGTCATTCTAAAACATGATAATCAGAAATCAACTTCAACAGGATCTTCTAGTGGCAAAAACAAGAAGTCTAATATTAAAAATACTTCTCTGCCAAATAAAAAGAAGACACCAGATCCATCTCCTTCTAAACCAGTCAAAAACAACATTAAAACACCTGTAAAAAATGACAAAAAATAACATTTTAAAATCTATTGGTGATCAGATCAAAGTTTTAAGTCAAAAGTTTGCAAAACTTACTCATACTGATCTACCAAAAGTCAAAAAAAATTCAAAAATTCCTTATGAAAATATGCTCAGAAATAGACCTAGAAAATTCCTTATGAAAATTTCAAAAATTCCTTATGAAAATTTGTTCAGAAATAGTCAAAAAAAACTTACTCATACTGATCTCTCAAGTCCTAGGTACTCAGTACCAAAGAAAAGGAGAGAAACCAAGTCAGTATCACCAAAGAAAACCTCCAAGGTTTCTCCTGACGTGATACTGACCTCTCCAACAAAAGAGATCAAGTCAACCTCTGTTTCTCCTACCAAAGGTCCCATTCAAAAATGGGTTCCTAAAAAGAACTAATCATTATTTTGTGTCTTGTGCAGGGTGACAGAAAATGGTACTTAGATAGTGGTTGCTCAAGACACATGACTGGCAGTATGGAGTACCTTCTAAGCTATACACCAGAGAAGGGTCCTTCTGTCAAGTTTGGAGATGATTCAGTTGGAAAAACTAGATGGTATGGAGTAATCAAGGCAGGCAACATAACTTTTAAAATAGTTGCCTATGTAGAGGGTCTAAAACACAATCTGCTCAGTATCAGCCAGATGTGTGATGATGACAATGAAGCTCGCTTCAGGAAGACTGCAGGAATCATCTACAATGATAAAGGGCAACCTGTACTCATTGCTAGAAGAGAAAAAGATGTCTATGTGGTCAACCTGTCTGAAATAGACCCTACTATTCGAGTTTGCCTGCTTTCTAAAGTCAAGCCAGAACTGAACTGGTTGTGGCACAAGAAACTTTCTCACATAAATTTCAGAAATATTACTGAGCTCGGTATGAAGAAGCTGGTGAGAGGGTTGCCCACTATTACTTATTATAAAGATAAGTTATGTTCAACATGTGAAATGGGCAAGCAGAGGAAGAGTTCATTCAAGTCCAAGGTCAACCATTCTATTAATGAACCTCTTACAATGATACATATGGATCTTTTTGGCCCATCAGCACACCATCATTGGCCAAAAAGATCTATACTTTAGTCTTGGTTGATGAATACTCAAGATATACTTGGGTCATCTTTCTCAAGACCAAATCAGATGCAACCACAGAAATCATTGCCTTTATCAAAAGAGAAGAACTTCAGAAAGGCAACAAGGTGAAGCAACTAAGAAGTGACCATGGTAATGAGTTTAAGAACTCAGTATTAGCATATTTCTGTGAAGAAAAAGGAATCGTTCAAAACTTCTCTGCAGCCTACACACCACAACAAAATGGTGTTGTAGAAAGAAAGAATAGAACATTAACTGAAGCTGCAAGAACTTTGTTATGCCATGCTGGACTGGCACTGAGCTTCTGGGCAGAAGCTGTAAACTGTGCAAATTTTACTCTGAACAGAGCCACAATAGTCCAGAGACATCAAAAGACTCCTTATGAGTTATATAATGGCAAGGTTCCTAATGTGGAATACTTTCACATTTTTGAGAGTAAATGTTTTGTACTCAATACTAAACAAAATCTCAACAAATTTTCTACCAAAGCAAATGAAGGTGTGTTCATGGGCTACTCTCCACACTCTAAAGCTTTCAGAGTGTATGTCATCTCAACTAAGATGATTGTAGAATCCATTCATGTCACTTTTGATGAAGATCAGGATGTGCATTCTACCTTAGCAAAGGAAGACATTAGTGGCATAGACATTCTATGCAATCCAGAAAACACAATTGCTGAACAGCCCAAGTCTCACCCATACTATGTTGATCGTGGTATGAGTGACACTGATCAAGAAAGAACTCAGCATAACTTGAATTCATCAAATTCTGAGGTTCACATATCTGAGAACCCCAATACTGAGTTCCCATTAATTGATCTGAACAACTCCACCTATGAAGAAGGTGAATCTTCCAGTACTTTTCAAGAATCCACCTCAGATCTACAAAATCAAGAAGAACAACAACCTGAATTGTCTAATACTGACCAGAATTCAACTCAGTATCAGGCAGACAACACATCAGTGCAACAAGACATTGTTGACCTTGCTTCAAATGCTCCTTTAGGTAACAATCTAAGGGAACACAGATATCATCCACATTCTAATATTATTGGTCCTATTGAACAAGGTGTCCAAACAAGAAGAAAGTTAGATTTTGAACCCCAAGCAACTGCAAACTTTTGCTTCTTTTCAAGCTTCCTATCTACCATGGAACCAAAGAAAGCTGATGAAGCTCTACTAGATGAAGACTGGGTAGAAGCTATGCAAGAAGAACTGACAGAGTTTGAGAGGAACAAAGTTTGGAACTTAGTACCACCTCCTGCTGGCAAAACTATTATTGGTGCTAACTGGGTGTTCAGAAACAAGATGTACAAGGATGGTGTTGTCATTAGAAATAAATCAAGACTGGTTGCTCAGGGTTACAGGCAAGAAGAAGGCATTGACTATGATGAAACGTTTGCACCATTTGCAAGAATTGAAGCTATTAGACTGTATCTTGCATATGCAGCCTTCAAGAACTTCAAAGTTTATCAGATGGATGTCAAGAGTGCTTTTCTCAATGGAAGACTAAAAGAGGAAGTTTATGTTAAACAACCTCCAGGTTTTGTTGATCCTAAATTTCCTAATTATGTTTTCAAGCTTGATAAAGCTCTATATGGGCTCAAACAAGCTCCAAGAGCCTGGTATGATACACTGTTTGAGTACTTAATTGAAAATAAATTTATAAGAGGTAAAATTGACAAAACATTATTTTCAAAAAGGAATGGTTCTGACATCTTACTTATTCAGATATATGTAGATGATATTATCTTTGGCTCCACTGACAAGTCAATGTGTGACTGGTTTGCTAAGATAATGTCATCTCAGTATCATATGAGTATAATGGGTGAACTTACTTACTTTCTTGGTTTACAAGTTGATCAAAAGCCTGATGGTACTTTTATAAATCAAAGTAAGTATGTGCATGACATGCTAAAGAAATACAAATTTGAAAATTTATCTTCCATGCACACTCCTATGGTACTCAGGATAAAATAAGTAAAGATGAAACTGGTAAACCAGTATGTCAATCCACATACCGAGGTATGATTGGTTCTTTAGATTACTTAACAGCTAGCAGGCCTGATATCATGTTTGCAACTTGCTTGTGTGCTCGGTATCAGGCCGATCCTAAAGAATCACATATGAAAGCTGTTAAGCGCATTTTTAGATATCTTTTAGGAACTCCTAACATGGGTCTTTGGTATTCCAAAGACTCAAACTTTGACCTTGAAGGGTATACAGATGCAAATTTTGCAGGTTGTAGGTTGGATAGAAAAAGTACAAGTGGAGGATGTCAATTCCTCGGTGGTAGACTAGTTGGTTGGTCATCCAAGAAGCAAAACTCAGTAGCAACTTCCACAGCAGAAGCAGAATATGTTGTTGCAGGAAGTTGTTGTGCTCAACTCTTATGGATGCAGTATCAACTAATGGACTATGGGTTCAATTTTCAGAAGACACCTATTCATTGTGATAACAAGAGCGCTATTGCTATCACTGAGAACCCAGTACATCACTCAAGAACAAAGCACATTGATATGAGACACCACTTTATTCGAGATAATGTGGAAAAGGGTAAGGTTGAGGTGGATTATGTTCCAACAGATGACCAATTGGCCGATGTGTTTACTAAACCTCTTTCTGAAGAACGGTTTATGTACTTACTAGGGCAATCGGGTATGCTGAATCCTTAATTCTCTTTAAACTTTCCTGATACTGATCGCTCAGTATTGATGTTCATACTGACCAGCTCAGTATCACTTGTCTCTCTTATCAAAACTAAATAATTTTTATTTTTCTTTAATTTATAGATTAAATTAAATCTTTTTATAATTTTTAATATTTTTTTGTAATTTAATTTTTTTTAACTCGGTATTGGACTCCTGGAGTGGTAAAACTGATTTTAATCCTCATACTCCCCAACGGTAACCTTTCTTAATAAGAAAGTTACCGTTGGAACAGGATAAGGCTGTCATTTCAACCGTTTTTACTTCCCAATACCATAATTATCGATAATTAAGTATAAATAACCGTTTTTCTTTTTACTTTTAAATTTTCTAACAGTTATTTCAATCTTTCTTCCTAGATTACTCTCTGCGATTAACGATTCTACATTTTCTTAAAAGCAATTCTTTTTCTTAATCACAGATGGCAAATTATCGATTCGTAGCACCGGCGGTCGGTCCAGCGACTCAATTTCGGAAAGACGAATTACCTAAGTTCGCGAGGAACAACATTACTGCAAATTTCGACATTCCTCCAGCTTGGGCGTGCCCTGAATTCACTCACATTGTTACATATTTGAAGCACTGTCCAATCAATCGTGCTCTGACTCTATCTCCTCTAGCAATATATCCGGAGATGTTGTGTGAGTTCTGGTACTCTGCAACCCTTGACTCTTCGGACATGATTACCGGTTGGGTTATCCGAAATCAAAGGAGGGCGTTCGTCTCAACTGCTATAATTTGGGAAACACTGAGGCTTCCCGCTCATGCTCAGTATGAGCCCTTTGTTGATCGAACAGAGGCTCGCTCGGTGTTACCTTTTATTGGACGAAGAGGAACCACAAGCATAATTAAAAGGAACGAATTTGGTCCAATGTGGTGTGTTTTAATTTCCACACTCATTCGGTGTATGATCCACAACACTAGAGCTTTGGACCAAATCAATGATTTTGGGATGCAAATTGTTCATGCCATGTACCATGGCCGGGACATTGATTATGCTAGACTGATCTTTAATGAACTAGCTTCTCTGGTTCGGGCTCAAACAAGAGAAATCAATGTTCCTTTCTGCAGATTTCTTTCTCTTATCTTTCAGAGTGCCATGCCTACTCATGTTTATGATGAATTTAACAGTCCAAGAGCAGATCTTCCTCCCTTACATAAGAAGATATATTTTTACAGGCCAATGGAAGGAGAGCCTGTACTGAGTCACTCTATGTGGGCTATTGTGCAGCACACATTAATGATGAAGAAAATGATGATAATTCTGATACTGGATCAGAAAATGATAATGATGATGATAATGATGATGATAGTGGTGATGGAGGTAATGCTGACCAAGATGTTGAAATGGTGGATGCTCAACCAGAACAAGAACAAGCACAATAACATATACCTCAACCTGAACAGGATCCTGATGCTCCTCATATTGCATCAGATTTTGATACTGAGTCTACAGAATAGCAACCACTTGTCCTAAGAAGACGAAGAAGAAACTTATCTCCAGTGATAATGGGTGCTTTATCATCAGAAGAGGTGCAACCCACAAATGTTCCATCTTTGACTGCATCTCTTCAAGCACAGAGTCTAGTTGCAGCCACCACTGACCTTCCAGGTCCTGAACCCGAACACATTACTCACCAAATTGAGGAACCTCACGTTCCTCTTGATGTGGAGATTCAGTTTGAGCAACATATACTGGAAGGTGCTCATGATAGAAGACAAGAGGCTCCTGAAGGTGCTGGTGCCTCAAATCAACATCTAGATGACCTAGCACCGACCTCTGCAGATGCTCGAAGGGAATCAGACAAAGTCTCAGGTATGAATTTCAATAATGCTCTCAAACTTATATATATATATATATATATATATATATATATATATATATATATATATATATATATATATATATATATATATATATATATTTGTCTTTCCCAAATAGAGACTAAGTATTGGCCAGTACCAACTCAATACTGACCAAAGTCTCAAACGAACTTTCAAATATATATCCAATTATGGCCAACCTAGTTAGCCCACTGCTGCTATGCAAAATTCATACACTGAGCACGTATATGATCATTGTCAGTCTACAGTTGTCTCAACATTTAAAGAGACAATGGTGGTTGATGTCATACTAACACCCACTGGTGCTGCTTGAATGATGTCCCACTTATTTTTTAGTAGGGTCACATAATTCAAGAAATGATCACAAACCTTTTAAGCCACATTAGCCAAAATTTTCCATGTGTTTAAGCCACATTTATGTTATCACTCTGATACCGAGTGATAAACATTGAAAATAACAAGAAGCACATCTCAGGCTTTGACCTCCCAAACCAATACCTTTTAGTAAATGTGACCTATCCTATACTGAGCCACTCAAAAATTCACACTCACTTCTACTAAACATTTCTTACACATGCTATACACAAGTTCACAATATTTCATCATGAACCAGATGAAATACAGACTTCTAAATTCTATTTTCATGATTATAGAATTTAACAACACCACAATTCTATTTGATAAACCTTTCATTCTAACCAGTTTACAATTTTTTTTTCCTTTAGCACCATCTGTGCAGGGTCAAAGAGCACAAGCCACTCAGTCTCAGGAAGTGCAAGGGGCTCTACAAACAATTCTTAATCAAATCCTAGCCGTGCAGAACACTCAGAATACTATTCTGGCCAGGATGGATGAAATGAGTAATGAAATTGACTCATTAAAGCAGTCAGTGTCACTACTTCAGCAGCAACAACAACTTCCACCACCTCCACAGTCTCCACTTGGTGTTAATAATGCATATGATGAAGGAGGCCCTGATACTGAGCCTAGAAGATCACCCTCAAATGCTAATACTGAGGGTGAACATGATGCTGCTACTGAACCTATGCCCTCCCCAACACATGATGATCAACAAGGGGACATAGGTGGTGATACTGAACCTCTTCCCTCCCCATCAAATGATAACAATAAGGGGGAGAAGAGACAAAGAGAAGAAGAGGTTGATCAACCTGAGCCATCTGCTCAGGGGGAGAAAAGAAGGAAATTGAATGAAGATCAGCCTCCACAGCAACAACAACAACATCAGCAAACTCCTCATACTGAACCACTTAGGTTTCAGTATGAGAGACGAAGACAAAGAGGAAGGTCACTTCTGGAACAACTTGAAGAATTATCTGAGCCAACTGCTCAGGGGGGACTACAACTGACCAACCACAGCAAGTTGATACCGAGCCTCCTGATCAAGAGCCAAATAACTTGCAGATTATAGTCTATAGGCCTTTTGTCTGGCCTATTGCTGATGATGATGAAGAACATCCAGTGCCATCTCAAAATTTCTTAAACTTTGCAATGGACGTGGCAAATAAAGAAAGCTCTTCATCGTCATCCTCAGATGATGAAGAGCCTCCAAGAAAACCAATCTCTCCTCAAGCTGAAGGACCTTTTAGAGTTCCTAGAAGGCCAATAACCAGAAGAATGACAAAAGTGGTTATGTCCTCAGAATCTAGTGAGGAACCAGATCCAGCTCCTCTAATTTCCAGACCAAGAAGATATGTACATGATACTGAGGAAAAGAGTGATGCTGAGGATGAGATTGAGGCTCAAAGATTCTTTCTTGTTAAGGAAGAAGATCCTGATACTGACACTGATTCTGATGCAGATGTTCCATGGAAACCTCACACTATAAGAGGAACAGGAGATGAAGTCCTTCAACAAAATAAAATTCAAAACCGTTGACAAGTCCATTGCTGATGTCTGCACTGGACCAGTCAGTCCTCCTATGAAGATTTTTCTTCATGAAATTCAGAACATGGGACTCCAAGACTGGGTGAAGATTGCCATACTAATAAAGGAGTTACCATCAAGATCCTCTGAAGCCCAAGTAATGAAGGATGAAATCTAGGCTGTTTCTGCTATATGCTTTGAACAAGGCATCTTGTACCAAGCAGACTATAGGGCACTCAGTGTAATGACTGATGCTGTAAAGAACAACAAGCCTGAGTGCCTTAACACTTTCAGGATCTTTAACTCATACTCTGTTCCTCCAAATTTAATCTTTCAGGATTAAAAGAGCACCATATATCCAACCTCTTGATATATGTTTACTGACCCAGAAGATAGGGAATGCTTCATTACTGAAGCAGATTTGCCAAAGGCCCCTATTAGTCATCTGGTGGGCTTGAAGTGTATGATAACCAAGAAAGAGGACTCTTGGTTCAGAAAGAAAATAGTTGTTGTGCTCAACAACAGGCAGGATGAACTGAAGAAAAGAGAAGAGTTCATCCACATAAAGAAAAAAGTCTTCTATGAGTTTGAATCAATCAACAAACAGTGAAGAAGAAGACTCAGCTGCCTGAATTTTTGTTTATATAATATTCTCTTTGTAATTGTTTTGTTATCATTAGATAGGGGGAGACTGTTAGGCAAAAAGTCTTACCCCTTTGGAATCTTAAGATAACAAAACAACCTAGACTAGCTTAGAATAAATAGTAGAATTAATATGCTAAGTTTAGGAGTGATACTGAGTTTGGCTAGTATTAGCCACTCAGTATCAGCACTCAGTATTGGAAAACCAATACTGAGTAGAAGGACTGAGTTACGTTTTCTTCTGTAACGTGCTAAGATCAAATCCCTTGATCTTAGTCGTTTTCCTAGTTTAGTCATTCGGTTACTCCTTTGCCCATTATGTAAGATCTCTATATCGTTATAAATAGAGATCATCTTGCAAAGGAGAACCCACCAATTCACACGTTCATTCTTAGATATTTCAATTGTTCAAGTGGTCTTGTATTTCCGCTAAAAGCCACACTTTGTGGAATAATATACGTTTGACTAAATTACTGTGTTCATCACCTTAATTGTCTTAAGTAAATTATTAATCTAACAATTATCAAACAAACCAGGGGTGTTGTGACCTAACAGGCTTGCAGTCATCAGACAACAAATTGAGTATAGTATCTGTTGCCATCTGCAACGGAATGGGTGACCAAGTCTAGCGAGGTGATCCATGTGCCCTTTCATTTTCATGACGTGGGCACTCACCGGTGTTCCTTTATCTTGCACGAGTTGAAGGCTCGATTGATGTCAAACCTCTCAGTGCGAGCTTGCTCTTGAAATGAATCCCTAAGTTGCTGGATCATCTCAAACGCAGGCACATCCATAAGTCCCGCTTGTAGCTCGGGACTCATAGTGGCGAGCATCAGACAGCTCACATCGAGAGCATCACTGACATGCTTATCATAAGCTTGCCTCGTTTCAGCTCTAGCATTCACGGCAGGGACATTTAGTACTGCTCTATCCAAGACATACCACTTTCTCTCATGCCTAAGCACTATGCAAAGATTGCGCTCCCAATTGAGAAAGTTTGACCCAGTCAACTTGTCCTTTTCGAGGATTGAGCGAAGTGAGCGATTGTTGGTACTTGTCGTTGTGGTTGTTGATGTCATCTACAAATCAAACTCTGTTTAATTAGTAATCATCAATAAACATTCTCTAAAATATATTATAAACCCATAATTAATATTTTAGGCCTAGGATCCATATATCACATTCTCGACGCAAGGTTTGGGCACTTCCCGATGAGACATGTTGTTTCTGGTATGTAACACCCTTACCGATCGTATCAAGACTTGACACGATTCCTAGGGGGCGTAGAATCTTTAGACTTATAACTTATTACAACCTTGTACAATTTTCATCGTACATTTCTAAGTTGCAATAAAGTCTAGTATGTTTATTCTACTCAAGTACTTTTTGGGCCGGGACTCCCGATTATCACCAAAGTAGATCAAACCATCTAAGACGATGCGATGTTCTGCGTCGGGACTCCCGATTATCACAGAACCTTACGCACCCTAACACTCGCAATGATTTGAATCCATATCTAAGGTTCTTTCTCCTTACAATATGAATATCGTTGAACAAGTGAGGTGTTCCATTAGGTGGATAGTACTTCGATCTAAGATTTTCTTGGGTTTGTTTAAGTCTAAACTAAACTTAAACATTATTCCAATTTTAATCCTTCATTTTAAAAACTTGCAATTCGTGTACTTAATTCCACAAGACGCCTTTCTAAAATTACCTTTAAAACTCTAATTTTTAAATTTGTTCTGTTTTACTTTGTATACCTTAAAACGAGGTGTACAAAAGATATTACTCAGTTTTGTGAAAAACCTTATCTTTATAAAACAAACTTGTTTTATTTACTTGAAAAACTTTAAACCTTATGTTAAACTTTAAAATAGAGATTATAATTCTTTATGACTTACGAACACAAGTCATAACTCTAATTTAACATATCTAGTTTTTCCATGTCTATTAAAAAAATTAAGCATGTATTAGATTCTCCAAAATATGACCTAGGGATACATTTTTTAACTTTGTGACATTTCTTATGTAGCTCCCACTAATTCCAACAACCATGATGTTGAGCATAAACACAATCACTAGTTTGAACTTGGTGAATACAAATAAACTTATTATATAAAAACTATATATAATAATCTTAGTTTGTTTGAACCATTCTTATATTCAACTTAAACTTAGTTAAATATAGGTTCTAAATTTCATATGTTATTTTACCCTCGATCATTAACCTAGTATTTTACGTAACTCGTAATATACTTGTATAGTTAACTAGTCATAATTACTTATAACTTTATACAATCTAATATTTATAACCTTCGTATTATTATCTAATTATAATAAAACCTTACTTTGTACAATTTCTATTCGTTTACAACTTTGTACATTTCTAGTTTAATTATAACTTAATACAAATTTCTAGTTACTTAATATTACAACCAAATGATCAAAATAACATATATTTTTAATATTCCATTTAATCTTGTATTTAATAACATATATATATATATATATATATATATATATATATATATATTATCTATATATATATATATATATATATATATATATATATATATATAATTTATTTCTTTAAAACCTTATAACATTCTAATAAGAATATTACACCTAATTTGTACATATGTATTTTAACTTAGAATAATTATAATACGTACAAACTATTTTATCTTTTAAAATTGATTTTCTTTTAAACATTAAAAAAAATGAAAATAATATATTTAATATAAATACATCTTGTTAATTTTAAGACTTTAAAATTAACACTTCTCTTTTATCCTTAATCAAATTTAATTAATTAAACCCTTATCATGTTCTTGATCAATTAAAACTAGGTTTCAATATTCTTGATCAATAACACATCTTAGTTAAAGATTAATCCTAATCAATCTTATTCAAACAATTATTAAACTTTGTTTAAATTCTAGGATAGATTATAACTTTAATAATTTTATCTAAACTTATTCATTTAAATCTTCTAAACAAAAACTTTGTCTAGATTTCTAGATTTAAAGAACTAGCTTTTAATAAATTCATTAAAACATTAATTAACCTATTAAACATAAACTTGTATAATTATACTAGGTTTTAGATTAGGTTATTGATTAATCCTATTAACCAATTAAACTAAACTAGTTTAATGTCCTTGGTCCTAGGTTACTTCTAGGGTTTCGAAAATTCCTTTATGCCTAAGAAACATTTTCACCAATTAAACTAAACTAGTTTAGCAAACTTGGTGTCCAAGTCTCTTCCTAGATCTCGAAATCTTTGAAAAAGGAAAGAATCTTTTTTGACCAATTAAACTAAACTAGTTTAATAAACTTGGTCCTAGATTTTGAAGATCAATGTACAAAGGAAAGAATCATTTTGACCAAAAACTTTGACATTCTTGATCCTAAGATTCTTGTAATTTTTGAAATTTCTAGGGTTAGGGAAAGAAACCTTTTGACCAATTAAACTAAACTAATTTAATGTTCTTGATCCTAGTGTTCTTTCTAGATCTCGAAAAATATAGGGCTAGAATCCTTATGACCAATTAAACTAAACTGTTTAACATTCTTGCTCTAGGGTTCTTTACCTTTATTCGAAATCTACAAGGAAAAAGAAGAAGAAGGAACAAAAAAAAAACTTGGAAATTAAACAAACAAAAACTTTGTTAATCTTGTTTAGATTTCTAAACCATCGCTCTGCTACCACTGAATGGTTTCATAATATTGATCAACCCATTGGGTCAACCACCTAGTCACTTGGTTCGAAGCATACTGATAAGAACATAATGGTGTTCTTGCCGGTTAAACCAACTAGCTGATTTAATCCCTAAAAGTGGAACTGGGATTAAACCTAATCCTTAAACCCTAAAGGATTATAGGAACTTGGAAATCAAACTTGATTAACAAGAAAGAAACCTTATTCGAAGAACTCGAACACACACATTGCTTGTGTGTGTTCGTCGACTACTACCAAGAACCCTAGGGTTCTTGGTGCCGAATTCGAACAAGAGGGGAGAGGGGAAAAGGGTTTCCCAAAACATACCTTATTGCTCGCTTAAGAAAGTCCACTGATGATGAACACAACGAGCGACCTTCTAGTTGATCCTTGCAATGAAGTTGTTCTTCAATACTTGAAGAACACGAAGAACACGAAGAACGAAGAACACCAAGTGACGGTGTTGCTTGCTCTCGGCCGAAACAAGGAGAAGGGAGGCTAGGGTTTTTCGTGTGATGGAGTGTAACACAATAAGGGAACCTTACGCCTTCTATTTATAATAGAAGGACTTTCACTTAGGGCCCTTCTAGTATAATTAAGATCAATCTCTTAATTAAACTTATCTCTTACACATTAAACCCTTATAGTTTTACTAGTTATTATTGTCACATTTAATTATCAAATGTCTTAGTATTATACACATATATATTTCAGTATAGATATACACGAAATATATACTTGTGTTTTATACCTTTAGTAATTAATTAGACAATAATATTATCCAATTACTATATGATTTAATAGCTTTAAATCATATCATGAATAATTTATAATTAACACATTGTATATTTACTTAACTAGTACATGTACAAATACTTGTATTAATTAGTTAGTTAAACTAATCTAGTAATAAGTTAAACTTAACTTAATACTTAACTGATTCATAATGACTACTATGAATCATTCCTCTTCGTAGTATCATTACATATCTTGCTCGTATTACATGCACTCACCGGTGTGACCCTTAAGTGTTTCGTAGGTTTGAATGTATTATCATAGGTTGACTAACTGTGCACATAATTCCAACATTAAATACTGGTTAATGTATGCATATGTAGCATATAATAGAAATACCATATGCTACGAATATCATATCATGGCTATTTAGATGGTGTGATATCCCTTTACCTGCTTTCAATTCGGTGGTGGAATTTATTGAATTCGGTGCGTCTTGGGGAAACTGTCCAAAGAAGAAAAAGGTACTCAATATGATCATTCAATGTGTGATATGGTGCATATGGAAGTCAAGAGAAACGATGCGGTTTTCAACAATATGGTGAAATCCGAAATGAAAATTGCGGATGACATTGTCGCTACGACTTTCATTTGGATAAAACATAGGAGTAAACTAAATTGTAATTGGGCGGATTGGTGTATTTCTCATTTTATGTTTCCTATGTAATTGTTCTCCACCCTTAGCGACTTGCTAAGTTGATTATTTTATAAAATTATTTGCCGTTTCCAAAAAATAGAAATACCCAATAATAATAAGATGATTTGTGTACAAATAAGTTAATGTGCATATTACATAATCAACAAAAAAATACAGGTTTACCCAATACACATTAATTTTAAGTATATAAAACTTACGGGATGTATTAATTACCTTTTAAATGAAACATAGACATCGCATATATATCATTATCTTAATAAGACCACAAGATGTGGATATCATATTAAACGCATGTTAAATTCATGTTGGCTCTTTAACATCCATGTTAAACTTGTCTTTCATGGTGTTAAAGCTAATGAGATTCGAGTTGGAGGGGTTAATCGTACCCTACTTCTCTCTTTCATGTTTAATTATGCGTTATGGCTAGCGCGAGCCGTGTTGGATCTTTAGCAAGCTTTGGCAGCAAGCTTTGGCACTATCGATGATATGGGTTTGGCACCGCCAAATCTCTTTGGAGCCCTGTAACGCATCATATACAATGCACTAATAAGTTGATATCTTATATGGCTATTTGCTAGAGTTTCAACGACATTTTTAATGGAACCTTCACTATTCAGTTTATACCTTTGGTAAATCACGTTAATTTGATTTATCTCATATATAATGTTTTTGGGCCCTTCCTAAATTAGTAAACATATATACTTGTTATTTCGATACAGATTTATGTTTGTAAAAAATATGCACCATTCAAAACTTGAATTTACGACCTATGTGTTATTAATATAACGCTCTAACTAACTGAGCTACTAGAATAGTAGAATGTTATTTACTTGACACAAACTATATCATTAATTAATTGTAAAATATACAAAATGTTGATGTGATGGTGATATAATTAAACTGAATAAAAAAATGTAACGTAAGAAGCGATGTTGGTGACACTATGTGTCAGTTGGTTTGTTAGTTAAAAAAATATAACTTAACGTTGATATGACTAAAGTTAACGAAAAAAACTAAATTTTGAGTGATGCCTTGTAAATATGTACAAAAGAGTATAAGTTTCAATACGTAATTTTTATTTCCACGGGAATTCACTAAATAACTGCAATTGCTTCCTTAAAAGTTAAAGGAACAAGCAAAAGTATTATTCTTTTTTTTTTAATCTTAAGTTAATTTTGTATCTATACTATTAAAGAAACAATTTAATGTACTGAGTGTATTTCATAAAATGATAAACTAACAAAAAATTATCTTTTAGGACAAAGATACCATTTTAGTTATTTAAAGAAGCAAGTGCGATCAAGTACTTTTTTTTTAACGGCAAAAACAGGAAATTTCATTAAATCTAGCAAGAAATTAAATGAGAACATTACAAAAGCAAAAAGAAACAGGAACAATTAAAGCAATACACAAAAACCTCCCTCATTATACACAAAGCATAGGGGCCGCAACCCGTAGGGGCTATCAACTTATCAAGTACTTCGTATATATATTTCATAACATGATACACTTAAAAAAATTTATCTTTTAGGACAAAGATGCCATTTTAGTAATTTAGTAGCCTTTGTGAAACATAATGCAATTTTAAACAGTCATTGGTCAAAGCAAAAAAAGAAAAAGAGTTACTAAAAGTTAAATATTCAGAAATTGTCAAAAAGGGTAAAATATGAAGAAGCATGTCGGGGCTATTTTGTACCATAAAAGGATAATTTTTGAACTTTTCCTTTTCATCTTTCCCATCCCACTTTTCTGTAGTCCCCCTCCCCACTCCCAACTTCCCACAGCAATACTAAAAATAAGCGACTTATTAAATATTTTTATTGAGTAATAATTTTTTTCAAGTTGTGAGGGATAAATTTTTATTTTTGAATCAATCAACTCCAAATCATTACTTACTCTCAATCTTCAGATCTCAATCTTTTTTGCGACGATGGTGGAGGCGGCTAGCTGTGATAGTTGTGTATTCAAACACATTTGATTTGATGATAATAATTGTTAAGAGATTTTTTATACAATGACTAAAATTTATCTCTTGGGATTTTGTTTTAAAGATGAACTATCTTGAACACAACTCTAATAATATAATAAAAGTATGTATATTTATAATAAAAGTTAGTGTAAAAGTTTAACTTTTATAATAAATAATAAAAGGAAGGGTTTTGTCATTTGAAAAATTGTATCTTAAAAACAAGAAATGTTTAATAAAATTAAAAATTCCATTTAAAATCTTTTAAAACATTTGTGATCATTTAATCTTATATGTTCTTTCTTATAACTATTAGCATCCCCGCTTATAATATAAAAGGTGAGTGATTTTTTATAACGTTGTTTCTAATTCTTATTTATGGAGTTCTAAAAGGTGTAGAAATGGTCGTTGAATTGGGTTGATTAGCATAAAAGACTTTTTACTTGCAACTTTTTTGATGTAATTTATGCTATGGTCTACTGTTTTATTAGGCTATAAGGTTGGGGTGATGACAATTTCAAAACTTTATTGGTTATTTTTTGTTGTTAAAAAAATGATACGAAGTTAATGGCTCAATTGAATATTCACATACTCTATGATTATGTTTATAACCATTACTATGTAACGTTGATATGAAATAAAACATACAAAAAATTATTTTAGTAAGCCTATAACTAAGTGTTTGTGAATTGTTTAACGAGAGTTTGTTTATATTCGTACGTTTAGTTAAACAAATGAATATCAACAACAATATATGTGTCCGCTTAGTTAAACGAAAGGACACAAACCTATATCATTTTTGTTCATTTCCATTCGTGAAAAATCCATATGGAGATGGTCTTATATTACGACAGAATTTTGGAGCTCGAAGTGCTGCTGGAAAGTGCTTCCCTTTCGAGCAGACCCAATATGTGGGTGTTGGGATGGCGATCCATGCGGCAACTTTTCGGTTAGGTCCATTAAATGCATTATTGATGATTTATCTTACCCTCACGTTAATACATTATGTTTTTGGAATAAATGGATGCCCCCAAAGGTAAATTGTTTTATTTGGAGAGTTTTGCTTTATTGTATTCCCACAAAATCGAATTTGCATCTTAGAGGTATTTTGGCTACTGATACGTGCCGTCACACATGTGGTCTAAGTGATGAGGATGTTGATCATCTTTTCTACTCATGTTCTGTTAGGCTGCATGGTATGGGTCAAAGGAATGAAGGGCGTGGGGGTGAGGTGGATGGCGACGGCATAGTGTGGCTAGGGAACACCGCCCCCCCAACGGCGTGGGGGGTCGGCGTGGCGGATCCGGTAACAACACAACGGCGGAGAACGGGGAGTGGCGTCGAACGTGGCATGCATATAGCTGTTGAATGGCTATTTTTTAGCCGTTGGAGAATTTAAAAAAAAATAAAAATTAATTAATTTAATTTATTTATTTCCTATATAAACACACTCAAACACTACCAAAACACAACAAAACTCTACCAAAATATCCCAACTCACAAATAATGAATTATCTTGGTTCATCATCTGACGAGGATGATGCGTTCACGCTAACAATATACCAAGAACTCCTCGATGATTTATCCGACGATGATGAAAGTGTAGTCTTTGACACTAGAACCGCGAAGCTAAATAGAAATCGAGAAGCTGGACACGACATGCTATATCGAGATTATTTTGCAGATGATTTTGTTTATGATGACAACGATTTCAAACGAAGGTTTCGCCTCAGCAAAAATTTATTTATGCGCATATGTAACGCATTAGAAAACAGGTATCCTTTTTTTCAATTGAGATATGATGTTAGAGGTAGGCGGGGATTCACTGCTTTGCAAAAATGTACTGCAGCAATTCGAGCTATGGCCTACGGGTCATCCCCTGATTCTCTTGACGAGTACCTACGCATGTCTGAAAGAACTGCAAGGGAAAGTATGTATAGATTTTCACAAGGTGTTTTGGAAATTTTCGGACCTATTTATTTGCACACGAAGAGAGATATGGTTTTCCTGGAATGTTTGGTAGCATTGATTGTATGCACTGGGATTGGAGGAACTGTCCACAATCGTGGAGAGGTGAGTACACCGGTGGACATCATGGAGTACCGTCGTTGATATTAGAAGCTGTTGCTTCCCAAGATTTATGGTTTTGGCATGCTTACTTTGGGGTTGCGGGTTCTAATAATGATATTAACGTGCTTGATCAATCACCAATATTTAACGACTTGTTATCAGGAAAGGCACCCGATGCTCCTTTTCCGGTGAATGGCAATCCATATAGATTCGGTTATTTCCTTACCGATGGTATATATCATCGGCATGCGACGTTTGTCAAAGCCTACCGACATCCAGTTGATCAAAAAGAGGTATTGTTTACCAAAAAAAAACAAGAATCCGCACGTAAGGATGTGGAACGGGCTTTTGGAATTTTAAAGGCGAAATGACACATTTTCAAAAACACGGCCCGTTCATATGACCTTGAAAGATTAAGATATATTTTGTATGCATGTGTTGTAATGCATAATATGGTTGTCGAAGATAAAGGTCGGATGATTTCTCCATATGTGTCGGACGGTCCCCGACATGCTTTGTATGTACCGGGAAGTGCAGAATATTTGCACAGGGTTGTCGACATTCGAGACGAAACAACACACGAACGATTTCGACGGGACTTGGCGGACCATCTCTACAACAACGCACATGCCGGCGATGAAGAGTAATAATTTATTTTAATTATTGTAATTTTTAATTTAATGTTTAATTTCTAGTATTTTAATGTTTAATTTCTAGTATTTTCATTTTAATTTAAAGTATTGTCATTTTAATTTTATTTAATGTAATGTAATTTTAAATTATATAAAATATTAGTTGTGTGTAAAATAAATGGAAATGAAATGATGAGATGGAAAATAAAATGGTGTGGTGTGGTGTGGTGGATATTTCCACCAAATGATGTGGTGTGGTGGTTGTGTGGTTGCCGAGGTGGCGATGATGTGGCAGAAAACCTCACCACCACATGTGGTGCCCATACCCAGGAGCCTTAGTTTCGAGTTATGGTCTTGGTTTATTAGATGGTGCCAATTGGAGATCGGACTTCCTTCCTCTTTGAATCAATTGTTGTATGGGATTTTCGGGTCGGCAGAATATGTCAAAAATAGGGAAGTTTAATTTGGAATAATCGGTGGGTTGTCTACTTTGGACTATATGGAAGGCTAGAAACAATATGATTTTTAATAATGTCATAATCTCTTTATAGAAGATTCAGGAGGAGTTGCAAGTTGTATTGTCTTTGTGAATGAGGTATAGAGCAAATTGTATAAAGCAAATTGTAAAGACATTTATAGGTCGTTGTGGTGTTTTTGTCCGATAATGTCGTTGTAATTGTTCCTTCATTGAACTATTACTAGCATTTTACTAGTCTTTTTTTTAGAATACATCATTTTCCTGGTGGTCGTTAGGTGAGGATAATAGATTTGTTGAAACTCATTTTGTTCCTTGTTCAAAAAAAATCAAAAAAGCATGCATATGGCAAAATTATCAAAAATTCACCTACGTGACATCAACGGCATCATGTTGTTGTGTTTAAGGAGAAATGACATTTTTTTATTAATTTTAACAAGTACATAAGTTATATTATTTCAGGATGTGTGGGGACTTATGTGTTATTAATTTGTAAAATAAGTTTCAACCTCGACCCAAATATATAAAATAAAAACTTTTAAAAGAACACTGTAAAATTTTTAAAAAATCTATACTTTTATCGTTTATATTTACAAAATTTAATGAACTCACTGGCAGATATTTTCACAAAAATTGGAAGAAAGAAAAGGTAGAAAATTGAAAATTTAGGATGGAATCTTGAAGGTAAAGGTAGTATAGGGTGGGGGTAGCACGTGACAAGAAACAGAACAGAAGGCTGCCAAATACAAAAGTGTGTGTGTGTTTTGGTTGGTTTTCAAATTTTTTGTGTTTTGTTGACCATGTTTCATCACATCCTTTCCACACCCCCCACCTTTTACTCTCTTTCTTTTTGCCTCATTCAGTCATTTCATTTCTGGTTTCTACACATCTTTTTCATTCATTTTATACTATTTTTTTTTAAATAAACTTAAGTTAGACCATTAGCAATTGTGATGTGGGTCATCTTTGTAAATGTAGTGCCAGCCAAACTCATCTTTTTCTCTCTAAAATGATACATATGATTAGTATGACCAAATATCAGTAGCAATGATTAAATGACATCTGATCCTTCTTTCTCAACATTCAACTTCTTCCGATCCTCTTTAAGCAGGAAGTGCGATCTGCATGACCAAACTTTTAAGCTAGATTTACAGGTGCATTACTAGCCATGCGTCGTCGGCCGTCTCACACTCTACAACGCGTCCTCCCCTTCACGACCTCTCCTTGTGATGCGTCACCCGTTTCCATTTGGTTATCCAAGTGACTGATACCTGTCGGGGTGTGTGTGCATAGGTTGTTTGTACATTATGCATGATAAGTGTTACATGTATTAATATAATTAATTTTAAGATTTGATCGTTAGTTTTTTCACCATTATGCGGATTTTGTCCAGGTTTGTCATATGTCTTGTCTGAAGATAAAAAAAACCTGATATTGCGTTGATGTGGGCACTAGTAACCAAACTCGGGTTTGATCACTATTACGAATAATCTAATTATACATATATCCATTTGAGTTGCATAACCATTCTATTTCATTTGATCGTCGGACCGACCAAAGCAAGACAAAAAAGAGAGAGAGGACGCGTTCTTTGGATCTCTTGTAGGGGAAGGGATGAGTCCTTGGGACTCGACCGACCCAATAGATGACCCTCCATTATTTTACTTTGTTTATGACCATGTCTTTTTTTTCTATTTCGTTTTCCCCACCCGATTCACCATGTGTCAGGATCGAATAACTCAAACAAGTTATTGAATCACAGATCTACTAATAAAGAGAAGTTACAGCGGATTAACACTCTTGTTATTTGATTAAGAACAATGTAAACTGTAATCGAATAAACAATACTAAGAACACAGTTTATCACAAAAAGCTTCAATGTATATTAACGGTGAATCAATACACACGTACGTTTACAATTCGTAAGGAACTATTTATAATAGTCTTTGAATCCTAAATATTTAACCTAGTTATTCTAGGATACGATTACAATTGAATTACAATAAGATATGCATTCAATAACTAACTCTACTTGAATCTCGGACACAATTTGTTTCTTTTATCGACATCAGTAGTAAACAGTATAAACATCATCATCAGTAATATTCGCTAGTCAGTAGAATTCTTGTCATTCTACCCCATCAGTACTAACTCGTATATTTCTTCATTAAGTCTTTATCAGTACTAACTGCAGCTTCAGTAGTAGAATGCTTATATCCTAACAATCTCCCCCTAAACTTGTTAATTCATCTTGAATTACACAAGTTTCTTTTCTTCTTCTTCCATCTTCTTCTTTTCTTCTAACAGCTTAGCTCTTCTTTGATCACCTTCTAATGTCTGCTTGTTTTGCTGTTTTCTTTGTGCAATAATATATTTACTGTTTCTCTTCACAAAGTAGTTGTACTTTTCTTGAAACATAGCTAGATCATGAGGTTTCATAAATGAAAAAGTTGTGATTTGGAACATAGTTTCTTCTGAGTGTGGATATTCCCTTTCATATAAGTACAATCCACACTTCTTACTTGTTCTTTCAAAGAAGTACATGTTCACTGTTGGTTGCACATTCCAAGCATAGACATTTTCTGTGCTAGTAAAATTTTCAGGATAATTATCTGGATAGAAAGCAGCATCTATCATTTGTGTTAAGTATCCAGCTCCTGAATTTCTCCATGACTTCTTTGTCATCATTGGTTTACCAATAATTAATACTTTAATTATGTCACTTCTTATACAGAACATAACCATTGGTTTCCAAGCACTAAATTTCTGAGTTGTTTTGTCTTCTCTTATGACTTCTATAATATCATTAACAACTCTCCAATTGATAATTGGATTATCTTGTAGAGGAGCAATAGGAAGATCAAGTACTTGTACATCTTGTTCTGTTTGTTTTGATTTCTTCCTAGCTTCTTGTTCTGTTTGTAGAGCTTTTCTCTTCTTTGCAGTAATAGTTGATGATTCACCAGAGAGTGGTTTTCTTGTAATTACTTCTTTGGGATCAATATCTATTAAGTTTGTTGATTTTTCTTATTCAACCTCTTTGATCTTTGGTTCTGCAAATTCTTTCTTTTTCTCAATACAATATCTTTTAATGATGGTAATTAGCTTCATTCTACCAAAAGATTTTGCATTGTGACCTCTGGATTTTAAGTATGAGATCATATCTTTTTTCTTTTCTGCAAACTGTTCAGGCATGTCTTCTTTCATGCGTTTGCATTCCTTCACTTGTGCTTCAAGGAGACTTGTACTTTATTGTTCAATTTGTTTTATTTTATTTAATTCTTCCTGTTGATCTCCTTCTAAGAACTCTTCAATCTCTTGAATTGTTGCATTTTTCAATTTTTGTTCTTCAGCTATTCGTTTGTCTTCAAGAGCTTGAGTCTTAGCTACCTTTCTTAGACACCTCGTCATTTTCACCTTCCACTTATCTTGCTTTGCAGGTCTAACACAATTTATCTTGTTTACCATACAGTGACCTAAAGCTCTGTGTGGGTAGTCATCATCAAACTTTTCCTTACCTACATTCACACATTTTGATAGTGGAGTGTATTTCATATCAATAACTGGAGTGATCACAATTGATGGAGAAAATAAATGAACTTTGTCTTTAGTTAAGATTTTGGGGTGAGGAGGTAGTCCACATTCATCTACATCATCCCAATTCACATTATCATCAATGTCAGGTAGGATAAGTGGCTTTAATTCTGCAGTTGGAGGTCTTGGGATAATCACAGCTGGTTCAAGGAGTTCTGGTATTTCTTCTTCAACTTCAGTAGTAACCAAGGTAGTTACTACTGGTGTTGTTTCTGATGTATATACCACCAACTGTTGTGAGGAGTCTACTACTGGTCAGGTTGGTGTTGTAGTTACTACTGCTAGGGCATCAGTAGTAGGAATGATAGTTTCTGTTATGGGAACATTTACTACTAGTGTTGTGTCTTCTTCAATAGGATCAGTAGTAACAACCTCTGGTTCTTTAGCATCAGTAATATCCATAGGATCAGTAGTTTCAATTACCTAACTGGAGAATGTACTTGTTCTGCTGTTGGGGATTGATTTGCAGACACAAAGACATCTTCATCCATACTCCTTACTCCTCTGTACAGGTCTTCCTCAAAACTTTGACCTGTTTCACCATGAGCTTCTTTAAGATTTAGAAGGGAGGCTGCTGCTGCTGCAATTGAGTGATCAATCATTCCTTGTATTTGATCCTTCTCACCCTTAGTGATCTCAACTTGTTGAGCCTCACTATCTGCAATCTTTTTCTGTAATTTTCTGATAAGAGTGGATTGCCTTTGAAGTCTATAATCAAATCTTTTCTGTCTTTTATTTAAGGCATTGATGTAGTGCTTCATATAGCTCATGGTCTTTCCTTGATTGTTCAAAAGTTCCAGGAAATGTTGTACAGTGGATTTAAGGTTTTCCTTCCTATCCGTCAATTTTGTTTGTTTAATACTGCCCTCAGCCCATTTGGGTGGATCATTGGGCTCATTTGGTACATTGGTTTTAAGGTTTTCCATCCTATCCGTCCATTCAAGTTGTTGCATTTGGTACAGTGGATTTAAGGTTTTCCTTCCTATCCGTCAATTTTGTTTGTTTAATACTGCCCTCAGCCCATTTGGGTGGATCATTGGGCTCATTTGGTACATTGGTTTTAAGGTTTTCCATCCTATCCGTCCATTCAAGTTGTTGCAACCTACCCTCATCACTGCTTGGTGATGAAATGGGTTGTTTAGATACTCTCTTCTTCCTAGAAGAAGCAGAAGTACCTCCCCTTTTGGTTTCTTGGCACCAGGGTCCTTTAAGTGCTGCCTCAAAGGATAAGTCATCACTTAAAGTTGCCGAGGTCTGGGTCCTAATTGTGTTCTCACTAGCATGTGCACCCACCTTTGGGGCATCAGTAGTGAGAGCCCTTTCCTCATGCCCTCTCTCCTCCTTGGAGGACAACTCTTGGAGTCTGGGGTGTGACTCAGTGGGTCCCCTGGTGTCCTTTAAGGAAGATTTCTTCCATTTATAAGTTGTAGAGATTTGTTTGGCTTTAGGTTGGTCTACCTCAGAGTGAAGAGTAGCATTCTGAGGTTTATCTGCATGTACCTGGGACACATTCAGGACATTTGTTTGTGTGGGTAATTGATTGGACTTTTGGGATTGTGTTTGGGCTGTTTTGGTGATGGAGTGGGTTGGGGTTCTATTGGGTGACTTGAACCTTCTCCAGTTGGAGGATGATCATAGATCATGTTTGCAAATAATGGTGTTTCTTTACCAGAAAAATTGAACTTCTTGTTCATGTTTGAGAAAACCTTTTTATTGAGTTCTGGTAATGTAAAAATGTTTGTAGTTTTAATGAGATCAGGAATCTCACAATCAAAAATGTGTGCAAGAAATCTTGGATACATTAAAATTTTTGAGACTGATAGGTTTCCAAGCATCCCTTCAAAAATCATTTTAGAAAAATTGAATACTTGATATGTGCACAAACAGACAACAACAGATGCTATTGATCTGTTGAACTCATTCCAAGTGCTCTTTTTAGGTGACATACAATGTTGAACTGTATGTACCAAGAACTTCCATTGAGGAGAGAGAAGACCTTTCTGAAATGTTTGGATATCTATTCTTCCCTCATACCCCATTCTTAAAATGTTTTCTATTAAAGTTTCTTTAGATAAGAGAGAAATACCTGACTCATCATTGAGTTGAAGATGTACTTTGATCGATTGTTCAGAAATTTTGATAGGCTTTCCATCAATTTCAGATTTAATTTTGATTGTGCCGTGTTCTTCTATTTTTTCTGCCTTCTCCCAAAATTGGACAATGTGTTGAACACAAAGTTTAGGGTGTACAGTCAGGGCAAAGCGTATTGGAGAGTTTTTCAAGAACATAACTATTGGCCTGAAGCTTTTAGTTCCATCTGGATTTCTTAAAAATGCTAACATATTGTGAAATTTTGAGTACATAAGATCGGTTTCAACAGCCAAAGGTTTCTTCATTGCCGTTGTGGAGTTCGAAGTTTCACAGAAAATGATTAATTTTGGAAGAGGAGTGATTTGTTACTGGTTCAAGAATTTGATCGTATTTAAAGAGATTAGGGTTTATCGTAGGGTTTATCAGATCGAGGATTGGATAATGCTAAACTAATCTCATTCAGCTATTTATATTTTTCGAATTATCCTGCAAAAGGACCGAAATCCCCTTCGAATCATAGCCCAACGGCTATTTTCATGGGGGTTAGTATGGTAAAATGTCATATTTTACAGATAATGGTCGATCAGTAGTAACTAAGTATCATTAATAGAAACGTCAGTAGTAACTGTTGTTTTATACTTAACCTAATTCTAAGAAGGACCCTATCAGTACTAAATTATAATTGCAACTCATAGTCAGTAATAATGAATAACCAGTAGTAAAAGATACTTATAAATATAAATATTGTACAAAAACTTTACATATGATTTTAATTGTGAAATTAATTTATTAAAATCATTCCAATACTGCTAACCAAAAAGTTGTATCTTCCTACATCAAATGTTTTTGTAAAGAGATCTGCTAATTGATTGTCAGTATGAATTTTCTCTACTTTAATTAATTTCTTTTCATTACAATCCCTTATAAAGTGAAATCTTATTTCAATATGTTTGGTTTTTGAGTGTTTTACTGGATTATTCACAATACTGATAGCACTTTGATTATCAATGAAAATGGGAGTTTTAAGAATTGAGATACCAAAGTCTAGGAGTTGATTTTGGATCCATAGAACTTGAGCACAGCAAGCAGATGCAGCTACATACTCTGCTTTAGCAGTTGATGTTGAGACATTGGTTTGTTTCTTGCATTGCCATGACACCAGTCTTGATCCAAAGAATTGACATCCACCAGTAGTAGATTTTCTATCTTGACATTCACCTCCATAGTCACTATATGTGTAAGCTATGAGTATAAATGGTGAATCATGTGGATACCAAAGACCAAGAGAAGGTTTTCCCTTCAAGTATCTGAAGATTCTCTTGACAGCCTGCAAGTGTAGCTCCTTAGATCTTGCTTGATATCTGGCACATACACACACACTATACATAATGTCAGGTCTTGATGCAGTTAAGTACATTAAAGAACCTATCATTGATCTATATAGATGTTCATCTACATCCTCCCCCTCAACATCAGGATGTAGGTGTTTGTGAGTTTCCATTGGTGTGCTTGCACTTTTGCAGTCTTTCATTGCAAACTTTTCCAAGATGTCTCTGACATATTTTGATTGATTAATCAAAATACCATCTGATCTATGATTGATTTGGAGTCCAAGAAAGAAGTTCATTGTACCCATTGAACTCATCTTGAATTTGATCTGCATTAATTCTTCAAACTCTTTGCATAGTTGATCATTTGTTGAACCAAAAATGATATCATCTACATATATCTGGACCAGTAGTATATCATTTTTTACTTTTCTTGTGAACATAGTTTTATCAATTGCACCTCTTTTGAAGTTGTTCTTCAATAAATATGATGATAATGTGTCGTACCAAGCTCTTGGTGCCTGATGAAGGTCATATAGAGCTTTGACTAGTTTGTACACATAGTCATCATGTTCGGGATCTTCAAATCCTGGAGGTTGACATACATAGACTTCTTCTTCAGTTTTCCCATAAAAGAATGCACTTTTAACATCCATTTGATAGACTTTGATTTTCTTGAATGAAGCATATGCCAGAAAGATTCTTATTTCTTCAATTCTAGCAACAAGTGCATATACTTCATCATAGTCTATTCCTTCTTCTTGAGTGTATCCTTGGGCTACAAGTCTGACTTTGTTTTTTATCACTATACCTCTTTCATCCTTCTTATTTCTGATGATCCATCTTGTTCCAATGGGTCTTTTTCCTTTTGGTAGAGGTACAAGTGTCCACACAGCTTGTAATTTGAATTGGAGAAGTTCTTCTTGCATTGCTATAATCCAATTTGAGTCTTTCATTGCTTGTTGAATTTTCCTAGGTTCCTCCTGTGACAGAAAACATTCATACATACATTCATTAGAGATTAGACTTATATTACACATGTTTGTAATTAATGATGAATTGAATTTGCTTCTTGTCTGCATATTTGAGTTGACATCACTTAGGACTAGGTCCAAAGGATGGTTCTTTTCAATTCTAGTGCTGGGAATTTTGTCAACAATCAATTGACTGTCAATGTTTGACTCATTGGATTCAGGGATTTGAGCATCTGTCCATGTTTCTTCTTGATTTTCTAGATTTTGTGGAGATTCTTCATTGCTACTGGTATCAGTAGTAACATGATCTTCATTTGATTCAAGTGGTTCCTTGTTAGTATTGACATCATTATTGTTTGGTTCATCATCATTTGTTTGAATTTCTGAATTACTACTGGGATCAGTAGTGTCGTGTGAGTTTAAGTTGTTACTGGTATCAAGATTGCTAGGGTTATCTGAATCACTACTGTCCTCAGTATTAACTGTGGGATCAGTATTAACTAGAATATATTTCATTATGTCTTGACTATCATTGAATGATGATGATCCTCCTTGTTGACCTTGATTGTTTGAATCTCCTGCATTATAATCATAGTTAATATCAAAAGACTTGGTTAGATTATCAATATTAAATAACCAATCTGGACCATTTCCTTGTTCATTCATTAGATTTTCATTAAAGGATAAATTCACACTTTCTTCAATGATCCTTAGCCTTTTGTTGAACACTCTATAAGATTTGCTTTGAGTTGAGTATCCTACAAAGATTCCATCATCTAATTTGCAGTCAAACTTACCAATTTGTTCTCTTGTAATTAAAATTGTACAAGGACAACCAAATGATTTTAAAAAACTTATTAATGGTTTTCTTTTATTAAAAATTTCATAAGGTATTTTAAAATGAGTCTTAACTATTAATACTCTGTTTTGAACATAACAAGCAAGTAATAACAGCTTCAGCCCAAAAAGTTATTGGTAATTTTGAATCTGCAAGCATGGATCTGGCTGCTTCAATGATTGTTCTATTTCTTCTTTCAACTACACCATTTTGTTGTGGAGTTCTTGGTGAGCTGTACTGCTTGTCAATACCCTTAAGATCACAAAAAGTAATTAGATTGGCATTTTTAAATTCTGTGCCATTATCACATCTAATGGCTTTCACTTTCAGATCTCTTGTATTTTCCAGTTTAACTATCGGATTCTTTATGATCTCACTTGTTTCATCTTTGGTCCTAAGAAAGAAAACCCAAGTATACCTGTAAAAATCATCAGTAATAACAAGACAGTATTGTTTCTTTCCAATACTCATTACATTTATAGGTCCAAATAGGTCCATATGTAAGAGCTGAAAAGGGTTAGAAATAGAATTAATTGCTTTGGACTTAAGAGAAGTCTTATGTTGCTTGCCTTTTAGGCATGCAACACAGTGATGATCACACATAAATTCTTTTTGAGGTAATCCAACTACCAAATTCTTTTTGACTAAATTATTCATATTTTTAAAATTTGTGTGACACATCCTTCTATGCCAGAGTTCTGATTCATTTGTGTTTGCCTTAGATATAAAACAGTTGATCTCATTTGAAGAAATTAGTTCTCCCCCTATATCCAGGCAATACACATTTTTTCTCCTTGGTGTTCTTAAAATAACAAATCTTTCATTTAAAATAAAATCAGGAGAAAGAATGATGCACTCTGTATCTGTAAAAAGAATTTTATTCTTCTTATCACATACTTGTGAGACACTGACCAGATTATACTTAAGCTTAGCAACATAAAATACATCATCAAAAGTGATCTTACCATTTGATATTGTACCTTTACCTGTAATCCTACCACCTCTTGGATTTTCACCAAAAGCAACATATCCACTTTCAAAGGACTTGAAATCTCCAAGAATTTGAAGATTTCGAGTCATGTTCCTAGAGCATCCACTATCAATGTGCCATGTTCTTCCTTCTTCAAGTATCTGAATGCTCTGCACATAAAATAAATGGATTAGTTAATTTTGGGAACCCAAACTTGTTTTGTCTTGGGTTCATCCTTTGAAGAGTAAGATTTTCGAAATAGATGAGCTTTGTATGCAGTTTTAGTCTTCATTTGTTGTTTATTACTGCTGTTTTGTTTTACTACTAACCTAGGTTTATACCCGTAGTTTTTGGCTTTTGAGTATTTTACTACTGAGGGACCAGTAGTATTTGAGTAATATGAGTTTTTTGCATAATCAGTAGTATTGTGGTAATGTATCCGACAACATTGTAATTAGGGTTTTTACCAGTAGTAAACCTGGAATAGTTCCTACTGATGTTTGAAAATTTTGAGTAACTTGGAAATTGATTTTGTTTTACATTATTTTTGAAATAATTGCTTCAGTTTTGACTTCTATGCCTGATATTTTGCACAAATCTTTGTGCAATTCTTCCAAATTTAGGGACATCAACATGTGGATTTTTAATCTCTTTAGCTTCTGAAGTTTGTTTTAATTTAAATTCTTTTAATTTTTCTTTGTTTTCTTTAAATTCTTTGCAGTTTATTGGATTGAAGTGACAATCCTTTGCTAAGTGATTAATTTTGTTGCAGATTAAGCATGTTAATTTTGTTGTTTTAGCACTTTCAATCTTTCTTTGTTCTTTTAATTGGTTTAAATTTATTTGGTTTCCCCTTCTTAAAATAGTTGGTATATTTTCTGAGTTATATTTAGGGGATTCGGTTTCACTTTGTGTGGTATGAAACCTTGTATCAGTTCAATTAGTTGTTTGATCATCATCAGATGAATCATTACTCGTTTCAGTTTGACTTTCTATTTTTAATTCATTTAATATTCTTTCTGAGCTTGACTTAAGAGGAGGAATAAAATTAGTTTGAGGTGGAACAGCATGATATCCAACCCCATGAACAACTTTCTCAGTGGTTTTACTGGTTAATTCATCAATTATTTTAGAACTTCTTTCAAATTTTTTAATAGTTAATTTATTTTGTTCTAATTCTAATTGACATTCTTCTAATTCAATTAGAGTTTCTTTTAATTTAACTCATCATATTCTTTATCATAAGTTGTTTGTAATAATTCATCTTTTATCTTTTGATATGTTATTTTATAGATTTTGATTTGATTTTCAAGATCAACTATACAACCATTATATTCAATTCTTCTATTTCTATTTAAAATCATCTCATCAAGAGTTTCTTTGTTAAGCTTTTCTAATTCTTTATATGCTTTAATGCATTCAGGAGTGCAGGATTTAGAATGTACCTCATTTGTAGAATCAGTTAAGGCCATAAGAGCTTGGTTTTGAGCATGTTCCTCTGCTTGAAAGCTCCAGTCATAACCTTGACCCTCTTGAGACACTAATGCAGTTGAGTTTGAAGTGTTGTTTTTGTTATAATTTGATCTTTGATCTTTGCTAGGACATTCTCTAGCAAAGTGACCAAGATTATTACAGTTTTAGCATTTGACTTTATTTTTGTCAAATCCAGCACGATCACCTTTGTTGTAGGTCAGATTTTGTCTTCCAGTTCTTTTGAGAAATCTTTTAGTTCTTAAACTCAGCATTGCCATCTGCCATTTTATGTCCATTTCTTCCAGATCATCATGATTAAGTTGTTCCAAATCTTCACTAATCAATGCAGTGTGTACATGACTAGTAAAGAAGGATTCTCTTACTACATCTTCAATGTCTACATTCTTTCCAGTTGCAGCATCCTGACCTGTTCCTGTACTAGACACAAAAGCAGCATTGTTAGAAGATAAAGTAGGATTTTTATGACTTACCTCAGATTCAAACACTCTTAGTTCATTGTACAGTTCATCTATCTCTTTCATCTCTTTGTCTATATATAACAGTATACATAGACCATTCTTCACCAAGAGATCTGAGGGACTTTCTGTTGACATCATCATTGTCTGGTATAACACCAACTTGATTGAGTTCACCAATAAGTTTATTGAATCGATCAAAAACTTGTGACAATGACTCATTCTTCTGTCCTTTGAAGTTTTCTAAGTCTTGCTTCAAAACAGACTTCATGTTTGTTGGATCCCAACAACACAAACGTGTTGCGTTATGACCGAGTAACGAAGATAAGATAAGTGAACAACAAGATTTCAATGATTAAGAGTTTATTAAAACAACTTAATACAGTACAAAGTTTGCGGAAATAGATAGTACAAAACTAACTAAAACTCTATACTTGAAATGACACTTTAGATCGCTCAAAACTAGAAGAGAATACACTGAGAGTTATATCAGCTGATACCAACAGCTGATATTAATGCCTTAGTAATAACAATGGAGAAGTTAATACTTAGACAAATAACTAACTCTCATAGAATGTTCTTGTGCTATGATTTCTAAAAGGTGTGTGTAAATGCAAGCATTTACGTCTGTATTTATAGCCCAAGATCCATGTTCCTTTGTCCACAAGTTAGACGACGTGTAAACATATTATTCGTCGATGTGGACTTGTCTATGGATCATTAAATGCTCTTGCACAAGTTATTGTCCCAAGTGTACTTTGTGTCAACTACTTCCGGTACCCTTTCTGACGCACAGTGAAAGGTGTACTACATAAGTACAAAAATAGTTAACTTTCTCTTTACATGCTTGGAGGGACAAACGATGATAATGTACTGACATTATCTTCTATTCCAAAATTGAAGATTTTCATCGTTTTCTTCTTCTTTGAGCGGGAAAGGGAAATATTCAAAGTGTCAATGAACATTTCCTTTAAGTATTCATCTGCAGCAGGTACTATCAGCTGATTCCACAATCAGCTGAATAGTCTTCTTCTTGTCTTTGTCCTTTGGTCATAGACTTCGAATGAACTCTCGTTAATAGCTGCTGATTTGACTTGTTGTCATAAAGCTAAGTACGTACTCAGCTGAAGGTTTATTGTATTTACTTGCTTCAGCTGAAATACATACTTCTGCTGATATTTATTCTTCTTAGCTATCGATCATCAAATCTTATTTACTTAGTCTTGGGACTAACAATCTCCCCCTATTTGATGCAATCGAATAGATGTATAAGTGTAACCCTGTAATGATTCAGCTGATGAAGTCAGCTGAATACTTATGTGCTTTGACCCTTAGGGTTCTTTTGTATATGTTTATCTTTTTACAATTTTTACAAGTATATTACAAAATTTTGATTTTCTATTGATAAGGCAGTTCAAATTACAAAGAAAATAAAAAAAAAATTAAAATGCCTTGGATATAGCTGATCCAACGACATTGCGATACAGTGAGTTGAAGGCTGAGGTTATTAATTTCTTCATTTCTCTTCCCTCTTCAGTGGAGGGACTCAGCAGCTTGTGATAGATCATAAGTTGATCCACATCACATAGATCCAACTCATCTGCTCACTGGAAGCAATGCACCTTCTTCTTCTCCAGATAGCAAAAGCCATAAATTGGTTCGTTTACGATCAGCCCAGGGACAAAATTAACTCCCGTGGGGATGGCTTTTGTGATATTGGGTCTTGGTCGTTTTGCAAATATGATTGATGACCCAATATCCAGTGGTCTGGAGTCAGCAAGGGGTTCGAGGAGAACGGACTTACGTTTCTCCCCTCTTGCTGAGGAGCTTTCACCAGCAAATCCTCCGATAGCAGCTGCTTGAGATTCACACAATTTAGGATGTATGCGATATGCCAACTCAGGAGCTTGTCTCCTGATTTTGTCGCATAGAGTCTTGAAGGAGTAGATTGTGAATTTTATCTCATTTTCCAGATCTGTTATAATCCGCGATGGTTTTGCAGATCTGGCAGCTGCTTCAGCCTCTTTCCATTCATCGTATTTGAGAACGATGTTGATCTTGTTCAGAGGAAACTTTTCATTGACCACAGTTCCTCCAGATCTTGTTATTACAATTTCATCAGGAGAGTTGGGATCGAACTTGGGGATCCTTACGCTGGTGATTTTGCTTCTTGCCTACGCTGATAAAGAACTTTGTTGAACAACCTAATGTTCTTAGCTCTTTGGGCTTCAACTTTTTGATACAGCTCTTCATGAGTTTTTCTTTGAAGGGCAATGGCTGTATCAAGATCAGCAGCGGTTCCAGCTTCATTTAGGATGAAGTTTTTAACCGCTGCAGATGTAGGCTCCCCCTCAGCAGGATGAGGAATCTCCTGTATAATAGGCTGAGGGTTTGGGTTTTGCGGGGCTTGGACTTGTGGGCCCTCAACTGATTCAAAAGAATCAACGATTTTAATAAAACCAGTTGAGGGTTCAGCTTCTTCTTCTTGTGTTCCACCAGAGGTGATAGGTAGAATTCTTGGGGTATCACCTGCTGGAACGTCTTCAGTATTGGCTCCAACAGCAGAGGTGACTATAGGTTGTGAACTATTTTGTTCACCTTGTTGTTCACCTGTTGAAGTGGCCTCTTTCTCCCCCTCAGAGAGTGCTCGAAGAAGAGGGGTACTCTCTGGTGCTGAAGCAGGACGGACAACAGCGGCACCCTCAATTAGCTTTGCAAGAATGAGGTCAAGGGTGCCTTGGAGACCAGCGACGTGGGAAGTCAGCGAGCTGACTTCAGTCTCCATTTTGTCCAACCTGATGGACACAGCAGAAGCTGACTCCTCAATAGCCTTAGAAAGGTGGCTATGAGTAAGTGTCAGCAGAGACTCTTGCTTTGATTGGGCAAGAGCCAGGCTGTCCGAACTTCGGAGAGAAGTTTGTCTTGTTCGACTCTGTCAGAATCGCGAAGGGAGTTCAACTCTTGATGCACGTAGTCATTGAGAGAGATGAACCCACTGGTGTTGAGGCGAATCTGATAAGAAAGAAGAGCCAGCTGAGGAGCCTGAGTGTGAACCTCAGTGTGCAGAGAAGTTATGCTGGAAGAGAGATTCTCAGCAGTTTGGGCAAACATCTTTGGAACATCCCTGCGAAGGGAGTCCATCTGCTTACTCAGCGTGGCCATCCCAGGTCGAATCTGGGAAGTAACAACTCTAGACATCAGAGCAGCAGCGGCTCTGATGGGAATGCGTCCTCCAGCTTTGCTGGATTCAGCATGGGACACTTGGACGCTTTGGGGGAAGGGGTCTGGCATGTCTCCAGCTTGAGGGGTAACCTCAGCTGTGGAAGTGGTTGTTCCTGAGTTAGGAGGAATTGCTCCTATGGGTTGCTCAGGAACTATGGGGGGTAGGTTGGGTCCAACTGAAACTTCTGGGGTTATAACAGAAGTGCCGTCATCAGCAGTCAAAACAGGTTGAAGTTCAGAATGTTCTTCGTCAGATGACTAATAGTAAGACTGAATAAAATCATCAGTCGACTCAAACATTAGATGAAATGTTGTTTGAGTCTATGGAGCTTCGGTCTCATCAGCCGGCAATACTGGTATGGAGACTGGAGGAAGAGTTCCTTTGGGTGGTGTGTTAGCTGCCTCACAGCTCGGTTGGCGATTACTTTCATGATCACTGGCAGCTGGGGTTAGTGCCTCGGTAACAACTTGGTTTAAAGTTGTCTCTTCATTGGCGGTGGTGGTTTCCTTGATCACCTGCTGGTTTAAGCCGGTGACGTCGTGGGAAACAGATGGGTCAGCTTCAAGATTGACTTGGTTTCCAGTCAATCTATCATCAGCTGAAGACTCAGGGAGTGATGAAGAAATTGGGGGTGGTGTGTGTGCAGCTGACTCACGGGTGGCTTGGGTTGAGCCGAAAACTTCACCAACGGTCTGTTGAGAGACTAAGGTTGCTTGTGGAGTTTGATCCTTCGTTACAACGACAGATAATGAATCAGTCGAGGAGCTACGCAGAGGTTTTGAGCCGGCACTAACTCCTGAAGAAGGAAATTGCCGTTTTGAAGTCTGCTGACTTGTTGAGAAATCAGCAGAGAGAGAATGAAAGAGAAGGAGGATGTGACCAGCCGAGAGTGTTCGACTAGGAGCTCCGAATATTGGTGGAGCTCCTTGATAAACACTGCCAATCTGAAAATGAGAAGAACAAAGATCAGAAGCTGACGAAGCGTCTGATCGTAAGCGATCTTCTCTAGGATCCCGGCTGAGTCCAGATGTTGCAGTTGTTTTCAGTTCAGCATCTGCAATCATCTTCTATGCACCAATAGTAGCAGTCCTTCTTACCTCCAGCAGAGGAGAAACAGGGTTGCTGGTGGCAGAAGAAGATGATAAAAAGAATGAAGAAGAAAGAGGGCGATGAGAGGGTCACTTAACTCGGTTCTTCACCACCAGAGGAGAATCATCCGCATCAGCAAAATCCTCATTCTCAGGAATTGAGATCCCTCTTGAGATGGTGGTTTTCCCATCAGCATCTGGGGATGGTCGCCCAGTTGAGGGAAAACGCTTCAGATGAGAAAAGGACGAACCTTCTTGTAGGGCAGATTTCTTCGATGTTGCGCCCTTCTTTCGATCCCTTTTGGATCTGACTCGATCATCTATGATCTTCAGCATGTACGAGGTGAGGGGAAATGCCTTCTCATCATCCTTCTTTTGGAAGATGATGTTGGAGAAAGAACGGACCATCACTGATTCCCCAGGGATGTCTTCATAATCTATTTGCAGCTTTTCAAGCATCACATGTGCAATGCACAATGTGAAAAAGTGAAGATAGGGAATATGATTTCCCTTGCTTTTCAGCTTGGCCTTGACCTCCTCGTACACCAGTTTCCCGTAGTCAATCCGCTGACCGGTGACTAGCGCTTCAGCAAAGACTTGCATGTTGGAGTTGCACTGGTTGTGAGACCCGGAATTGCCGCCTATACCCTGAATGATGTGGGTAAAGAAATAGGCCCAGGGTCTCGTCAGCTGAGACTTCTTAAAGATCAGCACCATGTCTTATTCATTTTCTAATCTGTATCCAGTGATACAGATTAGACTCGCTTTAGCTTCATCAGCAGATTTAGTCTGCTGATATTTCTCTCCATGTTGCAGATAATCGAATCCGCAAGCGACTCGGAAATCATCAATAGTAATGGTTATTTGATGATTCCCTACTTGCGCAGTGATGTCGTCTCCAGAAGCGGAGGCGGACATCCAGAAGTCACGCAAGAGTTCGATGATACTCTTTGTGAATCTGGTAAATGCACCACCGATAGGGCAGTGACGCACAAACGTCCCAACCGGTTGATAAATATCGACAAGATCATTAGGTGGGGAAGTGTTGGCTACAAGGTTTGAGTTCTGAGAGAACTCAATGGCAGCCCTAGTAAGGGGAACTTTTGGGGCTTTCTTCGACATTTGGGGAGTGAGGGAAGAAAGATAAAAGTTAGAAATAGAGGGTTTTTGAGAGAGAATTATGGGAGTGATGAGGATGAAATGAAGAAGAGAGGTGGGTATTTATAGGAGATTTATGGGTCGGTTTGGATAAAGATTTGAATTTAAACCGGGTCATAATTGGATAGTTACAAACCAACTATAGACACGTTGGTTATCGTGCAAAGGTGGTTGGAAGTGACAGTGTGAGGTAGTGGAGTCGTTTCTGTGTCAGGGTAGTGGAGCCGTTTCTATGTCAGGGTGTCTTGTCCCACATAAATGCCAAATATTTTCACTCGAGTGGAAATATTCGCCACAGAAAACGTATGGATAGGGTTAAAAGATGCCTTTTTATGGGAGAACAAAACGTTTTAACTTATAAAACACGATAAGTTATCATTTGAGAGATTTTATTCGGCTGACTGATATATTCAAAAGGTTTTAGTCAGCTGAATGTACTACGTGACAAGGTGAATCTTATCAGCTGCAGATAGTACTTCAGCAGTTGATTCAAGCATTCAACATACCCAGCTCGCTGATCAAAAAGTTGAATCGTTTTTCATCTAAAGGCTTAGTGAATAGATCAGCCAGCTGAAGGTCTGTTGAAATGAAGTGGAGTTCCATGTCACCTTGTTCAATGTGATCTCTAATGAAATGATACCTTATGTCGATATATTTGGTTCTAGAATGAAGAACTGGATTGTTGCTGATTGCAATAGCACTCGTGTTATCACAATAGATAGGAACTTTGCAGAAGTTCATATCAAAATCAACAAGCTGATTCTTCATCCAAAGGACTTGAGCACAGCAGCTTCCAGCAGCAGCGTATACTGCTTCAGCTGTGGAGGTAGAGACAGTACTTTGTTTCTTGCTTGTCCAGCTGACTAGCTTTCCACCAAGCAGCTGACATCCTCCAGTGGTGCTCTTTCTATCCATTTTGCAACCTGCAAAGTCTGAATCTGAATAGCCAATTAGATCAAACCCAAAGTCTTTGGCATACCAAAGACCTAGTCTTGGAGTACCCTTAAGGTACCTCAAAATTCTTTTTGCAGCTATTAGGTGAGATTCTCAAGGATCAGCTTGATACCTAGCACACATGCAAGTAGCAAACATAATATCTGGTCTGCTAGCGGTGAGATAGAGTAATGATCCAATGATTACTCTATAGAATGTGACATCAACTGACTTACTAGTTATGTCAGCATCTAGATTGTTTGGAGGAGCCATTGGAGTTTTCATGGATGATGATGAATTCATATCAAATTTCTTTAAAAGATCTTTGATATATTTTTCTTGATTTATAAAAATTCCATTTTTAGATTGCTTAACTTGTAAGCCAAGAAAATACGTTAATTCACCCATCATACTCATCTCATACTTTGTAGACATAAGTTTAGAAAAGCGTCTACAAATTTTTTCATCAGTAGCACCAAAAATTATGTCGTCCACATAAATTCGAACAAGAATGATATCACCTTTGATTTTGCGAATGAATAAGGTTTTATCAATCTTTCCCCAGGTGAAATCATTTGCTATGAGGAACATGGAGAGTGTATCATACCATGCACGAGGAGCTTGTTTCAACCCATACAACGCCTTATCCAATTTAAACACATAGTCTAAATACTTAGGATTTTCGAACCCTGGTGGTTGCTTAACGTATACCTCCTCTTGCAGCTTCCCGTTCAGGAACGCACTCTTCACGTCCATTTGAAAAACTGTGAAGTTTTTGTAAGCAGCGTAGGCTAGAAATATTCTAATCGCCTCAAGCCTAGCCACTGGCGCAAATGTTTCATCAAAATCGATTCCTTCGTCCTGTCTGTATCCTTGTGCAACAAGTCTAGCTTTATTGCGAATAACCACACCTTCTTCATCCGTTTTATTCCTAAATACCCATTTAGTACCAGTTATAGTCTTTCCAGATGGTGGGGGCACCAGCTGCCATACTTTGTTGACCTTGAATTGGTTAAGTTCTTCCTGCATCGCTTGAATCCAGCTTGAGTCTTCTAAAGCAGCTTTAATATTTTTCGGTTCTTCAGTTGCTAGAAAACAAGACCATAAGCAAAGATTGCATGATGCTTTACTTCTTGTAACAACTCCTTGTTGTGGATCTCCAATGATTAACTCAATTGGATGTTCTGAGGTCCACTTAGATTGAGGAGCAGCTGTAGAAGAGGAAGATTCAGCAGAATTAGATCCTTGTTGAGCGGCTGACTGCTCAGCAGGATGAATTACCTCATTTTGAACATATCTTCTTGAAGTATGAAGAGGTGGCTTAGAGATAGCCTTGGATGATGCTCTAGTTATTGGAATCTCTTGTTGGACAGCTGCGATATCTACAAGATATGTAGGAGCATCATGGAACGTCTCATCCGATTCATTTATGGGAACATCAAAGAGGTTTAAAGCATCGGAAAATGCTTCAGCTGTATCATCAGAAGATGGTTCAGCTGATCTCTGAAATGCATCAGATGAGTCAGCAGAGGTGGGGTTCATAGCCTTTGAGTGTTCTTCAAAAGTAACATTTATGGACTCTTCCAATGTTTGTCTTCTTTTGTTGAAAACTCTATATGCTTTGGATAGAGTAGAGTATCCCAAGAAAATGGCTTCATCAGCTTTAGAGTCAAATTTACTTAGCTGATCTCGTGTGTTTAACACAAAACACACACAACAAAACACATGAAAAAACCTATGAATGGTTTCCTCTGACGAAAAATCTCATAAGAAGTCTTCTTGTGTCTCTTCACATAGAGAGACCTATTTTGAGTAAAACAAGCTGTGTTAACAGCTTCTGCCCAAAATTGCTTAGGCATGTTTGACTCAGGAAGCATTGTTCTTGCAGCTTCTATTAGGGTTCTGTTCCTTCTTTCAGCAACACCATTTTGTTGAGGTGTTCTTGCAGCTGAGAAGTTTTGGGAGATCCCAACATCTGAACAGAAATATTCTAAAGTCTTGTTCCTGAATTCAGTACCATTGTCTGATCTCAGCATCTTGACTCTAGACCCATTTAGAAGTTCCATCCTTTTGATGAACTTGATAATCTCTTCAGCTGCATCACTTTTGTGATGAAGAAATATTACCCAAGTATATCGTGAATATTCATCAACGATAACAAGTGTATATTTCTTTCCACCTAGACTTTCAGTACACATAGGGCCAAAAAGGTCCATATGGAGCATGTGTAGGCAGCTGTCGATGGAAAAACATTGCTTTGATTTGAAGGAGCTTTTATGTTGCTTGCCTTGTTCACATGCTGAACAAAGCTTATCCTTTTCATATTTGATTTGTGGCAGACCATTTACCAGCTGACCTCGAGCCAGCTTCGATATATTTTTGAAGATCAGGTGAGATAGCCTCTTGTGCCACAACCAATTCAGCTCTTCAGTAGAATGAGAAAATAGACAAACTTCTTGATTTTGAGGATTCATGTCAAGTGTATAGATATTCTTGGTTCTTGGAGCAACTAATACTACTTTTCCATTCTTATCTGTCACCGTTCCTCTATATTCATTAAAGTTCACTGAGAACTTTGCATCACAAAGTTGGCTAATGCTGATTAGATTATGTTTCAGCCCATTCACATAACCAACTCTTGTGATTTTTACGGATCCATTAGAGATGGTTCCATAACCTTCAGTTGAGCATCTACCATTATCACCAAAAACTACTGAGGGACCATCACAAACTTCAAACTCTTCCAGCAGGGATTTGTAACCAGTCATGTGTCTCGAGCAACCACTGTCTAAGTACCAGACTTGTTTGCTTTCATCACCCTGCACATAAATTAAAAGAGTTAGTTCTTTTTGGGAACCCACACTTCGGTGGGTCCTTGTGACTTCCCATTGGGACTCACAGAAGTTGGCTTTTTAGTAGGCTCACATACTGAAGTTGGGGAAGGTCTCAGGCATGTGCTGTCACACTCACTTGCCATGTGCCCACGATCTTCACACTTATAGCATTTTCTGTTTCTTTGTAGTGGAATAGAGGGCGAGGCAATAGGATTGGGAACTAGACCCAAAATACCTTTCATTTTCTGATTATCAGAGATAGTCAGATTTTGAACGAGTGATGTCAGCTTGCTGACCTTTCCTTTCAGCCATCTGACAGACACAGCTGAAGAAGGCCTTGGAGTATTCTTAGGAACACTCTTACCTTTGTTCTTTGCAGCTCGAGTACGAACTCCAACTGGCTCACCCTTGGAGGGTGTAAGAACAGTTTTCTTTCCTGCTGTTCTTCTAGTCTTCTGCTGAGATCTAGCAGAAGAGACAGTGGGTGCTGAACCCAAGATAGATATTCTAGGTTCAACAATGACTACAATAGGTGTCCTGACTATTATAGCAGAGGAGTCAGCTGATGACTCTTCACCACTGCTACAGAAGGATCTTCTGAGGACATCTCAGTAGCATAGGTTTTGGTAGACCTAACGAAGGAACCAAAAACCAACTCTTCAGCTGGCACAGAAGCATCAACTAACAAGTAGTACAGATCATCTGTACTGCTGTCAGGTACAGCGGCTGCAGCAAGGAAATCTCCTCCTAGTAAAGCTTGTACTTGACTAGGGATTTGTGAGTAAACACATTCACTCACACGTTTGGATGAACGAGACCATGATTCACAAATCTTTTTAATTGCTTCAAGTTCTTTAACTTTTTCACTTAGATCATGTTGAAGAACTGAGTTAATAAATTTTGTTTCAGAAAGTTCTTCTTTTAAAGTGTTGTGGTCAATTAAACGTTCTTTTAAAAATGCATTTTCATGTAGAATAGCACTATGTTTATCCAAACATTCACCTTTCAGCTGATCAATGAAGTGCAAGTCACAAATAATAGAATCAACAACATCTTTGGCTTTAGAAGCCTCAGCAGAGATTAGAGAGGTTACCTTTTTATGAGCAATGTTGACCCATTTATATGAACTAGCATCATCAGTTGTAATACTTTCATCATCATCAGCATGAGCCATCAAACACATTGTGGCCATTTGTTCATCATCATCAGATGAGCTGTCACCAGAGTCAGCCCAATCATGAGTTTCAGCTACAAGACCCTTGTCAGCAGCTTTGCCTTCAAGTGCCTTCTTTTCTTCTAGAATCTTTTTGGTGAAGGCTTGTAGCTCTTTGTATTTATCTTCAATGGACTCACCAGTTGAAGATGATGAACTAGCTTTCTTCTGCTTGCAGTCGTTAGCATAGTGTCCCTGCTTGTTGCAGTTGTAGCAGGTTATCTCAGAGATGTCAGGTGTACTTCCAGAGGGTCTAGAAGATACAGCTGATGAGATAGATCTGCTACTCGAGCCTCTAGCTGAGGAGCCAGACTTGTTTTTGAAGAATTTTCTATTTTTAACAAGTAAGGCAAGCTGAGATATAAGGGCATCGTTGTCTTCGTCTTCATCGACTTCTTCAATGCTGACTTCAGGCATGTTGAATAAACCAACAACTGAAGTGTTGTCAGCTTCATCATCTGATGGGGGATATTCGATTCTGCTAGGCTTGTTTAAGGAGACAAGAGCAGTCGAAGATCCAGCGGAACTCACTTTAGAGTCCTTTGGAGGTTGAAATTTGTTGAGTACAGTTCTCTCATGGCTTAGAAACATACCGTAGAGAGACGAAAGAGTATAATCTTTCAGAGTAGGAGATGTACTCATGCAAGTTATGATGGTAGCCCATTTAGAAGGTAAGGCTGCCATACACTTACACATTTTGGTCATATCGTCCTTATCAACCCCATGAGACTTCAACTCGTTTAACAGAATGTTATAACGATTGAAAGTTTGAGCTATAGTCTCACTTGGCTTGGCTTTAAACAGTTCATAATCATGTATGAGCATGTTTTTGTTATGTTCACGCACAACCGATGTGCCTTCATAAACTTCAGCCAGCCGCTCCCACATCTCTTTAACTGAGTCAAAAAATTGAATACTGTGATACAGTTCATCACCAACTGCTTGAAAAAGCATATCTCGTCCCTTGTTCTCAAGATGAACAAGACGTTTTTCAGCGTCTGTCCACTGAGCCTCAGACTTCACCACATAGTGTTCTGGTATTTCAGAAGTACCAGGAATGAGGGTTTGGGGAACATATTTTCCTATCGTGATGTTATCTTGGAGTTTTGGGTGATAGGTAACCATGTGGGACAACATACGGGTTTTCCACATGGGGTAGTTGGTTTGAGTGAGTTTGGGAGGTTTTCCAGATGATGGAAGATCTGATGATGTAGGTTCAGCCATAACAGATGCTCAAAATTGATGGAAAACAATTTTGACACTTGCTCTGATACCAATTGTTGGATCCCAACAACACAAACGTGTTACGTTATGACCGAGTAACGAAGATAAGATAAGTGAACAACAAGATTTCAATGATTAAGAGTTTATTAAAACAACTTAATACAGTACAAAGTTTGCGGAAATAGATAGTACAAAACTAACTAAAACTCTATACTTGAAATGACACTTTAGATCGCTCAAAACTAGAAGAGAATACACTAAGAGTTATATCAGCTGATACCAACAGCTGATATTAATGCCTTAGTAATAACTATGGAGAAGTTAATACTTAGACAAATAACTAACTCTCAGAGAATGTTCTTGTGCTATGATTTCTAAAAGGTGTGTGTAAATGAAAGCATTTACGTCTGTATTTATAGCCCAAGATCCATGTTCCTTTGTCCACAAGTTAGACGACGTGTAAACATATTATTCGTCGATGTGGACTTGTCTATGGATCATTAAATGCTCTTGCACAAGTTATTGTCCCAAGTGTACTTTGTGTCAACTACTTCCGGTACCCTTTCTGACGCACAGTGAAAGGTGTACTACATAAGTACATAAATAGTTGACTTTCTCTTTACATGCTTGGAGGGACAAATGATGATAATGTACTGACATTATCTTCTATTCCAAAATAGAAGATCTTCATCGTTTTCTTCTTCTTTGAGCGGGAAAGGGAAATGTTCAAAGTGTCAATGAATATTTCCTTTAAGTCTTCATCTGCAGCAGGTACTATCAGCTGATTCCACAATCAGCTGAATAGTCTTCTTCTTGTCTTTGTCCTTTGGTCATAGACTTCGAATGAACTCTCGTTAATAGCTGCTGATTTGACTTGTTGTCCTAAAGCTAAGTACGTACTCAGCTGAAGGTTTATTGTATATACTTGCTTCAGCTGAGATACATACTTCAGCTGATATTTATTCTTCTTAGCTATCGATCATCAAATCTTATTTACTTAGTCTTGGGACTAACAATGTTCCTTTTAGTGCTTTTGGTGCCAACAAACCTCTTTTCCAATGCCTGCCACAGCTTCTTAGCATCATCATATTCAACAAATAAATGTTGATAGTCATTCGGAATAGCAAGCAAAAGAGTGCTTAAGGCTTTAAGTTCGATTCCTCCGTCCTTCTTTTCTTTTTCACTCTTGAGTTTGTCATATTCGGTTGATGAGCTTGTTATTAGAGTCTGAATGGTTTTGTTACCTTCAAGAACAACTTCCCACATGGAATAATCAGTAATAAGCATGTATTGCTTGATTCTGTTTTTCCACATCCCAAAGTTGTTGGGAGTGAGAATTGGAATTTTGTTTGCCTGTGTGCTTTCATTGTTATCAGACATGATTATCAATTTTGATTTCGAAAGTATGAAACTTTTTGATGTTCTTAATTCGTAGATCTAGAACCTTAATGCTCTGATACCACTTGTCAGGATCGAATAACTCAAACAAGTTATTGAATCACAGATCTACTTACAAAGAGAAGTTACAGCTGATTAACACTCTTGTTATTTGATTAAGAACAATGTAAACTGTAATCGAATATGAAATATTAAGAATACAGTTTATCACAAAAAGCTTCAATGTATATTAACGATGAATCAATACAAACGTACGTTTACAATTCGTAAGGAACTATTTTTAATAGTCCTTGAAGCCTAAATATTTAACCTAGTTATTCTAGGATACGATTACAATTGAATTGCAATAAGATATGCGTTCCATAACTAACTCTACTAGAATCTCAAACACAATCTGTTTCTTTTATCGACATCAGTAGTAAACAGTATAAACATCATCGTCAGTAGTATTTCGCTAGTCAGTAGAATTCTTGTCATTCTGCCCCATCAGTACTAACTCGTATATTTCTTCATTAATCTTTATCAGTAATAACTTCAGCTTCAGTAGTAGAATGTTTATATCCTAACACCATGTTCGTCGTACCCATACAATCTGAGATTCACACAATTATTGAACTTGAAATTTTGCGATATACAGACGCAAACAAAGATTTAAGTTCTTTTGTTAGACATACAACCATAGATATTTACATGTAATAAAAATTTTAAGAGAGACATGCACCATGATGGCATTTATAGGAGGAGATAGAACTATAGAAAGTGTTGGTCGGACATAGAGAGTACAATTAACGTGTACAACTCTAACTAGGATTAGTTTATGTGAATAGTTTGGTAGATGCCCGATCTTCCAACCCTATTTTGTATGGTGGTATTTGGCTAGATGCATATATCTTCATCTTTAGACGTCTTTTGGTTCTAGATATGAGTTTTATTACTCATTTGATCTACAAATATCGAAATCAAAGAATGAAACTGAATAAATAATTAATGCATTACATATGAAATAATACAATTTCATATAATTTTCTTTAGATAGCGAACTTTCAATTTTGTTTGGCTAAACTATTTGCGTGTTGTTTGGCTTTAAACATTTTAAATTATAATTTTAACATATTACAACATTGGAACTATGGAAAAGTAATAAAAATCTCTAATAGAAAGAAAACTAAAATTCAGCAAAATTAAACTATATTGGAATTTTTAAAATTACTGAAAATTAAACTCTCACTCCTATTATTAAAAATTAAAACTTCACTACGGAAGTTATCAATATTTGAATTTTCACTAACTTGACGACAAATATATTCTTCACCTACTAAAAAACAATTATTATATGAGCTGTGCTTCTGGTGGAAAATTAATCTTATGAATTTTCAATCCATTAATGAAATCTTCTATTGGGTGTTAAACGTTAGAATGGGAGTGGAGTCGAAGGAGGCGTTCTTTAAGTGTTCTATATCTTCTTCTGGATCATATGGAGATTTCGTAATTACAAGATGTTTCATTCTATAACTCGGTTTATGGATAGTTGCAAGGAGGATATCTTTGGACGATTTCTTTTTCCTGGATTAGGTTGTCTCTTGTAACCTAGCTTATATGTGGTCTGTTTGATTTGGTGTACTTCTCCTATGTCTTATTTTTTACTGTATTTTCTTTGTTGTTTGTGTTGTTTTTATCTAGCTCTTTTCTAATCTCTTAATTAGATGGTTGCCGTTAAAAAAACTAAAACATTTGTTAGCTTTTCTAATATATTTCACAATTTTATTTTTTTAACAACTCTAATATTTACAATTTCATGCTGGGCTATACTAGGGGTGTTGATCGGGTACAACTTTCGGGTTTCGGGTAGTTCGGGTCGGTTAGCTCGGGTTTTTTCAAATATAAAAAATAATACCCAAACCAAATTAAATTCAGGTATTTGGATATGGGTAGTTTGGGTAATTGGTCGGGTACATGTATATCCACTAATACCCGAAGATTTGCACCCTTGTATTGTCGGGGACCACAATGTATATATTCCGATCTTAATATACAATATTTATCTGTAGTTTTACCAAACTTCAACCAACATGAGACTTTATCATTGACTTATAGATAATATTCATGGACTGCAAACATGAAGATTGTATTTTATTTATAAACTCAATAAAATATTACCTTTAAAATTTCCATATAATAAAAACCGGTTATTTCGAGTATACCCGTCAACTTAAAATATTACCTTATACCCGATCCGTATTATATTCGGGTTACCCGATACCCAAATGTTCCTACCCATTAGCCGAACTACCCGACCCGATCTACCCAAATTTCAAACGGGTCGGACGGGTAGAGCGGGTTTTGATTATTTTCGACAGCCCTATGCTATACAACCTATAGTATTCCTAATCCTATCCCATATTATTATATAATATTAAAACACCTGATTATGTGCTCGGCTTCCAAAATAAAAAATAAAAAATCAAGGAGCAATAAGTGGTCTCGTGTGGTTAATTTGCAAGTCTAGAAATAATGCGGTGTTTGAGAACTTAAACATATTGATGTCTAGATACAAGATGAATTGAAATCCTTATTATATTAATGAATTAAGTATAGGGCAAATTGAAATGGTTTCTCTTGGTCTGTATTTGGGGTGTAAACAAGTCGAGTCGAGCCGAGTACTGCCAAGCTCGAGCTCGAGCTCGACTCGCCAACTAAAATTCGATCTTGAAACTCGACTCGATGCTCGACGAGCTTAAAAATAGCTCGACTTGATGAAAGCTCGACACTTTCGAGCTCGACTCAAAAAAATTTGATTTTCATTAAAAGTGCTCTTTTTTGTTGTATATATGTATATGAAAAAGGTTAAAAGCTAATTATGTATATGAAAAAGGGTAAAAATGTAATTAAATAAAAACTTGATAAAACTCGTGAGCCTAGCGAGTTGTGTATTTTGGAACTCGAACTCGACTCGATACCCTACTTGAGTAGCTCGAGCTCGAGCTCGACTCGGTTCTCAGCGAGTCGATTTCGAGTATTCTTCGAGTCGGTCTTGATTAACTCACGAGCTGTCTCGACTCGATTACACCCCTAATCTGTATAGTGTTTGTGTCCGATTTTAGTTTTTTGAAATGTTTATATTTCTTGTAGCGCCTTGTTAAAATTGCTTTTTCTTATAGTTTTTTGGGGTTTTGGTGGGATGAGATGGTTTGCCATAGCTCTCTTTCATCCCCGTTTGCCGTTAAAATAAATGTACTTTACTTGTTCTTTAGTCTTCTCATTACAATTTATTAAGAATATAGAGACACATTCAAGTTCAAGGTAGTTCATATTTTTATGAAATTGTAAGGGATAAATCTCAGCTCTTTGATCAATCAACCTCAAATCACCATCATCACCATCACATATGATTCAATACATCAACACCACCACCACTACTTCATGTGTATTGAATCACATGTGATTGCACACCGCCGACCACCACCACCACTACAACTTCTGTCGGCCACCGTCTCCACCACCGACTGCTTTCAGTCACATGTGATTGTGTATCCAATCACATGTGATTGCGGTTAGGGACGTGATATAGAACCGAAGAACCGTACGCGGATCCGTACCGAACCGGAACCGGAACCGTTTGGAACCGGATTGCTAAATATCGGGTCGGGTATCGGGTCCAACTCTTACATGAAATCGGATCTCGGGTATTTCGGGTCCGGGAACATCGGGTACGGAACAAATCGGGTCTAGACCCGGAACCGAAATCTAATTAACTCTTTTGTAACCCTAATTAATATTACCCTGTTTTAGTTTAATATATGGCTGTCAATGCAAGCCCCAATATAATGCTTCTTTTTCGATCGACCACAACTTATGTTTCAAAATATTATAAAGTAGAAACCATTTTGTATATGACCAATTGAGAATTTGTTTTGTCATAATACCATAGGTAGCATTCGGCTTATGTTTATTATACGATTGCTATATATAAAATATTCTAATATTAAATGTATAAATTAATAAGTATGATGCTAACACCCGAAACCGACTCTAATTACTATTTCGGTTCCAATCGGGTCTATACCCGATTTACCCGAACCGTACCCGAAACCGAACCGGAACCGGATTCTATTAAATGGTTCGGTTCTTGGGTCTACTAATTATCTAAAATTGGGTCTCGGGTATTTCGGGTCTGGGTCCATTCGGGTCGGTTCCGGACCCGATTCCATCCCTAATTGCGGTGGCGGCGTGCGGCTGGAGGCGGCCCTGATCGGCGGCGATAGTGGGCGGGGATGGTGGTGGTGGCCGGAGGTGGCGGTTGTGTATTTAATCACATGCGATTTGATGATAGTGGTTTTTAAGAGATTTTTTTATATTTAATTTGTCCTTTCAGACTTTAATTTATGAGAAGTGATTTTGAGACCAAATAAATTACGATAAACACCGCAACCCCTGCTTTACAGTAGTTGTACAATATGCCTTAAATATTGTACAGTGTGGTAGATGAAGTAATTTGTGTGGTTTTAAAATCATTACCCTTAATTTATAGGTGAACTACTAGAAGACAACTCTAAAATATATCGTATGTATTCCATCATAAATCTCAAAATAAGTTTATTAAACTATACACAAAATAACCACGTTGCAAAAATATAATATAATAAATGCAAAAGTGTATATTTAAATAGAAAAATATTACTGTATATAGTTATCGAACTAGTATTTTGGAGCTTTTACTTGTTAAATAGAACCACGTATGTCTTTCACTTTTTAGCCCTACAAGTTAAGAAACAACAAAAGTGAGAAGTAGAAAAGAAAATTAAATAAATACCCAAATTATCTTCATCTCATTTCACTCTTACTCTCACTCAACAACCACACTCACTTGTATCATTTCCTTCTTTCCCTTTTCTGCCAGATCCAAACACCACCCAAGAAACATGGCTAAAGATGAAGACTTTAAGCTCCTCAAGATCCAGGTGAACTTTCTTTTTACCCCCTTTTACTTTCTTTTATTCACAAAAGAACACTACATTCCTTTGTTTCTCATTAATAAATGAACGCCCTTTTTTAAAAGAATTAAAAAAGCTATTTTCTTGCTACATTGCTACTGTTTTTGTTTAATTCTGGTTTTGTTTTTTTTTTGTTTAATTTATTTGTGCTTCTTTTTTGTCCACTTTAGACTTGTATTCTTAGAGTGAATTTACACTGTGATGGTTGCAAACACAAAGTGAAGAAACTACTTCAGAAAATTGATGGTGCTTTCTCTCTCTCTCTCATTATATATATCTTTCTGCATATTTAATTTCAAAAAGTCTATATTTGACTTCTAAAGTCAAAGATGTTACTTTTTGGCTTCAGAATTGAAATTGATGTTTGTAGTTTTAGAAAGAAAAAACTGGTACATATGTTAATCTGTTAAAATCATGTCCAAAAGCAAGAACTCTTTAGTATAAGAATTAAATACACTGTTATAAGTTTCAATTTTAAAGATAGTGAGTATCAAAATGTTGAACTTTTTGGGATTGAGAAAGAAATACTAGTATTTTGTGTCATGGTTTTTTGATAATTCAAAATTTTATGTAAAATTGTATTTTTCATTGTTTTTCTACTGAAAATAAATTACTTCGTATTTTACAAGCTTTATCCATTTTGTCTTATTATCTGCACAAAACTAAATTTAAAACAAATCATTATCCATTTTCACTTAATTTTCTATGATCTTTGATTCTTGACTCATTTGATGTTCCTGACATCATTAAAGATCACATCTTTATTACGATAATAAGTGCTTCTGTTGACCAATAAATTTATTGATCTTATTTTATTTTTTCGTAAAACGGTAGGTGTATACCAAGTGATCATAGATGCAGAACAACAAAAAGTTACAGTTTCAGGCGGTGTAGATTCTGCAACTCTGATCAAGAAACTACTTAAAGCTGGTAAACATGCTGAACTTCGGTCAAACAAGTCAAACGAAAGTCAAAATCAAAACAAAAACGAAAGTCAAAATCAGAAGGCTTCTTGTTTGAAAGATGACAAGAAAAACAAAACCCAGAAACAAGATTTCGTGAAAAACATTGAATCGTTGAAAAAGCAACAAAAGTTTCAACCTTTGATCTCTGAAGAAGATGAAGATGATGATGATTTCCTTGATGATGATGATGAACTTGAGGTGCAGTTATTGACGCAAAAAGCAAATCAGTTAGCATTGTTGAGGCAACAACAACAGTTGCAACAACAGCACGCTGCTGCTGTTGCTGCTAATAATGCAAGAAATGCGAATAATAATAACAATAACGGAAAACAGAGTAATGGGAATGGAGGAAACGGGAATGGGAATCAAAATGTTGGAGTAAAGATGGTTAATCACAACAGTAATGGCGGCGGTGTGAATGTGAATTTTGCCGAGGGTAAAGGGGTAAATGACATGAGTTCCATTATGAACAATCTCGCCGGAATTGGCGTCGGAGGTGGTGGTGGGTTTGGTAACACTAATCTTGGTGGGTTTCAAATGCCGGTGAGGAACAATGTTGGGTTAGGATCTGGTGGAGCTGGGTTCCACCTTCCTAACGGTGGACTACCAATGTCAACAGGTGGATATAATCCACAAGCGGCCGTGATGATGAACATCAACGGTGGAGGTCAGCCGTACAATAACTCAGCTGCAGCGATGATGATGAACATGCAAAACAGACAACCACCACCTCAGATGATGTATCATAGGGCTCCGGTTACACCACCGGCCACTGGGTTTTATTATAATTACAATCCTGCCCCTTACACGTACAGTGAGCACCCTAGCAACTACTACTACAAAACCGCCGCTAATGGTGGTGGTGGCGGTGGTAATTCGGCTGTCGACATGTTCAGTGATGAAAACACAAGCAGTTGTTCGGTTATGTGAGGGGTACAAGTGGAAAAAATGTTTAGTCTTTCTTCAAGTATTGTGTGGATGAAGTTTTTTTTCTAATTAATGTAATGGTGAATCTTTTGGTATTAAGTTCAAGTTATGTGCTTGTTACTTCTATCTTTTAGTACTAACTTTATGATATATATAAATGTAAGCGAGTTAGTTTTATAAGACTCTATATCCCCTTTTTATTTGTATGAAATATGGACAAATATATAATGACTCATTTTCATGCGTATTATAAACGACCATTAGATTCAAGATTTGAGATCGAAAATAGTACATAGGTAATTTGATCATTTCAATCCATCAAACTTTGGAACTAAAGTGGTGTTTGGGATTGCAATTTGAATCATATTACCTGCTTATTGTATTTTTCAAAATGCAACATTTTAATTTATAGCGTTGGAATTAAAAAAAACAAATTAATGATTATTAGCTTTTAATAACCCATCAAAACATCATTTTAGAATGTTTGCATATAATTACTCTTCATTTTAGGTTTATACAAGTATAATTCAAACAAAGTCCTTACAGTAATTAAACTCATAATTTCCGTTTGTTTAATAGATTTTTTAACCGTCTTATGAACTTGTACGTGTTTAGGAAGGTTGTACCTTGTGGAATAGAGATGGTACATTTAATCTGTTCTTGTTAAAGTGATGTGTTGGCAATTGGCATTGGTTGCTGCCACAGGCTTAGCAGAGAGACATGTGCCTGTAATTACTATAATAACCCTATCCAGTAATGCATGGGAACAGTCAGGTGACAGTAACACATATTCTAATGGGGGAATATTGAAAATATTGCCGTTGAAAGGATAATTGGTGAACGTGCACGCCTAAGGCACGTGCTCACCACCAGCATTGACCACACAAAGTCCGATACTCATGTTTATTGGGTGAGAAAGTTTGACTTTATTATAAAGTAATTCTGGCGTTGGGGCAAGATTTTTTAACATTTGTCAGGGGTTTGGAAATAGAGGCGTTGAATAAATTATTATTTTTTCTTTTTCTGAACGCCGAAAAGGAGAACCCGGAGAGAGCTTCGTCAATGCCATCACTCTCGAGAAAACCCAACAACTAACATTAACACCAAAGGAAAAGAAAACACCAAAAACAATTACACCCAAACACCAAAACAAAGGAATTAAATAAGATCTCGAGGAGCAGTGAGCCAAATTCCCGTTTATTCGCCAAAAAACCATCCTTTTTCCTTGATTTGAACCAATAAAAGCTAGACGCCTGGATTTGAAACAAAATGTTCTCTTCATTGTTCAAGTTGGCAATAGGAATTTTAAAAACAATTGAGTTTCTAAACTTCCAAAACTCCCAAAGAAAAGTATAGATAACGCCCATAAAACAATGCAATTTTTCACCAACAAAACCAGAGTGATGACCCCAATTAAACAAATCGAGCGGAGTCGACGGACACGTGGAGAGGTCCCACCACACCTTGATTCTGCCAAGAATAGCAGCCGCAATCGGACAGTTAACGAATAAATGAGATTCAGATTCATCATCATGATTGCATATAGGGCAGAGGCAAGAGAGAAGAATAATACCACGCCGATCAAGATTCGATTTTGTGGCGAGTCTACCATGAGCCAGCCACTCTCCAAGCGTTGATGCAAACTTTTTTAGGAACCAACTTGATCCAAGAGAAGTGATCGATCGCAACACGCTTGAGGGATAAGTCATCAAAAGCCAACCTTAAAGATTTAACCGAGAAAGCGCCGTTAGGATCAAGGCCCATGTGGTCATCAGACCATTGTTATTGCTAGGATATGACCGAAACCAATTATCCAAAGGGATATTAACCTTGTGAAACGCCTTGTGCACTTTAAGAATGTTACGCCAAATACTGGGAATCTTACCACAAGAGTTGTAACACCCGGATTTCAGATATAAAATATGCCCAATTTATATACATATATATATATATATATATATATATATATATATATATATATATATATATATATATATATATATATATATATATATATATATATATATATATATATATATATATATATATATATATAGTGAAAGATTATATTGAGAACACTGATTTTAAAAAAAACTCTGAGAACCCTGATTAACCAATCACAAATTAGTATATTATTTTTCATTTATTTAATACAGCTATTTTCGGTAGGGGTAATATAGACAATTTGTAATTAAATCCGATTTATCTATATTTGGTAGTTATATAAAGTATGCCTAGAATGATGGAAACGATTTGACCATATCTTCATTGTTTACGTATTATCGATATCGACTCCACGAGAAAAAGGAGAAGGGTCTCCACCTTGTTTCTCTCTCTAACAGTTGACTCCATGTTTTTTCTAATCCAAGATCTGGCCTTTGACATGCCAAACCAGGGTACACGACCACCACCACTGAAACATCCGCAAATTTTCGATCATATAGGCATGTATCTCCGCATCGGAATCCCAGTCACGCGCCGGTGGTCCGTGAAACGGGTTACGGTTAGGGTTTTGATAAAATCACTTGGCTTTCTGCCGGCGGTGAGGGCCACCGGTGACGGTGGCGGCGCGGTCTGATTCGTTCGGCGGTGGTTGCGGGCTAGGTTTTTTTAGAGATGTTAAACGTGCAGTGGTATGGTTCGTTCAATGTTCTGGTATAGGCACTCATTCGGTGTCCTACCTGAACCGTGAATTTGTAAAGAAGAAATGTGAGTATTTTTTAATTGTTTATAATTGCTCTCTTAAAATTTCATGTTTTGTTTTATTGCGAGACACCTAAATTTATGAACTTGTTTTGGATCTTGAGCGGAATAAAGCTGGATGGTGGGGTGTATTTTGTATTCGATTTGTTTGAACGGAATAAGGTTGTATTTGACTGAAGGTTGGAAGGTGGGGCGGCGATGGTATTATTGATAATACTTATAAAATTGGTGAATCTTTACTTTAATTTATATTTAATTTGTTTGATTTGCTTAGTTTTACATTCGGTAGTTTAGTTCTTGAATTGAGATTGAGTTTCATAGTCTCATTTTTTTAAATTGGGTCCACCAGGAGCACCACTGATCAATTAAAAGTTAGGATTTTTATGTGAGATCTTAATTATTCTAATAAAGAGATTTCAATTATTATATTGTATAATAAAGTGATTTTTTCAGGTAACATGTTTGCATATGTGTTTTTTATTATGGTAAATAAGTGTTATTGATTGAACTCATATGCTTATTCGTGCATGTATGCATTTCACTAAACATATATGTTTTCTGTTGTTCATGTTTTGTAGTGAGTGATACAAAGAAAATTGACAAATTATACAAGTGGAAAAAAAAGAAGAAAATGGACGTAGTTTGTTATGGTGTATGAAGAAGAAAATTGCTTCAAAAGGAAACACGATTACATCTCACCAACTATTTGGATGCATATATGTTATTGTGTTAATACATATTTATTTTTTGAAATAATTTTTGACTTTTTGTTTAAATAAGTTCAACATACATGTATATTTTTTGCTCTTCCAGTTTTGTAAAATTTGGATAGTTTGTTAAACATGTTTGTTTTTAATATATGTGCAACCCCGCAAAATAACATATATGCATAACTGGAAAACTAAAATAATTTTCTGAAATTAATACCAAAAAACATGTATGCAGATGTATAAAAAAACATATATGCACAATCGTAAAATAAAATAATGCAAATTCGTAAAATAAAATATATGCAACAAAAGATTTCCAAAAATAATGCCTGAATTTTCTGTATTAAATAAGTACCAAAATACCCTTTTGGCTATTAAACATCCGTCCAAAATTGGTCTACTAATTACAAATATGCCATTATCTAATATTGACCACTAGATTGTTTTTTTGATGGCTAAGATTAAAATTAGAGAGTTCTCAAAGTTCTTTTTTAAAATCAGGGTTCTCAATATAACTCTACCCTATATGTATATATATATATATATATATATATATATATATATATATATATATATATATATATATATATATGTATATATATATATATGTATATATATATATATATATATATATATATATATATATATATATATATATATATATATATATATATATGTGTATATATATATATATATATATATATATATATGTGTATATATATATATATATATATATATGTGTATATATATATATATATATATATATATATATATATATATATATATATATATATATATATATATATATATATATATATATGGGCGAACTATTTACAGAACCCATTTTTTGCGTAGAACCAAGCAGAACTCATCTAAGAATATTAGAATTTAGTAAAAAAAAATGCAAAAGAATAACATTTAACCCAAATCAAACATATACTTTAAGAAAAACATCAAAAATACTGAAAAACATATATGTTCAAATAATGCAAAAATAACACTTATGTATATATACATGAAAACATACATGCACAAAAACATATATGTTTTCGTGCATGAATAACATACATGCATGGGGGTCCCTCATTAAATCACTTCATGTATCTTTCATGATCATTTCATTTTGAAATTCGATGGTTTAGATTGAGTTCTGCGGGTTCTGTAGCCTAAAATGGGTTCTGTAACTAGCCATTCACTATATATATATATATATATATATATATATATATATATATATATATATATATATATATATATATATATATATACACAAATATATAAGGCATACATCATATCCACCAGAAACGCCATGAAGAGAGACAATAACCGATTTCCAAATAGAAGAATGATCCGTCTTGAAACGCCAAATCCACTTGACAAGAAGGGCAAGATTAAACCCTTTAAGGCTCCCCACGTTTAAGCCACCGTTATCGTGACTATTCAACACAACATTCCAATTAATCCACGAGATTTTCTTCTTGTTCTCATTTCCTCCCCAAAAGAATCTAGCCCGCATACTTTCAAGCTTTTTGAGCACTTTTTCCGGAACCTTATAAAGAGAAAAAAAATAAGAGCCAAGACTACCGAGGACGGACTTTAAGAGGGTGAGCCTACCTCCAAAAGAGAGAGTCTTGGACTTCCAATTAGAAAGTTTAGACGAATATTTGTCGATAATTTTTCCCCATGATTCACATCTATTTAAAGACACCCCAATTGGAAGGCCCAAGTAAGTGAAGGGAAATACACTAGCCTTACAATGATATTTTTGGGCTAATTGAACCACCAAATCGTGATCCACCCCGATCCTCATGAGGCTACTTTTATGCATATTAATTTTAAGCCCCGAACAAAGAAAAAAGCACCTCAAAATCCGAATAAGATTATCAATATTCTTATCCGACCACTCGCCAACCACGATCGTGTCATCCGCATATTGCATATGCGAGATGACGGGACCATCACGCGGTAGATTGATCCCAGAAAAAACACCTTTTGAGCAAGCTTCTTTCATAGCTAGATTAAACCCTTCGGCGGCAATGATAAATAAAAAAGGAGCAAGCGGGTCGCCTTGCCTGACCCCCCGACCCATTTGAAATTCACGAGAAGGGAACCGTTCACCAAAATACTGATAGAAGCCGAAGAGAGACAACCATGAATCCACCTCCTCCACTTAGATTTAAAAGTTCATCGTGTCATCTAAGTATTCCCAATTAACCGTATCAAACGCCTTTTCAAAGTCGATTTTGAAAAGCATTGATTTAACTTTGGATTTCTTGGCCCATTAAATCACTACACTTATAATAAACGGACCGTCAAGAATACTTCTACCGTGAATGAAAGAGGTTTGCTCACTACCAATAACATCACCGATCACATTTTTTAATCTATTAGCAAGGATTTTAGCGAGAATTTTATAAAAGCAGTTCAAAAGGCTAATAGGATGATAATAGTTAAAAGAGTTACAACACTGATCAATGTTACCCGTTTCTTCAAAGTGCCTAATAGCCGAAATTAAATCAGATTTCAAAATTTCCCAAAATTTCTTTATGAAGGCGAACGTAAAACCGTCTGGGCCCGGGGCTTTATCAATCCCAATATTCCACACAGCTTCTTTAACTTCGGATTCCCGAATAACAAATTCAAGCGAATCAGCTTGACACCTCGAGAGTTGCTTAATAAGATTACTTGAGAAAACAGGTCGTTGAGCGTCATTTCGAGAGAACTTGTTAGAGAAGAAACTCAATCCTTCAGCTTTAATAGTGATCGGATCAGTGACCCACACGCCATTAATTGAGACGCCATGAATGAAATTTGGACCGCCTATTGTAGTTGATTATACCATGAAAATAAGAGGAATTCTCGTTACCGCCAACCGCCCATTTAGAACGAGATTTCTGCTTGAGATCGAGAATATTCTTTTTCTCAAGATCCTTAATTTCAAGAATACAATCGACCCATTTCCTGGAGTCACCAAGGGCCAGAATAGAAGACTCGGCCAAAGTGTCAATGTTGTCAAGTTGTTCTTTTAGCGCAGCAATTTTGTTCTGGCGAACCCCGATAGAATTTTTTCTCCAAAGTTTGATCTTGTTTTTTATAAGCCGAAGTTTAGATAAGAAGCCAAAAATCGGGGTGCGGTTAGACCCTAAAACAGGCGACGCCCAATCAACAGACATAATATCTTTAATCCCTAGGTTCGCGAGCAACGAGTTGAAGAACTTGAAATACGTGGGTCCACAATCCACAACCTGAGAACTGGATAAAAGGGGGTTGTGATCGGAATAGAGCTTCGGCATAATTAAAACATTAGGGTTAGGCCACCATGAAAAATAGTTGGAAGAGACAAAAAAGCGATCAAGCATGCTCATTTTATAACCATCAGTGCTCATCCTGGAAAACCTCCGCCCACCACTTCTGATCTCATTGAGATCGGCCTCGTGAATAAATTCATTAAATTGACGGGCACCGGAGGATGAAAAATTAATACCTTTCCGTTCAGTAGCCGACCGCATTTCATTAAAATCCCCGAACACAATCCAATGAATCTCAGGGGAAGAAGCAATGAGATTGGATATATTGTTCCACAAGGCTCTCTTCCGAGTAATATCTTGGTGGGAATAGACGTTAATAATACCAAAAGATTTAGAGGACCCAAACCATGAACCCCACACCGCTAAATAATCAGTCCCTGCTTGCCTACCAGATTTGGAGGAGCAAACAGGATCCCACACCGAAAGGATGCCCCCTGATTTACCTCTGACCGGAACAAAATCAAAGTCAAACATAAGGTTCCCTCAAATAGCATTAATAATCCGGGGATTCGGGGAAAGGATATAGGACTCCTGAATTCCCAAAAAATTGACCTTGTTGGACAGACCTAACCCCCTGATCCAGTTTTGTTTCGCATCTGTCGCGACACCTCGAGAATTGATGGATAACACAATCATTGATCAACCGAGACATCACCTATTTTATGGATGGTTGATTTAACAATATTTTCACAATTGTCCATTTTAATCCCAATGATATTCCCTATTTCCACTGTGTTCCTGACCTCGACAGAAGAACCTTGAGAATCTGAAACGTGAGAAATGCCATCTGAGACTGGCGGGATGTTAAGATCCAACGGCCGAAGATTCTTAATCGAAGCAGCAGAGGAAGATCTGTGCCTATGCTGCTGAGTCGTAGTTGGACGGACCGATTTACTCGCCAAACCTAAGATATTCTTTGATTTCATGGGGAACCATGAAAAAGGTCTCAACTGTTTCGGGTTTCTCTTCTTGAGACCAGGCCGAGATAGAGACGGAACGGAGCTAATTTCATCTTCTGGATCACGTGCCTGAATATCATTAGAAGGAGCCGGCCCAACGAACGCCTCTTCATCATTAAAATCACCTGGCCCATTGAATTAAACACCAGGTTGCATAGCACCAACAGGCCCAAAACCAAAAATCAGCCCAATATAAGGCGCATCCAAAACCTGGGTACCACCCACGTGCGAATGGTGAGAGCCAATAACATCGGGGAATTGTCACAGTCTAAATCAACCTTGGGAACATCCATGGGAACCTCCTCATTAATCGTCGACGGATTATTGTCCACTCCCGAGGGAGACGGAACCCAACGATCTCCACAAACATGGTCTTGAGGCAACCGTTCATCTTCCCATTCAGGGAAGAACTCACCTTCCTCCTTTTCCTCATCGCCGGAATTTGAAAACCCAGGATCACCGATTGAATCGTCAGAAGAGACAGAAAACTCCGTTCTGAGATCTGGGATCAATGAAACCGAATCTCTAAAATCCTCCATGACCCTAATAGGGTAGCAAAAACCATCAACCATAATATTACAATGATCCAGGATCGGATTCATTGTAACGATCGAGATTTTGTAAATAAATAAATTGTACAAAAAATATGATAAATATGGATAATTCATTTCAGAACCGTAGGAATTGGTTTCGTGTCATTTGGACACCGTATGAGAAAGTTATGGACGAAACCGGGTCGAGGCGAAGACCAAAAAGTGCAGCCTAGCTGCCTGGGGAAGTTCACGGCGCGAACTATAGTTCGCGATCGTGAACTCCATACCGAGACTTGGGGTTTTTCAGAGATAGAGTTCCCTACTGGCTACCGATCGCTAACTATTCGCGACACGCAAAGTTCACGGCGCGAACTTGAGTTCGCGATCGTGAACTTGTTGGTTCTGTATAAAAACGGGTTTGAGGCTAGGATTTCGACACCTACACCCCTAAAACCCTACCAGCCATTTTTAGAGAGAGATAGCTCGTTCTTGGTGTTCTTGGGCTTGAATCTTCATCAATCTTGGAGATTTTAACATCAAAGGTATGGATTCTTGATTATCTTGCTTACTTATCTTAGTTTCAAGCTTTTCATGGGTATCAATGGTGGTTTTAGGAACCAACCATACCATCTTTGTGGAAGATGGTCTATCATGAGGGTAAAACACTCATGGTGAGCTTGTAATCAATGTGTACAAGCTAGATTTGGGTTTATGGATAAGAATCTTAAACTAGGGTTTGAGATTTCCACCAAGTAGTATGAACTTGGTGGTTGGAAGTGTTAAATTAGTTAGATTAGTGATTAGTTATGTATAATAACTAGTTATTGTGATGATGGTGGTATTAGGTCAAGAAGACCTTGAGATTTGAAGTACTTCTTTGATTAAGAAGTAAGGATTTGTGTTGATTAACACAAGTGTTGGATAGCATTGCTAAGATGAGTACATGTGATCTTTTTGAGTACATAGTAAACTATGTTTTATGAATTGAAATGATTTAGAGTCTTTATTAGATAAATATTTTTAATAAAGAAAAGATTGAATTGATATAGTATGAATTGAATTGAATTGAATTGAATTGAATTGAATTGAATTGAATTGAATTGAATTGAATTGAATTGAATTGTAAATTGATTTGCTTAGTTACCACTAGTATGATTGAGTTGTGATATGGGCTTTGACCCAAGTTGATGATGTGTTATGTGGTAGCTAATCGATTGGATCCTAGATAACCCACACAAGTTGGGGGAGTTAGTGACACCTACTTGGGGCGGTACCACCCTGCGCAAGGGTAGTGTGTCGAGAAATAGATTACTCGGAAAATGGGGGAGTTTGAGATAACCCGGAAACGGGGGAGTTTACCTAGTCAACCCATATCGAGGGAGTTGTTTCGGGGAGGCCCGTTACGTATGTGATTGGCTTATGGCAAGCCTTAGAGTATGATGGACTATGTGTAATTTAATAATTATTTAATTATTATTTTATTGCAAATTATTTCTAACCGGGTCTAAAACCCATGTTTCTCACGAGACAATCTTGTCTCACGTACTACGTTTATTTTGGCTATGTACTCAGGTTCGGGAGCTAAGGACTAGGCGGCCCGTGGTAGTTAGCATTTGGAAGTGATTTAGCTCGGTGTACTTATTTAATTCCCTAGACATTGTTTTGATATATTTGTAACACCGATTTTTGATACTAGCAATTACTCCAAGTGTTTTATCTAAATTACATTTTTGGATATTCGGTTTGTAAAGACATATATTCTATATTTTAAAAAGTTTTAAATTTGGTTGAAAATTGGTGTGTTACACCTTGGTATCAGAGCATTAGTCTAAGTGAATTAGGTTGGTTACCCACCCTAGACTTAGACTTTGCTTTTGGAACATTATGTTCTATAGGAAGTTAGGTTGACCTTTAAGGATTAGGGTTGACCATTGAGGGAATTGTTTTAAATCGAGTTATTCTTATGTTTAATTTTGACTTTTTAGTCAACTTATTGGATTCTAATTGAGTTGACATCTTATTATAGTAAGATGGCTAGAACGAGAAGTGGTCGATTGTTGGATGGGGAACAAGCTTCGAATTTGAATCAAGATGGGAATGGATTGGCCAATTCGGGAATCGGGAATAACCATACTCCGGTAACAATGGAGGCCATTCAATCCATGCTCACTAATATGAGAAATTTGATGAAACAAGATGTTAACCGGATCATAAATGATCGGTTGAACTTAGGTGGTGATGATGAAAGGGAGGAGGAAGAACGTCTTTATGAGGAAGAGAGGGAGGAAAGTGAAGATTCCCCACCTCTCACAAAGACTAAGTCAACGGATGCTAGTGTCCCGACCGAGAAGTCATCCAATGGGGAAAGTGGTGAAGAAAGAAAGAGTGAACGTGAAGGATGTTCTTTCAAAAAATTCCTTGCTTGCCGACCCGACTTCTATCTTGGAAGTACGTAACCGAAAGTGACGGTTCAATGGATTCGAGAAACGGAGCGTGTGCTTGAGAGTAGCAAGTGCAAAGAGGAAGACATGGTGACTTATGCCTCACGATTGTTTAAAGATGATGCTCTTACATGGTGGGACACCGTGTATGAAACTTTGGGAAAGAAAGCCATTTACAAGATGTCGTGGGATGAGTTCACTAGAAGACTCAAAGAGAAGTATTGTCCCAAAAGGGAGTTGGAAGAGTTGTTGGAAGAATTCTTGCACATCAAGAAAGGAAATTTGACCTTGGATGAGTATACCAAGAAGTTCACGGGATACCTCCCGTTTGTGTCAAGTACTTACCCGACCGAACGTAGTCGTGTGGTTCGGTTTGCTAATGGGTTACCATGGGAGTATGAACTCGAAGTGAAGAGGGCGACCACTCTTGATGAGGCGATCAATGTCGCCCGAAGTGTTGAAAAGTTAGTAAGAGAAGGGTACAAGAGAGGTCGGTTGGTAATGAGAAGAGGAAGTTTGAAAGTTTTTCGGGACCATCCAAGAAAAGCAAGTTTTCCCCGAGCGGGTCAAAGCAAGGTAGTGTTGGTGGTTGTAGAAAGTGTGGTAGGGACCACAAAGGTGAATGTAAGGCGGATTCCGATGGTTGCTCTTACATGGTGGGACACCGTGTATGAAACTTTGGGAAAGAAAGCCATTTACAAGATGTCGTGGGATGAGTTCACTAGAAGACTCAAAGAGAAGTATTGTCCCAAAAGGGAGTTGGAAGAGTTGTTGGAAGAATTGTCCCAAAAGGGAGTTGGAAGAGTTGTAGAAAGATGATGCTCTTACATGGTGGGACACCGTGTATGAAACTTTGGGAAAGAAAGCCATTTACAAGATGTCGTGGGATGAGTTCACTAGAATACTCAAAGAGAAGTATTGTCCCAAAAGGGAGTTGGAAGAGTTGTTGGAAGTATTGTCCCAAAAGGGAGTTGGAAGAGTTGTAGAAAGATGATGCTCTTACATGGTGGGACACCGTGTATGAAACTTTGGGAAAGAAAGCCATTTACAAGATGTCGTGGGATGAGTTCACTAGAAGACTCAAAGAGAAGTATTGTCCCAAAAGGGAGTTGGAAGAGTTGTTGGAAGAATTCTTGCACATCAAGAAAGGAAATTTGACCTTGGATGAGTATACCAAGAAGTTCACGGGATACCTCCCGTTTGTGTCAAGTACTTACCCGACCGAACGTAGTCGTGTGGTTCGGTTTGCTAATGGGTTACCATGGGAGTATGAACTCGAAGTGAAGAGGGCGACCACTCTTGATGAGGCGATCAATGTCGCCCGAAGTGTTGAAAAGTTAGTAAGAGAAGGGTACAAGAGAGGTCGGTTGGTAATGAGAAGAGGAAGTTTGAAAGTTTTTCGGGACCATCCAAGAAAAGCAAGTTTGCCCCGAGCGGGTCAAAGCAAGGTAGTGTTGGTGGTTGTAGAAAGTGTGGTAGGGACCACAAAGGTGAATGTAAGGCGGATTCCAACGGTTGCTTCAAGTGTGTTCGTTTTGGCCACAAAGCTAAAGATTGCAAGGTTAAAAGCCTTGATGAGGTGGAGTGTTTCTCATGCCATGAGAAAGGGCATTATAGTAATGTTTTCCCAAAGAAGGGAACCAAAACGTTGGAGTCAACCGCTCACAAGAAACCGGAGCCGTTGAAAGTCAAAGGGTGCCTTCCAACTCACGCGTGAAGAAGCAAAGGAGACTCATGATGTCGTCTCAGGTACCTTATTCATAAACTCCATACCCACATACGTATTGATTGATTCAGGTTCTACTTATTCTTTCGTGTCTCATGAATTTGGTGCTAAGTTTAAGGTTCCACTAGAGTTACTTGATGATTTGTGAGATAGAAGTAGCCCATGGGAAAACCTCTATGGTTCAACACATCTATAGAGATTGTGAATTAGAAATCGATAGTAAGAAGTTTAAGGTTGATTTGATGCCTATGGGGATTAAGGCTTTTGATGAAATTAATGGAATGGATTGGTTGGGAATCCACCAATCCAAGATTTTATGTGGAAAGAAGTTAGTGTCGAATAAATCTCCCGAAAATGAAAAGGTGTACATCTATGGGGAAAAGAGGCATCATATGCCAAACTTGTTAACCGCCATTAAAGCAAGAAAGTGTTTATCGAAAGGATGTGCATCATTTATAGCTTATGTCTTAGACAGGAGAAAAGAGAAGAAGTCGGTTGAGAATGTGAAGATTATTCGGGATTTTCCCGAAGTTTTTCCCGATGACTTACCCGGTTTGCCACCGGAGAGACAAGTCGAGTTTCGGATTGATTTAGTTCCGGGGGCGACGCCGATTGCCCGAGCCCCGTATCGTTTAGCTCCAACCGAAATGAGAGAGTTGATGGCTCAACTTCAAGATTTACTTGATAAAGGTTTTATTCGTCCTAGTTCGTCACCATGGGGTGCACCGGTTTTATTCGTGAAGAAGAAAGATGGTTCGATGAGAATGTGTATTGATTACCGAGAACTTAACAAGATGACGATTAAGAACCGATATCCTTTGCCAAGGATAGATGATTTATTTGATCAACTTCAAGGAGCCGATTATTTCTCCAAGATCGATTTGAGATCGGGTTACCATCAAGTCCGGGTCAAAGAAGGTGATACCGAGAAGACGGCCTTTAGAACTCGTTATGGGCATTATGAATTTTTAGTGATGCCATTCGGTCTAACAAATGCCCCGGCGATTTTTATGGATCTCATGAATAGGGTTTGTAAACCATTCCTCGATAAATTCCTCATCTTGTTCAACGATGATATTCTTATCTTTTCCAAAACTGAAGAAGAGCATGAAGAACACTTGAAGCAAACTCTAGAAGTTTTGAAACGAGAGAAGTTGTATGCAAAATTCTCAAAGTGTGGATTTTGGTTGCGGGAAGATCAATTTCTTGGTCATGTAGTATCTAGAAGCGGGATAAAAGTTGACCCGTCTAAGATCGAAGCGGTAAAGAATTGGGAAGCACCAAAAATCCAACCGAAGTTAGAAGTTTTCTTGGGTTAGCCGGTTATTACCGAAGATTTATTGAAGATTTTTCCCGAGTGGTGGTCCCACTCACTAGACTAACGAGAAAAGATGTGAAGTTTGATTGGGGGGAAAAGCAAGAGGATGTTTTTGCCTTATTGAAAGAGAAGTTGTGCAATGCACCGATCCTCACTCTACCCGATGGTATGGAAGATTTTGTGGTGTATAGTGACACCTCGAATAAAGGTCTCGGTCGTGTTTTAATGCAAAGAGGTAAAGTGATAGCTTATGTTTCAAGACAATTGAAGAATGCAGAAGAAAGGTATACACCACATGATTTAGAGTTGGCGGCGATTATTTTTGCCTTAAAGATTTGGAGGCATTACTTGTATGGCACAAGATGTATTTTATACACGGATCATAAAAGTCTCAAGTATGTGTTTACACAAAAAGACTTGAATAGAGACAAAGAATGTGGATTGAGTTGATTAGTGATTACGATTGTGAAATTGTTTATCATGAAGGAAAGGCCAATGTGGTAGCCGACGCCTTGAGTAGAAAAGTTTATGAAAAACCGGTTAAGGCTAAGTTAATGTGGATTGATGTAGTATCTAGCTTTATTGAAAGTATAAAAACCGCACAAATGGAAGTTATGGGAAAAGACGAGTATAGATAAGAGAGATTGGGAAAGAACCAAGTGTTTGAAGAAAATGGTCAAGGGTTGAAAACCGTGAATGGTTGGATTTGGGTTTCGAAATTCGGTGGAAACCGAAAGGTGTTGTTGAATGATGCTCACAAGTCCAAGTACTCGATTCATCCTGGAAGTACAAAGACTTATCAAGACTTGAAGAGAATTTATTGGTGGTCGGGTATGAAGTCGAGGGTAGCAAAGTACATTTCAAAATGTGCCACGTGTGCACAAGTGAAAGCTGAGCACCAAGTTCCTTATGGTGTTGCACAATCGTTGCAAGTGCCGGCCGGGAAATGGAATGACATCACAATGAATTTCATTGTTGGTCTCCCAAAGACTAGTAGAAATCATGACGCCATTTGGGTGATTGTCGATAGGTTAACGAAAAGTGCGTTATTCCTAGCTATTCGGGAAACTATGCCACTCGAGAAGTTGGCAAATTTGTATGTTGATGAAGTTGTTCGATTGCATGGGGTACCGATGTCGATTGTATCCGATCGAGATGCAAGGTTTACCTCGAGATTTTGGAGATCACTCCAAGAAGCGTTGGGAACTAAGTTGAGATTGAGCACGGCTTACCATCCACAAACCGATGGTCAAAGTGAAAGAACGATCCAAACGGTCGAAGATATGTTGAGGTCGTGTGTATTGGATTTTGGTGGTAAATTGGATGAACATTTACCGTTAGTTGAATTTTCATATAATAATAGTTATCACTCAACAATTAAGATGCCACAGTTTGAGGCTTTATATGGGAGAAAATGTAGGACGCCTTCTTGTTGGTTAGAGGCGGGTGAGACGAAACTCACAAGTCCCGAGATAGTAAAAATAAAAAATGAGAAAATCGGAATAATTCAAAAGAATATGAAAGTGGTACAAGATCGCCAAAAGAGTTATTCGGGTTTGAAAAGGCGACCTTAGGACTTAAATGTTGGTGATATGGGGATGTTAAAGGTGTCACCTTGGAAAGGCGTGATGAGATTTGGTAAGAAGGGCAAATTGTGACCAAGATATGTTGGCACATTTAAGATTTTGAAACGGGTCGGTTTACAAGCATTTAAGTTATAAATTCCACCCGAGTTGCAAGGTGTCCATGACACCTTACATGTTAGTAATTTGAAGAAGTTCTTGGGTGAAGTGGAGAATATTATTCCACTTCAAGATTTGCGGGTGCATCCGATTGATTGAAGAGCCCGAGGCCATATTGGAGGCCCAAACAAACAAATTAAGGAACAAAGAGAATCGAGTTGGTGTTGGTCAAGTGGAAGCATTCCCTTGGGCCAAATTTGACTTGAGAAGTCAAAGATGAGATTAAGAAACGCTACCCGAACTTTGTAGATTATGATGCGATTCCGAGGACGGAATCCTCTTAAGGGGTAGATAGTTGTAACGACCGAGATTTTGTAAATAAATAAATTGTACAAAAAATATGATAAATATGGATAATTCATTTCAGAACCGTAGGAATTGGTTTCGTGTCATTTGGACACCGTATGAGAAAGTTATTGACGAAACCGGGTCGAGACGAAGACCAAAAAGTGCAGCCTAGCTGCCTGGGGAAGTTCACGGCACGAACTATAGTTCGCGATCGTGAACTCCATACCGAGACTTGGGGTTTTTCAGAGATAGAGTTCCCAACTGGCTACCGATCGCTAACTATTCGCGACACGCAAAGTTCACGGCGCGAACTTGAGTTCGCGATCGTGAACTTGTTGGTTCTGTATAAAAACGGGTTTGAGGCTAGGGTTTGGACACCTACACCCCTAAAACCCTACCAGCCATTTTTAGAGAGAGAGCTCGTTCTTGGTGTTCTTGGGCTTGAATCTTCATCAATCTTGGAGATTTTAACATCAAAGGTAAGGATTCTTGATTATCTTGCTTACTTATCTTAGTTTCAAGCTTTTTATGGGTATCAATGATGGTTTTGGGAACCAACCATACCATCTTTGGGGAAGATGGTCTATCATGAGTGTAAAACACTCATGGTGAGCTTGTACTCAATGTGTACAAGCTAGATTTGGGTTTATGGATAAGAATCTTGAACTAGGGTTTGAGATTTCCACCAAGTAGTATGAACTTGGTGGTTGGAAGTGTTAAATTAGTTAGATTAGTGATTAGTTATGTATAATAACTAGTTATTGTGATGATGGTGGTATTAGGTCAAGAAGACCTTGAGATTTGAAGTACTTCTTTGATTAAGAAGTAAGGATTTGTGTTGATTAACACAAGTGTTGGATAGCATTGCTAAGGTGAGTACATGTGAGCTTTCTGAATACATACTAAACTATGTTTTATGAATTGAAATGATTTTAGAGTCTTTATTAGATAAATATTTTTAATAAAGAAAAGATTGAATTGATAGAGTATGAATTGAATTGAATTGAATTGTAAATTGATTTGCTTAGTTACCACTAGTATAATTGAGTTGTGATATGGACTTTGACCTAAGCTGATGATGTGTTATGTGGTAGCTAATCGATTGGATCCTAGATAACCCACACAAGTTGGGGGAGTTAGTTACACCTACTTGGGGCGGTACCACCCTGCGCAAGGGTAGTGTGTCGAGAAATAGATAACCCGGAAAATGGGAGAGTTTGAGATAACCCGGAAATCGGGGGAGCAAATAGATAATCCGGAAACGGGGGATTTACCTAGTTAACCCATATCGGGGGAGTTGTTTCGGGGATGCCCGTTACGTATGTGATTGGCTTATGGCAAGCCTTAGAGTTTGATTGACTATGTGCAATTTGATAATTATTTAATTATTATTTTATTGCAAATTATTTCTAACCGGGTCTAAACCCCATGTTTCTCACGAGACAATTTTGTCTCACGTACTACGTTTATTTTGGCTATGTACTCAGGTTCGGGAGCTAAGGACTAGGCGACCCGTAGTAGTTAGCATTTGGAAGTGATTTAGCTCGGTGTACTTATTTAATTCCCTAGACATTGTTTTGATATATTTGTAACACCGATTCTTTATACTAGCAATTACCCCAAGTGTTTTATTTAAATTACATTTTTGGATATTCGGTTTGTAAAGACATATATTCTATATCTTAAAAAGTTTTAAATTTGGTTGAAAAATTGGTGTGTTACATTCATCTTCTTAGAGAGGATGATAATTTTGGGGCTAGCAAGATTTAAATTGTCAGCCGAACAATCTGCAGCGGAGAGAACCCTGCCCCACTTGAAAGCAACATCTTGGAATGACGATTCCGCCCAAGCTATGGGAGGGATGCCAAGAACATTAACGGAAGCAAGCCTTTCTTCAACAATTTGCCCAGGCTTCCAGAAATCAAGATCAACAAACCAGTTTCTCCAAGTATCAACAGGAGGAAGTCACGAGCAAGGTTGGATGATTGGAATTCCAGTAAAACCGATAATCCACCAAGATATCTAACTTTAATATGATCACATCCATGATGCTAGAAATGTTCCATAATCTATCCTTAGGAATCGATTCCCGCTTGAATCTGGCCACATTGAAGTGCATATGGAACCCGAAATCTCTGGCACCATGCAACTTCCGCACAAGAGCGGTGGAATCCTGAACATTCAGGAAGCGCACGAACCCGAATCTTCTACTTCCTTTGTTGAGTTTCTTAGCCATATATATAAACATCGACTAGCTTTCCATGAAACCGAAGAGCCTTCCAGATGTCCTCCTCTTCGATCTCATCAGGGAAGTTGGAAATATACACGCCTTGTCACCGAAAGGAGCCGGAGCTCCGCTAAGATTCTTCCTCCAATGAACCTCCGTCCAAGCCCCGCCGCCGTCCTCCTCCTTGCAAGACTTTTCGTCTTCTGGTCTCCTTTTCCCTCGCTCTCTCTCTCTCTCATTTTTTTTGTAGTAATAATAAATAAACTCTTCAACTGGCGTTGAATTAAAATAAATTTGCATTATTTTGCATTGGGTTTAAAATTTGTATAAACATTTGGTTTATCAAATTGCAACTTGTGAGTTTATATAGTTTTGGAGTTGTGTTTCAAGAAACTGTGTTTCCAAAATATTTTTTCTAAAATGACGTTTCCAAAAAAAATTACCTAGCTACTTTTCCAAATGAAGTTTTGAAGAGTATCAATCGCTAGAATAATAATTTATTCCTCTTCTTATTAAAAAAATTATAAATTAGATTATTGCATTTTGAAAACATTAAAATTAAATAATTTGCATGATATTGCAATTCCAATCACAATCTGTAGAGCTACACATCTTGTATGTGAAATATGTGAAGTATCAGAAACAAGGAAATTGTGTTGGGTTTTGCTTCTTGGATCATGGATGGTGGACACGTGCACTATGATGGGCCATTAAGAATTTAATATTGCTATTTTTTGTTAGACCCTCTTGTAGCCCGGTTTTTATGTACATATTGGGCCTTCAGGCGTTTTATATTAATGTATTAGCCTTTTACGAAAAATAAAATGTATTTGATTACGACTAGGTTGAATGTTTTTATGCGGTGCTAACGATTTAATAATTATCTTTGTAGCTCAACAAGTTTAGTAATGAGCATAACGGCCTAGGTTAGTTTAGGCTATTCGGTATGGGACATACAACATGGAAGAATTGACTATGTTATGACTATGTTAGTTTAGGCTACTTGTGATGTGGTGAGTCAGTTTTGACTGTTTGCATCATATTTGTTAGTTTATAACATATAATTTTATAAGGAATAATAATGTAACTTTTCTTTTTAGAAACATAACACCAAAGGGGGAAAGTATTACAAACTAATATGTATAACAGAGTAAGTAGAAACTAGAAAGAATCATACGTGAAAAAAAAGGTTTTGCATGCACACACGATCGATGCTAAGAGACCAAATCATTTCTAATCTGTTTTAACATGAAACCTACCCATGATTAAAAAAATAATAATAAAAAAACCAAGAAGCTCTATATTGGGCATTGCATATTTGCATGCACGTGCGTATATTAAATTAAGTTAGGGTTATAAGAAAAGTTTATTAAATTTTGGGTCGATGTCTTAAACTAGATTTGTTCTAGAGCTGGTCTACCCGGACCAGAAATACTTGATACCCGCTTACATGTAAAAGTTGAACCCGACACTTGAACCGATTTTTAGAAATTCGGTTCCAATAAGTTTCAATTCCGGTTAGATACGAGTCCAGATTTTCATGTCTATATCCCATCTAGGGCTGTTAAAACCCGAAACGACACGATTAAAATATACGAAACGAAACAAAATCGAGACGGAATCGAAATCTGGATTAGTGTTTGTGTCGTGTTCGTGTAAAACAAACACGAAGTCATGTCGTGTAAAGAAATTAACACGATAGTTATAATGTTGAGAACATTTAGTAGTAATCTATGTTATATTTTTGTCGTGTTTCTCGGGCTTTAAACATGTACAAAGTAAACAATTTGATATTTTTGTTATTTATCTCGTGTTGTCGTGTTTATCGTTTTTTGTTGGGTCGTTTCGTTTTAGCAAAACAAAACACAACTTCGCGTCGTGTCGATTTTCGTGTTGAGAAAAACAAATTTGTATCATGTTACCCAAAAACATGAAACGGCAACACGATTTGAAAGCTAATCCCATCCCTAATTCAAACCATCGCTACTTTTTTTTGCGGCATATAACAAAAACATAAGAAGTACATAAATTCAAAGTTTGAGAAATTTTCTAGATTCAATTAACCTCACAAGAAAATAACCAATGTCCAAATACAAAATCGCATGCCTATCAAAACTGTTAAATCTAAAATATGTAATTGTTTGCCAAAATGATTATTTCGATCGCCGAGATTGAGAAATTCATCATCTAGACATAACGACAAATAATATTAAAATTTATAATACTATTTTAATCTCAAGACGGAAGAAAAATTACAACAATGCCGTCTTGGGATCCTATTAGTGGTTATCACGTCAAGGATTTGATATCCAAGATATTCCTTGAGCTCCGGATTGAAAATAATAGGAGATTTGCTATATACGTCTACTTATGGTGTCTGGGAGAAGTTATTTTAAAAGGTTTATGAGCCTCTTTAAGCTAAAAAGTTATGCGAAGTATAAGTTTTTGAGTAGCTTGTAAATTTTTGTAACTGAAAATCAACTTATTTCAAACTCTACAAAATTATTAAACATTTTCCATCTTTACATTTATATAAGTTCATTTAAACAAAATACTTGAGTTTTTTATTAACATATGAACCATGTCTTCATTAGAAATTTTACAACATCTTTACATAACACCCGTATTTTATTTAACAAAAAACTTATTAACTTAGATTAGCTCATAAGTATAAACTTTTTTAAATAAGCCATCCACAACGCCCATTAATAATACTAGCAGGGTACCCGCGCAATGCGGCGGCGGGTACCCGTAACTATATTTCGAAGTGACGACAGTACCGGTGGTGGTGACAATAGTGATGGTGATGAGTGGTGGTGCGTAGTGATGGTAGGTGCTGATATTAGTGATGATAGGATTAGATCCGAAATTGACCTTTTTGTGAAAGTAAATATGGGCCTTTTAAATAGATAAATGATGGTTGAGTTCTGGTGACGTTAAAGCTTATATATATTAGTATCTGAAATAAATCAAAATAATCAAGTGGTTGAAGTGGTTAACACACAGTGACTACTTAGGAGAGGTCTTGTGTTTGAATCCTGTAAGCAACATTTTATTTTTTTAGTTAAAGAACTTATTAAAAGTGGAAATCTCCTTAAACTTAAAATTAAGGAGCTCCTTAAATTTACTAAAAGAGATAGGCTTAAATGCAATAGTAAGTAGTAAGATTATTGATGTATCTATAATTTTGAAACAGTCAAGTGGAAAAATTATTAACTTATATAGGCATGTAATAAACATATACAATATGTTTATAAACATATACAATATGTTATATTTATGTGGGTAGACACATGTAATAAACATATACTTCCTCCGTATCAAAATAAGTGACACACTTTTTATTTTGGGGTGTATCAAAATAAGTGACACACTTTCAAAACTTTCCTTATTTGGTAAAAAAAAGTGGGACTCATACCCACTAACTATCCACTTTAATAAAATGAAATTACCCTTATACCCTTACTTTTACTTTTAAAACTCATTAATATCACTTTATTCAAGAAAAATGGGACTCATTCTCCACTAATTATGTACTTTAATATATTTTAACCTCTACTTTAATCTTTTACCTCAAAAAACGTGTAAGCCAATTTGTGTCACTTATTTTGATACGGAGGAAGTACAATATTTTCGAAAAATATATACTTCGTATGATGTGATTGTTTTCATTTAATATTTTGACTAAAATCTTTGTATCCAGTAAGAATGATACAGATATAGCTAACTAAATAATACTAAAACTAATTTAAATGAATAAATATTTGATTGTTTTTTAAATACTTCAATAAATAAATTAAAAGTTATTGTAGATTATATTTTGATATAAAATAGAAAGAAAACAAAATTGACAACTCATCAAATCCAAAGAAAAGGAAGCAACAAATACTTGGCCATGAATGGAATCCACAAAAGGACACTTTCAAGAAAACATGAAGAATGAAAATGGATGCAAGATAAGCGGCGGTGATCTATTATTGAGTGATCCAAAAGTTTGTTTCCGCGTGTTTGTCCAGAAAATACGTTTTCAGTAAATATACATTTGCGAGAGTGAGAAAATATAAGTGTACATTGTTTATCAAATAAATAAAATATACTTCCTCCGATTCAAAATAAGTGACACACTTGGGTTATCACAGTTTTTTAGGCAAAAGATTATAATAATGATTAAATTAGATTAATTGGATGGTTAGTGAGGAATGGGTCCCATACTTTTTGAATAAAGTGAGTTTAATAATATTTAAAAGTACAAAGTAAGGGTAAATGAGTCATTTCACTTTGTTAAAGGAGATAGTTAGTGGGTGTGAGTCCCTTACTTTTCCCTTAGTTTTTGCCAAATAAGGTAATTTTTCAAAGTGTGTCACTTATTTTAAATCATTCCAAAAATAAAAGTGTGTCACTTATTTTGGATCGGAGGAAGTAAAACAAGTTTCTTAAATATGTAGGAATTAGTAAAGTATTAAAATGAAAATATGTAGGAATTAGTAAGTATTAAATTGAAAATGTCTTCATTCATCGGTTGTATCGACTGTGGATGACAATACCAATTTCGTCATATTTGACCACATATTTGTTTGAGCAAATGCGTCCGTTTTCGATAAATAAAAGCTTAAACTCGGTGTTTATTCGACGTTCATCTTATATGACTGTAAGTTCGAATTACTTCGAAATATGGATATGCTTATCCTATTGAAATATTTACAAAACAAATAAATATATAGCATGTTATATTTATACAAACCTAATTTTAGAGGTGTACGTACGTTAGCTCGAGCCGATTTAAAAGAGCTCGAGCTGAAATTGAGCTTAACTTAGAGTTCATTCGTTAAACAAGCACGAGCCTGAACTTCAGACTAAGAACATTTCTAGACTCGCAAACCTAAACGAGTTAATATATACAAAGTATTAGTTATTACGTAATTATAATTGTTTATTATATATCTATATAATTATAATTATTATGTGTCTATGTATATATTATACAAATAAAGTCAAAAAAATTATATCATTAAATATTATAATTAAATAATTTTTTTAATATATTTCATGTACATATATGGGTGCTTAAATATAAGCTTAATCGGTCCGAGTATTTAAAAACCTTAATAAATTAAGCTCGAGCTTTACACATTAGGCTCGAAATAAGCCGAGCTTGGGCTCAAACTATCTAAAATTAAACGAGCCGAGGTCGAACACAATCAAAGTCAAACTCGACTCGGTTTATTTACGCTCCTACCTAATTTACATCGATTGTTACAAAAAAAATAATCCATTTTGCCGCATACATCAAGTTGTCCTTCACAATCATGAGCCAAGTTGACCATATCCAATCAATGAGTTGGAATTGTACATTATGATAAAATGCTTGTACACCATAAACAATGGCGCCCATTGATTCACCTTCATAGAAACATTCTCATGACAGAGGATCATGGACTTCTTCCACAATTTTGTATAGAAAAAACATTTAATTCATTTCTTAGATTTGTTAAACCAATATCCACGGTATCCATAAAAATGGACTTGACTTCTGTTTTTTGGATTGTTTTTGCATTTATTAGATATTCAGAGTAAAGTTTGGAAATAATTACTCGATAGGATAGATTGCACATCACAAGAAAATTTTGGCTAGATGTATAATATGATATCAAAGGGCATTTGACTTAGCGGTATGGTGTTTGCCTCTCAAACTTGAGGTCAGAAGTTCGAGTCCTGTCGTGGACATAGGTGGTAATATTAGATTTGCCGTTTCAAAAAAAAAAAGATGTATAATATGATATGCACATCTTGGTTGCAATTGTGATTTCATGTGTTAGTTGCATTTGCATATACTAAGTTTTCTTGCCTCTACATTTTTTTTTGACATTGATATTTTTATGTTTATGGATCTTTAGCTAAGTATCCATATTTTCCATAAAACATTATTTTTGAATCAAATAAAACACTTTACCAATGTAATTAAGAATGTTAAATCCTACAGAACGAAGGTAAATTAGTTAAAAGACAAGACTTCTAACACAAGATGTGAGATGTTGTGTCTAAACATCGGGATTATTGACATTTGGAGTGAATAACATCGACAATCTAAAATTGAGAGTTTGTCACATTTAAATGTATCTAAGATGTAACTTTAATCAGGAAAAAAACTACATCATAGTCTTTATTAAACAAAAAAGAGTACTACATTCCTAAAGAGCACAACATTTTCTTCATTGGTAATTAAAAATAGGGTAAATTACAGTTTTTGTCCCTGACCTATGACCGATTTGGGGTTTTTGTCCCTAATCTTTTTTCTTCCGTTTTTTTGTCCCTTAAGTTTTTCAAATTCTGGAAATCTGTCCTTCCGTCCAATTTTGACCGTTAACTGACGATATTTTTGATGATTTCCCCAAATTACCCCTATTTTAACTCTTTTTCTTTTACTTCTTCATCTTCATCCTCTTCACAAGTTCTACAAGCCTTCATCATCTTCATCATCTTCCCTGTAAAGAGAGAAATATGCCTTCTTCAAGCATTCAACACACCAAGATGCACAAGTGTGGTCACGCACAAGTAAAAATCAATAATTTCTACAAATCCTCAAGAACAAATCGATTCCATATCTACAATAATAAAGATCAATTTCCACAAATCATCAAGCAAAAATCCATTCCAGATGCAGAATGATTAAATAAGCACTTTCTATTTTTCCATCAAAACACTACGAAAATGGATATCGAGTATAAAAAAAGCAATAAGCTAAATAACGTGTAGAAATAAGGTTGAATAACTCAATTTTGATAATAAATTTAATTGAATTAATCTCTACTACATTATAAAGCATTTAGACTCTTTCCATAAATGGAACATTTAAAATTCAGCCAAATACTTTCCTCTTTTTGTCTTAAATAGGGTTTTAAAAAATAAGGCATTCAACGGGATCAGGATCGAACTCAAGACCAACGACACATCAAACAAGCTACTTACCAACTGAGCTACAATGAAGCACATTCTTTCTTTCCAAATCAATAAATATAACCCTTTCCTGGCCGAATAAGCCGCTTCCCCTGTCGATTCAATACCCATCTCGATTTCTTCAAAGCATTGAACTCCTTCATACGCTGCATTTTTCGTCGATTCAATATCCCACCTCCTCGATTCCTTCAAGCATGCTTCTGCCATCGAATTGAAGCCCTACAAATACGATAAAAAACCCTAATCGCCATGAGCGAATATCGTCAAGCATCTGTGGAGCAGGTATCTCTCTAACGTTGCATCTAATTCTATATTTATACGTTTATTGCATTCTTCCATTTCACTGCATGCCGAATTTGATCTTGAAAAAAGTAGTAATCGAATTACAGTTTAGAAATTTCATGACCATGTCGCTTTCGTGCGATTATGTTGTTAATTGGCTCGATTAATTATTGATTTTGAGGGTGTTTTCTATTTCACTCTATGGATTAAATTATTGTTCCTTGGTGTTGCAGTTGATGTTAGAAATTTATGGAGGAAATACTTCGGTGGAGGTTTGTTAATTAATTCAACCTTCATGTGGTTTTTTTTTTAAAGAGCAGGATATTAGTTTTTATCATTTGTCGTTAATATTCTAATGCTTTTGGTTTTTATCCTCTTTTTCTAGCCGAATCTACCTCTCTTCTCAATAGGTGGGTGCAGGGATCAGTTTTACTGTTTATGGTGTGTGTTTTTTAATCATGTAAAAATTTTGAGTTCCCTTATTATATACGTGAACCATCTAAAAATTTTCAGGACTACCCGTGACAATCGGCCTTTTAGAATCTCCAGTCCATGAGTTTTTACCCGAAGGAATTCTTGAACAGATTGTGAGTGAACTGACTCAGATTGTGAGTTAACTGACTCTGATATGGGCGTTAATAATCTAATGCTTATATGTGGATTGAGAAGTTATCTAAGTGAACCCAATGCTTGGTTTCCAAGGATGCAGGTGCACAAGTACTTACTGTTTATGATCTGCATTTGTACGAGATGCTCTGCATTTGTACGAGATGCTGTTGTTATATGATTTTATTTTGTTGTGATTTCTAAATTTGTGTTGAAACATTTATTCTTGTTACATTCATATGGTATGTTATGCAGTTGTGATAAATTGGAGTAAAAGTTTAATATCAATTCATAATTTTGAAAGTGCTATTCGATTGATGGTGACTATTGTGACTTTTTTTGTCGTTGAAGAATTACACTTAAATTACCATATAAATAATATTTTAAATTCAGCAATTATCCAAACACTTTTACATGTAAATTATTTGTTGAATAGTTGTGTATTTTATAAATGCATTTTTTCAGAAAGCTAAATTTGAACTTGCAATGTTTTTGATATTTTATAATTGCATTTTCATTAGCTTGAGGAGGGTGTTTGGATGATCATCGGATCAGATGATAGTTGTCATCCCTATATCTTGGTGGTTGATGCAAATTGTTTTGACAAAAAGTAACACATATTGGTCCATAGATTTATACTTGTTTTAAAGTGCATGCGCTGATTTTGAATAGGATGGGAGCAGAAATTTGTAGCTTTTTTCCCATGATGTTAAAGATATCAGGTTTTGGTTGTTAAGTGTTGTGGCAAGTTATATTTTATTTCTTAATTTCTTTAAAAATTAACATAATGTGATAATTAAAAAACAGAGTACAATATATAATCATTAGGGCATGGGTATGGTGGCTAAAGCCAAATGGTCATCTCAACACCACATCAATGTTACATTCAAAATCCCAAATATCTCATCTATCATAACTCAAGCTAAAATACCTCAAATCACAAAATACAAAAGAAAAACAATTAAAGACACTCTCTCTCTCTCCTCCGCTAAAGCCTGCCACACTTGCAATTGTTCTCTTCCTTCTCTCTACTTTCTCTCTCTAAAACCCTCATTTCTTCACCCTCAAGTTTCACCCAAAATCATCATTAAAGATCAAACTATGGATTGAATGTTATTTCAAGGATTATCAATTGAGTGCCACTAAATATAGTCATCGGGTACCCGCCGCCGCATTGCGCGGGTACCGGCTAGTTGAACACAATGTTTTCATTATCCCTTACTTTTCCTCTTTGGTGCCTCGTTGCAAAATAGCCTTCGTAACCCCAGGTTTTTCGCAATGAAATTAACTTCAGAACCACAAGTTTTGGGGTTAATATTCTGCCCCTTGGCACCAATTGAGGTCAAGTAGCTCCCCACGAACCCTAGTCCACCATCGAAGCGTGCAATGCAAGCATTTCCAGATGATTCGCTTGAAATCAACCCCCTCACATTCTGCAACGATTGGTTACATCAAAATTATACTATCGATTAAGGTGATTATTAACTTCATACAGATTGAATATAAATTTAGATTACTCGTTGGAAAGTAGAGCGATGAAGAAGCCGATGAAGCAGCTGGTGGCGGTAATGGCGAAAGCCGACGCATCTGTTCCCTTTTTTGAAGATTAACTTTTGTAGAAGTTCAACTCTTCATCGACGACGATTGTGTCGTCTTCCTCAAGCTTCACCGCTGGCGGATTGTGTCGTTTTGTTGTTCATCTGGATCATACCCAAATCTCAATTCTCCAATATTTCCATTTATTAAACCCTAACAATTAATGATTTATTTCCCTTAATCACACTTATCGTCATCCAGTGTCCATTATTCTTCGACAATTTTGATTTTGATTTTATGAAGATGATGGATTCAAAAATATGATCTTGATTTAGGATTAGGGTTCATACATCAGTTGGGGGTTGGGATGAAGAAATATAAAAGACGAAAATACCCTTATTTTTTTTGCATTTTTAGTCACTTAACGGTCAAAATTGGACAGAAGGACAAATTTCCAGAATTTGAAAAACTTAAGGGACAAAAAAACAGAAGAAAAAAAATTAGGGAAAAAACCCCAAATCAACCATAGGTCGGAGACAAAAATTGTAATTTACCCTTAAAAATATATGGAAACAACGAAAACGATTCAATCCCTATGTGTCCTATAAAATGTACATTATCATATCTTTATCCGGTGTAATGAAACTATTTAAAACAATATAACAATTTATTCTTAGTTTTTATATATAATGAAATTAACATATTATATGTGGTTGTGTGATATCCTATAGAGCCAATGAACCCCAATCATCCAATTATTGGAAACGAAATTGCTATTCGATTCACTTCCTCCTCACAATATTCCCCTTTACAACTGTCTTTCTTTTCTTTCTTCCTCTATCTCTCTCACACACAACACCATGAACACACACTAACGCCAACACCTACACATATTCATCTACCACCGAAAATCTCGCCATAATTTATTTTCTTCAAATATTATTTTAATTTATTTCCACAAATTAAATTAATATTTCCTTCCTTAAAGACTCGATTCATCTATCTTTACTCATTTGCTTAGTGGTTTGCATTACACACCAAATTTCATTTGCACCACCACCAGCAGCCATGGCCGGCCCCGGCGTTGATTCCACCGCCGTCCTTGCTTCTATCCAGTCTCTCCTCCGTCTCGTCAGGGACGTCGCTCGTACCTCCGCCGCCGGATTCGCCGGAGAATTTAAGAAGGATTGCACGGACCTGTCTAGAAGACTGGCGTTGTTATCGCATTTGTTGGAGGAAATTAGGGATTTTAAAGGCGATTTGAAGTTGTTAGATTCGTCTCCTTCTTCGTCTTCTTCTTCATCTTGTTTATCTGACCTAACGGTTGCTCTACAAGCTGCGAAGAAATTGCTCATAATTGCAGCCAATTTTGATCGTAAGATCTCACCGGTGAGTTCAGCTTTCAATATTCTACACATCTGTGAATTAATTAAGTTTGCAATCAGTATAACTCATTGTTAAGTTATGCTCTTATTTGATTGTATTAGCTCATCGTTACATTCATATAATTAACATACCGTATATAAGTACTAATTCTGTTAAAATCCGATCAAATTGCTTCAAACATTAACAATGTTGGGAGAATTGCTGCCCTAGATTATGCTAAAAGTTAGTTTACGATGATCAATCTGTTTTGTAAAAGTATATAAATAACACATATTTCTGCAGAACTTTGACTCCACAATCATTGAATGATTGAATTCTGAATTTAAAATTGGTTAATTTTGACTAAAGGATGGAGCATACAAGAAGGTTGCATTTCAATTCCAGTGTGTTACATTGAAATTGGAAAAAGCATTAGCAAATTTACCATATGATCAATTTGAAATCTCAGAGGAAGTTCAAGAACAAGTAAGAACATACTCCAATCAGCTCATGTTTATCTCACAAATCATCAATTATTTCCAATTTTTTTATTAATAAATATATTCAATCAGGTTGATTTAGTAAGAGGCCAGCTTCGAAGAGCAAGAGAACGATACAATAAACCCCTAAATTTGACAGATCTTCAACCCGTAGAAAACATCATCAATCAAGAAATAGCAACAAAGGTGGAAACTTTATCAAAACATGATGATATTTCTAAAGATTATAATCAAAACGAAACCGTTTATAATTCATCTGAAACATCCATAATTACTGATGAAAATAAGAAATTGGACGCACCTTCAATTCCCGTTGATTTCCTCTGCCCGATTTCTCTAGAACTAATGCGAGATCCCGTTATCGTCTCTACAGGACAGGTAAACTTGTAAAAAATTCATTTTTTCCTAATCTTTTAATTTTAATTTTAGTTTTTAATAATCGTATGGTTTATTGCAGACTTATGAGAGATCATACATCCAAAGATGGATCGATTGCGGGAACACAACATGTCCAAAAACACAACAAAAACTCAAAAACATCACATTAACACCAAACTACGTTTTACGAAGCTTAATCGCACAATGGTGCATTAATCACAACATCGAGCAACCAACTTCCTTAACAAACCGAAGATTAAAACGAAGTGACGGATCATTTCGTGATGTTTCTGAAGACATTGAAGCCATTGAAAAGCTCGTGAGGAATCTTTCCAGTCGGTCAATCGAAGAACGCCGGTCAGCGTTGACTGAAATCCGGTCACTATCGAAACGAAGCACCGATAACCGAATTCTGTTAGCAGAAGCCGGTGCAATCCCGATTCTTGTAAGTTTACTAACATCTGAAGATAACATGACACAAGAAAACGCGGTTACATCGATTTTAAATCTTTCGATATACGAAAACAATAAACAATTAATAATGTTGGCAAATGTTGTACCGTCGATTGTTCAACTTTTAAGAATCGGGACAATGGAAACACGGGAAAATGCAGCTGCAGCACTTTTTAGTTTATCATTAGCAAATGAAAATAAGATAATAATCGGTTCATCGGGCGCGATTCCCGCGCTGGTCAATCTTCTTGAAAATGGTACAACCCGAGGGAAAAAAGATGCTGCAACCGCTTTATTTAATCTTTGTATTTACCAAGGAAATAAAGGTCGGGCAATTCGGGCAGGTATTGTTTCGGTTCTTGTTAAAATGTTGGGTGATTCGAGTTCGTGTATGGTTGATGAATCTTTAACCATACTCTCGGTTCTTGCTAGTCATCAAGAAGCTAAACTAACCATAGTTAAAGCTAGCATGATTCCTCTTTTGATTGATCTTACGAGAACGGGTGTTTCTAGAAACAAAGAAAACGCAACGTCGATTTTGTTGTCGGTTTGTAAACGGGATAATGAGAATCTCGAGTGTATTAGTAGGCTCGGTGCGGTTATCCCGTTAATGGAGTTGGCTAAAAACGGGTCCGAGCGGGCGAAAAGGAAAGCAAAATCGTTGTTGGAGCATCTTCAAAGGTCTCGGGAAGTTTAAAAGAATGGGAAAATAACTTGCTAATTTGTTTCGTTTATTCGTTTGATTCGTTCTTGATCTTCATACTTTTACCGATTTTTTTCTGAGGTTTAAAGCGCGAGGAAAGAAGTCGTTTCTCGGGTTTGATTTGTAATTTTTTTTTTTTTTTTGTGTTTGTGAATTGTGACATTCATTTGATTGAGAGTAATTTGTGTGAATTGTATTTGTGAATTGTGACAGTTTTCATGATTTATTGAATTGATTGGCAATTGTATATCATGTTGGTGTGATGTTTAAAGGATTTATTTTAAGAGTTTTGATAATAGATAATAATAGATAATGTTGTTAATAGATTGGGTATCCGAGAAACGACTCAACTCGTTCGATTTAGTCTAAATTTGTTGAGATGCGTTCAAACTCAGCTCAACTCGTTTACTACCATAGAAAACAACACATGATTGGTGAGTAAGGGTCAGGTTTTGGTGGTTGTACAGTTGTACTTTCGCCTAGTAGTGCACAAACCAGTTTTTTCATCAAATTAAACTAGTTTTAAAGCCGTTTCAGTTTCGGTCAAATCCAGTTTGGGTGAAAACTGGTTTTGGGGAGTGCAGTGTATATCTGGTTGAAATTGGCTTGACCGGATCCAAACCGGTTTGGTGTCAAAATCTGGTGTTTAAACCAGTTCTAATGACTATTTAACAAAACCAGTTTTCGTACAGGTTCATCCCCCGAACCTTGATCCGATCCCGGTCTGGCGGCTTGTGACTTGATCTAATGTGATGAGATTGAAACCAGTCTCGAACCGGTCCAGAAACCGATTTTGGTGTGCATGTCTACTCGCAGCTAGCAATTAAGCCCATAAATAGTTTGGCCCAAAAGGTTAAAAGAAAAAACTTTACACACCTCCTTTGGTGTTTTTGGAGCCCTTTTTCTTTGTGGAAAAAATTAAGAGCAACCTAGGATTCACCATCAATTCAAATAAATACCAAAAGTGTCGGCTAATAGTTGTTATTCATGTAATTCAATTGTCACTTGATATAAAAATTATAATCTTGATATGTGGCTTTGAACAAAGACTATGCATGTGCAATGAACGATAATAAAGTAGTCAAATTTGAACCACAAAGTTTCATTCAATTAAAGAAACTTCCTACGAAGGAAGTTTCTTAGCATGAACCTCTTGATACACATGTACAAGTTCTTTTCAATGGTGAAAAAAAATGTCAAGAATCTCTACCATGTACATTGTATACAGAATCAACCTATCAAAAGGGTAAATTCTCCCCAAATTACACTAAAAAGGTAAAAAAAAAAAAACCCCTAATAACCAATAACAATAATTATTATCTTATTATATTATTGATTTATTTCAATATTTAAGGCCGTTATTTTAGGATGACCATTGGTCTGGCACAGCTAAAAAATAACTTGTCATGGCTTTTCTGAATCTCTTCTTGTATTGTTTTGGAGAGATTATTGTGGGGGCCGCGTTTTTGGGCCCTCCAAGAATCCCGGATGCTTTCACCCACGTTTCCAAATGTTTGTCCCATGTATATTGCCTCATGAAATCGATGATTCCCAAAACGAGTTCTTTCTTCTCTTCATCAACGCCAACTAGCAACGAGTAATCTATCACATCGATCGACTTCACACCAAAATGTGCATAAATAAATTAATTTAATAAAACGTGACTGACATAATTATAATTATAATAAAACGAGAGTAAAACTTACCGCTAAGAAGGATGTATCATTCCAAACAGCTCGTTCGAGTTTTCTCTTGGCTTTACTTCCAAGAAATATGGGATTTGTACGCAACGTTTCCAATAAATTCATGTCTAATAATGTTTTATTTGTTCCCGTTGTATCCGAATTATAACGGGACCTTGATGACCCCTTTAAATCATAAACCCGTGAAATATTTCTTTTGAAGAATACATTTTCCATTACCAAAACATTCATTTTCGCTTCTTTTCCCGCCCTCAAATGTTTCACCGTCACCTATAACATTACAACAATTAAAAAAATTATAATATTATTAGAAATAACGTAGATTAACATAAATACGCTTTTCTAACGTGCAATTTTGCAAAAAGAAAAGGGAGTTGATTCCTAGAGAGCACTTTTTATCCATACAGAGCGATTTCATATCAAGGAAAGGAAGGGTGTAATTGTCCTTTGGCGGGAAATTAGTCTGTATGGATAAAAATTGTTCTCTAAGAATCAGCTTAAAAAAGTTAGAAAGACAAACCTGATAGATTCCGACGATCTTAGCGAGACACGTTGGACTTCCGGAATTTAATGAATCGGTCAAATATTTAAAATATTGAGGAGCAAATTCCTCAAACGATTCTAATTCGGTTTTCGTGACTTGTTTGATGATAAATCTTTCGTCTAAGGATTTAGCAAAATAAACGTTACTTTTACCCCCTTGTGCACTCCATCTTTTACACCGACTTAATGACCGAACATAATCCAATTCATTCGAACAACATTTTTCTCTTAAATCATCAAAATGTTTAGCAAAATAACACGTAACCGAGAATTTAACTTTTCCATCACAACCCGATTCATCCTCAAACGGGATCGTTAAATGATTGGAATTTTTACGGTCCGTGAAAATCGACCCGATTGCAGTTGACGGGTCTTCCGACCCGTAATGAGTGAAGTCTTGGTCAACCGACCCGTATGACTGCCAAGCCGACCCGTTTGAAGCTACTGAACTGTTTCGGGTCAGATTGGATCGGCCCGTAACCCATTCTTCATGTTCTTTCGACATTAAAGCATACGAGATTATACTCGTGGGCTCGTTGTCATAAACCGCAACTACTACATCCCGTTGACCGCCCGTTTGACCACCGTTTGGGACCATCAAACGAGCACCTTCCGGAAGAAATGAAAGCCGGTTATTGAGCATAATTTCAAGATTATTATTATTATTATTACTATTATCTTCACTTGAAAACGCTTGTGAAAAGCTTCTTCTTTGTATATTTCTAACAGGATCCCGAACCATATTAGCATAATCACCAGAAGCATGAAATGATTTACGAGTTGAAAGATATAATGAAGAAGGTGGTAATCCTTTTTTAATCCGTTCTTGTTGTCTAATTGCAGAATCAAACGAATAAACACGTGCAGGTGAATGAGATAATCTGCTGAGATTAGGGTTAGCAGTTACACTCAACGGGCCAGCCCATGCGGAATCGATTTTATCGGATAAAACGGAAGCTGCAGATGGGGCCCGTTCCAGTGAGGTAAGGTGCACGGTATCCTTTTGTAGGTCGTCGTTTTTGCATAGATCAAAAGATGTTGATAATGAGTCGGATTCAGTGTTGGATTCTTCGGTTTGATTGATTTCGATTTCGATTTTGATTTGATTTAATTCGGAATAATAAATTGTGTCTTCTGGAATTGAATCAGATCTCCATGATGATGAATCCTGATTTGATTTTGAATTGGAATTTGAACTTCGTCTTCCGTATAAATTTAATGAACAAATTCTTCGGTCCCAAAAATGCATATCGATTATGATTGAGTGTCGTAAACGATTGAGTTCAAAAACGTCTATTTCTTCACTAGATGACTGAAGCAGATCCTTCAAAAAAAAAAAAAAAAAAAACTGGAAAAAATTAATTATTTTATTATAATTACTTGGTGTAATATCTATTACAAATTGATGCAATTTTACTTACTATGTAATCCTGTCTTTCTTTAATTAACTGATCTTTTAGCTCCATAACATGATTAGTTAACTCATCTGAATCAGTTAACTCATTTTTTGCTTCAATCCCATTTAACACATCAAGCATCTCTTCATATAAACCTTCTGTTTTGCTCAAAAGCTAGCAAAAATATAAAAAAAATTAATCGCAAAAAGAAAACTAAACATTAAAAAATATAAAAATGTATATATTTACCTCTGCTACTTCTTTCTTCAACCAATCTTGTTGAACATGGTCACCAAATTGAAGAATTGATGGAGGCAAATGAACCGAAAGAATATCGATAGGAGAATAACGAAAAAATGCAACCATATCACCCATACTGTAACAAAATTACAAATAAATAGTTAAATTAATCACATACACAAACATGTGTGTAAAAATTATAAAAAAGAAAATTACATTAATCGTCCCTGTGGTTTGTATTTATATTGGGATTTCGTCATGCAACTTTTTTTTATTACACGAATAGTCTTTGATTTTTAAACTTGTAGCACTAAGCTGTTAAATTTTTAAGGACCGTTACAAGTTTCAAAATAAAGGACTATCCGTGAAATACGTAATTTCTTACAAACAAAAGGGACGATTTATGTAATTTACTCAATACAAAAATAAGAGTAAACTACACATATTACATATTTGGTCCTTTAGTTTCATAAATTACGCTGGTAGTCCTTATTTATGAAACTACTGACATGTTTGGTCCTTTACCTAAACAACCATCTATTTTTCCTAGCAAGTATGGTCATGTGTGATGCACAAAGGGGTAAATTTGTCCTTTTCCTATTCCCTTCACCAACTTGAAACCCATAAGAACCTGTTTGTTTGACGGGAAAAGTTAACGTTTGTTTAGGTAAAGGACCAAACGTGTCAATAGTTTCAGAAATAAGGACTACCAGTGTAATTTATGAAACTAAATGACCAAATATATAATATGGTACAAAGCTAAAGGACCATTTATGCAATTTACTCAATATAAAAGTAAAAATAAAATAAAATATTACCCATAGAATCGGAGGCAATCTCTTTGAAGAGAATGACCACAACTAGCAACACGGTTCGCAGTTGCATGATTTGAGAAACTAAGTTCTAGAAACTTCCCTAATGAGAGTCCCCATGCAGCATCAGACATAACCAGTCTGTTGTTTGCAGGGGGGACTCCATCTATATGGGGGCACCGTAAGCAACGGTGCCACATCCATATTTTTCCATCTTTTTCTCCGTGTAGTTTTAGCGATGGAATCCGTCTGACATTAATTGTTAGATTTCCTTGTTGGTGAGTGTAGCAGATTACATGGGCTTCTGCTGGTTCTTTACATGTATGACATAATGATGTCTAACAAAAAAAATAAGAAAAAAATGGATAAGTTTTGATTTTTTTATGTGAAATGAAAAAAGAATTAAAGATGATGACAAAGTTTTGATTTTTTTAAAGTGGATCAAGAAAAGTTAATAAAAGGATGTAATTACAAGAAAACCCATGAAAAAAGAATGGTAAAGCTTTGTAAATACAATAAAAGGATAAGAGAAATTACAAGGATGGCCTGTTCCCTAAATTAATTACATTGTTAGTTTTTTGGAAACCTTTTGCACCTGTAGTCCTTTAGCCTAACGTCCGTTAAATATTTTAACAGAAAAAAGACTAACAACATAATTTTTTAACAAAATTTTAACGAACGTTAGCCTAAAGGACTATAGGTGCAAAATGTTTCAAAAAAAAAAAGAACTATCAGTGTAAATTCTTAAAGTGAAGGACCAAAGATGAAATTTGGTGTAAACCTCAAGGACCATCTTTGTACTTTACTCAAAAAGATAATAATAGAATGTAAATGCAAGAAACCCCATGAAAAAAGAAGGGTAAAGTTTCAATCTTTATTAGTCAAATGCAAGAAAAGGTAATAACATAATTTAAATTGCAAGAAAACCCATGAATAAAGATCAATAAAGCTTCGATCTTACAAGCTCAAATACAAGAAAACGATAATAATAACACGTAAATGCAAGAAAAATAATAATAATAATAATAATAATAATAGTAATAATAGTAATAGTAATAATGATATTAATAATAAGAGAACATAAATCAAACTTACTTGATGAAAAAGATCATCTTGAAGGTACCTCCCAAGTGGTTTATCAAAGCAGCCATAAAACTTAATCCTCAAAAGCCTCGAACGTTCACACACACTTCCATTCAACACACAGTGACTAGAAAACGACACCAAAATACTCTGATTATTATCACCACCCGAATAATATTCATCATTTTTCACAATGTTTTTCTCTTCTTGATCTACATTTGCTTCTGAATCATCGCCTATTTCAATTTCTCTATATCCATTACATGAAAAACTTTCATTTTCAGGCGAATCTGTAACTTCTATAGCCACTGAATTGTCACCATCTTGTTCGGATACTGAGGGCGTAATCGTCATTTGGCTCATTTTAGGTAAAGTAGCACCCTCATCTGCCAAGAAAGAGGTTTCTAGAGATAGATGATATGCTGCAAAGATTGCATATTGTATGACATGTTTAACCGTCTTTAATTCTTCACGAGATGCACCTTTTAGCAAAACCTAAAAAAAATAAAAAAATAAAAAATAATAATATTTAAAACCCGTAATAAATAGGCCGACATGCATTTTAGTACCCCTGAACTTGGCTAACTAGGTCCTCTACTACCCTGAACTAGTAAAGGTGCAACATGATACCTTAAACTTGACAAAATAGTCCAGTACCCTGACTCATTATGTTCATCTCAATATATTGATATTAGAAGCAAATTACGTGAGAAAACAAGACCAAATTAGTGAGTCAGGGTACTAAATCGACCATTTTATCAAGTTCAGGGTGTCATGTTGCACCTTTAATAGTTCAGGGTAGTAGAGGTCCTAGTAAGCAAGTTCATGGTATTAAAATGCATTTTGGACTAAATAATAAATACAAAAAAAAATCAGAAAAAAAGCCGGGAAATTCACCGTGCACCCCAAACGTCTAGGACAACCTTCGAAAAACATTAAAGTTTTCAAGGGTTTTTTGTTTTGGTTGGAAATATCGTGTTCTTCTGAGATTTTTTCTAATTTGAATAATTCACAATGACCTAAACGTGTTGTGGAAATATGAGCAACAGATGGTGTTATTGGTGCACCCGTACACCTAGATACACGTTCTAATAATGACCGTTTTATGTTTAAAACCAATGAAATATCTTTAGCTAAAAGATACTCTTGTGCATATGAAGATACACTTTTTTCAACTAATAAAACGTTTGGTCGATGACTTTCTATTCTTGAAACAATTGTCTTTAAATGATCCATTTCCTGTTAAATAAAAATAAAATTTACAGATTTAGTAACGGATTATTTAACATGATATAAAATTAAGAAATAAAAAAGACCTGTTGTAGTAAAGTCTCAATTGAAGATAATTGATCACCAGATGATCGTTGGTACTCGAGTGCTCCACCTAAAATAAGTAATCTTGCGTTCTTGTATTGTGAAGTCATTCGTTTGTGTTTTATATTCTTTGTGCAAACTATACCTTTAATAAATATACTGCTTAAAAATAAAAGAAATAAAAAAATCTTTATTAGATCACTATTAAAAAAATTGCTAATAACGGTGAGCAAAATAAACGATTAGTGAACTGTAACCGAAATAACCGAAGGTTTTCGTTTTGGATTAACCGAAAACCGATAAATAATAGAATATATAAATGGAAGAAAACCCATGAAAAATATATGGTAAAGTTTGAATCTTTATAAATCAAATGCAAGAAAAGATATAATAGAATATAAATGAAAGAAAACCCATGAAAAATATATGCTAAAGCTTGAATCTTTATATATCAAATGCAAGAAAAGATAATAATAGAAGGGTGAATGGTAAAGCTTTATTAAAAAAAGTGCAATTACAAACAACCAAAATATTAATTAAAAGAATTAATTAACTACCTTTCATGAGGATTTCCTGATGCTATACATTTAATCTTTACATAATCACCAGGATCCATACTTCCACCTTTACTTGTATCTGGTTTAACAAAATTAGCAGCTTGCCATGCTAATGAAGTTATAATATCAAGCCATTTTTCGGTTGAATTAAATTCCGTTTGCAATAATTGTGACACAAGTGCCCGAAAATGCCCCTGAACCACGGTTACCAACGGCTCCTGATGTTCCTCATTCGGTTTATTCTTTTTGGGCGAATTTGTAATTAAACTTCCAATTTCATCATCATCATCATAATCATCATCATCAGCATAAGAAAAGAAGTTATTATCCAAATCATCAGTTTCATCATCGGGTGACGGTGGAAGCCAAATCCGATCATTTGTTTCAAAATCCAACGGTTCACGTGATTTCTCACAACGGTCGTTAAATATTGAAAAATCATCATAAATCCCTTGTTGTTGTTCATCATTTGATGATCTTGGTGTTCCTTGATCATCCAAATTTACATAATTTTTCATCCGATTTGAAGTAATTTGAATCCTAGATGAAGGACTATCATTTGGGCTCGAATTAACCGACATAAAACTGTTAAAATCATGTCGAGTGCTAACACTACTTGAATCTATATCAGATGCATCAAGACTATAAGGACTAAAAAAGTTCTTTGCAGAATCCTCTGTTTCATCTTCATCACTCCTAAAAATCAATACCAACAAAAAGAAATCATAAATTTTGCAACTTTCTTTTTTTTTTTATAAAATTTTATAAAAATTGTACCTGGCTGAAGAACGACGTACTGATACTGCTTGAAGTGATCGCCCATCAAATCGATCGCCAATACAATCAGAAGGATGAATTTTATTGTCCCCAAAATTTTGTGTAATTTCAATATTAGCACAATGCTTACAATATTCAGGAATTCTCATCTCACATTGGCAACACATATTATCACCATCCCCCATTTTAATACAACAGAAATAATTTATTAAATTTTATGACCCAAAAGCTTAAAACCAAGTAGGGTTTTATAAAATTAACGTATATTTTGTCTTTATTTTTTTTTGCGATTTGGAAAGATTCATAAAAGGAATAAAATAATCTCCTTTGGAATCAGAAAGTATCTCAAAGGGGAATTATATTTACACAGATCCTATAACTATAATGACATATAGCACAACAAAATCAAATTTTTAATACAACAAAACGATACAGACAGTAAACCGTTATTGATTTCAGGATCATCAAATTAGGAGATCCGAACATCAATCGAAGCTCAGACACACACGATCCAGAACTTAATCACGAAATTGAAACTAAACTATGGATCAATTTAGGAAATTGGGGGTTTTCAGAGCTCGGGAACGAAGAATGGAGTTAAAACCTGGAAACTGATGATAAACTCTAATTGATTCCAGAATCAGCAAATTAGGAGATCCCGATATCAATTGAAGCTCAGACACACAAGATCTAAAAGCTTAATCACCAAACCGAAACTAAAACCTGGATCAATTTCTTTAATTTGAGGGTTTTTAGAGCTCGGAAACAAAGTATAAAGTTAACCTGGAAATTGATGATCAAGGGAGTATATGAATTTGTTTAATTGAAAGAAGGATTATATGGAGTATGAAGAAGGTTTCGTTTGTAATTGATTAAGAATTGAAGGCTCCTATCTCCATATGAAATTGAATTTTCAGATTCAGCACAAATCAGCACTCGTTGCTTTCCCGAATTCGCGGTAATGCTTTCATTCTCATTACTCAACCACATTTAAGATTAAAATATATATACACACACATACACTGTATCTATTCGTTCAATTACTATGGGGGTTTGTGTGTGCATGTGTGTGTATGCACGTGTATCTATAACTATAAATCTACAATCTCTATCTGTAAGGATTTCCTGCAATTTGCTGTCTTTAAGACTCCATTTATTAGGGTTTATGTGAATCTGATGATGACCTGTGAAACTGTGAAAGGGGAAAACTTTCCCTTTTTAAATAGTTACAATCTGCCCCCTGAACTCTGACAAAATGTTATTTTGCATCAAACATCATTTTCAGTTTGCTTTAAACTTAGATGGTGTTTGTACTTTGTACAAGTAACTAGTAAAATTTCACCCGCTGCGATGCCGCGAGGAATTTTCATATGATACCCAAAAGACTGTTTACTAATATATATTTTCATTACTAAAAAGACTATTTTATATTAAAAAAACAAAATATGAATTCTAAAATACTTCGATTACATAACTCTCAAATAAATATCTGAATTTATATGTAATCTTATTTTATATTAAAAAATAAAACATAAATCTAAAGATATTTCTTATGAGAAAAAGAAAACCTTAAACAATTATTGTGATATATTAGCTATCCTATAAATTTAATAGTGCATAATAATTTTATAAAACCCCAAAAGAATACACTTATATGGTCATGTTTTAAAGTAGTTTAAATTAGAAAATATAAAAAAGTATGTATGTGTATATTTGAAATGCCACCCAAATTGGAGGAGTTCCATAGCCTGGGCAAGAAACAAAAGGTTAAATTGAAGGAGCTCTACAAAAGTCAATAAGAGTGGCGCAAACAAAAAAGAATAAAAAAATAACCTCCTAGCTAGCCACTATTCACCCATCTTGTAAAATGTATAATAGTTAATGTAATTCCGGTTGTTATTAATTGAGAAATGATATTTGTGTCTATTATTTAAGTTTATTCTTATATTTATTTACTTATAAACTTGATATATATCATCCACTAATTCTTTTTCTTCATATCATCTTTTAATTTTAATACTTGTCATGATCAAATTGATAAGCATATAAGTAGGAATAAATAGTAGACACCAATATTATTACTCTTTTTAATTTGAACATTTAAAGAGAAAAAATTATTACTTTTACATTCTTTTTACGAATAGAATAAAAGTTTACAATCTATAAATATAATATAAAAATTAAGTTTCGTAACAAATAATAGTCATAAATTTTTGGTAATTAAAATTGAAAGCTCACAAGTTGTAAGAACTAGAAATTTGACATAATAATAATAATAATAATAATAATAATAATAATAATAATAATAATAATAATAACAATAATAATAAGTTCAATTAAAAAATCATTTTCATGTTAAAATCATATTGGATGCCTCAAATAGGTTAAATGCATGCAAAAGAAATATCTATCAACTGGTGTAAAACATGACATTTTTGGAAGTTTGTTATTTATAGTCGATATTGTTATTAATCCAATATAATCTCATTTTATTACATTTTTTCAAGGAAAAAAATGGTACTAGAAATTAAGTCTTTTATGGTGTTTGTTTTAGTTAGAGAAAGATTATGTTTGTCGTTTTTTTTAAAGTGACACACCCTTTATTTGTATTTACATAAAATTATCATTTCCTGTTTATGTACATTTTTTTGTTTAAATGCAATGAATAATATCCAAAGTTATTCATTTATTTGCTTCTGCCTGAGGTTATATTCACACACTATATTTTAAAAATATAACACGTGTTGAGTTTGTACAAAATCGTATCATTTAATTATATAACAGATAATTAGTGTGTCAACTTTTTTACAAAAATATTTAATAATAATTTACATGTTTAGGTGAAAAATATAAAATGTTTTGCGTATATAGAAAAACTTTAAACCATTTTTGACACTTGACTTGTTTCTTGGACCAACTTTATTTGACTTATCTAACCCTTTTTTTTCTTTCAATAATATGGATTTTACTTTAGCGGTTTGAAATAGCTTGAAGCCTTGAACTACAGCAAGGGCAAAATCGAATGTCATGAAACCCAAAGGTTTAGATCTGAAAATTTACGTTTTTTAATTAAATATTTAATTAAACTTATATAAAAATAGTTAAGCAGCTTTCTTTCTCCTTACACAATTGGTTCGTACGATGCTTAACTTGTGTTTAATTAAATCTGTGATCTAACCCATACGTTGTATTTGCTATTGGTCAGAAACATTGCACAAATTCATTTTTATATTCGTAAATTAGTTTTTTACTCATACGTTATATAACATTATACAAGTGATTCTACGTTTTGTACAAATAAATAATGCAATTATTGTAGTAGATATAAATAACTTCTTAAAATCTACAAATTCATTTCTTCACTTGATAACAAGTAGGGGTGAGCATGAAAAACCGAACCGAAACCGAAAAACAAGTGGTCAGATTAAAATTTAAAAACAGTCACAACTACATTTAGATTGCATATATCACGAGTAAATCTAAACAACCAGAGATATAATAAGAATACCCTTTATTAGAAAAGTTACAGAAATTATATAAATAATTATTTTGTACACGTATATATTTTGCCCATTTATTTTACCAAGGACGTACCTTTGTGATTCATTTGACCATGAATGATACTCCCTCCGTCCCACAAAAAAAGTTCTCATTTCTCCTAAAGCTTTTGTCCCACAAAAAAGTTCTCATTTCTCACATGTGGTGGGCTCCACACAATAAAATACTATTATTATTAAGAACCCCATCAATAATATCCACTAATTATCTTTCTCTCTCTCCAAACCAACCTTATATTTTAATCAAAATAATACCAATGACCCCACCACTAACTATCACCTAAAATCTTGTGCCAAAGGGAAATGGGAACTTTTTTTGTGGGACGGAGGGAGTACTACCGAAATCTATGTGTTGTTAAATTATATGAACTAAATTAACATTATATTTGTACAATTAAGAATATTATTAAGGTAGGTATGATGAGCATGTGATATGTCATACGCAACTTTATAATATATTATTGTTAGGTGATAGATCACACAACGTGGTTCTCAATAGCGACTTGTTACAAAATAAATTAAATAATAGAAATATTTTATTTTAATTACTAAGATCTATTCATTAGTGTTCAGAAATCATGTTCTATATTTCTTTGGCAATTAAAAGTCATTTATAATAAAACTGATTTGTAATTTCTTTTCGTATTTTTTCAAAAGATTTTATGATTATCATCAAAAATTTAAAGTCCCAAAAAATAAATCCTAGCCATTGGATTAAAATGATCAAGATTAAATCACATGTGTTTCAAGTCACGACCACCACCATTGGTCACCACCACCGACCACCGCCGACCGCTACCTCCGGCCACCATCCGCCGTCGAGCGCCGGCGGTGCTGGTGGTGGCTGACAGTGAAGGTGTTGGTGGTAATGAGGGTGGTGGTTGTATTGATGTATTGAAACACATGTGATTCACTAAAACACATGTGTTCCAAAATACAAACGAGCATATTACCTCGAAGCACATGTGTTTCAAGTCACGAAACACATGTGTTTCAAGTCACGAAACACATGTGTTTCACTAAAAACATGAATTTCTAAAACACAGGGGAGCCTACAAACTAAGAAGCACATGTGTTTCAAAAGGTGAAACACATGTGTTTCAAACACATGTGTTTCAAGTCACGAAACACATGTGTTTCACTAAAAACATGAGTTTCTAAAACACAGGGGAGCATACGAACTACGAAGCACATGTGTTTCAAAGGTGAAACACGTGTGTTTCAAGTCACCACCACCATCGACCACCGTCGACCGTCACCTTCAGCCGTTGTCCGCCGGCCGCCGGAGGTGGGTGGGGTATTGATGTAGTGAAGCACATGTGTTTGTAATGGTGGTGGTGGTTTGAATCTTGATCTTGACCTTTGATTTTTTCTTGATCCAACGGCTATTAATTGTTCCTTAGGACTTGATAAAATCCTTGGACTACCTTGAACAAATCACTACGTTTATAATTCAGTATTTATTTTATATCTTTAAAATATTCTATTCTCACGTTATATTATTTACCATGTACCTTTTAATTAAAAGATTAAGGTTGACGTATATCGTTGAACATGATTAACTTGTAATGTAAGGCATGATAAACGCACTCCGGTATATACTTCGGATTGTTTAACCACAGTTGAAACTTTATTATACGTTTGTCATCAACCATTCTTTAAGACATTTTGTACAATCATCTTCATTTTTTTTATTTTTTTTTAACAGCACCTAATATACCCATTTATTTACCGAGACTTGAACTTATGACCTTTAGATCACGAACAACACCATATACACCATCACCTCATATATGTTTCAAATGTTCTTTTTTACATCTATTTCGATGAGGGATAAGGCAGTCAAACAACTGACGCTTGTCTGATCTGATCGGAACTCGTTACATACTCTCTCAATATAATTAGTATCGCATAAAAATACTTCTTATTTATCTATTTCTTTTTTGTTTGTTGCATATATCTACATCGAATTCGGACACTTATATAAAAATGGTTTCCCATTCGATTGTGGTTATATATATTAGAATTTAGATGTATAAATAAATATATCCACAAAACTCACTCTTTTCATATCTATATTAGTATAATATATATATATATATATATATATATATATATATATATATATATATATATATATATATATAGTGATGAGCTAGTTACAGAACCCACTTTAGGCTACAGAACCCGTAGAACCCAATCTTGGCCATTGGATTTCGTAATCAATGGTTAAGATTGATTTGTGCCAATTTTGTAAATAATTCAAAATATAAGGTGGTAAGAATTAAATGAAAAGGATAAATAAGTAATTTTGTCAAGAAAGAAAGAAAAAAATCCGTTCATAACCCTGGAAATTCGCCACCCTCTCTCCTATCTTTCTCTATCCTTTATTAAGTACAAACAATTAGAACCCTAATTCCATATTCTTCAAAACTCAGCCACACTCTTCTTCCCTATCGATCTAAGTTTCAATTGTAGCTCTGTCAAATCAATTAATGTCTAGGATTTTAATTTTGACGATGTTTTGTGTTTTTTTATCACTTTATCAGATCTAATATCGATCTGAGTTTAATTTTATGATTATGGATCCCGTGTCGGTTTATGGTGGTGGGACGTCGGAGTCGAACAATTGCTCTAGTGAGCCAGGTCGTCTTTGCGTCGTCCATTTGTCAACTCTCTGATCAAGACCACCGGAGATTGAAGAATCCGTCAGTTTATGGTGGTGGGATGCCGGAGTCGTGGTTTTAAGTTACAAGTTCGCCGACATCACTGTTTCAAGTTTGCAAGTATTCAAGCTTTGAGTCAATTTTGAAATATTTTCTTCTTTTATTTAATTTCCACTTTTCTAGATTCGAAGGATTTTTTAGTCACTAGAAAAGTTGCATGTGGGATTATTAATACACTTTGCATGTCCATATGGTTAGGTTAATCCATTTGCAGGTGAGATTTTTCTAGATTTTGAAGGTTTTTTAGTCACTAAAACTGCATCGATGTTTAATAATTATAAATTGCTTTTAATGACAGAACAACAAATTGCTTTTAATGATTATAAATTGCTTTTAATGGTGGTGGTGTATTTCAATTATAAATTATTTTTGTTGCTTTTACAGTCTCTTTATGTACTCTATAGATTTCTTAAAAGAGCTATTGATACACAATGTGTGGTGGACATATAAAAAGTGCACTTGGTGGAAAACTAGAACAGGAACAAGAAAAACATATATAATGGAAGATGGACGGATAAAAACACATGTGTTATTTGCTTCGATACATATATGTTCTGCTTGAATACATATATGTTTTGCTTGAATACATATATGTTATACAAAAGTGAATCCTAGTTATTATAAGACGTGTGTATATAGTTTAACATCATTAAAATATATGCTGATAATAAAACTTAATGTTATTATTATCAATTGAACATATATTTGGAAACATGACATGGTAAATATTATAAAAAGTGATATTTTTTATAACATAAATACTATCCAAAGATCATAGATGTAATTCACGTATCAAACATATATGTTTATGTCTATAATGAAATATCAAACATATATGTTTATAATGAAATCAGACAAACGTGTATACTAAAAACTTACAGTGACGGTAAACAATAATGTTGTTATTATATATCAAGTGAAAATGTATGCTAAAACATGGATGTCTAAATCGTATGAAGGCTTGAATCAATAATGTTGGATTCGGTTAGAAAGGTACAAATTAAAGTATGAATTGCGTTATTTTAGGAAGAGATAAAGATTCGAAAATAACTTCCAAATTTGAAAAATTATCGGCTGACTACTTAATCATCCCAAAAATATAAAAATTGATGTAATACCATATATACCCTTGCCTGAAATAAAGGAATAAATTAATTCAAAATCATTTAACTAATTTCTTATTGGTCTATATGAGTTCTGCTGGTTCTACCAAAAATTTGGGTTCTCTAAATAACTCGACCCTATATATATATATATATATATATATATATATATATATATATATATATATATATATATATATATATATATATATATATATATATATATATATATATATATATATATATATATAGGAATGAGTTCCTTTGAGAATTAATATATTGGGTGAGAATGCAAGAATAGATCTCAGGTGTTGATCTTGGGGATCACAACGCTCAAGGGGTCGTCACGGCCCGGCAAAATCTGCCGCATGGCACGAGGGGGGGGGCGCTTGTGCCCTGTTTAATCATCGATGATTACTAGTTAATCATAGATGATTAAAAAAATTCTCACATTCTCACAAAATTTTCAATTCTCAAAGGAACTCTCCCATATATATATATATATATATATATATATATATATATATATATATATATATATATATATATATATATATATATATATATATATATATATATATATATATATATATATATATATATATATATATGGTCGAGTTATATTGAGAACCCTGATTTCAAAAAGAACTCTGAGAACTCTTATTAACCAATCAGAATTTAGTAAATTAATTATGATTTATTTAATTCATATTAATTATTCAAGGGTAATTAGGACATTTTACCAAAAAGAAAAACATTTACTTTTTTTAAAATTTCCTAAAATCTAAGAATTAATTTCAAAATTTTAATGTCATTCTGATTGTGCATATATGTTTTTTTTATAATAAGTTTTAAATGTAGGTTGTGCATATATGTCCAGACGGTTGTTCATATATAGTAATTAACATTATTTTTCAGTAATTAGTTTGCATCAATGTTATAAACCAATTGAGCATATATGTTTAGAACATAGATGTTTCAGTCCCTAAAGTCTAAACGGTTTTTCCGGTAACATATATATAACAGAAAAACGTTGATGTATAATAATTACACGAATAACATTTACACACCCAACAATAACAAAATACACATGTAAAGAAAAAAATTTGAATAACATATATGCCCCAGAGCTAACTTCATCTTCCAGATTTCTTTTATTTAGAGTTGTATTTGATAATCCAGAAGTTGACACCCATCAATAGCTTGCTAAAATAAAACATAGAAACTCAAGTTATTAAACTAATATGAAATTGACCATCTAAATATGATGGTGTCACCTTGTGCACTAGTATTATCAACATATACGCATACATATACAAATCAAATCAACATAATAACCAATTTATAAGTAAAATAAAAGTAATAAACATAATCGGAGAAAACGGAAGGGGCATCGATGTAAATAGATACAACGCACCATTATGGTTAGTTTTAAGATTTTAATTTTAAAATCCTTTGAACTTTGACTTGACAAAAAGGATGTTTGGATAACCTTGCAAAATAGGATGTTGAGCAAAGGGTGTGGGGGTTGTTAAACCCCCGTTAAAACTCAATAATGCCGCCATTCCCACACCCCCTCCTCGTTATATGCTCGCCAAATGAATTTCGTTGTGGGTATGGCGAACGTTAAAGGCTTTTATGCCTGAAAACACATCCTATAACATGGCTTTAACATGATATCCCATACCGGGTGCATGTTATAGCCATGTTATAGCTATAACTAAGCTATAATCCCACCTCCACACCTTTATGAGAAGTTCCAATCTCTATGTGTTTTACTGCTTGTAATGGTTGGAAGACCAGACTTAACATCAAATTTTTAATACTACCAATCTCAAGATTTCCCTGAACAACACACCTGCTCACAAATGGCTTGTACTTTTGTGGTTGATCAAATCTCCTTACCAATGAACATTTGGACCGAAAAATCAAACCGAATCGAAAACATATAATTGAGCCGATTCGATTTTGAAAATTCTATCATTTTTTGTTTCATTTTGATTAATCACATAATGTCAATCATATAATTACTTTGAAACATACATTCATATTAAAAAAAAATAAACGTAAACTTATCTACAACAATAACATTCAAATCAAAGAGATCTAATTCAAAATAGATAAATGATAAATCTAGATAATTAATAAAAAAAACAAAAATCAGATCACAGAGGATAAAATAAACATCTAGAAGTAAGATCGAATGAATTACGAGATGAACATGGGCCTTGATGTGCTTGAGAAGAACAGAGGTGCATCGATTCAACAAAACGCCTCTCTCACCAGCAAAAAACCCATGGCTGCTGGAAGAACTCGCTGCCGGAGGTGGAGTAGCACACAACGGCACCACCAGAATACCTTATTATCTTCTCCATTCGTTCCCTTCGTTTCCAGCGGTGATCGGTGGAGACGATGGAAGGAGAAATGGTTGTGTAAAATAAATAAATTAGGGTTTGATTTGAGATGAGAGGAGAGATAAACGGTTTGTGGAGAAAAAAAAGGAAACAAATGAAAGTGGGCAGACGAATTTTAAGGGGATTAATTATTTCTTTATTTTTTTTGTTTTGTTAAATACCTAATATACCCTTTTCATTTAATTTTTACCAAAAAATGGTTTGCATTATTTACAAAAATGCCATAATTAAATCTTAACCATTGATTTTAAATCCAATGGTCTAAATTGGTTAATTAAAAGTTCTCAAAGTTCTTTTTAAAATCAGGGTTCTCAATATAACTCTGTACTATATATATATATATATATATATATATATATATATATATATATATATATATATATATATATATATATATATATATATATATATATATAGAAGTGGGATCTTGTGAGGACTCTTTTTTCGGTGAGGACTCGCGAGGACACCTCATAAAAATTTCGAAAAAAATATATATAACCCACCATGATTATTACTACATTTGACAAAAAAAAATTTCAAAAAAAACATTATGATCCACTTTTTTTAGCGAATCATAACAATGATCCAGATTTTTTTTGTGGATCATTATTATGATCCATATTTTTTTTTGGATCATTTTTGGAATTTTTTTTTGGATCTTATACATAGCGATTTTAATGTTTAAAAAAGGAATTTTTTGAAAAAAGTTTGTTTTGGATCATTTTTAGAGTTTTTTTTGGGAGTCCTCACAGTCCTCGCGAGGAAAAGAGTCCTCACCGGATCCGGACCATATATATATATATATATATATATATATATATATATATATATATATATATATATATATATATATATATATATATGGATAGTGAGTGTGTGGCTGTCACGTACCTAAGCTTAGGTGTGGAACCACTTAAAACTATGTAATTTTTGGTTTAAACACTTAATTTTACGAACATTTGTCAATTTTCAATCGTATTAAAACACTTGGACAATAAAAAAATCGTACCACACACATTGACATGTGTTTTATATGATCACCATTTTAAGAAACATGAAGCTTGAAATATCACTACAAAAAAATGTAATTAAGACAATTTCTAAGATGGGGATTTATTTGAGTTTTTATCACCTAGGGCTTGAGTTTAGACATACTTTGATTCACTAATGAGTTTATGTGATGATTTTTAAGTATTTTAACCAAAACTACATTGTTTTTGTATGGTTCCACACCTAAGCTTAGGTATGTGACAACCACACACTCATTTTTTTCTCTTTCTCTCTCTATATATATATTAAATGAATAAAAGGGCATGGGAAGATATGTGAGGCCATCCATTTGGTATGGGGAGAATGGTAGCTTTGATTGAGCTTTCGGTTTGGTAAGAGGACAATATCTGTAGATTGACGTTTGTTTGTGCCCAAAGAATAATGGTCCTTCTCTTTGTTTATTTAACTCCGTATTGCTTAAGATGAGGATATGTTGCTTGAACCACGTTGAACACGTCGGATCGACACAATCCCTCATAGAGACATTTTTCATTTTCATTAATTTTATGAGAAACTTGCAATATCAACTTCTTTATATTGAGTGTGATACAAAAAGTGTGTTGATCCATCAAATTGATTATATATTTACGAACCGGAATTTCTTTGGGAGTCTCATAGTGTAAAACCTTCCAAATGATTTTCTAGAGGTCATGAGTTTGATCACTTTTGGTGTAAATATTTAGCAGACGGTAAGGGAACTAGAGAAGGTTCGAAAACGGTCACAACAACAGTTAGATCGTGTACATCATCACTAGCATAATCTTAGTCACCATGATAGCTTATAACGAAAATGCCCTTACGGAAAAAAAAAAAGAGTCATTACTTGATTCTCTAGTTGCTAACAGTATCAGTTAATCATCGGCAAGAATATATTCGTTCATATAAGGTTATATGGTGATATTTTAGATTATTTTATTGTAAATAATAAAATAAAATAGAAATGGAGAAAGGCATTTAGCTTTCTTGTTTGACTGTTTGTCATCATGGTTGAGAGTCATGGATCGATATCTCCATGTGTGGTGGAATAAGTATTCAACATGAGATGCTTTGCCAAATTGGGTTTACACGCACATGATCCATAATTACATTCTTTCATCAAAATCTTTGAACAAGGAGCGATGCTATAGGAATATGTGTCTGTATTTCGCGATATATTTGCAAAGATACACTCATACACACTATATTTATAAACTAACACATTTTACTTGAAAAAGCTATTATTCATGTATTATAGATAAATATTTTTATATTGAATAAACATAATTAATGATAATAAATTGATATCATAACCATTCGTTTGTTTTAAACTAAATCCTAATATGTATGAGTTATTTATATACTTACATAAAAAGATATTTAATATAAAAAATTATATATTTTAAATATATATTGTATCTAAACAAACTGAAATATTATAGAGAGGCAATATATTATTTTATTTTCTTGGTGTTATTTTGTTAATCCTAGCTTAAATGGCCTTTCATCGTGCTTAAGATCTCATTCCATTCAGATAATTAAGTCTTTATAGCTAGGTGAATTGATACGTATGCTGAATTTAGTGAATTCATATGAAAAGATTGTTCAAAAACTAATTTAACAGACCAATTTCAGTTATTTGTATTTTGTCTTTTAATACTTATGTTATATTATTTTTTAATTACATAAGATTAATACATAGGATAAATGCAAACGACCAACGAGGTGGGCGCTATTTTTACAATTTCAAAACTAATTTTTTTAAAAATAATATTTGTGAATTTTAATGTTATAACAATACTATATATAATTTGTTGGATTATGTTGAGGAGTTCCACTACCTCAGCTTCAAGGAAATCATATCTATCAAACCTACCTAAACGGCCAAAAGTAATTAACACGTTTTGATTCTCAATGCATAGCTATCGTGTTTTGTCACTTTGCAAGAGATCATTTTCTAGACAGTATGTCCCACTGTAAAACCACATCTACTCAACCACGTGAAAGGAGAAACGTACCCTGATTAGATCAACACACATATGTTTTCCATCAACCCATCCAAAAAACAAAATGTCAACCGATTTTAATATGAATCTTCTATCTAACGGGTTAATAAAAAATTGACAAGTACTTATGTTCAAATATAGATTAACCTTGACTTCTATTGTGTGATGTCCGTATTCTCGGCATTCTCATAAGAAAGGTTAATGTATTGTTGCCTCCAAACTTTCAACAATACCAATGAGACGTTAAAATATCGATCGAGGGTTCAAGTTTCTATTTTTATTTAAAGTAGTAATTGTGGGACTACATAAATTATTACAGCTACTACAACCACTTCTTTACATTATTTGTATAATATGCTTTAGATGTTATATAGTGTGGTAGCAAGGTTAAGTAATTTGTATGTTTCCAAAATCACTACCTTTTTATTTATGGCTCAATTAATTATAATTATTAAAAAAAGACATCAGATAATTAATGACTTTTAAGAAAACCAAAGGGTGCATTATCCACTCATCTTAGTCTCTACGATGTGCATGTTGCTCATCGTCGTATTTTAGCATCATACAAAGCTCCATGCGTGATTGTTTACGCCAAAAAAGTTAAAAAAACATCTCGTCATTAGCTTCATGACATCATATAATATTTGTTTTGATTCGATTATTCTATTAAAAATGTTATTTATACATTCTTTGTCCTTTTATATAGACGATCTTTAATAAAAACTTGATTAAAATAAGTGACACATTTTGTATATGTTGATGTTTCAATATAAGTGATACATTTAAAATTTTATCTAATTTGGTAAAAGTAGTGATGCTCACACTCACTAACTATTCATCCCCTAATAATAGTGAAATGAAACTTTTAGTTTTACTTGTATCTTTAAACATCATTAATCTTTACTTTATTCAAAAAGGGTAAAATTCATCCAATCATCCTCATAAACTATCAAAATTTAACCTAGTAATGTATAACTTTTATTATGATCTTTTTATATTAAAACTCTTTGAAACTACAAATATTTTAATTTGAATCGGAGTAAGTATTAATTATCATCTTTTTATATTAAAACTCTTGAAACTGTACATGTTTTAATTTGAATGGGAGTAAGTATTTAAATAAAGAGTAAATTACTGAAATTGTCCTCGTGGTTTTGTCGATATTGCTTTTTTGTCCCTAAACTGTTTTTTTTCTAGGATTTCTGTCTCTTTACTTTTTAAAATTCTAGTTTTATGTCATTTCGTCCAAAATCCACCGTTAACTAACAAAAGATTCCAAAGATGTAAGGGTATTTCAGTCATTTTCTTAAATTATATGTACCATATGCTTTAAATATTATACTCTTATGTTTACCTTCTTCTCCACTAAGAAATCATAAACTAGATTTATGACTGTCTTTTCTGTTATTTGTATGATGATTACCATATCAAGTTTAATACTTAAAATTGAATTGAGCCAGTTTGCGTATAACGAAATCTCTGAGAAAGGAGATAACGTGATTTTCTAAAAATCCTCCTGAATGTATATGGTTTTTAACATCAAATTAAGCTTTTCGATCTTCACGCAAATTAAGCTTGCTTCTGCGAAGGGGTCATCGACATCATCATCATCAGAGGTATTGAAACACACCACAACCATCTTCAACCTGCAACCACCTCCACCACTATCGTCGGTCACACCATGTTCCCTAAAACCCCCATTCTTCTGCAGATGTTAGAAGGTCGCAGATCCGCCATCTCTATCGCGATTTTCGATTTCGATTTTTGGTTGGTGATTTGGGTTTCGATTTCGATTTCAATTTTTTGGTTCGTGATTTGGGTTTAGTTGTAATTTGGTTCGTGATTTGGATTTCCATCGCCATCTCCATAGAAGCAGTTCACAAATTTAGGATGCATCATGAACTAGATCTTAAGCTAAATTTTTTGTATGGATCTTTCTGACTTTTAAGTATTTTAATTCAAGATTTTTAAGTATTTTTGTGTGGATTTATATGCATTTTGTGTGTTTCAATTCTGGGTTTCAATTTTGTGATGTTCTTGATGATAGGGTTGATTTCAATGTAGATGAAGAAGATAAGAGAAGAAGAATGGATAATGATAGAAATATCTTTATTTTTTTTTGGTATCTTTCATTAGTTAACAGTCAAATTCGGACGGAAGAATGTGAAATCAGAATTTTAAAAAGCAGGGGATAGATATTCTGGAAAAAAAAAAAGTTTAAGGACAAAAAAGTAAAATCGGAAAAACCAGATAGACAATTTCGGTAATATACTCTTAAATTAATTTATTGTTGAATGTCTGAATGGAGTATAAAGTAGTGGCCCACCTTCGAGAATGAAATTGGTAGAGCACAAGGTGTGAGATAGAATGTTATAGTCAGTTATAGTATTATAGGAGTCCCATATTTGTTGTAGCATGCATTTTGATTGGTTAGCCACCCCACACCCACCCTAGCCCTCTCCCTTTGGCTATTGCCATGACCACAACGAAAGAGCTATAACTAGCCTATAACTTGCACCTTGGTGTAGTATAACAACGTTATAGCTATAACAGTGGTTTTATAACGCCCCACACCTTGCACTCGTATTGCAGTTATACGGGTAACATGTTGTGGCATGATCAGTCAGCTTTTTAATTTGCATTTTACCTTCCACCATGGAACACTAATATTTAATTGATGAACTTATTATTTAATACGTTTGTATTTGGTAGTGGCATGGAAATGGTGACTTGACGGACAGTGAGGTAGGTGAAATGGAAAAAATTAATTATTGGACTTTTATATCTGAATATGATTAATTCACCTTATCTTGGTTAGTTACATGTCGAAGAGTATTGTTAGTTTACTTGGTTTATTGTTAGGTCAGATCGTAGGTGAGCATGTTTTTGGCGAGTAGTATCCACTTTCTATGGCCACGGTTCATAATTAATATCATGGTTATAAAAAACTCGTTATAGGTTTGTTATATCTCGTCAAAATTTGAGGTTTGATCATATAGCCACGCCATGATCAAAATCTTGGTCGTAAGGCTTATCGCTTGTCGTATGTCAATGTCGATGTTCAACTTTGCTCACATTTACGTGTCTTAAATTTGTTAATATACTCATATTTCTAACCATTTAAATATGATATATAATACATACAACACATAGTATATGAGAGACTTGTTAATTAGGCACAACTTCGTAGACAATTGTCAATGAATTTGTGAAGAATATGACTAAAGAGATATCCCATCAAGATATATGTACTAATGTACCCGAAAAGGCTATTAATTGAAACATTTGATCTACATGAAACTGCCACCTATAAGATGGGACGCTTGAAGTAATTAACTTCAAAGTACACTTAATTATGTTTTCTTACAATAATGAGGATTTAAAAATAGAAAATTTATCAAATTTTAAAATTAAGACTATTCATTCAGCATTTAAAACAAACCAGAACACTAATTTATCTAGACAGACATAATATATCCAGACAGACACTTTATCTGCACAGAACTTAATGGCTAAAAAAACAAACAAGCTCTTACTTAATAATTAAGAGTAAATTGAAAAAATCATCATTTTGATTTGATCAAATTGCACATTTGCTTTCTGTGGTGTCAAAAGTGCAGGAGACGCCTAGCTTTATTTTGAAAACATAAGTTTGTTTTGTTCTTTCCCAAATAACGACGTTACTTGTTGTTTGTTAGAGCCCTAAAAGAAACCCAGGCAAAAGTATTTTTGTCATTTTACCATATTTTTAACCATAATATATGATCATTTTTGCAACTATCCAAAACATTCCCAACTCCACGTCGAATCTTTTTCCACACACTAAAAACACCCCTCAAAATAATGTGTGTTTTTAGAATACTAAAATTACGGTTAGATATATACAAAATATCATTCGGTGAATATAAACAGTCTAAAACTATGTCTACAACGTTTTGAACATTTTAATTTAAGCATAAAAACACCCCCCCCCCCCCCCCCCCCCAATAATAATGTGTGTTTTTAGAATACTAAAATACGGTTAGATATATACAAAAATATCATTCGTATGAAGTTATGTAGCATCTTCCTTGCTTTGAAAAACAGTCACTAAACATGAAAAGCCGTCGGTGAGCCACAAATCTAAGAAATAATGACAAACAAAAACACATTTTTAGACCTTTAAAAACATGTCGTGTTGTTCAACTCAGGCTGCCCGCTGCCCGCTGCCCGTAATCATCAAAATCAACTCGCCACTTTTTACCTTAATTTCAAAGTCAATTTAAATGAGCACTTGATGAATTGGAAGATATTAACATCACCAAAAATTTGTATTACTTCCTACTAATTTTATAAAGTAAGGTTAAAATGAGTTTTTAAGGTTGAGGTTTCACATTTTTTGAGGCACATGATTAAAGTAAGGTTCAAATATATTAAAGTAGATAGTTAGTGGATGATGAGTCTAATTTTTATTGATTAAAGTGATATTAATGAGTTTTAAAAGTAAAAGTAAGGGTATAAGAGTAATTCATTTTATTAAAGTAGATAGTTAGTGGAAGTTTGATCACACATTTTTGTCAAATAAGATAACTTTTGAAGTGTATCACTTATTGTGAAACACTTATAAATGAGAAGTGTATCATTTATTATGATACGAAGGAAGTATTTCATTTTCCTACTTAAAAAACGGTCGACATTTAAATTCATTAATTCTATTTTCTAATCACATCATTTAACAAGGATATTTGTATTAATTAAATTAGTTAAAAAAATAAAAATTTAGCACAACACAATTTCTCTAATACATAGTCAATCTATAATTTCAGACACTTTGAATGTTTACGGTATTAAAAGTTTCAACAACCCCCAACATAATGTGTCTAAAACTTTGTATATATATACTAATTAACACCCACACAAATACTTATAAAGACGAAATCATATCGATCACCACAAAGAGAAGAAGCAAAGTGTCGAAAATGGGTTTAATACGTCACATACTTTTCATAGTTTTTGTGACGGCAATATTTTTATTAGTGACCGAAATGAGTTCTGCAGCAAGAGTACTAAAGGGAGATAATGAAGATTTTTTTGGTAATGAGGGATTGTGGAACAACAAACTACCAAGAGGTCCTGTGCCACCTTCTGGTCCATCTCCATGCCATAATATGCTTGATCCCTATAAACAAAGCCAATTTGTTTCACCTCAAGATCAAGTAATTATTTGTCCATAAAGGATTTTCTTATTGTTCTTTTACATCTTTATTTAATTTATTCTTAGTTACATGTAAGGTATAATGTACATGAAGATCGAATTCGACATTGCGAGTTCTTCTCTTGTTTTTTAAAGTTTAAACTATAGATATACAAACTGATCATATTCATTATTTGTTATAACATTTTGGTCATCAGTTGCGTTGATCGTGCTTGGTATACTTTTTTCTTAAACCTAGAACAATCTAATCCAAAATCAAACTGATTCAAAGAGGATTTAATATTCAAATTGTTTCAACTAAAGAACACAAATGTGAGAGAAAAATAAACTTTCATAAAATCATAAACTAAAATTTCTGTTATATATCTCAAACAAACCTTAAATAAGGTTTAGATTTTTGAATAGGCCAAAAAAAATAAAAATGGGCTACAAATTAGGCATAAAACAAAGTCCAAGAGTTAAAAAATATAAAAAAAATTAAAATGCAAATAACTCCCAAAAATAGTATTTTTGGGCTCGAAAATTCTGTAAACCACATATGATCGTCTACCTTGATGTAGCCCTCGATGCAGGCTTCGATTCGCTGGTCCTTTCTTCCCCCTTTTTTTTTTTGATTTGGAAGACGGCCCTTTTAGTGTAATTGGCTTGTATCACCAAATGTTATTCTAATTGGGTAAGACCGATCGGTATGGGCCATTTTATGGCGTTAGATTGCTGAGGTGGAAGTGGAAAACGGCGTGGGGTGGCGTTGGCACACCGCCCCCCTACACGGCGTGGGGGCGAGTGGTGCTTGGAGGTGGTGACGGCAACATGCGTTAACGGGGGGAGTTGGGGATGCTTTTTTTTTTACCGTTGGGGGTATTCCAACGGCAATACAACCGTTCAAACTTAAAAATAAAAATTTAATATATTATAAATTATATATATTTATATTTATATATATATATATATATATATATATATATATATATATATATATATATATATATATATATATATATATATATATATATATATATATAAGGTTCTAGAAAGCGTAAGGCGTGGCGTGGCGGCACCATCAAGCCTCAGCCAAGGCGGGCCATGGCGTTTATCAAGGCGTCGCTTAAGGCGGCAAATTTTTTATATAATTTATATATATACGTATATTAAATTGATTTTTTTTAATAAATCTATTGATTTATATAACAATTCATATATAAAGCTCATAAAAAATATTACATTTAAATTTATAATTAAATATATTAAATTTTTTTTTAAAAAAATTCATTTTTTACAGCCGCCTTCAAGAAAATTCGCCATAAGGCGCGCCTTATCGCGCCTTATCACGCCTTATCTCACGCCACGCCTAGCCGAGCCGCCATGGTCTGTTTCGTAACGTCGACGCCGCGCCTCACGCCTTGACGCCGCCATGGCGCGCCTTTTCGAACCTTGTATATATATATATATATATATATATATATATATATATATATATATATGTATATATATATATATATATATATATATATATATATATATATATATATATATATATATATACCCCAATCACACACCAATATAAATACCCATCTTATACCACAACATATATATCATTTTATCATATTTCTTATTTATCATCACTACATTAATCATGCGTACATCATCATCATCATCATCTTCATCGTCTTCATCATCCGACACATACGATACGACTCTATTGGTGTATTGCGCGACGCGCCTGAATCAGCTAGCGGAGACTAGTAATGCCCGCTTCGACACTAGGACGGCGAAGTTGAACCGTAATCGTGCCGCTGGACACCGACGACTTTATAGAGATTATTTTGCGGGTGACAGTGTTTATAACGACAAAGATTTCAAACGACGATTTCGGTTGAGCAAAAGTTTATTTATGCGCATATGCAGTGAAGACGATAATGAAGATGGAGATTAAAATATATGTTATTTGTATTATTTTTATTAAGTTGTTATTTGTATTTTTATTATAATGTAATTTGTGTTTTATTTAAAATAAATGGAAAAGAAATGATGAGTTGGAAAAAAATGGTGTGGTGTGGTGTGATGGGTATTTCCTGGAAAAAGTGGTGTGGTGTGGTGTAGTGGGTTGCTGAGGTGGCAGATGATGTGACAGAAAATTTGATGTTATGGTGAGGCCCATACCTAATAGCTTAAGTATGCTACTGTGCTTTAAAGAACAACTAAATAGTTGATATAGCTTAACTTATTACTTGCATGTGCTTAACTATATCATTCAAAATAACCATGCTGGCTTTGGCAAGCTCAAGTTTTGGATTCTCATTCATGTCTTTTAGTGACCAAAATTATATTTGTCCGTAAATGTATTAAAAGTGAAAAATGTTGAGCTAGCTGATGTTAGTGAAAAAGGCCAGAACAGAACATTATAGATGGGCTTGGCCCAAAACTTTACGAACACGAGGCCTGATAGTAATAATTATCAATTAATAAGGTGATTGATGCTGATCAAGTGATCATTGTTATGATTGTTTTCATCTGATAAATAAATATTTATCTAGAGATATTAAACTCGTGACTTATATTAAGTCATATGAGAGTTTTTATTACTAAATTATCACAGATAGTTAACATTTCATGTTTGAACATTTAAGAAAAGTATATTAGCTACATTTAGAATTACCATTCAAAATAACCATGCTGGCTTTGGCAAGCTCAAGTTTTGGATTCTCATTCATGTCTTTTAGTGACCAAAATTATATTTGTCCGTAAATGTATTAAAAGTGAAAAATGTTGAGCTAGCTGATGTTAGTGAAAAAGGCCAGAACAGAACATTATAGATGGGCTTGGCCCAAAACTTTACGAACACGAGGCCTGATAGTAATAATTATCAATTAATAAGGTGATTGATGCTGATCAAGTGATCATTGTTATGATTGTTTTCATCTGATAAATAAATATTTATCTAGAGATATTAAACTCGTGACTTATATTAAGTCATACGAGAGTTTTTATTACTAAATTATCACAGATAGTTAACATTTCATGTTTGAACATTTAAGAAAAGTATATTAGCTACATTTAGAATTACGAAACCTAACGTATAGTTAATCATTTCACTAAATTTACATTTAAATGTCTTTTGATTTGTTGATATTTATAAATGGATAATTATTAACTAAAATAGAAATGTAAAAAATAAAATTAGGACGGAAGAAGTACAATTTTCAATATAAATAATAATTATAATTTTAATCAAACCTTTTATGAATATTTAGGTTACAATATGATTAACACAACAAACTTTTCAATTTCGGCTCCAATTGTAATTTCATATTCCCTTCAATATCATAAACAAAACAATTGACTATCATGTTTATATACGCTTTGTACAGTTTTGACTTGCTTATAGGAGAACATGGTCTTTCTTTGACAAATATTCTAACTTAATTCGTTAATCGCGACAAAAAATGAAAGTTATCAGTTTGAAACGAATGAGTTAAAACTACATTTGTTGAAATTAAAATCAAGTTTAATAATAAAAAAAATTCAGGATTTGTTAAAGAAATAGATTTATTCACATAAGAAAATATAAACCAAATGGTTAATTCTACCTTTAAATATAATTTTGTTTTAACATGAAAATATAAATTTAATAGTAGGATTGTGTACCTCATTTAAATTTCTTTGCAAGAATAAATTATTTTCATGAGCAAATCACCACCTTATAAAAAGACGTCAAAGATAAAATTACAACATCCACATCCCACAAATGTTCGATTCCAATCATTGTTTTAAAAACCAAATCAAACCGGTCAATCGAACCGGAATCCGGTCACGTTAGTTAACAACGCAAATGACACGCTACTGACACACTCATACTAACAAAATACATCTACTTCAATTTTTTGTACCGCACATATTATGAAGTAAATACACTTAAAATACCCACCCGCTCCACTTTTAGTTTCCGCAAACCAAAGGCCGTCAGTTGACTACGCGACATCATATTAATTAACCATGAAACAAACAACTTTTTTTTATTTTTTGTAATTTGACAAGCAGCAATCGTTAACTTCAATTTTGTAGAGAGGCTACAAGTAAAATGTCGGAAGATAGAAAGGGTCGCTCGAAAGGAGAACTAAATTTAAAAAGAATTGATTTTGCTATCACAACTTTTAATGGTTATATTATACTGTACAGATTTTACATCTAATTGTACAAGTATATTATGTATTAGATGTGATAGATACCTTAAAAGTTGTGGTAGGAAAATCATCCCCTAAATTTAAATTTGAAAGTTGTCAATTTCACATATAATATTTTATTAAAAAAGTATATTAAATACACACCCAAAAGAAAAATGCACCATACTAGAACAACCTAGATAACGGTTGATAACATGCATGGTTTTGGTTAGCGGCGGCAATTCAGGTCGAGTTCGGGTTGGCGGGCTAGAAATGTTCAACCTGAAACCCACCTGTTTATATAAACGGGTTAGACGTCTCAATCCTAACCTGATACCTTCAACACGAACCTGACTCATATAACCCGTTTAGTTAAACGGGTAAAACATGTTAGCAGGCCAAACAAGTTAAACGCGTCAAACATGTCAAAATGTGGTGATTATTCAACAATTCATACTAAAATATCGAAACGTCAAATTATTAAGTGCCCCTTTTAGTTTTTATCTAACTATTAGTTATGAATGAATTTGTCTAGTATTAACTAATTATAAATATATATATATACATGAAAACATATATATACATGAAAACATATATGTTCAAATAATGCAAAAATAACACATATGTATATATACATGAAAACATACATGCACAAAAATATACTCCCTCCGTCCCACAAAAAAGTTCCCATTTCTAATGGGCACAAATATTTAGGAGAGAGTTAGTGGTGGGGTCCATGGTTATATTTTGATTAAAATATAAGGTTTTCTGGAGAGAGAAAGTGCTTTTAGAAGATAATTAGTGGTGGGGTCCATAGTTTTAATATTATTTTATTAAGTGGTCCCTCACCATTTGAGAAATGGGAACTTTTTTGTGGGACAAAATTTAGAGGGGAAATGGGAACTTTTTTGTGGGACGGAGGGAGTATATGTTTTCGTGCATAAATAACATACATGAATGAGGGTCCCTCGTTAAATCATTGCATGTATCTTCTATGATCATTTCATTTTGAAATTCAATGGTTTAAATTGAGTTTTGCGGGTTCTGTAGCCTAAAATGGTTCTGTAACTAGTCCTTCACTACACACACACACACACACACACACACACACACACACACACACACACACACACACACACACACATATATATATATATATATATATATATATATATATATATATATATATATATATATATATATAGAAGTGGGATCCCGTGAGGACTCTTTTTTCGGTGAGGACTCGCGAGGACATCTCATAAAAATTTCAAAAAATTCCGAAAAATATATATATAACCCACAATGATTATTACTATATTTGACAAAAAAAAATTTCAAAAAAAAAATATTATGATCCACTTTTTTTAGCGAATCATAACAATGATCCAGATTTTTTTTTTTGTGGATCATTATTATGATCCATATTTTTTTTTGATCATTTTTGGGATTTTTTTTTTTGGATCTTATACATAGCGATTTTAATGTTTAAAAAATGAATTTTTTGAAAAAAGTTTATTTTGGATCATTTTTAGAGTTTTTTTTGGAGTACTCACAGTCATCGCGAGGAAAAGAGTCCTCACCGGATCCGGACTATATATATATATATATATATATATATATATATATATATATATATATATATATATATATATATATATATATATATATATATATATATATATATATATATATATATATATATATATATATATATATATATATATATATATATATATCATAAAAATTAAACGGGTTGGCGGATCGACCTACTTAAATTATCATTGACCTGAACCTAACCCGTTTAATAAACGCGTCAGTTGAGTCGACCCGAGACTAGCCCAAATAAATTTTATCTCAACCCAAACCTGTTTAGTTTTGTATCGATTTCAAGTCGATTTCCGTGTCGGGTTAGAAGTTAACACCCATGGTCTTGGGTACTTATCACCCACGCACCTTAAATCTTTCTTGTAAAAAAATTTCATTACAAAATTTTCATATTCGAATATCTAAAAAATTTAAAGTCAAGGCCTACAATGATGGGCTTGATAACGGGGCGTAGCTATCCGCCCCAAATTTTGATCCGGTTAAAATGTTGCAAGTAATTAAACATGGTAAAAGATCTTATTTTTGATGCTTGGAAAATTATCGGGCCAAAACCGAACCGATAGAACCGATAACGATTAATTTTCAAAACCGAAACCGAACCGACAACATGTTATCGGTTTTGGTTCGATTCGGTTATTTTAGGCCAAATGTTCATCATTTTCCGAAAACCGAACCGAATCGATAGAACTGATAAACGATAACCGATAACGATGAATTTTCGAAACCGAACCGATAACATGTTATCGGTTTCGGTTCAGTTTCGGTCGGTTTTCGGTTCGGTTCGGTTTTTTCGGTCCGAATACTCACCCCTACTTTGAACAACAATATGCTTAAAACTTAGTTATCCATCTCTCAATTGAATAAATACTATTTCAGTTGCAGAGTTGCGTTCAAGGAGGTCCACTATTTTTACAAAGTCCCGAGGAACAAATCTCAACTATTGATCAATAAGATCGAATGATCAAGATTATTCATATATTTTATATAATGAGGGGTATTTTGGTCATTTTTTAAAAAATAAAAATAAAAATATATTTTTTTATTTTTTATTTTAGAATTTTTATTTATTTTTTATGTTTTTATTATGAAGGGGTATTTTGGTCATTTGGCACTTCAAAAAAATTTTGATTTTTTTTATTTCTTATTTTTTTTATTTTAAATGTTTTTGATTTTTTTTATTTTTTTATTAAAAACATAATATTTATTTGATAATTACGTGTATGACTTAATCACATGTGATTTTAGTATAACCACATGTGATTTTAGTGGAGATTCACATGTGATTTTAGTGTAAAATGACATTTTATTGTATATTTAATCACATTTGATGTTTTAGTTAATCACATGTGATTCAGAATGCAATCGCATGTGATTACTATGCAATCACATGTGATTCACTATGCAATCACATTATGTGTTATTAATGAAAAAATAATAATTTTTTAAAAAATAATATAAAAAAATTTAATAATAATTCTTTTTTTAAAAAATAAAAATTTTAAAATAAAAAATAAATTTTTTTTTCCAAAATGACCAAAATACGCCTCAATCGAAAATTAAAAAATTAAAAAAAAAAAAAAAATTTAAAGTAAAAAAAATTTAAATATTTTTAAGTGTCAAATGACCAAAATACCACTTTATGTATAAAATATGTGATTAATCTTGGTCATTAGATCTTATTGATCAATGGTTGAGATTTGTTCCTCCGGACTTAATAAAAATAATGGATCTCCTTAAACGATTCTCTTCAGTAGCATTATCAACTTTTAATCTAATTACATCAGAACTTTTTTTTTCTTTTCTGTATTTATCAAATTACCTCCAGTTCATTTTTATTAACATCATCAACTTTCGTATTTCGTTACACCTACCAACTTATACAATTTTCCTCAAAAAATAAATTATTGTTAGAGTAGATTACATGAAAGGTCTATGTGTATACCACTTACCACAACCCTAGTCCTCTAACTTTGTTTATTACACTTAACGTCCTTGATGTATAAACTTTGTTACATTGATGTACCTTAATGTCGTTAAACTTTTTTAAATGACCAAACTACAATTTTGGCATTTTATAATAAACCGAAAATGAAGGACTGTTAATATAATAAGTGATAAACTATAGTGACGATATGTGAAATTTATGTTATTATTTGATTTTTTTACTCTCTCTTTTATCCATACCTTTACACAATATACAGATTCACCACCCACTTCTATTTTGTAGATTTCAAAACTCAATCAATAACCATTATCGTCGCAAAACCACACCCCTTGAAAAGTCAATCCTGAATCCGGTATGTGAAATCTGAATATTCAATACAGGTTATCCGATATCTGAAAAAGAAAATTATTCAAAGTTTTCCCGACATTTCAAATTACAGATATTTTTCTGGTATTAGATATCTAAAAAATTTGAAAAAATATATTAATTCGATATCAAAAAGTTGGATATATGAAACTGGATATCCTAAAAAACACTTTATTAAAAAAAAAAAAATAATCAAACATTAGGTTTTAAATTAAGTTTGGGCTTTTTATATTTTCCTCTGGACATTAAATACAATAGTTATATCATATTTTCTTTTCTTTTTTTTGTTTCCGGGTTTTAATTTGGTACTTAAACAAACCAAAGGCACTGTAAATAGAATAAGGTTTTGGGGCACGTGAATGAAAATGGAAAGTGGTGGGGGGTTTAATTAGTTTACTTCCTCCGATTCAAAATAAGTGATACACTTTCCTTTTTAGGTGCATCAAAATAAGTGATACACTTTAAAAATTTATCTTATTTGGCAAAAATTAGTGAGACCCACACTCACTAACTATCTACTTTAACAAAGTGAAAAGACCCCTTTACCCTTACTTTTTCTTTTAAACATCATTAACTCCATTTTATTCAAAAAGTATGGGACCCATTTCCCACTAACCATCTAATTAATCTAATTTAACCATCATTATAAACTTTTACCTCAAAGTCCGTGAAATTCAAAGTGTATCACTTATTTTGAATCGGAGGAAGTATTAAATATTAAAGGGTAAACCAGTGGTCAAGTTGGTATGCGAGTGTAGGTGAGAGTACATTATGTGGATGCAAATCAACCTTCACACCATCCCACGATACCAGCTACCTAACACTAGTATCTTTTAACACTACTATAAATAATAACGACCTTTTATTTTTATAACGATAATAATAATATAGGGTGAGTTATGTGTGGTGTCCGAACTCATTATATAGAAAAATTTAGGTGATAAAAGTATTGGGTAGAAATTAAAATAGTCAGCTCAATGAGTTCAGATAAGTATTTAATATGAACATATGCTATGTAAAAAAATATATAACATAAAATAAGTTATGAAATATTAAAAAATCGTAGTTAGAATTTACCATCCAATTCATCCAAATATTATTTTTGATTTAGAATTTATCTATATTATTTTTAATATATTCACTTTATAAATAATAGTAACAACATGTGAATTTAATTACTGTTTAAGGCTTTATTTGAATAGATTATGGTTAAAAAGGGGGGTTATAGCTAGTTTTATATGGTTATGTGAAATGCTATTAAGTTCATACAAAATAATATTTGGTCAAAATGCATTTTAGTACCCTTTACTTGGATGGGTGGAATTTTTACTACCCTGAACTATTAAAGGTGCACCATGGTACCCTGAACTTGATAAAATGGTCAATTTAATACCCTGACTTACTAATTTGCTATTGTTTTCTCATATCATTTGCTTCTAATATCAATATATTGAGATAAACATACATTTTTTAGTCCGTTTAAAGCTCCAACAAAATTAAATCAAGTAAGAAAACGCTGTAACGACCCGAATTTGTAAATAAATAAATTGTACAAAAATATGATAATTATGGATAATTCATTTAAAACACGTAGGAATTAGTTTCGTGTCGTTTTGACACCGTACGAGAAAGTTATGGACGAAACCGAGTTGGATCAAGGACGAAAAAGTGCAGCCCTGGCTGCGTGAGAAGTTCACGGCGCGAACTTCTATTCGCGTGCGCGAACTCAAGACATAGATTTCAGTGGTTGTTCGTAAAGAGTTCCCGACCCAGTTCCCGATCGTGCAGAATGCGTGTTCTTCATAGTTCACGACGCGAACTCAAGTTCACGACCGTGAACTCTCCCGACAGCAGGATTAAGGACGTGTTTATCTCATTTATTACACACACAAACCCTAGTTTTCTCCTCTCAACTTGTGTGTGCGATTTTTGAGTGTAAAGTGGCGATTGGAGCATAATCTTCATCAAATCTTGAGGATTCTTGCTCATAGTTGAAGATCAAAGGTAAATCTTCATCTCTCTAGTGTTGTAGGCCATAGATTCAAGTAGGGAAAGCTTGAATCTCAAACCCTAGTTTTGGGTTTGTGCATAAATGGTTAAATGGAAGTGGTATAACTCAGATCTTAGGTATTTTAACAAGGAAAATGTGTTCATAATATAGAGTTATGAAAAGATGGTGATTTATGGAATTAGGGTTTGGAGACTTGGGGGAAAATAATGTTAGTAGTTGTCTAGCCATGGATTATGTAGTTAATATTGATGATTAATGCAAACCATTGTATTGGTTTTTGTTGGATCCCAACAACACAAATGTGCTGCGTTAAGGCTAAGTAAAGACGATAAGATAAAGAACACACAAGTTTTCAATGATTAAGAGTTTATTAAAACAACTTAATACATTATAAAGTTTGCGGAAATAGATAGTACACACTAATTAAAACTTCATACTTGAAGTGACACTTTTGCTCGCTCAAACTAGAAGACAATGCAAGGAGAGTTATATTAGCTGATACCAACAGCTGATATTAAATGCCTAAGTAATAACTATGAGAGAGTTAATACCGGACAATAACAAACTCTCAGAGAATGTTCTTGTGCTATGAATGTTAAAAGGTGTGTGTAAATGCAAGCATTTACGTCTCTATATATAGCCCAAGATCCATGTTCCTTTGTCCACAAGTTAATCGACGTGTAAACATATCATTCGTCGATGTAGACTTGTCCACGGAAAAATTTAATGCACTTGCATAGGTTATAGTCCCAATTGTACTTTGTGTCAACTCCTTTTGCTACCTTTTCAGACGCACATAGAAAAGGTGTACTATGATAGTACAAAAGTAGTTGACTTTCCCTTTACATGCTTGGATGGACAAACGATGATGTACTGACATATTATTTTCTATTCTAAAAAAAAAGATCTTCATCGTTTTCTTCTTCTTTGAGCGGGAAAGGAAAATGTTCAAAGTGTCAAGAACATTTTCCACCAAGTCTTTATCTGCAGCGGGTACCATCAGCTGATTCCACTATCACCTGAATGGTCTTCTTATGGTCTCTGTCCTTCGGTCATCGACTTCGAATGATCACTCTTATATAGCTGCTGATTTGACTTGATTCCTAGAGCTAAGTACGTACTCAGCTGAAGGTTTATGAATATACTTGCGCTTCAGCTGAGATACTTACTTCAGCTGATTTATTCTTCTTAGCTATCGATCATCAAATCTTATTTACTTAGTCTGGGGACTAACAATCTCCCGCTATTTGATGCAATCGAATAGCTGTATAAGTATGAACCTGTAATGATTCAGCTGTTTGGATCAGTTGAATGCTTATGTACTTTGACCCTTTGGGTTCTTTTGACTATGTGTATCTTTTTACAGTATTTTTACAAGTATATTACAAAATACTGATTTTATATTGATTAAAGCTGATTTAGTACAAGGAAAAAAAAAAAAAAAAAACAAGGTCATAAACATTTTATTCTCTCATGACCTTTTGGTACACAAGGCTGATGGCTGAGTTGATTAAATTCTTCATTTCTTTTCCCTCTTCAGTAGAGGAGCTCAGCAGTGTGTGATAGACCATAAGTTGTTGAACGTCGCATTGGTGTAATTCATCAGCTTGTTGAAAGCAATGCCTCTTCTTTTCATCCAGATAGCAACAACCGTAGATTGGTTCTTTGACAATTCGCCCAGGGATGAAGTTAACTCCGATGGGAACGGTTCTTGTGAGGTTGAGTCTTGGTCGTTTAGCATAAATTATGGACGACCCAACCTCAGCTGATCTGGGTTCAGCGAAGGGCTCGGAGAGAACAGACTTACGTTTCTCCCCTCTTGCTAAGGAGCTTTCACCAGCAGGATCTCTGACAACAACAGCTTGAGATTCATGCAATTCAACTGGTATGCGATTTGCCAAGTCAGGAGAGTGTCTCCTGATCTTATCGCATAGAGTCTTGAAGGAGATGATTGTGACTTTTATTTCACTTTCCAGATCTGTTATAATAGGCGATGGTCTTGCAGATCTGGCAGCTGCTAGCATCTCATTCCATTCATCATAGTTGAATTGAGTGCTGATCTTGTTCAGAGGTACCCTTTCAGGAATGAAGACCCCTCCAGCTCTATATATGATGATTTCTTGTGGAGAGCTGGACGATGCTTTGGGACTCCGCTGGTGATTTTTGCTTCTTGCCTTCGTTTATAAAGAGACTTATTGAGCAACCTAATGTTCTCAGCTCTCTCTGCTTCAGCTTTTTGAAACAGCTCTTCTTGAGTTTTTCTTTGGAGAGCAATAACTGTTTCGAGCTCAGCAGTGGTTCTAGCTTCCTCTACGAGGCCAGCTTGAAACTCGGCAAGATGAAGCTCCCCCTCAGCAGGTTGAGGATTCACCTGTATAATGTGCTGAGGGATTTAGATTTGCGGGGTTTGGACTTGTGGGACCTCAAATTATTGAAATGAATCAACGATCTTAACATGATCAGTTGAGGTTTCTTCAGCCCTGAGACCTTCAGCAGAGATGAGTGTTGATTGCGTTGTTGTCTCATCTGCTGAAGAAATTACCTCAGGTGTTTCAGTAGGGACGAGTGTTGTTTGAATTCGGGTCTCGTCTACTGAAACGTCTTCTTCCCCTTCTTGTATTCCAGCAGTGGTGAGTGGTTGAGAAATTTGAGTCTCACCTACTGGAATATCTTCTTGAACATTGGCTCCAACATCAGAGGTGACTATAAGTTGTGAATCAAGATGTTCACCTATTTGTTCACCTGCTGATGTAGCTTGCTCTTTCTCCCCCTCAGAGAGTGCTTGAAGAAGTAAGGAACTCTCTGGTGCAGCAGTAGGATGAACAACAGCGGCACCCTCATTTAGCTTTTGTAGAATGAGGTTAAGGGTTCCTTGAAGACCAGTTACTTGGAGGTCAAAGAACTGACCTCACTCTCCAGTTTGTCCATCCTGGTGGACACAGCAGAAGCAGACTCCTCAATAGCCTTAGAGAGATGGCTATGAGTGTTGGTCAGCAGAGACTCTTGCTTGGATTGTGCAAGACCAATACGATCGACAGCTGATGAGAGAGGAGATACCTTGGAGTGCAAGGTATTCAGCTGTCTTTCGACTTCTGCTTCTGTTGCCCGGGCTTCGGAGAGAAGCTTTTCTTTCTCGACTCTGCCAGATTCGCGAATGGAGTTCAACTCTCGATGAGTATATTCTTTGAGGGAGATGAACTCGCTTGTGTTGCAGCGAATCTGATCAACAAGAAGAGCCAGTCGAGGAGTCTGAGTGTGAACCTTAGTGTGCAGAGAAGCACTGCTGGAAGAGAGATTCTCAGCAGTACCTGCAAACTTCTTTGGAACATCCCTGCGAAGGGTGTTCATCTGCTTACTCAACATGGCCATCCCAGGTTGAATCTGGGATGAGACAACTCTAGACATCAGAGCAGCATCGACTCTGATGGGAATGCTTCCTCCAGCTTTGCTGATTCAGCATGGGACACTTGGACGCTTTTGAGAGAGGGGTCCGGTATGTCACCAGCTGAGGGGGTGATCTCAGCTGTGGTAGAAGGTGTTCCTGAGTTAGGAGGAAGTGCTCCTATGGGATGCTCGGAAACTATGTGGGGTGAGTTGGGTCCAGCTGAAACTTCTGGGTTTCTGTCAGAAGTGCCGACATCAGCTGTTGAATCAATTTGAAGCCAAGGTTCATCTACTTCTTCGCCTGAAGACGAATAGTAGGGCTGAATGGGCTCATCAGCAGAGTCAAACATTATGGCATATGCTGTGTGAGAACCTTGAACTTCAGTCTCTCCAGTCGGCTGAGCTGGTATAGAGACTGGAGGAAGAGTTCCTCTAGGTAGTGTATCAGCTGCCTCACAACTCAGTTGTCTCTTCATCGGCAGCTTGGGTGGATGCCTCAGTAACAACTGGGTCTACAGTTGTCTCTTCATCGGTAGTGGTGGTTTCCTCGATCTCCAGCTGGTGTAAGCTGGTGACGTTGTGGGAAACATAAAGAACAATTTCAAGAATGACTTGGTTTCCAGTCAATCTATCATCAACTGCTGACTCAGGAAGTGATGAAGAAGTTGGTGGTGGTGTGTGTGCAGCTGACTCACGGGTGGCTTGGGTTGAGCCAAAAACTTCACCAGCAGTCTGTTGAGAGACTGAGGTTGCTTGTGGAGTTTGTTCCCTTGTTACAACGACTGATAATGAATCAGTCGAGGAGCTACGCAGAGGGGTGGAGCCGGCACTAACTCCTAAAGAACGAAATTGCCGTATTGAAGTCTGCTGACTTGTTGAGAAATCAGCAGGTGGAGGAGAAAGAGAAGAGAAAGAGAGAAGTGATCAGCTAGGAGTGTTTGACTGGAAACTCCGGTAGTAGATGGAGTTTCGGGAAAAACACTGCCAAATTGAAAATGAGAAGGATTATTCTCAGACGCTGGCATAGCTTCTGATCGTAATCCTTCCAATCTAGGACTCGAGTGAGTACCTCGAGGATCCTGGCCGAAACCTGATGATGCTGCTGTCGCCAGGTCAGCATCATCAGCTGCCACATTTTCTCCACAGGTAGCAGACCCTCTTACCCTCAGCTGAGGAGAAGAAGGAGCACGTGAAGTGGGAGAAGATGGCGGAGGGAAGTGGGAGACCGATGAGCCTTTCTTTTGACTCGTTTCTTCACCACTAGAGGAGCAACCTCCTCATCCTCATTTTCCACATCAATGGGCACTGAGGTCCCTGTTGAAGTGGACGTATTTTCATCAGCAGCTAGCGGATGACTAGCAGCTGGAAAACCCTTCAGATGAGAAAAGGACTTACCTTCTTGTAGGACAGATTTCTTCGTTGTGGTGCCCTGCGATCGATCCCTTTTGGATCTAGTACGATCTCCAATGATCTTCAGCATTTATGAGGAGAGAGGAACATCTTCATCATCTTCCTTTTTAGAGAAGATGGTGTTTGATAAGGTACGAACCTCAAACCATTCTCCCTTAAGGTCATCATAATCGATCTTCAACTTTTCAACCATCACCTGAGCGATGCACAAAGTGAAGAATCGAACATAGGGAATGTGAGTTCCCTTTGCTTTAAGCCTGGTTTTGACTTCCTCAAAAACCAGTCTCCCATAATCAATCCGCTGACCAGTAATTAGGGCTTCAGAAAAGATCTGAAGCTTGGAGTTGCACTGGTTTTGAGACCCATGGTTACCGCCTATGCACTGAATGATGTGAGTGAAGAAATAGGGCCATGGTCTTGTCAGCTGAGACTTCTTGAAGATGCGAACCCTGTCATCGTCCTTTTCTAATCGATATCTGGTGATACCGATTAGACTCGCTTTAGCCTCATCAATAGACTTCATCTCCTGATAGAGTTGGACAGGGAGCAAGTAGTCGAACCCGCAAGCTGTTTGAAAATCATCAACAGTGATGGTGATTTGATGATCTTCAACTTGCACAACAATGTCGTCTCCGGAGACGGAGGCGGACATCTAGAAATCACGCAAGAGTTCGTAGAAACTCTTGGTGAAGCGAAAGAAAGCACCCCTGATTAGACAGTGGCGCAAGAACTTTCCGACCGAACAGTAAACATCTTGGAGGTTTTCCGGTGGAGATGTGTTTGCTACCAAGTTCGAGTTTTGAGCAAAATCGATAGCATCTCTGGTTGGGGTGGCTTTTGTGGTTTTATTAGACATATTTAGGAAGAAGAAACACAAAAGCTTGAAAGAGAAATAAGGGTTTTTGAGAGAATTTTGGAAGAGAATTTGAGGGTGGTGAGGAAGAATGAGGTGAGAAGGATGGGTATTTATAGGGGATGGTAGGACGGTTTGGGTAAATATTTGAATTTAAACCGGGCCATAAATGGATAGTTAGAAACCAATTATGGAAATGTTGGTTATCGTGCGAGAAATGTGGACGGATGTGACAGTGAGGATTAGTGGAGCCGTTTCGGTGTCAGGGATGTCATGTCCTTCATAAATGCCAAATATTTTCACTTGAGTGAAAATATTGGCCACAGAGATCGTGTGGATAAGGATTAAAGATTCCTTTTTCTTAGAAAACCAAACGTTTTAACTTGTAAAACTGGATAAGTATCGTTTTGAGATGTTTATTCAGCTGATTGAATGAATTTAAAACGTTTTTAGTCAGCTGAATGCACTAAGTGACAAGGTGATCATATCAGCTACTGATAGTACCTCAACAGATGATTTAAGCATTTAGCATACCCAGCTCACTGATTAAAAAGTTGAAACGTTTTTCATCTAAAGGCTTAGTGAACAAATCAGCCAGCTAAAGGTCTTTTGAAATGAAGTGAAGTTCAACGTCACCTTGTTCGATGTGATCTCTAATGAAATGATACCTGATATCGATATGTTTGGTTCTAGAATGAAGAACTGGATTGTTGTTGATTGCGATAGCACTTGTGTTATCGCAGTAGATAGGAACTTCGCAAAAGTTCATATCGAAGTCAATCAGCTGATTCTTCATCAAGAGGACTTGAGCACAACAGCTTCAGCAGCAACATATTCTGCTTCAGCTGTAGAGGTGGAAACAATATTTTGTTTCTTGCTTGTCCAACTGACTAGCTTGCCACCTAGCAGCTGACATCCTCCAGTAGTGCTTTTACTATCCATCTTGCACCCTGCAAAGTCTGAATCTGAATAGCCAATTAGATCAAACCCGAAGTCTTTGGCATACCAAAGACCTAGTCTTGGTGTACCTTTCAGGTACCTCAAAATTCGCTTAGCAGCTATTAAATGAGACTCTCTAGGATCAACTTGATACCTAGCACACATGCAAGTAGCAAACATAATATCTGCTCTGCTGGCAGTGAGATAGAGCAAAGACCCAATGATTCCTCTGTAAAATGTGATGTCAACTGATTTCCCAGTTGTATCAGCATCTAGATTATTCGGAGGAGCCAATGGAGTTTTCATAGATGATGATGTATTCATATCGAATTTCTTTAAAAGATCTTTGATATATTTTTCTTGATTTATAAAAATTCCATTTTTAGATTGCTTAACTTGTAAGCCAAGAAAATATGTTAATTCACCCATCATACTCATCTCATACGTTGTAGACATAAGTTTTAAAAAACGTCTACAAAGTTTTTCATCAGTAGGACCAAATATTATGTCATCCACATAAATTTGAACAAGAATGATATCACCTTTGATTTTACGAATGAATAAGGTTTTATCAATCTTTCCCTTGGTGAAATCATTTGCAAGAAGGAACGTGGAGAGAGTGTCATACCATGCACGAGGAGCTTGTTTCAACCCATACATCGCGTTATCCAACTTAAACACATAGTCTAAGTACTTAGGATTTTCAAAACCTGGGGGTTGCTTCATGTAAACTTCCTCTTGCAATTTACCGTTTAAGAATGCACTATTTGAAGGGTTTCACATAACCTGATCGACCACTCGGGTCAACCACCTAGAATGCTTGGTTCGACCATACTGACCAAGAACATGAACTTGTTCTTGATCGGTTAAAACCAATTAGCTGATTTAATCCCTAAAAGCGGAAGTGGGATTAAACCTAATCCTTAAACCCTAAAGGATTGCGATGTTGGAAATCTAGATTAGATTAACAATAAAGAAACCTTGTACGAAAAACTCGAACACACACACATACTTGTGTGTGTTCGTCGAACACTCACCAAGAACCCTAAAGTTCTTGGTGTTCTCGTTCGATCGAACAGGAGGAGAGGAAGAAAGGGTGTTCCATGAATCATACTTAATGCTTAAGATTAGTCCACTGATGATGAACACGACGAGCGATCCTCTAGATAATCACTTGCAACGATCCTTGATCTTCGAAACTCGAAGAACACGAAGAACGAACGAAGAACACGAAGAACACAAACTTGTGTTCTTGTGTTTGTGTGGCTTCGGCTGATCGAAGGGGAGAGGGGAAGGGAGGGAATTCGTGTAAGTGTATCAAGGGGTTTAGGGTTACCCTAAGCCTCTTATTTATATACAAATAAGTTGCGCTCAGAACCCTTCTAGTTTAATTAATATTAGATCTTTAATTAAACTTCCTTTTAACATTCTCATCCCTTATAGTTTAACTAATTTATTATTGTTGCACTTAACTATTAAATGTCTAGTATTAATACACTAATAATTCAGTACCCATATACACGAATTATATACTTGTATTTATACTTTTAATAATTAATTATATAATAACCTTTATATAATTTATACAGCAATATTATCCAATTACTATATGATTTAATAGTTTTAAATCATATCATGGATAACCATTAATTAACACATTGTATATTTACTCAACTAGTAAATGTAAAAATACTTATATTAATTAGTTAGTTAAACTAATCTAGTAATAAGTTAAACTTAACTTAATACTTAACTGATTCATAATGATTATTATGAATCGTTCCTCTTCGTAGTATCATTGCATATCTTGCTCGTATTACATGTACTCACCGGTGTGACCCTTAAGTGTTTCGTAAGCATGGATATATCATCATAGGTTGACTAACTGTGCACATAAATCCTTCAGACTCCCACTTGTGCAAGTTAGTAACCTTTGTCTTAATGATACGAGCTACAGTGGCCTTCTAGATGGGCATGTAGGTAACCAACCCCATAAAAACAGCTTATGTAACCCAGGTATAGTTTATGAAAAACTCTTTAATAGCGTCTCCTAGTAAAGAATACTCTGTCTCTACTTCTTGGGCAAATATGTTAGGCTTATCCCTTGCAACACGATATTTGTGATAACGAATACGAGCATGGTAGAATTTATCAACTCCTGTATTCGAAATCATTTCATGACTTCTCGATTCAAACTGTTGTGATAAACGACAAAGAACAAATCAGTTCGTTTGGGCATGACCATGCACTTTCCAGTTATCTCATCATGTCAAAGGACCCATAAATATCTCTCCTAAAGAGGAGGTGCAATTGCCATCTTGTTATATTTCGATTCAAAATACAACTTCATTTGTACCCAGTAAGGCCTCGTATGACAATCATATTTCAGACTTGTCTAAGATGAACCAAAGCACATTAGTCATTGTATCCTAAACCAAATACCTCAGGCTTAAGGACAATCCAAGTGAACAATACTTTTGAATTTTTCAACCACGAAGTATTGTCACGGTGGTCAATCCAATATTTGTTGAGCCTCCAACAGAATATCACCGATATTTGGTTTACACAAAACTTGTGTAGCTATCTTCGAAGAACTTCGAATCTACCACCAAATACAGCGATGACGTTAACGTCCCATCAAGGTTCCCACCAAGACGAGTAGTCACGGATTTGTATCGTTTTTTAATAAAAGGACTTTTATTCATGTATTATTCCTCACTGGACATAGATACAGAATTATTACTGGATCATTACTTATTCCTTTTGTTCGTGTTGATTACTTAATGACTTTTACAACCTTAATTGTAACTTTATCACTAAACCAGTCATTTCTATTAAACTAAAGACATAAGACAAGTATTTGAAAAATACTATTTCTTTTGCCTTTGCTAGATTTTATTCTTGCAACAATCTAGAACATATTCCAGTCTTGCCTTTTATGCAATTCGGTAAACATAAGAGGATTGAAAATTAACTCCTTAGTTTCTTGAATTCATAAAATTCTCCTTGTAACTAAAGCCACTTTTAGTTACTTGATTTGTAGATATATCATTACTAGTTAAAGAAATTTCCTTAAACGATAATGTTATCCACTGGAGTGCGAACAACCTATTAGATATGCAATAATTAATCATAAGACTCGTGATCACGCTATTAGGTTAGCAATAGTCTAATTAACGATCATTTATTATTTCTCTTAACTCTTTGGTTAACGACTTGGTAAAACCTTGTTGTTAATGTCTTACTAACTCACTAAATTCATTAATATCTTTAATGAGTTATGTTAGTCTTAGCTCCCACTATCTTTTATGGAATTTAAGCATCACTTAAACTACTACTTTGACCTAGTCAATAACTTGTAGTTTAATCTTTTAAGAATTTATGTGATTTAGTTAACCTATGATGATACATCCATGTCTAGGAAACACTTAAAGGTCACACCGGTGAGTGCATGTAATACGAGCAAGATATGCAATGATACTACGAAGAGGAATGATTCATAATAGTCATTATGAATAGATTAACTATTATGTTAAGTTTAACTTATTACTTGGTTAGTTTAACTAACTAATTAATACAAGTATTTGAACATTTACTAGTTGAGTAAATATACAATGTGTTAATTATAGATTATCCATGATATGATTTAAAGCTATTAAATCATATAGTAACTGGATAATATTGTTGTATAAATTATATAAAGGGTATTATATAATTAATTATTAAAAGTATAAATACAAGTATATATTTTGTGTATATGGGTACCGAAATATTAGTGTATTGATATTGACGTTTTTAGACAAATTCTTTGTCGTCAATATCGCGTAAATTGAGGGTGTTTTTAACTAGATTTCATTTGATATTACTCAATTTACCAGTTATTATACATTTCAGGCCCGAAGAGGAAATATATGGCGAAAACGAGCGAAAAAGGAGCTTAAACGGACAACGCTTGAAAATCGAAGCTTTTTGGGCGCGAGCCAGACGTGAGAACCTCGCGTCGAGTTCCAAAAATGTTCTGTTTCGCCTTGCGTTCCTTACTCGCGTTTAAACCCACTCTCGCGTCCAAATTTCGACCAGAAAACCAGACCTCGCGCCGCGAGCCTGGCGCGAGCTCGGCGCGAGCTGACGCGGGATGGGTTAATTTATATCAGATTTCGTGAAATTAAAATGTAACTTCGAACGGGACTGTGTGTTTGGGCAGTTGGGCGAAGAAAATAAGCAGTTCTCAAGAGAATTCTTCACCAAATCAAGCAATTCATTGGATTTCTATCATTCCGATCAAAACAATGTTCGGTATTTTGATTTCTTTTGTATGTTTGATGATTATTAGCACTTCCATGGGCTAATAATCTTAATATTTGCTATGTTTGACATATTTTAGGGTTATGTTTGGTTCAATTTAGGATTTTCTATCTTTTGTTTGAACATTTGTTGGTTAAAGCATTAATCTCTCGGTTTATACCTCTGATCTTTGTCGTCTAATTTGTTTATTGATGAGGTTAAGGGTTCCTTGAAGACCAGTTACTTGGAGGTCAAAGAACTGACCTCACTCTCCAGTTTGTCCATCCTGGTGGACACAGCAGAAGCAGACTCCTCAATAGCCTTAGAGAGATGGCTATGAGTGTTGGTCAGCAGAGACTCTTGCTTGGATTGTGCAAGACCAATACGATCGACAGCTGATGAGAGAGGAGATACCTTGGAGTGCAAGGTATTCAGCTGTCTTTCGACTTCTGCTTCTGTTGCCCGGGCTTCGGAGAGAAGCTTTTCTTTCTCGACTCTGCCAGATTCGCGAATGGAGTTCAACTCTCGATGAGTATATTCTTTGAGGGAGATGAACTCGCTTGTGTTGCAGCGAATCTGATCAACAAGAAGAGCCAGTCGAGGAGTCTGAGTGTGAACCTTAGTGTGCAGAGAAGCACTGCTGGAAGAGAGATTCTCAGCAGTACCTGCAAACTTCTTTGGAACATCCCTGCGAAGGGTGTTCATCTGCTTACTCAACATGGCCATCCCAGGTTGAATCTGGTATGAGACAACTCTAGACATCAGAGCAGCATCGACTCTGATGGGAATGCTTCCTCCAGCTTTGCTGATTCAGCATGGGACACTTGGACGCTTTTGAGAGAGGGGTCCGGTATGTCACCAGCTGAGGGGGTGATCTCAGCTGTGGTAGAAGGTGTTCCTGAGTTAGGAGGAAGTGCTCCTATGGGATGCTCGGAAACTATGTGGGGTGAGTTGGGTCCAGCTGAAACTTCTGGGTTTCTGTCAGAAGTGCCGACATCAGCTGTTGAATCAATTTGAAGCCAAGGTTCATCTACTTCTTCGCCTGAAGACGAATAGTAGGGCTGAATGGGCTCATCAGCAGAGTCAAACATTATGGCATATGCTGTGTGAGAACCTTGAACTTCAGTCTCACCAGTCGGCTGAGCTGGTATAGAGACTGGAGGAAGAGTTCCTCTAGGTAGTGTATCAGCTGCCTCACAGCTCAGTTGTCTCTTCATCGGCAGCTTGGGTGGATGCCTCAGTAACAACTGGGTCTACAGTTGTCTCTTCATCAGTAGTGGTGGTTTCCTCGATCTCCAGCTGGTGTAAGCTGGTGACGTTGTGGGAAACATAAAGAACAATTTCAAGAATGACTTGGTTTCCAGTCAATCTATCATCAACTGCTGACTCAGGAAGTGATGAAGAAGTTGGTGGTGGTGTGTGTGCAGCTGACTCACGGGTGGCTTGGGTTGAGCCAAAAACTTCACCAGCAGTCTGTTGAGAGACTGAGGTTGCTTGTGGAGTTTGTTCCCTTGTTACAACGACTGATAATGAATCAGTCGAGGAGCTACGCAGAGGGGTGGAGCCGGCACTAACTCCTAAAGAACGAAATTGCCGTATTGAAGTCTGCTGACTTGTTGAGAAATCAGCAGGTGGAGGAGAAAGAGAAGAGAAAGAGAGAAGTGATCAGCTAGGAGTGTTTGACTGGAAACTCCGGTAATAGATGGAGTTTCGGGAAAAACACTGCCAAATTGAAAATGAGAAGGATTATTCTCAGACGCTGGCATAGCTTCTGATCGTAATCCTTCCAATCTAGGACTCGAGTGAGTACCTCGAGGATCCTGGCCGAAACCTGATGATGCTGCTGTCGCCAGGTCAGCATCATCAGCTGCCACATTTTCTCCACAGGTAGCAGACCCTCTTACCCTCAGCTGAGGAGAAGAAGGAGCACGTGAAGTGGGAGAAGATGGCGGAGGGAAGTGGGAGACCGATGAGCCTTTCTTTTGACTCGTTTCTTCACCACTAGAGGAGCAACCTCCTCATCCTCATTTTCCACATCAATGGGCACTGAGGTCCCTGTTGAAGTGGACGTATTTTCATCAGCAGCTAGCGGATGACTAGCAGCTGGAAAACCCTTCAGATGAGAAAAGGACTTACCTTCTTGTAGGACAGATTTCTTTGTTGTGGTGCCCTGCGATCGATCCCTTTTGGATCTAGTACGATCTCCAATGATCTTCAGCATTTATGAAGAGAGAGGAACATCTTCATCATCTTCCTTTTTAGAGAAGATGGTGTTTGATAAGGTACGAACCTCAAACCATTCTCCCTTAACGTCATCATAATCGATCTTCAACTTTTCAACCATCACCTGAGCGATGCACAAAGTGAAGAATCGAACATAGGGAATGTGAGTTCCCTTTGCTTTAAGCCTGGTTTTGACTTCCTCAAAAACCAGTCTCCCATAATCAATCCGCTGACCGGTAATTAGGGCTTCAGAAAAGATCTGAAGCTTGGAGTTGCACTGGTTTTGAGACCCATGGTTACCGCCTATGCACTGAATGATGTGAGTGAAGAAATAGGGCCATGGTCTTGTCAGCTGAGACTTCTTGAAGATGCGAACCCTGTCATCGTCCTTTTCTAATCGATATCTGGTGATACCGATTAGACTCGCTTTAGCCTCATCAATAGACTTCATCTCCTGATAGAGTTGGACAGGGAGCAAGTAGTCGAACCCGCAAGCTGTTTGAAAATCATCAACAGTGATGGTGATTTGATGATCTTCAACTTGCGCAACAATGTCGTCTCCGGAGACGGAGGCGGACATCTAGAAATCACGCAAGAGTTCGTAGAAACTCTTGGTGAAGCGAAAGAAAGCACCCCTGATTAGACAGTGGCGCAAGAACTTTCCGACCGAACAGTAAACATCTTGGAGGTTTTCCGGTGGAGATGTGTTTGCTACCAAGTTCGAGTTTTGAGCAAAATCGATAGCATCTCTGGTTAGGGTGGCTTTTGTGGTTTTATTAGACATATTTAGGAAGAAGAAACACAAAAGCTTGAAAGAGAAATAAGGGTTTTTGAGAGAATTTTGGAAGAGAATTTGAGGGTGGTGAGGAAGAATGAGGTGAGAAGGATGGGTATTTATAGGGGATGGTAGGACGGTTTGGGTAAATATTTGAATTTAAACCGGGCCATAAATGGATAGTTAGAAACCAATTATGGAAATGTTGGTTATCGTGCGAGAAATGTGGACGGATGTGACAGTGAGGATTAGTGGAGCCGTTTCGGTGTCAGGGATGTCATGTCCTTCATAAATGCCAAATATTTTCACTTGAGTGAAAATATTGGCCACAGAGATCGTGTGGATAAGGATAAAAGATTCCTTTTTCTTAGAAAACCAAACGTTTTAACTTGTAAAACTGGATAAGTATCGTTTTGAGATGTTTATTCAGCTGATTGAATGAATTTAAAACGTTTTTAGTCAGCTGAATGCACTAAGTGACAAGGTGATCATATCAGCTACTGATAGTACCTCAATAGATGATTTAAGCATTTAGCATACCCAGCTCACTGATTAAAAAGTTGAAATGTTTTTCATCTAAAGGCTTAGTGAACAAATCAGCCAGCTAAAGGTCTTTTGAAATGAAGTGAAGTTCAACGTCACCTTGTTCGATGTGATCTCTAATGAAATGATACCTGATATCGATATGTTTGGTTCTAGAATGAAGAACTGGATTGTTGCTGATTGCGATAGCACTTGTGTTATCGCAGTAGATAGGAACTTCGCAAAAGTTCATATCGAAGTCAATCAGCTGATTCTTCATCAAGAGGACTTGAGCACAACAGCTTCAGCAGCAACATATTCTGCTTCAGCTGTAGAGGTGGAAACAATATTTTGTTTCTTGCTTGTCCAACTGACTAGCTTGCCACCTAGCAGCTGACATCCTCCAGTAGTGCTTTTTCTATCCATCTTGCACCCTGCAAAGTCTGAATCTGAATAGCCAATTAGATCAAACCCGAAGTCTTTGGCATACCAAAGACCTAGTCTTGGTGTACCTTTCAGGTACCTCAAAATTCGCTTAGCAGCTATTAAATGAGACTCTCTAGGATCAACTTGATACCTAGCACACATGCAAGTAGCAAACATAATATCTGGTCTGCTGGCAGTGAGATAGAGCAAAGACCCAATGATTCCTCTGTAAAATGTGATGTCAACTGATTTCCCAGTTGTATCAGCATCTAGATTATTCGGAGGAGCCAATGGAGTTTTCATAGATGATGATGTATTCATATCGAATTTCTTTAAAAGATCTTTGATATATTTTTCTTGATTTATAAAAATTCCATTTTTAGATTGCTTAACTTGTAAGCCAAGAAAATATGTTAATTCACCCATCATACTCATCTCATACGTTGTAGACATAAGTTTTAAAAAACGTCTACAAAGTTTTTCATCAGTAGGACCAAATATTATGTCATCCACATAAATTTGAACAAGAATGATATCACCTTTGATTTTACGAATGAATAAGGTTTTATCAATCTTTCCCTTGGTGAAATCATTTGCAAGAAGGAACGTGGAGAGAGTGTCATACCATGCACGAGGAGCTTGTTTCAACCCATACATCGTGTTATCCAACTTAAACACATAGTCTAAGTACTTAGGATTTTCAAAACCTGGGGGTTGCTTCATGTAAACTTCCTCTTGCAATTTACCGTTTAAGAATGCACTATTTGAAGGGTTTCACATAACCTGATCGACCACTCGGGTCAACCACCTAGAATGCTTGGTTCGACCATACTGACCAAGAACATGGACTTGTTCTTGATCGGTTAAAACCAATTAGCTGATTTAATCCCTAAAAGCGGAAGTGGGATTAAACCTAATCCTTAAACCCTAAAGGATTGCGATGTTGGAAATCTAGATTAGATTAACAATAAAGAAACCTTGTACGAAAAACTCGAACACACACACATACTTGTGTGTGTTCGTCGAACACTCACCAAGAACCCTAAAGTTCTTGGTGTTCTCGTTCGATCGAACAGGAGGAGAGGAAGAAAGGGTGTTCCATGAATCATACTTAATGCTTAAGATTAGTCCACTGATGATGAACACGACGAGCGATCCTCTAGATAATCACTTGCAACGATCCTTAATCTTCGAAACTCGAAGAACACGAAGAACGAACGAAGAACACGAAGAACACAAACTTGTGTTCTTGTGTTTGTGTGGCTTCGGCTGATCGAAGGGGAGAGGGGAAGGGAGGGAATTCGTGTAAGTGTATCAAGGGGTTTAGGGTTACCCTAAGCCTCTTATTTATATACAAATAAGTTGCGCTCAGAACCCTTCTAGTTTAATTAATATTAGATCTTTAATTAAACTTCCTTTTAACATTCTCATCCCTTATAGTTTAACTAATTTATTATTGTTGCACTTAACTATTAAATGTCTAGTATTAATACACTAATAATTCAGTACCCATATACACGAATTATATACTTGTATTTATACTTTTAATAATTAATTATATAATAACCTTTATATAATTTATACAGCAATATTATCCAATTACTATATGATTTAATAGTTTTAAATCATATCATGGATAATCATTAATTAACACATTGTATATTTACTCAACTAGTAAATGTAAAAATACTTATATTAATTAGTTAGTTAAACTAATCTAGTAATAAGTTAAACTTAACTTAATACTTAACTGATTCATAATGATTATTATGAATCGTTCCTCTTCGTAGTATCATTGCATATCTTGCTCGTATTACATGTACTCACCGGTGTGACCCTTAAGTGTTTCGTAAGCATGGATATATCATCATAGGTTGACTAACTGTGCACATAAATCCTTCAGACTCCCACTTGTGCAAGTTAGTAACCTTTGTCTTAATGATACGAGCTACAGTGGCCTTCTAGATGGGCATGTAGGTAACCAACCCCATAAAAACAGCTTATGTAACCCAGGTATAGTTTATGAAAAACTCTTTAATAGCGTCTCCTAGTAAAGAATACTCTGTCTCTACTTCTTGGGCAAATATGTTAGGCTTATCCCTTGCAACACGATATTTGTGATAACGAATACGAGCATGGTAGAATTTATCAACTCCTGTATTCGAAATCATTTCATGACTTCTCGATTCAAACTGTTGTGATAAACGACAAAGAACAAATCAGTTCGTTTGGGCATGACCATGCACTTTCCAGTTATCTCATCATGTCAAAGGACCCATAAATATCTCTCCTAAAGAGGAGGTGCAATTGCCATCTTGTTATATTTCGATTCAAAATACAACTTCATTTGTACCCAGTAAGGCCTCGTATGACAATCATATTTCAGACTTGTCTAAGATGAACCAAAGCACATTAGTCATTGTATCCTAAACCAAATACCTCAGGCTTAAGGACAATCCAAGTGAACAATACTTTTGAATTTTTCAACCACGAAGTATTGTCACGGTGGTCAATCCAATATTTGTTGAGCCTCCAACAGAATATCACCGATATTTGGTTTACACAAAACTTGTGTAGCTATCTTCGAAGAACTTCGAATCTACCACCAAATACAGCGATGACGTTAACGTCCCATCAAGGTTCCCACCAAGACGAGTAGTCACGGATTTGTATCGTTTTTTAATAAAAGGACTTTTATTCATGTATTATTCCTCACTGGACATAGATACAGAATTATTACTGGATCATTACTTATTCCTTTTGTTCGTGTTGATTACTTAATGACTTTTACAACCTTAATTGTAACTTTATCACTAAACCAGTCATTTCTATTAAACTAAAGACATAAGACAAGTATTTGAAAAATACTATTTCTTTTGCCTTTGCTAGATTTTATTCTTGCAACAATCTAGAACATATTCCAGTCTTGCCTTTTATGCAATTCGGTAAACATAAGAGGATTGAAAATTAACTCCTTAGTTTCTTGAATTCATAAAATTCTCCTTGTAACTAAAGCCACTTTTAGTTACTTGATTTGTAGATATATCATTACTAGTTAAAGAAATTTCCTTAAATGATAATGTTATCCACTGGAGTGCGAACAACCTATTAGATATGCAATAATTAATCATAAGACTCGTGATCACGCTATTAGGTTAGCAATAGTCTAATTAACGATCATTTATTATTTCTCTTAACTCTTTGGTTAACGACTTGGTAAAACCTTGTTGTTAATGTCTTACTAACTCACTAAATTCATTAATATCTTTAATGAGTTATGTTAGTCTTAGCTCCCACTATCTTTTATGGAATTTAAGCATCACTTAAACTACTACTTTGACCTAGTCAATAACTTGTAAGTTAATCTTTTAAGAATTTATGTGATTTAGTTAACCTATGATGATACATCCATGTCTAGGAAACACTTAAAGGTCACACCGGTGAGTGCATGTAATACGAGCAAGATATGCAATGATACTACGAAGAGGAATGATTCATAATAGTCATTATGAATAGATTAACTATTATGTTAAGTTTAACTTATTACTTGGTTAGTTTAACTAACTAATTAATACAAGTATTTGAACATTTACTAGTTGAGTAAATATACAATGTGTTAATTATAGATTATCCATGATATGATTTAAAGCTATTAAATCATATAGTAACTGGATAATATTGTTGTATAAATTATATAAAGGGTATTATATAATTAATTATTAAAAGTATAAATACAAGTATATATTTTGTGTATATGGGTACCGAAATATTAGTGTATTGATATTGACGTTTTTAGACAAATTCTTTGTCGTCAATATCGCGTAAATTGAGGGTGTTTTTAACTAGATTTCATTTGATATTACTCAATTTACCAGTTATTATACATTTCAGGCCCGAAGAGGAAATATATGGCGAAAACGAGCGAAAAAGGAGCTTAAATGGACAACGCTTGAAAATCGAAGCTTTTTGGGCGCGAGCCAGACGTGAGAACCTCGCGTCGAGTTCCAAAAATGTTCTGTTTCGCCTTGCGTTCCTTACTCGCGTTTAAACCCACTCTCGCGTCCAAATTTCGACCAGAAAACCAGACCTCGCGCCGCGAGCCTGGCGCGAGCTCGGCGCGAGCTGACGCGGGATGGGTTAATTTATATCAGATTTCGTGAAATTAAAATGTAACTTCGAACGGGACTGTGTGTTTGGGCAGTTGGGCGAAGAAAATAAGCAGTTCTCAAGAGAATTCTTCACCAAATCAAGCAATTCATTGGATTTCTATCATTCCGATCAAAACAATGTTCGGTATTTTGATTTCTTTTGTATGTTTGATGATTATTAGCACTTCCATGGGCTAATAATCTTAATATTTGCTATGTTTGACATATTTTAGGGTTATGTTTGGTTCAATTTAGGATTTTCTATCTTTTGTTTGAACATTTGTTGGTTAAAGCATTAATCTCTCGGTTTATACCTCTGATCTTTGTCGTCTAATTTGTTTATTGATGACTAGTTTATGTATTGACAACATTTGAACTAGTTAATATATCTTCATCTTTTCACCCAAGTGACCTAGATGGCAATTCACTAAGAATAGGGATTAAAATTGGATTCCAATAAGTTAGGGTAAATTGAAAGTCTAACCGTAGTGACGAAAGTTCTAGGTTAGAGGGTTTAGGTGATCCAAACCTATTAAAATCAACAACTCGAGGTGTGATTAGATTACAACTCTTGAGAGAAGGAATTCCTATTAGTTGTGTCTAGTTTAGTAAATGGAATTGAGAGGAATCTAATCCTGTGACCTCTAGAACATTAGAAGTCATCGGGGCTTAATAACCAGACATAAACCTAGATGAAGTGAGACATAGTGAATATACTTTAATCTTTTGAAAAACAATTTTCTAAAACTCAACCTCATTTCACTTTCTAAGTATTTGTTCAATCAATTTAATCTTTATAAATCAAAACAATGAAACTCGTAATCAACAAAATTAATTTGTTAACTTTTGATCATTGGATTACATAGGTCGCTCCCTGAGGATTCAATAACCCTTATACTTGCCTAAGCTATATTACCCGCGATTAGGTATACTTGCCTATGAACGTGGTAGTCTAGATTAGTGGTATTTGGAGCTTTATTTTATAACTAGATTTAACACATCAAGTTTTTGGCGCCGCTGCCGGGGAACGGTTGCTTGATTTAGTTGATTAGAACTTAGTTTATTAAATGATCCTCGTCTAAGAACTTGTCTTGGACGAGTTAATTGCTTTATTTTATTTTATTTTATTATTTTTGAACCGGTGCATTTTACAGTTTGTTTTTCTCCCCGCAGTTTATTCATTTTTACAGTTTATTATTCAAATGGGGGATGTTGAACAACCGATGATAACTGAGGAGGAATGGAACGTATTCAATCAAGATCTCAATAATAATTACTAAGGTGCTAATCAATGGTGGAATGACAACGAGATTTACAATTATATCCAAAGGCAGGACCCACATGAGTTTTACATGCACAACTATGCAAATCTTCCCAGGGTTGATTTTCCCGATCAAAGAGCAAGACAAGAGCCAACACAACCAGAACAACAAAAGTCAGGGTTGGAAAATCTTCTAGAAATTTTCATGGCACAAGCCGAAGAACATGAACATTCAAAGATAGATGAAGAAATGCAAGAATCCGTGAGAATTTCACAAGCCTTAGCGAAGAATCGGGAGAAAGATATGGAGAGGATAACATATATGTGGCCTACCTCAAGTGGATGTTGTAACCACCCAAAGTGGTAATCAGGTAAATTCACCTCTTATAAAGCTAACGATTTTACTAATGTACAGAATGTCGAGGAGGAAGAAATCCAAGAGCTTCTAGATTGGTGGTGTGTCTACGTGAGCGGATCGAAAGAAGAAGAGGTGGGGTTCGAGGAGATCAAAACCGACGAAGAGAGAGAGAATAAAGACGTAACAAGTGCACACATTGTTGATTATTCTTGCTTTCCTGATGAATCCTTTGATGACTATCTCTCAACCGAATTGGATACACTAGTTATGACTGATGATCTAAATGAAATTGGTGATGATGACAAGAGCCCCGATGATGTAATAAGAGAGCTCGAAGAACTCTTATATGCTGACACCTCAGATGCCCAAAAGCCCGACAGAGTTTCAGAGCAAATTCCTTCAAATGAAAATTTTCAAAACAATCCATCTCTTAACAATCATCCAACTCTTGAACCAAAACCACCTCAATGTCATCCCGAATATGTTTTCCTACAAACACTGAATCTCGAAAACACAACTCTTAAAGAACTCCATGAAAACATCATTGATGACACATTTACCGACGAGTTCTTACATATGATCGAGTTAAAACAAAAATCTGAAGCCTGCTTTGTGTCTGGTACTGAAGCCAGACAAACTTTGATTGAAAGCTACGAATGGCCGAATGGTAACCATTTTGGCCCGGGCGACATCATCGATAAAGGTCGCCCCGTAATCTACCCCAATTAATCTAACTTGAGGGAGAGTCAAGCTCAGGACTCGTAATAAACGAAACGCTACTCGGGAGGCAACCCGTGCTTTTTACTAATTTTAGTTTGTTTGCTTTTATTTTGTTTTGTGTGTTTTTTTTATTTAAAAATTTACTTTTAAAACTAAGCGGTGTATGTACTAACACTTTAGAAATGATTATTTAACAAACAATTTTATTTGTTATAAAAGAAAGCATGAAAATTTGAAGTACCAATGTTACCCAAACCACATTTTTTTGAACTAGTTGTTCTAAAAAAAATTGAACAATAAAATAAGCTAAACTAGTTCACAAATACCCCAACTTTGTTTCTTCCCAAATATCTTAACCAATTTCTTAGAATCAACCCAAATAATCAACAAAAATCTGAAAATTAAAAGATTTGACAATGTAGGCTTTAATTTCCAAACTTAAACTAAGGGTTTATCTAAGAGCAACTAGAGACTAAGTTAAACCTAGAATCAACAACAATTTCTTCAAAAAGCCCTAAAATTTTCGGAATTAAACACAAGATTTTAAGAAGAAAGAAGAAACTAGTAAGAAACTTACCCTAGGAGGCATCTTAGCACGAGATTGGGAAGAAAGAGGGAAACATGTGTTTTTAGATTTTTCTAATGCACCAACATTGATAGCACGAGAGCATGCTGAAAAGGAATACAGTGACTTTACTGGCAAACTTGTGGAAGCAGGGAAAACCTCTGATTGGAGATTGTTAACAAAGTATGGAAAGAAAGAAGATATTTTGGGATATCTTACGCGAGAATTCAGACATGCCAACGGGGATGTCTTATTCATATGTCATGCATGGAAATGGGTTCTCACCATCCGTGAACCTGTTTATCGCAAATTGATATTTGAATTTCTTTCCACAATTAAATTTAAGGCGAGTGTAGCTCAAAATAATCCAAACGCAATGTGTTTGGAATACCGAATCGCGGAAAAATGGTATAACACTTCTCTGCTTGATTTTGCCGTTAACATGGGTTTGTACACGGAAGACGAAATTGAAGATTCATATTTCTTGCCTTATTTAAGAAACTGTGATTGTGTTGCTCCCAATGATGTTGATGCGTTATGGAGTGAAATTGGGGCGGGTGGTTAAGAAGGGTCCGATACTACAGAATCCCGAATCTACTTTAGTGATTATCGGTATTTACACCGTATGATCTCTAACACGATTAGTCATCGAAAGGAGGGGTCCGAAAAAGTGAATAAGTACGAAATGTGGTTACTCGACCAACTCAGACACCTTCATAAATTCACTAACATACCGTATGTGTTAGCTGACTTTTTAAGTGACGGTGCTAAGGGTTTACGACCCAAGATTGGTTTATGTGGTGGCCAATACATCACGAGGTTAGCTAAGGCACACGGTGGCCTGCCACCCCGCGTTTTAGACACTTTGACCGAATTGGAGATGAGTTATATCGATTCGGCTCTATTGGTCCGAATGAAAGTTCTAAACCGAGATCACAATAATAGATATCAATGGGAAGATTATCCAGTTTTAGCAGAAAAATGGCGAGTACCACTTCCATAAGACGAAGAAGAGGAACAAGAAGATGCACCAATCGGTGATGTACCGACGATGGACCCATTACCTCCAGTTGCGGGTCAAGCTCCGGGTTTTGCGGGTGCTTCCGGTTTGGGCATGGGTCATGCTAGACCATCGGGATCCGGCACGGGCCCATCGACATTCGACCCATATTATTCATATCAACAATTAAATGAGTCGATGGGTGCCTTACGGGTTGATTTCCAAGCTTCAAATGCCTCGATGTATTCTCACATGCAACGATTTTATTACGAGAATTTGCAACAACGATATGAGACAAATTGGCAAACTCGTGGCATTAGTAGCTTGTTGTACAACGATGTTCCACCACCCGAACGATTTGCACCTATGCCGGATTGGACATCCGGAAATTTTCCGCCCGGGTACCCAAATTATAACGCTTGGAACCAGCATTACACAGATGGGTATCGTCAGGACCCGCCACCGCAATGAGCAGCAGCAGCAACTAAAAATTAAAGATAAAAAAAATAAAAAAATTGTTTCGGTTCTGTCCAACGGTTGCTGGTTGAAGATTGGATTTCTTGAAGATTGTTGAGTTCGGAACAAAATTGCACCACACCCCAGGTCGTATTCCTTTCTTTTAAATTTTTAATTCCCCGTTAGTGTTCGATTTCTTGCATTGAGGACAATGCAAATTTCAAGTGTGGGGAGGGGGGTGAATTAAAAATTCCACCACTTAATTTTGTGAAATCTTTAAAAGAATCATCAAAATACATATAATGGTTTAATTGATAATATAATTCAAATTAACATTAGCCAAATTTTTTTTTAGACACTTCTCACTGTTTCGATGAAAACAAACCAGGAAAATTATTTTGATTTAAACGATAAAATTTCTTTTAGTTTTTATGTTCAAAAATTTGTGGCTTTCCATTATTTTAAAATCCTTTTATTAACTTATTAAATTTTTAGTGGCCTAAGTAATAGAACAAGTCTTGCATAAGTCAAAATCTTTTCTTAAGTTAACTTTTGACCCAAAAGGTTGAGATTGAGTACTTAGTTTAAAAAAATCCCTTTGTGGACGAAATACGCCGGCGAAAGCCGAGAATTAAAGAAGTCAAAGAATCAAGATGTTGCATGAGTTACAACCCCCTTTGGCCCACTATGATGTCCAATATAAATTATAAATCATTAGGGGTCTATTGGTAGTCGAAGTAAAGGTTGGATCTGGTGTTAATGATCGAAAAATTCATAAAGCTGAATAAATGTGATGTACAATGTGCATAACAATCATAAATAGTCACATTGGCAAAAAAGTTTAAACTATGTTCAATTCAAAATATCTTCAAGTTGGGAGTTTTCGCAAAAGTAAAAATTTTGAATTATGCAATAATGAGTAGACCTTAGGCTAATAAAGATTGAATAAGTTAACTAAAAAGGGATTAAAATAATGAAAAGTTGGGTAAAACTGTACACAAATCTTGGCATAAAAGCTTTAACAAATTTTATCCGCTAAAACAAATAATTTTCCGAAATTTGTTAGAATCGTGCATTGAAAGAATTGTCAAGAATTGATCTTTATTGTGGCTAGTGATTGATATTTAATTGATGATTTGCTTGAGGACAATCAAAGTTTAAGTGTGGGGATTTTGATATTGACGTTTTTAGACATATTCTCTGTCGTCAATATCGCGTAAATTGAGTGTGTTTTTAATTAGATTTCATTTGATATTACTCAATTTACTAGTTATTATACATTTCAGGCCCGAAGAGGAAATATATGGCAAAAACGAGCGAAAAAGGAGCTAAAACGGACAACGCGTGAAATTAGCTTTCTGGGCGCGAGTCTGGGCGCTAGAACCTCGCGTCAAGTTCCAAAAACGTTAAGTTTCGCCTCGCGTTCCTTACTCGCGTTTAAAGCCACTCTCGCATCCAAATTTCGACCAGAATACCAGACCTCGCGCCGCGAGCCTGGCACGAGCTCGGCGCGAGGTGACGCGGGATGGGTTAAGTTATATCAGATTTCGTCAAATTAAAACGTAACTTCAAAAGAGGCTATGTGTTTGGGCAGTGGGGCGACGAAAATAAGCAGTTCTCAAGAGAATTCTTCACCAAATCAAGCAATTCATTGGATTTCTATCATTTCGATCAAAACAATGTTCGGTATTTTGATTTCTTTTGTATGTTTGATGATTATTAGCACTTCCATGGGATAGTAATCTCAATATTTGCTATGTTTGACAAATTTTAGGGTTATGTTTGGTTCAGTTTAAGATTTTCTATCTTTTGTTTGAAAAATTGTTGGTTAAAGCATTAATCTTTCGGTTTATACCTCTGATCTTTGTCGTCTAATTTGTTTATTGATGACTAGTTTATCTATTGACAACATTTAAACTAGTTAGTATATCTTCATCTTTTCACCCAAGTGACCTAGATGGCAATTCACTAGGAATAGGGATTGAAATTGGATTCCAATAAGTTAGGGTAAATTGAAAGTCTAACCGTAGTGACGGAAGTTCTAGGTTAGAGGGTTTAGGTGATCCAAACCTATTAAAATCAACAACCCGAGGTGTGATTAGATTACAACTCTTGAGAGAAGGAATTCCTATTAGTTGTGTCTAGTTTAGTAAACGGAATTGAGAGGAATCTAATACCGTGACCTCTAGAACATTAGAAGTAATCGGGGCTTAATAACCAGACATAAACCTAGATGAAGTCAGACATAGTGAATATACTTTAATCTTTTGAAAAACAATTTTTTAAAACCCAACATCATTTCACTTTCTAAGTATTTGTTCAATCAATTTAATCTTTATAAATCAAAACAATGAAACTCGTAATCAACAAAATTAATTTGTTAACTTTTGATCATTGTATTACATAGGTTGCTCCCTGAGGATTCGATAACCCTTATACTTGCCTAAGCTATATTACCCGCGATTAGGTATACTTGCCTATGAACGTGGTAGTCTAGATTAGTGGTATTTGGAGCTTTATTTTATAACTAGATTTTTCTCATCATGTATTAATACTAGACATTAATAGTTAAGTGCAACAATAATAAACTAGTTAAACTATGAGGGATGGAAGTGTAGAAGGAAAGTTTAATTAGGGTTCATGGTGGTAGTCGACGAACACACACAAGCATTGTGTGTGTTCGAGTTTTTAGTACAAGGTTTCTTTCTTGTTAATCTAATCTAGATTTCCAACATCCCAATCCTTTAGGGTTTAAGGATTAGGTTTAATCTCACTTCCGCTTTTAGGGATTAAATCAGCTAGTTGGTTTTAACCGGCCAAGAACAAGTTCATGTTATTAGTCAGTATGGTCGAACCAAGTATACTATTAGGTTGACCCAAGTGGTCGATCATTGTCAAGTGAAACCCTTCAGTGGTATCAGAGCGTTAGTTTAGAAATCTAAACTAGATTAACAAAGTTTGTTTGTTTATTTTTATTAAAGTCTTTTTTTTTGTTCCAATTCTTTTTCTTCTTCTTCTTCTTAGTTTTCGAAAAAGGGTAAGAACCCTAGACCAAGAACATTAAACTAGTTTAGTTTAATTGGTCATAAGGATCTAAGCCTAGTAATTTTTGAAAATTGTAAAGAACCCTAGGCCCAAGAACATCAAACTAGTTTAGTTTAATTGGTCAAAAGGCTTCTTTCCCTAAGTACCTTAGTACTTAGAAATTGGAAGAACCCTAGGAACAAGAATATCAAAGTTCTTGATCAAGAAGATTCTTTCCTTATTGTTTGATATTCAAAATCTAGGACCAAGTGTGTTAAACCAAGTTTTGGTTTAATTGGTCAAAAAGGATTCTTTCCTTTTCTCAAAGATTTCGAAATCAAGGAGGTTACTTGGACAACGAGTTTGATTAAACTAGCCTAGTTTAATTAGTGGAAAAGTTTCCTAGGCTTTAGGAATTTCGAACCCTAGAAGTAACCTAGGATCAAGAAAATTAAACTAGTATAGTTTAAGTAGTTAAAAGAATTAATTAAGATAATGATCTAAAACCTAGATAATTAAAAAAGTTCATGTTTAATAGGTTTAATTGTTGTTTTAGTAGATTTATTAAAACTAGTTCTTTAAACCTAGAAACTTAGACAATGTTTTATTGTCAATAAGGTTTAAATTAAAAAGTTTAAATAAATTTATAAAGTTATAATCTATCTTAGAATTTAAACAAAGTTTATTATTTAGATATGATTGATTAGAATTAATCTTTTAATAAATAATGTTTTTGATTAAGAAAGTCAAAACCCTAGTTTTGATTGATCAAGAACAAGATTAGGGTTTAACTAATTAATAAGATTAAAAGAAGTGTTAATTTTTAAGTTCTAAAATTAACAAGGTGTATTTATTTATTTATATATATATATACACAAAATTTTCGGAATTTTAAATATTTAAAGGAAAATGAATTTTAAAAGATGTAATAAGTTTATACGTATTTTAATTAGATTAAGTTAAAGTACATACGTATAAATTAGATGTAATATTTTTATTAGAATGTTACAAGTTTATTATAAATGATATATATATATATATATATATATATATATATATATATATATATATATATATATATATATATATATATATATATATATATATATATATATATATATATATATATATATATATATATATATATATATATATATATATATATATATATATATATATATATATATATATATAGGTGAAGGTTCATGCGAGAAGTGATTTTTTTTGCGAGAAATGCAAGAATTAATCTTAGCCACTCATCTAATCTAAACAATTTTGAAATCTTAAAGGATATTATAGTCTTTATCTCAATTTTCGAAAATTAGAAATAAATACATAATACGATTTCCTTTATTAACTTGCATTCCTATTTTTGTGGATACGGTTTTGAACCAATCAATTAGTGGGCATTTTAATAACTTCCATAACACATATTATAATTTCCTTAATTAAATTAATTCATTAATAATTTTGATTCCGTAGCATTGATATTTATTTGTGAACGTTTTAACAGATTGAACTATATGAAATATTAGTAATGATTTATTAATGAACTATACGAATAATTTCTTAAAACATTAGTAATCATTCATTAATGAACATATCCATATGAGGAATGAATATGGACGAATGAATGGTGCAGTTCACTGATTAACAACCTGAAATGATGAACACCTCATGTTCACCGGTGAATACAAAATTTACAATTCAAATATGAACACAAATCACAAATCAAGAATGAATATATATCACAAATTTTACGATAATCCGAGTGATAGACGATAAACCAAAAGAACACAATAATACCCAAATGAACAAATACAATTGTTTTTTACATATATGCACACAATAAAAAAACACAAATGAACAGATACAAAAATGAACACAATAAACCATTGTGTTCACCGGTAAACACATATTTTACAGATCAAGTGAACGAGATGATGGAAGAAATAAGAACCCTAAAATTGTAAAAAGCCCTAATACAGCCGCTAACTACCACCGTCAATGGTTGTCGGCGATTGCTTAAGTTCGGCGAGTCTGCCGACATCACGAGTAGAGACCTTCATGGTGAGAGATAAAACCAACAAAAAACGAAAACACCTGGATGCCCTTTGTACAATCACACATCTGTGAACAGAAGGCGGTTCGGTGAGTGGCGGTTCTCGCCGGAAATGCAGGAAACAAACAGAAGAGATGCGGTAGTTTGAGCAGTGATTCTCCTCGAATACACAAGAAACAAACGTGAGAGATATATCGTTTCCATACAGATTGCGGCGGTGAGCGTCGATTTGGGAAGAGGGTCGCCGGAACCCTTTTGTGGGAGAGAAACGGTAGTATCACACACACACACACACACACACACACACACACACACACACACACACACACACACACACACACACGTGTTTGTGTGTTGAAATGAGGTCGTACAATTATCAAGCAATTATGGGATATACCATAATTAAATTAGGGATCATTTTACCATGATACCCTTTCACCCCCTAAGTTTTTATTCTTTTTTCCCCACTTATTTACTATAATGTCATCTTCATCTTAACCCTTGATTATTTGATCTAATGGACTAAATTATTTCTCGCATTTCTCGCAAAAAAATCACTTCTCGCATGAACCTTCACCTATACATATATATATATATATATATATATATATATATATATATATATATATATATATATATATATATATATATATATATATATATATATATATATATATGTATATATATATATATATATATATATATATATATATATATTAAGTACAAGATTAAATGGAACATTAAAAAGGATAATGTTATTTTGATCTTAAAAGATAATAGTGTAACTAGTTATTGTATAGGTTATTATATAATTAAGACTAGAAAGTACAAAGCTATGATTTCACTATAACTAGAAATTGTACAAGTTGAAATTATATGATTAACTAGAAATATACAAAGTTATATATTATTATAAGGTGTATAAAGTTATAAGTTATTATTACTAGATAATTATACAAGTATAATATAAGTATTTTACAAGTCATGTAATATACTAGATTAATGATCAAGGGATAAATAACAAGAAAACTTTATAACCTATATTTAACTAGTTCAAGTTAAATATAAGAAAGGTTTAAACAAACTAAGAATTATTATATATAGTCATTATATAATAAGTTTATTAGTTTCACCAAGTATAAACCGGTGATTGTGTTTGCCTAAGTTCCATCATAGTTGTTGGATCTAGTGGGAGCTACACAAGAACGTCACAAAGTTTATAAGTGTGTCGCTAAGACATAAGTTTTGGTCGAATCTAATAAGTCAAAACAAATGTTTAATTTCATTATTAAACATCTGAAAAACAAGGTGTGTTAAACAAGATTTATGTTTCAAGTTTATGAATCATAAAAGAATTAAAAGTTTAACATAAGTTTTTTAAGTTGTTCAAGAAAGATAAAACAAGTAAGTTTTATTATAGATAAAGTTTTTTTTTTACAAAAACGTAGTAAAACGTTTTGTACACCTCGTTTTAGGTATACACATAAGTCGCGCAATTCTTGAAACTATAAGTTTTAAAGAAAAGTTCTTAAGATTTAAAAAGGTGTCTTGTAGAATTCTTAAATTCACAAGTCACACATTTTAAATAAGGATTAAGATTGGAATAAAGGTTTAAGTTTAGTTTAAGACTTAAACAAACCCAAGAAAATCTTAGATCGAAGTACTATCCACCTAATGGAACACCTCACTTGTTCAACGATATTCATATTGTAAGGATAAAGAACCTTAGATATGGATTCAAATCATTGCGAGTGTCAGGGTGCGTAAGGTTCTGTGATAATCGGGAGTCCCGACGCAGAGCATCGCACTGTCTTAGATGGTCTGATCTACTTTGGTGATAATCGGGAGTCCCGGCCCAAAAAGTACTTGAGTAGAATAAACATACTAGACTTTATTACTAACTTAGAAATGTACAATTAGATTGTACAAGGTTGTAATAAGTTATAAGGCTAAAGATTCTATGACCCCTAGGAATCGTGTCAAGTCTTGATACGATCGGTAAGGATGTTACCTACCAGAAACAACATGTCTCGTCGGGAAGTGCCCAAACCTTGCGGCGAGAATGTGATATATGGATCCTAGGCCTAAAATATTAATTATGGGTTTATAATATATTTTAGAGAATGTTTATTGATGATTACTAATTAAACTGGGTTTGATTTGTAGATGGCAGCAACAACCATAACGACACGTGCCAACACTCTCTCACTACACTTGTTTATTGAAAAGGACGAATTGACTGAGTCAATATTTCTCAATTGAAAGCGTGATCTTCGGATTATGCTTAGGCATGAGAGAAAAGGAAATGTTCTAGAAAGAGCAATACTAAATGCTCCTACCGCGAATGCTAGATATGAACCAGGACAAGCATATTACGCTTGCAGAGTGTTCAAATCTCACAAGGTGGTTAAAGGATCATCGGTGAGTGCTCATGTCATGAAAATGAAAGAGCACATGGATCATATTAGGACACCCAGTATCGTTGCAGTCAGCAACAATAATGATACTCAACTCGTTGTTAGATGACTATAAGTCTTATGTAGTCAACTACAACATGCATAACATGGAGCAATCCATTGTTGAGCTACATTCCGTGCTCAAGACTACTGAGTTGATTTGGGGACCAAGTTTAAGAATGATCTCGCAGTAACCGATGATGGTAGTGATCAGAGAAAGAGGCGCAATAGAAAGAGAAAGGATAAAATCGATCCCAGCCATGGCATGCCTAAAGGGTAATGGAGTCAAACAAAAGGTCTAGAAGGTAAAGCCAAGCAACGCAAGGACCGAGAAACAGTTTCTTGGTCGTGGCAAGGGTCAAAGGGTAGGAGGCCATGCTTGCTACTCAGTTGACTTGACCAACTTCTAGATACTCCTTTCCTACTTGTAAAAGTTATTACGAGTAACTCAACTTTAGCAATCGTTTATTGCATGAGATGATGAAAAGTGAGATGGACTAACATGAGATAATAATCCCACAAGCACCACGTTTTAATTCAGTATTTTTTGTATGGATTCAGTAAAACAATTTACGGTTTTAAGTTGTTTTGAACAAAATTACATTTTCTATTTTTATGATAAATTTTGGTGTTTTAAGTTTATCGTTGAATCCATGGTTGAATTATATTGTGTGCGCATGTGTGTTGATTAAACTAGTCAAGTTTTATGACTAGATTATAAAGTCAAGTATTGACTTAATAATGATCTCATTGTTTATATTTGTTTGATTGTTATGTGAATATCTTAGAAGCTCAAATTACTTAGATGCTAGTAATTAGAAAGTTTTTCTAATGAAAGTATTTAAGAGTTTTTATGGAAAGCATAAAGTTCAAGGTACATTGAACTTATTTAAAACATCTTAAGTAATGGTTACTTATGATAGTAAGTTTTAAAGTATTAGTGTTAATATAGTATGATTATATTGGATATAATCAAGATAGACTTTAAAGAGTATTATTACAAGTCTTTCATACTTGTAATAAAGAATTTGATGAAGTCATAATTCCCTGATAGATATTCGTAAAATCCAAGTAAAATGACTTAGACATTAAATGAACTCTTAAAAGGGACAAACTATATTAAAGTATTTAAGAAATAAAAGGTATTATTGCAAGTCTTTTATACTTGTAATAAATACATTATTTAATCAAGTCATAATTCCCTTACAGGAATAATGGATATTTGAGAAATCCAAGAAATGACTTTGGCATTAAATAAGGTTATTAAAGAATACTAATACATTTAAGAATTGGAAGTATTGTTTCAAGTGTTTTATACTTGTTAGATACAGTAATCAATAAAGGTCATGATTCCCTAAACATGAATAGTGGATATTCGCCAAATCAAAGGATGATCTTAACTATTGATAGAATTCTTAAAAGATTCTAGGTCAAAGTAGTAGTTTAAGTGATGCTTAAATTCCATAAAAGATAGTGGGAGCTATGACTAACATAATCCATTAAAGATATTAATGAATTGAGTGAGTTAGTAAGACATTAACAACAAGGATTTACCATGTCGTTAGCCAAAGAGTTAAGAGAAATAATAAATGATCGTTAATTAGACTATTGCAAACCTAATAGCGTGATCACGAGCCTTGTGATTAATTATTGCATATCTAATAGGTTGTTCACACTCCAGTGGATAACATAATCATTTAAGGAAATTTCTTTAACTAGTAATGATATATCTACAAATCAAGTAACTAAAAGAGGCTTTAGTTACAAGTCGAATTTTATGAATTCAAGAAACTAAGGAGTTAATTTCCAATCCTCCTATGTTTACCAAATTGCATAAAAGGCAAGACTGGAATATGTTCTAGACTGTTGCAAGAACAAAATCTAGCAAAGGCAAAAGAAATAGTATTTTTCAAATACTTTTCTTATGTCTTTAGTTTAATAGAAATGAATGGTTTAGTGATAAAGTTACAATTAAGGTTGTAAAAGTCATTAAGTAATCAACACGAACAAAAGGAATAAGTAATGATCCAGTGATAATTCAGTATCTATGTCCAGTGAGGAATAATACATGAGTTAGTATCATTGTTATTCAGACTTTATACGCTTTACAACATCCATGAATAAAAGTCTTTTTATTCAAAAAGATATAAATCCGTGACTACTCGTCTTGGTGGGAACATTGATGGGGCGTTAACATCATCGCAATATTTGGTGGTAGATTCGATGTTCTTCGAAGATAGCTACACAAGCCTTGTGTAAACCAAATATCGGTGATATTCTGTTAGAGCTCAACGAATATTGGATTGACCACCGTGATAATACTTCGTGGTTGAAAAGTTCAAAAGTATTATTCACTAGGATTGTCCTTAAGCCTGAGGTATTTTGTTTAGGATACAATGACTAATGTACTTTGGTTCGTCTTAGACAAGTCTGAAATATGGTTGTCATACGAGGCCTTACTGGGTACAAAGGAAGTTGTATTTTGTATCGAAATATAACAAGATGGTAATTGCACCTCCTTTTTAGGAGAGATATTTATGGGTCCTTTGACATGATGAGATAACTGGAAAGTGCATGGCCATGCCCAAACGAACTGATTTGTTCTTTGTCGTTTATCACAACAGTTTGAATCAAGAAGTCATGAAATGATTTCGAATACAGGAGTTGATAATTTCTACCATGCTCGTATTCGTTATCACAAATATCGTGCTGCAAGGGATAAACCTAACATAGTTGCCCAAGAAGTAGAGACAAAATGTTTTTTACTAGGAGACGCTATTAAAGAGTTTTTCATAAACAATACATGGGTTACATAAGCTGTTTTATGGGGTTGGTTACCTACATGCCCATCTAGAAGGCCATTGTAGCTCGTATGATTAAGACAAAGGTTACGAACGTGCACAAGTGGGAGTCTGAAGGATTTATGTGCACAGTTAGTCAACCTATGATGATACATCCATGCCTATGAAACACTTAAGGGTCACATCGGCGAGTGCATATAATACGAGCAAGATATGCAACGATACTACGAAGAGGAATGATTCATAATATTTATTATGAATCAATTAAGTATTAAGTTAAGTTTAACTTATTACTAGATTAGTTTAACTAAATAATTAATACAAGTATTTGTACATTTGCTAGTTGAGTAAATATACAATGTGTTAATTATAGATTATCCATGATATGATTTAAAGCTATTAAATCATATAGTAATTAGATAATATTGTTGTGTAAATTATATAAAGGTTATTATATAATTAATTATTAAAAGTATAAATACAAGTATATATTTCGTGTATATGGGTACCGAAATATTAGTGTATTAATACTAGACATTTAATAGTTAAGTGCAACAATAATAAACTAGTTAAACTATGAGGGATGGAAGTGTAGAAGGAAAGTTTAATTAAGGATCTAATCTTAATTAAACTAGAAGGACTTAAATGAAATTTATTCTATTATATATAGAAGGTTTAAGGTTTCATTTATTCCTTGATCATTCCATTACAACACCACACGAAAATCATCCCTCCCCTCCCCTTCGATTTTCGGCCGAACCCCACAAGACACAAGTTTGTGTTCTTCGTGTTCTTCGAGTTTCGAAGATCAAGATCGTTGCAAGTGATCATCTAGAGGATCGCTTGTCGTGTTCATCATCAGTGGACTAATCTTAAGCATTAACCAAGGTATGATTCATGAAACACTCTTTCTTCCTCTCCTCTTGTTCGATCGACTTCCAAGAATCCTAGGGTTCTTGGTGGTAGTCGACGAACACACAAGCATTGTGTGTGTTCGAGTTTTGCGTACAAAGTTTCTTTGTTGTTAATCTAATCTAGATTTCCAACATCCCAATCCTTTAGGGTTAAAGGATTAGGTTTAATCCCACTTCCACTTTTAGGGATTAAATCAGCTAGTTGGTTTTAACCGGCCAAGAACAAGTTCATGTTCTTGGTCAGTATGGTCGAACCAAGTATACTAGGAGGTTGACCCAAGTGGTCGATCAGCGTCAAGTGAAACCCTTCATTTTATAGATCCATTTGAGATGGATCCATAACCTTCAGTTGAGCCTCTACCATTATCACCAAAAATTACTGGAGGACTAGTACACACTTCGAACTCTTCCAGCAGGGATTTGTATCCAGTCATATGTCTTGAGCAACCACTATATAGGTACCAGACGTGTTTGCTTTGATCACCCTGCACATAAGTTTAAAATATTTAGTTTTTTTTGGGAACCCACACCTCTGTGGGTCCTTGTGATTTCCTTCTAGAGCTCACAGGGGTTGGGTTCTTAATGGACTCACAAGCTGAAGTTGGAGAGGGTCTTAAGCTTGTGCTGTCACACTCACTTGCCATATGCCCACGATCTCCACACATATAACATTTTCCGTTCTTTTGTAGTGGAGTGGAGGGCGAAGCAGCAGGGCTGGGTACTGGACCCAAAATCCCTTTCTGATTATCTAAGATAGTCAGAGTTTGAACGAGTGATGTCAGCTTGCTGACCTTTCCTTTCAGCTGTTTGACAGGACCAGCTGAAGAAGGACTTGGAGTGTTTTTGAGAACACTCTTACCTTTATTCTTTGCATCTCGAGTACGAACTCCAACTGTCTCACCTTTGAAGGGTGTACGAACAGTTTTCTTTCCTGTTGTCTTGCTAGTCTTCCTTTGAGGTCTAGCAGAAGAGACAACAGGTGCTGAGCATAAAATAGACTTACTTGGCTCAACTATAACTATTGTGGGTGTCCTAACAACTATGGCTGAAGAGTCAGCTGATGTGTAACATCCCAGAATCCCGTAGCATAATACTGTCCGCTTTGCCCACCGGCGCATGGTTTTGTTCTTGGTATGAACCACTTCCACCCAAAAGGCCTCATGCTAAGAGAGGTATCTACATCCTTATAAGGAGTGTTTAGTTCCCATCTCTAACCAATGTGGGACGAATCTTACAATTCTCCCCCCCTTGGGACACAACGCCCTCGTTGTGCACATCAGCCCGGGTCTGGCTCTGATACCACTTGTAACATCCCAGAATCCCATAGCATAATATTGTCCGCTTTGCCCACCGGCGCACGGTTTTGTTCTTGGTATGGACCATTTCCACCAAAAAGGCCTCATGCTAAGAGAGGTATCTACACCCTTATAAGGAGTGTTTAGTTCCCCTCTCCAACCAATGTGGGACGAATCTTACATGATGACTCTTCACCAATAGTTTCAGAAGGTTCTTCCTTGGACATCTCTTCAGCTGGCACAGAAGCATCAACTGACGAGTAGTACGGATCATCCGTACTGCTGTCAGGTACAGCGGCTGCAGCAAGGAAATCTCCTCCTAATACAGCTTGTACTTGACTAGGAATCTGTGAGTTGACACACTCACTCACACGTTTGGATGAACGAGACCATGATTCACAATTCTTTTTAATTGCTTCAAGTTCTTTAACTTTCTCATTAAGATCGTGTTGAAGAATTGAGTTTATAAATTTTGTTTTAGAAAGTTCTTTTTTTAAAGTTTTGTGATCAATTAATCTTTCTTTTAGAAAAGCATTTTCACGAAGAATAGCACTGTGTTTATCCAAACATTGACCTTTCAGCTGATCAATGAAGTGTAAGTCAAAGACAATGGAATCACCAGTATCTTTGGCTTTAGAGGCCTCAGCAGAAATTAGAGAGGATACCTTTTTGTGAACTATGTTGACCCATTGATACGAACTAGCATCATCAGCTGTAATGCTTTCATCAGCACGAGCCATCAAACACATTGTGGCCTTTGGTTCATCATCATCAGATGAGCTGTCACCGGAGTCAGCCCAGTCGTGAGTTTCAGCTACAAGACCATTGTCAGCAACTTTGCCTTCAAGTGCCTTCTTTTCTTCTAGGATCTTTTTGGTGAAGGCTTATAGCTTTTTGTATTTTTCTTCAATGGACTCACCACCTGAAGAGGATGAACTAGCTTTCTTTTGTTTGCAGTCGTTAGCATAGTGTCCCTTTTTATTGCAGTTGTAGCAAGTTATCTCAGAGATATCAGGTGTACTTCCAGAAGGTCTGGAAGGTGCATCTGACGAGATAGGTCTACTACTTGAGCCTCTAGCTAAGGAGCCAGATTTTCCTTTGAAGAATTTTCTATTTTTGACAAGTGAGGCAAACTCAGTTATAAGGGCTTCATTATCTTCGTCTTCATCGATCTCTTCGATGCTAACCTCAGGTATGTTGAACAGATCAACAACTGAAGTTGTGTCAGCTTCATCATCTGAGGGAGGATATTCAATCCTGCTGGGTTTGTTTAGAGAAACAAGAGCAGCCGAAGATCCTGGGGAGCTCACTTTAGAGTCCTTTGGACATTGAAATTTGTTGAGTACAGTTCTCTCATGGCTTAGAAACATTCCGTAGAGAGAAGAAAGAGTGTAATCTTTTAAAGTGGGAGATGTACTCATGCAAGTTATAATGATAGCCCATTTAGAGGGTAAAGCTGCCATAAACTTACACATTTTGGACATGTCGTCCTTTTCAACCCCATGAGACTTCAACTCGTTTAACAAAATGTTATAACGATTGAATGTTTGAGCTATAGTCTCACTAGGCTTGGCTTTAAACAGCTCGTAGTCATGAATGAGCATGTTTTTGTTGTGTTCACGCACAACGGATGTGCCTTCATACACTTCAGCCAACCTTTCCCACATTTCTTTGACTGAGTCACAAAATCGAATGTTGTGATACAGTTCATCACCAACTGCTTGAAAAAGCATATCCCTTCCTTTATTTTCAAGATGGACAAGACGTTTTTCAGCTTCTGTCCATTGTGCTTCAGATTTCACAACATAGTGTTCTGGTACTTCAGGGGTACCAGGAATAAAAGTTTTGGGGATATATTTTCCTATCGTTATATTGTCTTGAAGTTTTGGGTGATAGGTGACCATGTGAGACAACATGCGAGTTTTCCACATGGGATAGTTGGTTTGAGTGAGTTTGGGAGGTTTTCCAGATGATGGAAGATCGGATGTTGTCGGCTCAGCCATAACAGATGCTCAAATTTGATGGAAAACAACTTTGACACCCGCTCTGATACTAGTTGTTGGATCCCAACAACACAAATGTGTTGCGTTAAGGCTAAGTAAAGACGATAAGATAAAGAACACACAAGTTTTCAATGATTAAGAGTTTATTAAAACAACTTAATAAAGTACAAAGTTTGCGGAAATAGATAGTACACACTAACTAAAACTTCATACTTGAAGTGACACTTTTTGTGAATCCGTATGTATCGATTAATCAAACAATTAAGCAAGAACAAAGGTGAATTGGGAGAACAAGAATGAAGCTTTTTGCACACAAAACACGTACGTTCGATTGAGACAACGGCAAGCTTAACAATACTAGGTTACAACTAGGTGTTTATACCTAGGCCTAGTATTGACTAATTACATAAAATAACCCTAGACTATTGATTACAATAAACTGTCACATTACACCCTAATACTATTTTAATACTCTAGAATGTGACCCAACAATCTCCCCCTTTGTAACAATAGTCTGGGAAGCATATCTTCGAAGTCTTCATCTTTAGCAAAAACCTAGCCTTGTAGATATTTCGTTGCATAATAATCAGGATCAGGCTTGAGCTTTGTTGATCTGTGAGAAACGAATACTTCTTGTAGCTTTTCAACCACAAAAAGTATTTTGAAGACTTTACTTTGAAGATACATATTGATCGACCAAAACTGAGACCCATAGTGATAGAGAGATTAACAGCGGAAGTCTTTTCTTGAAGTTTGTGGCTTTATGTCGATCAATGATCTTTAATAATTGTTGTTCGGGAAATTTGTTGATAAGGTTTATGCTCCCCCTTAAACAGACAATTATTTCTTCATGGAGTCTTCGGTTCCTTGTTTACTCCCCCTTCACTGGTGCATATGTCTCTTTTTGATGTGGAGTAAGTTAGGCTAATACATTCTCCCCCTCATGATGAACAAGATTTATCTGAAGCATCATGTAACAGGAAGAATCTCCGAAGCTTATGTTGTAAAATGTGTTATATATTGATTCATTTTTTGAATCCGTATGTATCGATTAATCATACAATTAAGCAAGAACAAATGTGAATTGGGAGAACAAGAATGAAGCTTTTTGCACACAAAACACGTACGTTCGATTGAGACAACGGCAAGCTTAACAATACTAGGTTACAACTAGGTATTTATACCTAGGCCTAGTATTGACTAATTACATAAAATAACCCTAGACTATTGATTACAATAAACTGTCGCATTACACCCCTATACTATTTTAATACTCTAGAATGTGACCCAACACGTTTGCTCGCTCAAACTAGAAGACAATGCAAGGAGAGTTATATCAGCTGATACCAACAGCTAATATTAAATGCCCGAGTAATAACTATGAGAGAGTTAATACCAGACAATAACAAACTCTCATAGATAATAACAAGTATTTACGTCTCTATATATAGCCCAATATCCATGTTCCTTTGTCCACAAGTTAATCGACGTGTAAACATATTATTCGTCGATGTAGACTTGTCCACGGGAACATTTAATGCACTTGCATAGGTTATAGTCCCAATTGTACTTTGTGTCAACTCCTTTTGCTACCTTTTCTGACGCACGGAGAAAATGTGTACTACGATAGTACAAAAGTAGTTGACTTTCCCTTTACATGCTTGGAGGGACAAACGATGATGTACATACATATTATCTTCTATTCTAAAATAGAAGATCTTCATCGTTTTCTTCTTCTTTGAGCGGGAAAGGAAAATGTTCAAAGTGTCAAGAACATTTTCCACCAAGTCTTTATCTGCAGCGATTACCATCAGCTGATTCCACTATCAGCTGAATGGTCTTCTTGTGGTCTCTGTCCTTCGGTCATCGACTTCGAATGATCACTCTTATATAGCTGCTGATTTGACTTGATTCCTAGAGCTAAGTACGTACTCAGCTGAAGGTTTATGAATATACTTGTGCTTCAGCTGAGATACTTACTTCAGCTGATTTATTCTTCTTAGCTATCGATCATCAAATCTTATTTACATAGTATGGGGACTAACAGTTTTAATAATAGGTTATTGGTTGAAGGACTTGAGGCATTCAAATCTTGGGAAGTGATATTGGTGTTCAAGGAACGCGTCTTTTGGATAAGTTTGGCTAAGGTGAGTATATGTGAACTTTCAAAACTGAGTACATAGTTAGGAAACGATTTACGATTAAATGTTTTATCGAGTCTATACGTAATCTAGCTTATGTGATTTATAATAAATTGCTTATGTGATGATGAAATGATTGATTGATTGAGAAATGATGGAGCTATAAGCTCATAACGATAAAAGACAAGTAATGATGTGATGATGTCCCTAGGGCCGTGATAGATTGGAGGCATTCCGGTTATTACGGTACTTTAAGGTTAGCGGTAGATTGGAGGCATTCCGATTACCCAATACCTATGAGTCCCGGTAGATTGGAGGCATTCCGATTACACAATACCTATGAGTCCCGGTAGATTGGAGGCATTCCGGTTACCGTGGATATGATGGTCTTGATAGATTGGAGGCATTCCGATTATCTGGACATTGGCCAATGATGAATGAAAAGAAGTGACCCAAACGAATTTAATAATATGATTTTAATATAAATGATATTATGTGACTAGTTGTTTATTGGGTCTAAAACCCATGTATCTCACGAGACAATTTTGTCTCACGTACTATGTTTGTGTTTTGCTATGTACTCAGGTTCGGGATCAAAGATATAGGAGGCCCATTTAGAAGAGGCCTTGTTGAGATTAGTTCGGTGTTGATGATTACCTATGGTTAAGATATAATTTGTAACATCGTTTTTGTAAACTCTGATAATCTCGAACAAGAACCCTTTTCGTTTTTGTAAAACCGGTATTTGACACCGATACAATGTTATGAATTTTGGATTAAATGTTATTTAAATATTATTTTAAAAATTGAGGTGTTACAAACGCGATCAAATTTATGAGGCAGGGTACTAAATCGACCATTTTGTCAAGTTAAGGGTACCATGGTGCACCTTTAATAGCTCAGAGTAGTAGAAATTCCAGTCGGCAAAGTTCAGAGTACTAAAATGCATTTTGGCCAAATAATATATCTATATACGTATAATATTTAAAGGTTATGAAAAAACAAACCTCGGCCCTCGTCTCTTTCTCAGCAATCAACCCCGCTCTCTACCCCCAATTTGACTGCAATTACATATAGTGTACAACCAATTTGTTTAGAACAATTGGCCACTCCTAACTTTGGGATTTCAAGATATTTTGGGTTCAAGCCTTGTTGGAGGTAAAACTTAGAGATTAAAAGGTGGTGGAGTTTTTCCGCATATGTGGAGGGTTCGAGGGAAGGCATACTGCCTCTTGTGGATGACACTGTCTAGGCTCGAACCACTAACTTATTAACTTGCCGTTCAAAAAAAAAAAAAAAAAAACAAAAAAAAAAAACAAATAGTATATTAAATTTTCTTTTTAATCATTAACTGATTGTTTAATATTCGCGCACTCGACGAAAGAGCTTTACAAGCGGCATTGCCCTTCTTCACTCACGCGATATTGTCTGAAATAATCTTTTAAAGGTCACCAATTCAGTCTCTTTCATAGGTAAATGTTCGAAAACGTTCATGAAGTTGATTAAATCGCGTACATCATGAGTGAAGTTCAGCCACCTCGGGAGAGTCTGTTTATACAGTAATACCCTTTTAATAAAAAAATTCATTTATAAAAATTTGCGTTTTCTCGTATATATGTATACTTTTCCCTTTTGCTTTTAATTATTACAGTATATATTTTTAATTCTAATAGTCCTTCAACGGTGAGTTGGTGCTAAAACACAACTTTGAGTTTAACAGTGTTCACCTCAGACACATTAGCACCACATTAGCTCGACCAAATACATTACAAAACCCGACTAAACTCACGTAACAGACGATCAAACCATTCCTCTTTGAAAAAACTCATTCTCCTTTGAAAACTAGGCGACATGCAACGGTCGCCTGACCAACCTTTGACCAAGGGGGACGCATCGCACGAATCAAGCGTAAAGGGAGGCGATGCGTCTGTCAATGTGATTGAGGACGGGACGCAAGCGAGGACGCACCCTTTACGCCCAGTCTAAGAATTGAACATCCTAACAAAGCTTTCAACTTATTAGAGCAAGCGGTGTGAGCTCCGCTAAACTACCACCAAAGCTCCATTTTAACCGCTAAAGGCCAAATTACGATACCATATGTTGTGCCAAACGGCATTTCGCCAAGGCCACGACGGAACGCCAAAGCTGAAAGTGAGTTCTTTTTATTGTTGTAAATTGTGATTGGTTAGAGGTATTTTTTGTGAGTCCCGAATGAGTGCTACAGGAACGTTGAAATAGAAAGTATAATTTTAAGACGAGTGATAACACCCTATTAAAAAGGTTAAAATACATTTAACATTAATATAACTGTATCTCACACCTTATACTCTTATTATTTGTTTTTTGGCAAATTAAATATGATACTATAAAAGCTCTCAACTTATATCTCCCCCCTATAGTCCACCCCACTCCCCACCACCCCACCCACATCACCCAAACACATACATATCCCCCGGTTTATGTGGTCATTTATGACATTAAATGCATGTCATATTTATGTACGTACATTATAAAGACTTCTAACCTAAATTGTAGCCTAGTACTTCGAATAATTTCTAGCATGTATAGTTTGCAATAGTAACATGTAACTTTTGATACAAGTTGGGATACAATAGCCTCTCAAGTCCGACATTTAGGCTACCTGAAAAGCCATGAACGATTTAGGATTGTAGTTTTTTTATTTTAAGTATTTTTATTTTAAGTATTTTTAATTTTAAGTATTTCTACTTTTAATTTAATGTATTGTTATTTTAATTTTAATGGAAGTTTAATATTATGTTTAAAAAATAAATGGAAAAGAAATGATGAGATGGAAAATAAAATGGTGTGGTGTGGTGTGGTGGGTATTTCCACCAAATGATGTGGTGTGGTGGTGGTGTGGGGGTGTGAGGTGGCGATGATGTGGCGGAAAAGGGCACCACCACATGTGGTGCCCATACCCACTTGTCTTAGCGTGCTACTACTGCCCTAACTATATTACACGTTTTCTCGGGGCCATGATGCCATTTATATGATATATTAATGCAATCGATTCAATGTGTACGTGATCGTTAACTAGAAAACTCTAACGACCTTTTTGTTACAAAATACTATGATCAACCATTTTTGTAATTTACTCTTTTTGAGTGAATATATTAGAGAGGTTCTAGCAATAAACTAGAACAGAAAACAAGTACATCAAATGGGCTACAAGTCTTGGGTAATGTAACATTAAACCCAACTAAAATTAACATTTTTCCTATCTTTATTGGAGGCACGATTAAAAGAGGCAACATGATTGTAAATCCACAATTCCGAGTGCCACAAGGCACAAGGGCCCCAACACTTTTCTGGATCTAACCAAATCAAGATTGAATATTTAAGTAATAATGTACCTTAATAACCAATTCAAAATATTCTAAATCTGCAAGATGGGTTATAATAGGATTAACTAATCTGCAGGATGGCTGATAACAGTGCATTACCATGAAAAGAATATAAATATTTAACTAACCTGCTAGTCTATTTTAATCTGCTCGTGCAGCTAGAATGTCAATATAAAACCTTGGAAACCCTTGCATCAAAACTTCTTTTTTAAAATTCACTTAAAACATTTTCTTGGATGTAATGCATACAACATACTACTATATGACATTGTAATAGCAGAAAAATCTAGTCAAATAAGCAAAAACTTGGAACTTTTGTATGGAAAGGAAATAACTATGAAAAGAAGACAGAACCTATGCATACATAATTAAAAACCTAGAACATGGTTTATAAGTTCTGTAAATCCATTTAATGTCAAGCTACAAATACAATTTAATTTTCTCCATTTCTTTTATCAATTATCAATACACATGGTTATCACATTTTTTCAACTTTATAATAATTGTGGACTTCAATCTTTCATAAGAGTTATTAACCACACTGAACTTAATAAGTACCACCTATGTGTGACAGAGTAATTTCTTTCTCTACAATGAAATATATTCGCGTCAGGAGTTAACTCTAAACACAGTTAGTAACCATATATATAAAAAAAGTTAATCAAATAAATAAACTATAATAGTAAATACTTGCCTCATAATCGACGAGATTGCAGGAAAGTCCAGGGCTGACAAAGACGCTCGATGATAACCATTATCTCCTCCTCGAAAACCTAGTATCCATTTTAACGACGAACACTCCGATTGCAATTTGACGTTAGGGCTTTTAGAGAGGTTGAGATTGACGAAGTATGGTTTTTGGGGGAAGCTTCACTAGGCTATAAATGTGATTTTGAATAAATATTGGGTTTTGGGGGGATGAAAATAAGTAGCGGGAAGAAAAAAAAATTAGGACAACTTTTTTTATATATTCTTGTGACGACGGTATAGGGACCGGACCAGTCGTCTCAACTTCAAAATTAATTTATTTTTAATTATTATAAAATCTAATATATTCGAAAAAATATCTAAAAATGTGCTTGAGACGACACTGTCGTCGCTAATTTTAGATGCTCGTCGCAAATTTCATACGTGGTCGCAAAAAAGTTTTTTTTTTCTTGAGTGAATTGAGGCCACTAATATTGGATTCCTTACTGTCGAAAACAACATAATTGTGGGATGAAGACTTTAATTTTCGAAGATTATTGTTGAAACCCAAGTGATCAACAATAACGTGAAATTTCGACATGGAGCAATGCACCGGTGCGGAGATATCCCACCATCTTAAATCAAATTCCAAATTGAGATTGTAACAAAACAATGGAAGAACAACTTGTTTTTATAACAGCTCGATCTTAAATTTAACAAATTCTCTTCATACCAGTACTTGATCTCATGACCTTATGTTATGTATAACACTAAATACTAATACCACTAGATCATTTGATAGCTTGGAGAGATCCTTTATCCAATATCATATAACTTAAGATCGTTTGAATTGACTATGAGGTTTGATATTCGCTTTGTTCCATTCTAAAAAATAGTTTTCACTCGATCCGTATATCCACTTTTACATAAATACATGTATACTTGTTTAAAACCGAGAATAAAATCGAGTTTAATGTTCATCCCTTTCCTATGTCCTATAATTTAAGATTGTCCACATTGCATATGAGTTTTGAGATTCGAACTTGGATTTTAAAAAAATCATGTTCAAGTCAAAACTTATTTCCTCACGTGTGAGGTTGTAGTAGGTACACAATATACATATATCGAGTGTTGCATATATACTTGTCACACGCTTGATATATTTCTTCATCTATATAAAAGGAGCACTCCCCTACACCAAAAAACTCAGAAGATGGTGCCTTCATCATCCACCTAAACCCATGCCACCTCCAGGCACATCTTATATCAATTTATTATTATTTTTTTCGTTTCTTAATTTTTAATCGCTTCTTTTGCTCTCGATCCTTCACTATATTTGTACCACGTACTTTTTCCCAAATTTTCTAACTGCAGGAATGATTCTAAAGGCAGATGGTTCTTCGATTCCAATAATTATAGATTAGATGCAAGAAACGTATGATCAGGCAGGGGTGAGTGGTTTTGATGCGGTTCGTGTCAAGTGAGCAGTCTTTTGCAGTTCATCTCTCTTTCGTTGTCTGTTCGACCTTGATTTTATATATATACATATTTGCAACCCTAGTTATACTTGCTTCACCTAATTACTTATATAATTAAACATATATATATATGGGGAATTTTAATTATACATATTTACTTCACCTAGTTATACGTTGCATTAGCGTAATTTAACTCATATCTCACACGGGCACATATGGGGAATTTTCCTTGGAAATCCCTTTGGGGGCTGGGTTTGCCCGCTTATGCGGAGCTCGAACTCGGGGTGCTCGCTAAAAAATTGCGAGTAGGCTTCCGTTATTTCATTTGCCGTTTCCAAAAAAAATAAATAAATATATATATATATATATATATATATATATATATATATATATATATACTTCCTCCGGATCAAAATAAGTGACACAAATTGCCTTACACGTTTTTTGAGGTAAAAGATTAAAGTAGAGGTTAAAATAGATTAAAGTACATAATTAGTGGAGAAGGGGTCCCACTTTTCTTGAATAAAGTGATATTAATGAGTTTTAAAAGTAAAAGTAAGGGTAATTTCATTATATTAAAGTGGATAGTTAGTGGGTATGGGTCCCACTATTTTTACCAAATAAAGAAAATTTTCAAAGTGTGTCACTTATTTTGATACGGAGGAAGTATATATATATATATATATATATATATATATATATATATATATATATATATATATATATATATATATATATATATATATATATATATATATATATATTTTTTTTTTTTTTCGGTTTATATAATTAATTTCTTCCCCACCTAACACAACTTTTAAGGTCCCTTTCAGTCATATATACGTGAACTTGAGTTTGCATGTTAATTTAATTTGTTGTTCACAAGAACAAAGAAACTTGTTAAATTTTTTTTTTTTTTTTTTTTGTATAATTTGGATTAGAATTCATGATCCAGAAGTAATTATAGGGCGGGGAGCCGTGGAACTGGACCCTTGTCCCTTATGGGTCTTTTTATAATTTGGTTATAAATAGTTGATCGAGCATATATCGGTAGTTGATCGTGAGTTACTTTGGTAATTAATCCTAAAACAGGAAAGAATCCTTTAAAAGTTATATGGGCCATAATACATTTAACCATTTAAAGAGGTGATCATGGAGTGGTCGGTTCAATTATGCTCACTAGTCTAAAAAGGAAAGAAAACCTCTTTTATCGGATTAATTCTTATAAATGCAATTATGATTTTAAAAACTCCGTTTGGTCTGGTCTGGTCTGGTTAGCATGGTTAAAGCATCTACCAAACAACTAGTAGGATATGATGTTTTCTTATAATTAGGTAAATATATAAACTAGAAATCGAGTCTCTAAGTAATTTTAAAATTTATTTATTCCATCATATTTGTCAAAATGGTTAAAATCGTGTAACGATAAACTAGTGAATTTCCTCGGATACGTCTATATATATGACATAAGTTATACCTTTCATGTATTATTTCCCATGTCTTGATAAAAAGAGATGATATTGCTAATTATCTTTGGGAAGTTCGTTTTCTTAATTTACACTTAATTATATGTGTAGAATTGCAGATTAATAATTGTATAAATTTTGTGCAGTACATTGACAACATGAGTAATAATATATTGGTAAATTATAGTATGAAGTATGGCCTTATGGGTACATATTTTGACGTAATGGTATATATATGATTTTCTTAAAAGATCAGATTAGAGACTTTGTTTTTGTAAATATATTAGTAATTAGCCTTTATGTAGTTATACATTGTTGTCAAAAGAGTATTAATTTCATGTTAATTGTCCTTTTTTTTATCACATTATTATAAATTATTTGATAAAAGAGAATTGTTGAAAAGTGATCGTACGACGAAATGTTGGTCCACAAACTTTGGATCTTGAGTTTTTAACCATCGCTTAGATCTGAAATGCATATACTTTTGTCTCGTACCACCACTAAAAGACTAAACAAATGAAAAAAAGGGAATAATTCATGAACGGTTTTGGGTAGGTATGGGTTCGACCATGAACCCCATGACCAGCTACCTATGTGGCTTGATGACCACCATCGGTGCCAACCACCACCATTTTTGGACCTTTCTACTAAGATTCCACCACCAAACACACACGCATAAAAACCATTTTTTTTCTATGGACCCATACATACATCAAAGGCCATATATTATGTATGCATGTGTATTTGTATCTGTGTGTTATATAAATATAAATAATATAAAAATAAAAAATATATGACAATTAAGGTGGGACAGACGACGAATGTGAGGTAGTAAAAAGCAAAAAGACTGGTTATTTGACAGGAGTTTGCATGGAAACCAACACTGTGTATAAAGGGGGCCTGGCCAAAAGGTTCAATTAATGGTTCAGTCTTTAGATCTTTTGGACAGAGCAGATCGCTGCCGAAGATCGAAAGGGGCACGAGTGTCCAAAAATATGTCGATGAAGTTCAAGCAATAACAACCATGTTGGAAGAATGAAAGCAAACAAAAATTTTTAATTAAGTTCTAGTGAGAATTGAAATAAAAGTATATATTTGGTGCATTGTTATATATCGACATTTGATCGAGTTATTCTAAGTTGTCAAATTAATTGTAGTACGTTGATCTATGTAATTATCTAGATCGAATGTGATGAAATGATGTTTAAAATGCATACTTAAATAATAGAGATTTTATAAATGCATTGATACAAGTTTTTATTCTCTTTTAATATTATAAGGCTTCTGTCGAATAGAACTAATAATTTCGCGAAGTAGTGTGAGTAATTAGGTCTCTTCCAACAGTGACGAGTTTCCAAACTCGTTAGTAGAGTCAAGTTAGCGCTACATCACTCCATCCTTACTGACGAGACACTTAGAAGGTCGTGCAAACATCAACTCATTACTTACTCATTCATATGCCGCATCATCATATTTAATTAAAAAAATTAGTAAAACGTTAAATTAATAAAAAAAACATTACAATAATAATAAAAATAAAAATAATACAAAAAAAACAATAATAAAAAAACTCGAGAATAAATTAAAAAAAGACGTTTAACGTTGACGGTAGATAGTTTGCCGGGAGGTTCTAAATGTACTCGATTAAGGCATTACGAAGTTTATGAGGCACAACTCGATCACGTAATTCCTTTTACATACGCAATTGGGTTGCAACCCGTTCATTCGATGTACGCTGTGGGACATTGTCAATGTCAGCTAAATAGACTTCTTCAATCTGACAACTTGCGCGACCGTTGTCCTCAGTAATCATGTTGTGTAAAATTATACAAGCGTACATGATCCGCCAGATAATCCATGTATTACTGGTTGTAATTTTCATTTGGATCTATTAACCGTGTTGAAAATTCTAAGTTAGGAGAAAGGAGTATGGTTTATAGTTGTGATAGTGTTGTTTAAAATGATAGGGTATATGATAGTGTTAAACAAAAATATATAAAAAAGTAATACTTTGATTATATGGACCCTCCCCCGGCCCCATACTGACACATGATGACGAGTTCTTCATCTCGTCCCACATACGACATGGTCTACTAACGAGGCTGTGAATCCTTATATCTCGATTAGAACACAGATTAAGCAACAATAAAGATAGATTGTAAGATTGAGATGAAGAACAATACGGAGAGAATGCTTGCACAAAACGTACGTCAATTTCAATATGCCGCAAGATTAGGTCAATACTAGGTTACCACTAGGTATTTATACCTAGGCCTAGTATTGACTAACTACATAAAGTACCCTAGACTATTGATTACAATAAACTGTCACATTACACCCCTAGACTATTACAATACTCTAGAATGTGACCCAACAATCTCCCCCTTTGTAACAATAGTCTGGGAAGCATATCTTCGAAGTCTTCATCTTTAGCAAAAGCCTAGTCTTGTAGATATTTCGTTGCATAATGATCAGGATCAGGCTTGAGCTTTGTTAATCTGTGAAAACGAATACTTCTTGTAGCTTTTTAACCACAAAAGGTATTTTGAAGACAATACTTTGAAGATACATATTGATCGACCAAAATTGAGACCCATAATGATAGAGAGATTAACATCGGAAGTCTTTTCTTGAAGTTTGTGGCTTTATGTCGATCAATGATTCTTAATAATTGGATTCTTGATAATTGTTGTTCGGGAAAATTGTTGATAAGGTTTATGCTCCCCCTCAAACAGACAATTATTTCTTCGTGGAGTCTTCGGTTCCTTGTTTACTCCCCCTTCACTGGTGCATATGTGTCCTTTTTATGTGGAGTAAGTTAGGCTAGTATATTCTCCCCCTCATGATGAGCAGGATTTATCTGAAGCATCATGTAACAGGAAGAATCTCCGAAGCTTGTTGATGAAAATGTGTTGAATAATGATACATTCATTTTTTGAATGAATCAATATATAACACATTTTACAACATAGTCATATAGGGTAAACCGGGATCTCATAGATATCCCGTTAACACGACAGTGAAAAACTGTGTGACCTACGTTCAGTGTTGGCTTTGATGTTAGCACTGGTAGGATTTCCATTCAATCATCGTGGAATACCAACAAGTTTGGTATCACTATGAATGTTCCGGCAATATCACTAGGATATGCTTGGTGGAATGCCTGTGTCCTAGAGAAATTTAATTCTGTTCTAGACTCTATATGTGGACAAACGAAGGCGAGGACTGGAGGTAGGTCCTATTTTTCAATATCAACAATCTCCAAATGAGATGTCGATAGTAGATGTAGTAATCTCCTTGATTTTGAAACAAGTACTTTTTGTACTTGAGTGGTCAGTGGGGGTTGTGCATTGCATCACTGGGTCCATGATGTCTGAATCAGAAAGCATCTCATGCAGTCTGATATAGATGTAGTTACCCGGTCTTTTGTTCGGTTTAGGGAGGGTTTTCCGTTTTCTTTAACCCTTTCACACACACTCCTCACTCAACTCACGTTTTCATTTTCAACCACACCCTCGTTTTTGTGTTACCAGGTGATAAGCTGATTTGCACCCCATACTTCATACCCCCTCTCAAATTTTTTTTCTCAGTGCACCCCAATCAAGATCCCATGATACTTGATTCTGCTCACCTAGACCTAGGGACCCTCACTTTTTTTTGTTCATATATTGTCAGTGGTTTAGGGGAAGATCATGCTGGGTTTAGCAGATCATAGGAGTAATTTGAGAGAGGACTATTACGCTCTTGTGCATTTTAATCAGCTTTCAAAAGATGTTGCATTTTAAGAGTTCACATGGATTTTTCTTCGGAAGTTTATGTGTTTTCGGTATAAGTTGTTGATCCGATGAATTCACAGAGATCCATTTTTGTAGTGCCAGTGTCCTATATTGGTATGTTTGAGGGGTGATAACTAGACACACGGTGCATACAAAGAGACTTAACCCGGTGCAGGAGGTTATTATGTTTCAACACCGACAAACTCCGAATGAGCAGTCAGTAGATTATGTGCTACGTCCCCTAATGAATTGAAACAAATTCCTGTTGAGAGAAATTTGAGTGGTTGGTGGTGGCGTGCATGTGCTTTACTGGGCCAGTAGAGTCTGGTGAAACATTTAACGCATAAATGAGCACCCTTTTGTATGGTTGCCCGGTTTATTTACGGTGTGGATGCACTCAAAGGTGTGTTTTCTTAAAGTTATCATGTTTGTCACATCACCTTGCACTCACCTATTTCTATACCCTAGACTTATACCCTCACATTTACCAAATGGCTGAAAAAGAATTCCCTTGTAAGGTAAGGCCGGTTCTGGCAAACCATGGGAAGGTATTGTCGTTTGATAAAAAAAATTGATCGAAAAAATAAATTCAAACGGGTATAAAAATATTTGTATAAGAAAGTTTCTCCCCCTGGAAAGACTAATTCTCCCCCTAGAATTAATATTACTCCCCCTCGACAAAATAAAGATATATAAAAGTTTGTATATCAGAAATGTACCTTTTAACAGCAGCAGAGGGGTGGAGAAGAGTTTTTACAGTTCTGTGTTTTCTGATTAAGAGCGGGTTTCAAGCTGATGGACTGGAAAGCCAGTGCTTTAAAGTTCGAGTTATATACTGATGTGTATATAAGTCATTGCTAAAAATGTAAACAATAAAAAGCATTTTGCAGAAACAACATTGAAAATTAGTGAAAATAAAAATAGAAACGATTTATGCTTTGAGATTTAACATACCAAGCTTAGCCACAAGAAAGTTAAATCGTTTTTCATCTAAAGCCTTGGTAAATAAATCAGCTAACTGAAAATCAGTGGATACGAAGTACATTTCCACAGTTCCTTGTTCAACGTGATCTTTGATAAAATGATATCGAAGATCAATATGTTTAGTTTTGGAATGTTGAACAGGATTGCATGAAATTGCAATTGCACTTCGGGAGTCACAATATAAAGGAATACAGCTGTATGAAAAGCCGTAGTCTTTTAATTGTGACTGCATCCAAATTACCTGGGACAGGCAGCTTGCAGCAGCAACATACTCCGCTTCGGCAGTTGAAAGAGATACACAATTTTGTTTCCTTGATGACTGTTAGGTCACGACACCCTGGTTTAGTTGATTAATTGATTGGTTAATTATAGCACTAAGACAAATATTGTATAAGAACAAGATATGAGTCAAATGTATAAATCCACTAAGTGTGGCTTGTTGCGGAATAACAAGACCACTAATCAATTACAAAGATATGAAAGTGTAAAGTGAATTGGTGAGTACTCCTTTGCAAGATGATCTCTATTTATAATGTTATAGAGATCTTACATGATGAGCAAAGGAGTAACCGAAGGACTAAGTAAGGAAAATGACTAAGATCAAGGGATTTGATCTTAGTCCGTTACTATACTGAGTATCACTCAGTCCTTCTACTCAGTCCTTGTACTCAGTATCACTATCTGATACTGAGTACTGATACTGAGTTCCAATACTGATCACTCAGTATCAGACCTAAACTTAGCTATATTATTCTACATATAAATCAAAGCTAGTCTAGGTTGTTTTGTTATCTTAAGATCCAAAGGGGCAAGGCTTTTTGCCTTAACAATCTCCCCCTATCTAATGATAACAAAACAATTACAAAGAGATAAACAAAAAATACAACAGCATAGGTAGCAATATCTTCTTCTTCATTTGCTGTTGATGGCTTCATTCTCATAGAAGACTTCTTGTTTAATGTGGACAAACTCTTCTCTGCTTTTGAGTTCATCCCTTCTACTATTCAGAACTGCAACAATCTTCTTTCTGAACCAAGAGTCTTCTTTCTTGGTGATCATCCATTTCAGTCCAACAAGGTGACTGATTTGAGCTCTTGGTAGATCTTCTTCAGAAATGAAGCACTCTCTATCCTCTGAGTCAGTATACATATATCCAGAAGTTGGATATATGACACTCTTTTGATCCTGAAAGACAAGGTTAGGAGGAAGAGGATACTTTCTGAGATACTTGTATGTATGAAGGCATTCTGGTCTGTTGTTTGAGTAAGCCTCAGTCATAACACTGAGGGTTCTGTACTCTATTTCATGAAGTAAATCCTTCTCATAACATACTGCAGCTACTGCACAGATCTCATCCAAGACTATTTGATCATAAGTTGATTTCTTTGGAAGCTCTTTGATCAGTCTTGTGATCTTCACCCAGTCTTGAAGACCAATTCTTTGAATATCATGAATAAATATCTTCATGGGGGGACTGGTTAAGCCAGTACAAGTGATAGTAATTCTTCCTTCTTTGAGCTTCACTTTTACTTTATTGACATCCAGATTTAACCAATGTATCCCCCTTACATTTTGAAATGTTTTGGTCCTCAAGAACTCCTTTCTTTGTTCCTTATACTGAGTCCTAGCAGCAACCATATTCCAATAATGTTGAATATGGTCTGGACCCTTTCTTGAGATTCTATGTGAAGGACTAGGAGTATCAGTATCTGGGTCAGATTCTGGTTCAGTTTTGACTCCCAACTCTTGCTCATATAAAAATCTTTCTTGTTCTGCCCAGAGTTGTTGAGGAGTCAGTCTTGGAGCCTGCTCGGTATCACTGTCCCTTGTAAGAACAGGTCTTCTTTGTCTTGTTACCAGAGGAGCAGATTCCTCACTTGATTCAGAAGAAGTGAGAACAGCATTGATAGGTCTTCTTGATAAGGAACTCCTTCTTCTAATTACCAGATTTTCTGGTTCTTCATCATCCGAGGATGATGATGAAGAACTTTCTTGTTCTACCAGATTTAGTGCATAGTTTACTAAATCTGGTTCTTCATCTTCATCATCAGCAATAGGCCAGATGAACGGCCTATAGACCACAATTTGCAAATTATTCTCTTCAAGAGCAGGTGGCTCAGAATAAGTTTGCTGTGGTTGGTCAGTATGAGTCTCCCCCTGAGCAGATGGCTCAAGTGGGTCTTGAACTTGTAATGCTGACCTAGTTCTTTGTCTTCTTCTCTCATACTGAATCCGAATTGGCTCAGTATGAGGGCTTTGCTGATGTTGTTGTTGTGGAGGTTGATCTTCATTCAATCTTCTTCTTTTCTCCCCCTGAGCAGATGGCTCAGTTTGATCAACCCCAGTATCTCTTTGTCTCTTCTCCCCCCTTTTGTTATCATTTGATGAGGAGGGAAGAGGATCAGTATCACCACCCATGTCCCCCTCAGGTTGTTCAAGAGTAGGGGAGGGCATGGGCTCAGTTGCAGCATCAGTATCACCAGCACCTCCTTCTCCTTCTCCTTCTTCATTGTGATCACCATGTGAACATGGTGGAGTTTGTGGAGGCTGCTGTGGTTGTTGAAGTAGTGAAACTGACTGTTTTATTGAGTCAATATCACCACTCATCTTGTCCATTCTGGCTAGGATTATATTTTGAGTTTGTTGGATGGCCAGAATGTGCTGCATGATTGCTTGCAGAGTCACTCGGTCTGCTGCAGCCTGAGATGCCTGAATGCCCTGCACAGATGGTGCTAAAGAAACAAAAAAATATAAAACTGGTTAGAAAGAAAGGTTTATCAAATAGAATTGTGGTGTTGTTTAATTATACAATCATATAAACAGAGTTTGTGAAGTCTGTATTTCATCTGGTTTATGATGAAATATTGTGGACTTGTGCATAGCATGTGTAAGAAGATTTTAGTAAAAGTGAGTGTGAAAATTTAAGTAGCTCAGTATAGGATAAGTCACATTTACTACAAGGTTTGAGTTTGGGAATTCGAAGCCTGGGATGTGCTTCTTGATATTTTCAATGTTTATCACTCGGTATGAGAGTGATAACAGAAATGTGGCTAAACCCCATGGGAAATATTTGGATTTTGTGGCTTAAGGGTTTGTGATCATTTCTTGAATAATGCTACCCAACTCAAAAATAAGTTGGACATTATTTAAGCAGCACCAGTGGGTGTCAGTATGACATCAACTACCATTGTCTCTTTAAATGTTGAGAAAACTGTAGACTGATAATGATCAATTTTGTGTGCTCAGTATATGAATTTTGCATAGCAGCAGTGGGCTAGCTATGTTGGCCATAAAAGGATATATATTTGAAAGATCGTTTGAGACTTTGGTCAGTATTGAGTTGGTACTGGCCAATACTTAGTCTCTATTTGGGAATGAAATATATATATATAAGTTTAAGGGCTTTTTAGAAATTCATACCTGAGACTCTGTCAGATTCCCTTCTAGCATCTGCAGAGGTCGGTGTAGGATCATGTGTTTGTTGATGTGCAGCACCAACATCTTCAATACCGACTTGCTGAGCACCTTCCAGTGTAGTTTGCTCATATTGAATCTCCACATCAAGAGGAACATGAGGTTCCTCAATTGGTTGAGCAGTTGGAGCTAGTTCTGGACCTGGAAGGTCAGCGGTGGCTGCAACAAGGCTTTGGGCTTGAAGAGATGCAGTTAATGATGGAACATTTGCAGGCTGCATCTCCTCAGATGATAAGTTTCCCATAATAACAGGGGAAAGATGTCTTCTTCTTCTTTGGAGGACCAGTGGTGTGTCTTCTGAGGACTCAGTATCAGAAGCTGGTTCAATATGAGGAGCATCAGGATCTTGTGCAGGTGGAGAGATATGTTGTTGAGTTGGTTCTTGGACTTGTGGAACATCCTGCATCTCAATGTCTGGACCGGCCTGTGCTCCATTACCACTATTATCATTATCATCATCATCATCATCATTGTCTGACTCAGTATCAGACATGTCTTCTGCATCATCAATGTGTTCTTGAACAATGGCCCACATAGGAGGACTTAGAAGAGGCTCTCCTTCTCTTGGTCTGTAAAAGAAAATCTTCTCACTAAGAGGAGGAAGATCAACTCTTGGACTGTGAAATTCATCATAAATGTGTGTGGGCATTGAGTGTTGAAAGATGAGTGATAGAAATCTGCAGAAAGGGACATTGCATTCCCTTGTGTTTGCCCGAACCAGAGTAGCTAATTCATTGAAAATTAGCCGAGCATAATCAATATTTCTTCCATAGTACAGAGCATGTACTATTTGCATCCCGAATTCGTTTATTTGGTCCAAAGCTCCCGTCTTGTGGGTCATACACCGAATTATTGTTGTAATGAGAATACCCCACATAGGACCAAATTCGTTTCTTTTGATGATTCCCGTTGTTCCTCTTCGACCCAAAAATGGCAGTACTGAGCGTGCCTCTGATCTATCAACAAATGGGTCATACTGAGCTTGTGCTGGAAGCCTCAGTGTTTCACGAATAATTGCAGTAGAGACAAAAGCTCTTCTTTGATCCCTAATTACCCATCCAGCAATCATATCTGGAGAATCGAGTGTGGCAGAGTACCAAAACTCGCATAACATTTCTGGGTAAATTGCTCGAGGAGATAATGTCAGTGCACGAGCAATTGGGCAATGCTTCATAAAAGTCACGATGTTCGTGAATTCTTGGCATACCCAGGCTTGAGGAATAGTGAAATTTGCTGTGATGTTGTTCCTCGCAAACCTGGGTACTTCATTATTTCGGAATTGGATTTCCGATTCAACGTCTGGAGCAATAAAAGTGTAATTCGCCATCTGTAATTTTGATTTGAGAAAGTTTGCTTGCTAATAGAAAATAAAATCGTTAATCGCAGAGAGAATTGAAAAAGAAAGAAAGAAATAACAGTTAAAAAATTTGAAGTAAAAGTAAACGGTTATTTATAGGAGATTTGAAAGCTAAGTAAGGTAATGGGAAGTAAAAACGGCTGATTTGACTGCCTTATCCTCTGCCAACGGTAACTTTCTTATTAAGAAAGGTTACCGTTTGAGCAGTATAAGGATTAAGCTCGGTTTGAGCGCCGTAATACCCCAATACTGAGTAAAAAAAATTAATTTTAAAAAAATTTTAAAAATATAAAAACAATTAATTTACTCTTGAAATTAATAAAAAAAATAAAAAAAATTTAAATTTTGATGATAACAGACTAGTGATACTGAGTGGTCAGTATCAACAGGAGTGATACTGAGCGCTCAGTTTTAAAGAAAATTTAAGAAAGATTAAGGATTCAACATACCTAATTGCCCTAGTAAATACATAAACCTTTCCTCAGGAAGAGGTTTAGTAAACACATCGGCCAATTGATCATCTGTTGGTACATAATCTACTTCAACCTTACCTTTTTCCACATTATCTCGAATAAAGTGGTGTCTGATATCAATGTGCTTGGTTTTGGAGTGATAGACTGGGTTCTCTGTGATAGCAATAGCACTCTTGTTATCACAATGAATGGGAGTCTTATGAAAGTTGAACCCATAGTCTAAGAGTTGGTACTACATCCATAATAATTGAGCACAACAACTTCCTGCAGCAACATATTCTGCTTCTGCTGTGGAAGTTGCTACCGAATTTTGTTTCTTGGATGACCAGCCAACTAGTCTTCCACCTAGGAATTGACATCCTCCACTTGTGCTCTTTCTGTCCAATCTACAACCTGCAAAATCTGCATCTGTGTACCCTTCAAGGTCAAAGTTTGAGTCTTTGGGATACCAAAGACCCAGGTTAGGAGTACCTGTAAGATATCTAAAGATACGCTTAACTGCTTTCATGTGTGATTCTTTAGGATCAGCCTGATATCGAGCACACAAACATGTGGCAAACATGATATCAGGCCTACTAGCAGTTAAGTAAAGTAAGGAACCAATAATACCTCGGTATGTGGATTGACATACTGGTTTACCAGTTTCATCCTTACTTATCTTATCCTGAGTACCCATAGGAGTGTGCATGGAAGATAAATTTTCAAATTTGTATTTCTTTAACATGTCATGCACATACTTACTTTGATTTATAAAAGTGCCATCAGGCTTTTGTTCAACTTGTAAACCAAGAAAGTAAGTGAGTTCTCCCATCATACTCATCTGATACTGAGTTGACATTATCTTAGCAAACCAGTCACACATTGACTTGTCAGTGGAACCAAAGATAATATCATCTACATATATCTGAATGAGTAAGATGTCAGAACCTTTCCTTTTTGAAAATAATGTTTTATCAATTTTACCTCTTGTAAATTTATTTTCAATAAGGTACTCAGACAGGGTGTCATACCAGGCTCTTGGAGCTTGTTTGAGCCCATATAGAGCTTTATCAAGCTTGAAAACATAATTAGGAAATTTGGGATCAACAAAACCTGGAGGTTGTTTAACATAAACTTCTTCTTGTAGTTTTCCATTTAGAAAAGCACTTTTGACATCCATCTGATAAACTTTGAAATTCTTAAAAGCTGCATATGCAAGATACAACCTAATAGCTTCAATTCGTGCAACTGGTGCAAAAGTTTCATCATAGTCAATGCCTTCTTCTTGCCTGTAACCTTGAGCAACTAACCTTGCTTTGTTTCTGATGACAACACCATCCTTGTCCATCTTGTTTCTGAACACCCACTTAGTACCAATAATAGTTTTACCAGAAGGAGGTGGCACTAAGTTCCATACTTTGTTTCTCTCAAACTCTGTGAGCTCTTCTTGCATAGCCTCTACCCAATCTTCATCTAATAAAGCTTCATCAGCTTTCTTTGGTTCAATGGTAGATAAGAAACTTGAGAAGAAACAAAAATTTGCAGTTGCTTGGGTTGGAAATTCTAATTTTCTTCTTGTTTGGACACCTTCTTCAATAGGACCAATAATGTTTGAGTGTGGATGGTCTCTGTGTTCCCTAAAATTATTTCCTAAGGGAGCATTTGAAATAGGATCAACAATATCTTGTTGATTTGGTGTGTTGTCTGTCTGATACTGAGTGGAATTCTGATCAGTATTAGACAGTGCAGGTTGCTGTTCATCTTCATTTTGCATAGTTGATGTGGATTCTTGTGAAGTGTTGGATGTTTCACCTTCTTCATAGATAGAATGGTTCAGATCATTAGTTGGAAACTCAGTATGGAGGTCCTCTGTAATGGGAACCTCAGTATTAGTCTCATTTGAGTGATACTGAGTTTGAACATGATCAGTTTCATTAAATTTATTAGGAATAAAGTGTGGATGAAACTTAGGCTGTTCAGCAATGGAGTGTTCTGGATTGCATAGAATATTTATGCCACTTATGTCTTCACTTGCTGAGGTAGAATGCTCATTCTGATCTTCATCGAATGTGACATGAATGGATTCTACAATCATCTTGGTTGAGATGATATACACTCTGAAAGCTTTAGAGTGTGGAGAGTAGCCCATGAACACACCTTCATTTGCTTTAGGAGCAAATTTATTGAGATTTTGTTTTGTACTGAGTACAAAGCATTTACTCCCAAAGATGTGGAAATATTCCACATTAGGAATCTTGCCATTGTATAACTCATATGGAGTATTCAGATGTCTTTGGACTATAGTTGCTCTATTCTGAGTGAAGTTTGCACAGTTTACAGCTTCAGCCCAGAAACTCAGTGCCAGTCCAGCATGGCATAATAAAGTTCTTGCAGCTTCAATTAGTGTTCTGTTCTTTCTTTCTACAACACCATTTTGTTGTGGTGTATAGGCTGCAGAGAAGTTTTGAATGATTCCTTTTTCTTCACAGAAATCAGCTAATACTGAGTTCTTAAACTCAGTACCATGGTCACTTCTAAGTTGCTTGACCTTGTTGCCTTTTTGAAGTTCCTCTCTTTTTATAAAGGCAATGATTTCTGTTGTTGCATCTGATTTAGTCTTTAGGAAGATGACCCAAGTGTATCTTGAGAATTCATCAACTAAGACTAGAGTATAAATCTTTTTGGCCAAAGATGGTGTGCTAATGGGGCCAAAAAGATCCATATGTATCATAGTAAGAGGTTCATTGATGGAATGATTGACTTTGGACTTGAATGAACTCTTCTTCTGCTTGCCCATTTCACATGCGGAGCATAACTTATCTTTTGAATAAGTAATAGTGGGCAGCCCTCTCACCAGTTTCTTCATACTGAGCTCGTTGATATTTCTAAAGTTGATGTGAGAGAGTTTCTTGTGCCATAGCCAATGCAATTCTGGATTGACTTTAGAAAGCAGGCATACTCGAATAGTTGGGTCTATTTCAGATAGGTTGACCACATATACATCCTTTTCTCTTCTAGCAATGAGTACAGGCTGCCCTTTATCATTGTAGATGATGCCTGCAACCTTCCTGAATCGAGCTTCATTGTCATCATCACACATCTGACTGATACTGAGCAGATTGTGTTTAAGACCCTCTACATAGGCAACTCTTTTAAAAGTTATGTTGCCTGCCTTGATCACACCATAACCTCTTGTCTTTCCCACCGAGTCATCTCCAAACTTAACAGAAGGACCCTTCTCTGGAGTATAATTGAGAAGGTACTCCATACTGCCTGTCATGTGTCTTGAGCAGCCACTATCTAAATACCATTTTCTGTCACCCTGCACAAGACACAAAATAAGAGTTAGTTCTTTTTAGGAACCCATTTTTGAATGGGACCTTTGGTGGGATAAACATAATTTGACTTGATCTCTTTATGTGGAGAGGTCAGTATCACTTCGGGGGTAACTTTAGAAGTTTTCTTTGGTGATACTGACTTAGTTTCTCTCCTTTTCTTTGGTACTGAGTACCTAGAACTTGAGAGATCAGTCCAACATTCATCTCCCTTATGACCAGTATGATGACAGCTATAACATTTTCTAGGTCTATTTCGAAACATATTTTCATAAGGTATTTTAGAAAAATGTTGCACTTTTGGTAGATCAGTATGAACAAGTTTTGCAAATTGTTTACTTAAAGATTTGACCTGATCACCAAGTGTTTTTAAAATGTTAATTTTGTCATTTTTGATAGGTATATTAACATTGTTTTTAACTGGTTTAGGAGATGGAGGATCTGGTTGCTTCTTTTTATTTGGCAGAGAAGTCTTTCTAATATTATTTGTGGTAGAGTTCTTGTCTCTGCCAGCTAAGGATCTAGTTAAAGTTGGTTTTTGTTTATCATGTTTTGTAGAAACAACTTTAACAGGTTCTTTAGATTTCTCAGTATATGATGTTTCTGTTCCTGCAACTTCTGTATTTGATGAAACATGTGAGATAGAAGTTGTCTTATTATCATTATATAATTCAAAAGTTGTTGTATTAAATAATAATTCAAAAGGTGGAACAGCAGAAGTGTCATACTGAACTATTGGTAGCTCAGTATCAGAAATTTCTGTTATTTGAAATTCAATACTGAGTTCTTGTAGCTCAGTATAGCACTTTGAGCAGATGGAAGGACCAATAGGTTTTTCTAAAATTTCATTTTCCTCATCATCTGACTCAGTTTGACATCCAACTTCACATAAAGTTTTAGCTTTTACAAAATTAATAGGGTTCATAGTAGAAAACTCTTCAAATAAATCAGCGAAATTGTTCCTGTTTTTAAATTGAGGATCAACACCAAGCGCAGCCCTCACATTTTCTGGAAATTGTTCATTTAAACATTTATTTAATTTTATTGAAGCATTTCCCCAAGATTTACACTGTTTTTCAAATTTCTCTTTTTCAAGTTTGTGTAAATGAGCTTTATCAGCTAATCTTTGGTTAATGTCTTTTAAATCTGAAAAGTTTAGTTCTAAATCTTTATATTTTGCTAATTTATCCAAGTTTTCATTATTTACCCTTTCAAGTTCCTTAATTGTTAATTTTAAAGCTTTTTCTTTTTGTACAGAAGTTTTAAGATCAACAAGCATATACTCAAAAATCTTGGTTTTTTCATTCACTGAATAAGTTTGAAAGGAACTTACCTTGTACAACTGAGTGGAATCCCAATTAGTATGAACACTCATCCTCTCAGCCTCTTTGATGTCCTTTTCAAAGGAGCTCTTCAAATCATCTTCAGTGAAAGCCATAAATGCTTTATTCTCAATCTCTTCTTCATCATCACTTAACTCTTAATCCATCCAGGCTTCTGAGTAAAGTTCTTGATGAGGTGCTCCATTCCCTTCTGCCCTCTTTCCCTTGCTCCAATTCTTCAGCTTGACATATTTGTCTCTATACCTTTTTGCTCGGTATGCAATCTTATCATTCTGGTCAGTCTCAGAAGACTTGGTATGACAATTTGCAGCAATATGTCCAGGCTTTCCACACCTATAGCACAGACCTGATCTTGGGTCAGTATTAGAAGAGCTAACACCAAGCCTCTTCTTCTTCAACTGATCCAACTTCATAGACATAAGAGCCATTTGAGTTTCAAGCTCTTCTGCCTCAGCATCAGCAAGATCAACTTCTGGTTCATCTGGCTCAGTCACAGTATAGGCCTGTTGCACAACTAGAGCCATGCCAGTGGAAGACTTGCCAGTTTTCTTCTAGTTGATCAGTCTTGCAGCATTATTCTCCTCATGATTCAACATTAGACCATACAAAGTTTGAAGGGTGTATGACTCAATGTTGTTAGCAGCATTGACAGAGTTTGTCATGTCAAGAAATTGTTGAGGAAGACTATCCAGGAACTTTTGAACAAGCTCTCCTTCTTCTTTCACAATGCCTACACTGATTAAATCATGGATAACAGTATTGAACCTGTTATAGAGAGTGGTGATGTCTTCATTAGGAGTTGAGAAGAAATTTTCATATTTCCTTCTCATGTTGCTTTTTCTTTGCAGCTTCACCTTTGCTGTGCCTTCATAGGTGACTGATAGACTATCCCACATAGCCTTTGCTGTTGGCAATTTCATAATTGCATTAAGTATCTCTTTGGTAACAGCATTACCAATCACCCCTTTAGCTCTAGAGTCTAAAGCATACAACTGACGGTCAGTATCAGTCCAGTTGTGCTTTAGTTTAGGTACAGTTCTTATGCCCTCAGGAGCATCATCAGTAGCAGCAACAGGTTCCACAGTTTGTGGAATGATGGGACCATCATTTAGCACAGTGAGCATCTCATGGTGAATAGATTCAAGATACCACTGAGCTTTAAGCTTCCATTGATGGAAGTCTTTTCCATCAAAGATGGGTACTCCCTTTCCAGACATAATTGGTGCAACAATTGTAGACATTTTGGATTTTTGAGTGTTGGAGGGATAAATGTAGGAAATGGCTGCCAGGGTTATAGATCGACTAAATAAGAGTTTATTTAGCCTGCTCTAATACCAGTTGTTAGGTTACAACACCCTGGTTTAGTTGATTAATTGATTGGTTAATTATAGCACTAAGACAAATATTGTATAAGAACAAGATATGAGTCAAATGTATAAATCCACTAAGTGTGGCTTGTTGCGGAATAACAAGACCACTAATCAATTACAAAGATATGAAAGTGTAAAGTGAATTGGTGAGTACTCCTTTGCAAGATGATCTCTATTTATAATGTTATAGAGATCTTACATGATGAGCAAAGGAGTAACCGAAGGACTAAGTAAGGAAAATGACTAAGATCAAGGGATTTGATCTTAGTCCGTTACTATACTGAGTATCACTCAGTCCTTCTACTCAGTCCTTGTACTCAGTATCACTATCTGATACTGAGTACTGATACTAAGTTCCAATACTGATCACTCAGTATCAGACCTAAACTTAGCTATATTATTCTACATATAAATCAAAGCTAGTCTAGGTTGTTTTGTTATCTTAAGATCCAAAGGGGCAAGGCTTTTTGCCTTAACAATGACCAGCTCACCAATTTATCACCGAGAAATTGAGCACCTCAAGAAGTGCTTTTACGATCCAACATACAGCCAGCATGATCAGCATCAGAGAATGCAGACAGGTCAAACGAAGTTTCTTTGGGATAACAAAGACCAAGATCTCGAGTACCCTTTAAGTAACGAAATATGTGTTTGACTGCTTGAAGGTGAGACTCTTTGGGAGCAGCCTGATACCGAGCACAGACGCATGTAGAGAACATTATATCAGGGCGACTGGAAGTTAGATATAATAAGGACCCTATCATGCCTCGATAGTTGGTGATATCAACTAGCTTTCCGTCAGGATCAGTATGCAATTTTGAACCGGGTGACATTGGTGTAGAAATGGGTTTACAGTCATCCATCAGATACTTCTTCAACAAATCAGTGATATACTTGGATTGATTGATGAAGATTCCGGTAGGTAACTGACGAACCTGTAGACCGAGAAAGAAATTCATCTCCCCCATCATACTCATTTCAAATCTTTTGATCATAAGATCTGAAAACCGTTTACAATATTTTGGATTTGTGGAGCCGAAAATAATATCATCTACATAAATCTGAATGAGGACGATATCTTCCCCTTGTCGTTTGATGAATAGAGTTTTGTCCACTTTGCCTTTTGAAAAACCAGAGTCGACTTAGAATTTGGATAAAACATCATACCACGCACGAGGAGCTTGCTTCAAACCATATAACGCTTTATCAAGGATGTAAACATGGTTAGGCAAGTTTGGATCGACAAATCCATCTGGTTGATGAACGAAAACTTCTTCACTGAGAATACCATTAAGAAATGCAGTTTTTACATCCATTTGATAGATTGTAAAATTCTTGTGAGCTGCATATGCCAGAAAGATTCGGATGGCTTATATTCTTGCAATCGGGGCAAAAGCTTCTTCATAATCGATGCCCTCTTGTTGAGAATACCCTTTAGCAACCAGGCGTGCTTTATTTCGAATGACAATCCCATTTTCATCCTTTTTGTTCTTAAAGATCCATTTGGTACCAACAACAGACTTTCCAGGTGGTTTTGGAACTAGACGCCAAACTTTCAGTCGTTCAAATTGATTGATTTCATCTTGCATGGCAAGAATCCAGTCTGGGTCTGATAAAGCTTCACTGACTTTCTTGGGTTCATTGGAGCTTAAGAAAGATGAGTATTGACATTCATCAGCAGTTGCTCTACGAGTTTGAACCGAGGATTCAGGATTTCCAATTACTTGATGTAAAGGATGCTCTTTGGTCCATTTCAGAGTATGAGGAAGTGGAAGTTGACCTGGAGTTATATTGGAGGTATCAGTAAATGCAGGATGCGGGATTATAGTTGTTTGGGTATTGGATGAAGAAGGTGGGGGATCGACTTGTTGAACATTAAATTTGGAGAAATCAATCACCAACGTTGGAGGTTGAGCTGGTGCAATGATTAAATCAGAAGCACCTGCAACTGGAGAAGGCGATGAAGAAACATCTGGTGATGATTGAGTTTCCATGGATGATGAAGTAGAATCTGAGTTTGTTACTGACTCAGTGTTCTCAGGAGCAGCAGACGTTGGAGATGGAGAATCAGAGGAACTCGGACTGTGTGTTTCAGGGACACTGATAGATTGAACATCTGCAGCTGCAGGGAATGGAACGCCAGCCTCCTGAAGTAAAGTATGTCTGATGTTATGATATTCATCATAAAAATGTTTAAACAATACATCGAAATCATTTTCAGAGGTGGAAGGTGCGGAAGGAGGTGCATGAGGTTTAATATTTGAAGTAAGTGACTCAAGAGGAAATGTCTCATCAAAATTCACATTTACACTTTCTGTTATTGTCCGATTTGATCGATTGTAAACCCTGAATGATGCAGATTCACGTGAATAACCAACAAATACCCCTTCGTCAGCTTTAGCTTCAAATTTGTTCAATTTGTCTTTGTCATTTAAGATGAAGCAACGACTCCCAAAAACATGGAAAAATTTAACATTTGGAGTTCAGTTATTTATCAATTCATACGGAGTTTTGTTGTAGGTTTTGTTGATGATATAACGATTTTGAGTAACACATGCCGTGGTGATGGCTTCAGCCCACAAAGATAAAGGTAGTTTCGAAAATGAAAGCATTGTGCGGGATGCTTCAACTAAGGTACGATTTCTTCATTCTACTACTCCATTCTGTTGTGGAGTTCTAGCAGCGGAAAATTGATGGGTTATACCAACAGATTCAAGAAATGAATCTAGGGTTCGATTCTTAAACTCAGTTCCATTATCAGTCCGAATGGTGTTGACTTTTAAGTCCATATTTGTCTGAGTTTTCTTGATAAAGGCGATAATAGTATCAGCAGCTTCATCTTTGGTACGTAAGAAGTGAACCCATGTATACCGTGAGTAGTCATCAACAATCACCAACACATACCCTTTACCAGCAATTGATTGTACACTCATTGGTCCACATAGATCCATGTGAAGCAATTCAAGAGGTTTGGAAGTACTTGGAACAGGTTTTGATTTGTGTGACGTTTTCTTCATCTTTCCCATTTCACAGGACGAACATAGATGATCTTTTGCAAATTTAACGTCTGGGAGACCAGATACATGGCCACCTTTTACCAATTAGTTGATGGTTTTGAAGTTAAGGTGAGAGAGGCGACGGTGCCATAACCATGATTCATATGATGACGCTGTTGACAGTAAGCATACTTCTTCCATTGGGGTCACGTCATTTAGATTGATAGTAAACAAATTTGTATCCCGTGATCCGGTAAGAAGTTCTTTTCCATTATAAGTACGAACAGCACACTTCTTTGTTCGAAAATTAACTTCTAACTCTTTATCACAAAATTGACCGATGCTGAACAAGTTGTGAGCAAGATCTTCAACATAAGTGACGTTTCGAATGATTAACTTGTCACAAATGATATCGCCAATTCCCATGATAGCAGCCAAATGATCATTTCCAAAACGAACAGTACCCAAATATTTATCTCTGAAATTTGTTAAGAGGTTCTTGTTTCCAGTCATATGCCATGAGCATCCAGAATCAAGATACCATATATTCTACATAAAACAATTAAAACAATTTAGGTACCCAATCAATTATGGGTCCTATACGATTAGTGATGGATGTTTTATGTAGATTTTACAGCAGGATTAATTTAGAGATTTTGGGGAACTGCAAGGAGGCAGTTCTGTTTGGATAGATTTGATAGACCATTTAAGCTTTTTCTCTGGAGAATGTAAAATCCATTGGGACTGTTCATTCTTGATCCAAGTGTAATTAATAAACGTGGATTTTGTGTTATTCATCTTTGATTTGGTTGTTGAAGAATTGGATGAAGTACTTGATTGTGATGATTTAGGTGTGGTGGTTCCTCGAGTTGTGTTTAGAACACAGATTGTGATGATTTAGGTGTGGTGATTTAATTGTGAATCCTTATATCTCGATTAGAACACAGATTAAGCAACAATAAAGATAGATTGTAAGATTGAGATGAAGAACAATATGGAAAGAATGCTTGCACAAAACGTACGTCAATTTCAATATGCGGCAAGATTAGGTCAATACTAGGTTACCACTAGGTATTTATACCTAGGCCTAGTATTGACTAATTACATAAAGTACCCTAGACTATTGATTACAATAAACTGTCACATTACACCCCTAAACTATTACAATACTCTAGAATGTGACCCAACAGAGGCCATGCCGACAGTGTCCGTGGGCCGCAAGTTTCACGACAGGGACACAACGAGATTCGAGTACTAAGTTGGCACAAGTATATCACATATAGTATGTATCTTCCATTAGTATCTTGTTTTAAATGATAGCACCTATGTATTTCACAATAAATTAAAAAATAAATAACTAATGCAAAATATGGAGCTAAAAGCCTAAAACCAAGTACAAACACCTAACATATCATAAATTTACTTAAATTAGCTCCTGGATCTTTTATTGAACACATAAACTGTACCAAACCAACATGTATTCATGATCAAAAGGCAAAAGAACAAAAGGCTTAGTACTTGGTACATGACAAATTGTCACATCATTTTCTTGAAAAAGAACACGAGGAAACAAAAATAATGTCAGGAAACCCGACAACTACCTCAAATCAAAAGGTTATATGATACAACAATTACCCGAATCATCTAGAGACGTTTGCCTTCTAAACATACATAGATTCTCTATATCTTAATTAAATATACACAGCAACAATGATGCATAATTATTTCAAATGAAAAGGTAAAATGTAAACATTCATATATACATCTACTCAGAGGTAGAAAAAATTGCTTCTAGAAAGACCTCCGACAAAAAGTGCTAGAAATTTTACCATCATGAACTTTGTTGATGTGTGGTTTGATGAGCACCACCGACGCCAACCACGTACGAAGTAACATCACTAGAGCTTTTGTCATTCCTACGGGTGTTCATTTGGACGGTTTGGTTTTATCCGAACCAAATAGGTGAAACCAAATAAAGTATGGTTTTCAAAAGTTCAAACCGAACCGGTCAAACCAATTCGAAAACCAAACCGATCCGATCCAAATAACAATTTGGTTGGTTTGGTTATATCCGTTTGGTTTTTCCTTACAAATTTCAAAATACTACAAAAGTATATAACATAAATAATATTAAGTTCGATATGTAAAATTCCAAAATGATAAATTACTTTGTACATAAAAACAAGTCTAATTCATAGCTTGAAACATTTACAATCATATATGCAAAAATATTGACATCAACTTTATCAAAAACTCCAAAAATATTGGTATATCGCTAACTAATACAATATAAAATGTAACAAGTGTTAGTATATAAATCAATTTACTATAAGAAATGTAAAGAAAATGAATATCATAATTGCTTACAATGGAAACCAACAAATGTTAGTATATAAATCAGTTTCCTATATATTACTATTCATTTTTTATGAACAATCCGATTTTCACAATGGAAACCAAATCCAATCTGAATTCCAAACTATTAATTTGGTTCAAGTCCAAACTGATCCAAAAAACTAAAAAACCAATCCAAATAGTCCGATACTGCTAGGACTTATTTTGTTGTAAATAATACTCTAGGGGTAGTTATGTAAACTTGCATAGTGTGAGGTGCGAATTCAATGATTAAGCAACAATAACAATAAAATTGGAAGATTGGATGGAGGAAGAAGATGAAGCTTTGCAAGTGAAAAATACGATCAATTCAATATTACGGCAAAGGTTAATCAATATTAGGTTACAACTTGGTATTTATACCTAGGCTTAATATTGACTTATTACATAAAATACCCCTAGACTATTGATTACAATAAATGTTACATATTACACCCCTAGACTATTGAATACACTAAATGTGACCCAACAATCTCCCCCTTTGTGACAATAGTCTGGGAAGCATATCTTCGAAGTCTTCATCTTTAGCAAAAGCTGAGCCTTGTTGATATTTCGTTGGATAAAGATGTATCACGATCAACTTGAGCTTTGTTAACTTGTGAAAACGAATACTTCTTGTAGCTTTTCAACCAACAAGATGTATTTTGAAGACTTTTGACTGAAGATACATATTGATCGACTAAAAGTAAGACCCATAATGATAGAGAGATTAACAGCGGAAGTCTTTTCTTGAAGTTTGTGGCTTTATGTCGATCAATAATTCTTGATAATTGTTGTTAGGGTAAAATGTTGGTAAGGTTTACGCTCCCCCTCAAACAAACAATTATTTCTTCACGGGAGTTTGATTTAACTTTTTGATATTTACTCCCCGGTGAACGAATTACCAAAATTATTAATGTGGTGTAAACTGGGCTGATGTAATTCTTTATAATGTATCTTCTCCCCCTCATGATGGATATGGTTTATCGGATGCATCATGTGCAGGGTTTCATAACACTGATCAACCATTTGGGTCAACCTCCTAGTATGCTTGGTTCGGCCATACTGACCAAGAACATGAACTTGTTCTTGACCGGTTAAAACCAACTAGCTGATTTAATCCCTATATACGGAACTGGGATTAAACCTAATCCGTAAACCCTAAAGGATTGGGATGTTGGAGAACTAGATTAGGTTAACAAGAAAGAAACCTTGTAAGAAAAACTCGAACACACACAATGAAGGTGTGTTCGTCGAACACTCACCAAGAACCCAAGGGTTCTTGGTGTTCTCGTCCGTCGTACAAGAGGAGAAGGAGGAAGGGTGTTCCATGAATCATACCTTAGGTTAATGCTTAAGATAAGTCCACTGATGATGAACACAACGAACGATCCTCTAGATGATCAATTGCAACGATCTTGGATCTTCAAGACTTGAAGAACACGAAGAACGAATGAAGAACACGAAGAACGAAGAACACCAAACTTGGTGTTCTTGGTGTGTTCGGCCGAAACCAAAAGAAGGAGGAGGCTAGGGTTTCGAAACTTGTGATCAAGGGAATAAGGGAACCCCATGCATTCTATTTATAATGAAAAGACTTACACTAAGGGCCCTTCTAGTTTAATTAAGATTAATCTCTTAATTAAACTTATCCTTTACACTTTAAACCCTTATAGTTTTACTAGTTTATTATTGTTGCACTTAACTATTAAATGTCTAGTATTAACACACTAATAATTCGGTACCCATATACACGAATTATTCACACTTGTATTTATACTTTTAATAGTTAATTATATAATAACCTTTATATAATTTACACAATAATATTATCCAATTACTATATAATTTAATAGCTTTAAATCATATCATGGATAACCTTTAATTAACACATTGTATATTTACTGAACTAGTAAATGTACAACTACTTGTACTAATTAGATAGTTAAACTAATCTAGTAATAAGTTATACTTAACTTAATACTTTAACTGATTCATAATGAATATTATGAATCATTCCTCTTTGTAGTATCGTTGCATAACTTGCTCGTATTACATGCACTCACCAGTGTGACCCTTAAGTGTTTCGTAGGCATGGATGTATCATCATAGGTTGACTAACTGTGCACATAATTCCTTCAGACTCCCACTTGTGCAAGTTTGTAACCTTTGTCTTAATGATACGAGCTACAGTGGCCTTTCTAGATGGGCATGTAGGTAACCAACCCCATAAAAACAGCTTATGTAACCCTTGGTATAGTTTTATGAAAAACTCTTAATAGCGTCTCCTAGTAAAGAACACTCTGTCTTTACTTCTTGGGTAACGTTGTTAGGCTTATCCCTTGCAGCACGATATTTGTGATAACGAATATGAGCATGGTAGAAATTATCAACTCCTGTATTCGAAATCATTTTATGACTTCTTGATTCAAACTGCTGTGATAAACGACAAAGAACAGATCAGTTCGTTTGGGCACGACCATGCACTTGCCAGTTTCTTATCAAGTCAAAGGACCTATAAATATCTCTCCTAAAGAGGAGGTGCAATTACCATCTTGTTATATTTCGATTTAAAATACAACTTCCTTTGTACCCAGTATCGCCTCGTATGACAAACGTATTTCAGAATTGTCTGAGTTGAACCAAAGCACATTAGTCATCGTATCCTAAACCAAATACCTCAGGCTTAAAGGACAATCCTAATGAACAATACTTTTGAACTTTTCAACCACGAAGTATTTTCACGGTGGTCAGTCCAATATTCATTGAGCCTCCAACAGAATATCACCGATATTTGGTTTACACAAAACTTGTGTAGCTATCTTCGAAGAACTTCGAATCTACCACCAAATACCGCGATGACGTTAACGTCCCATCAAGGTTCCCACCTAGACGAGTAGTCACAGATTTTGTATCTTTTTGAATAAATAGACTTTTATTCATGGATGATGTAAAACATACAAAGTCTGAATAAAAATGATACTAACTCATGTACTATTCCTCACTGGACATAGATACTGAATTATTACTGGATCATTACTTATTCATTTCGTTTGTGTTGATTACTTAATGATTCTTTCAAACTTAATTGTAACTTTATCACTATACCAATCATTTCTGTAACGACCGTAATTTTACGTTTTTCATTTCGTGTATTTATTCGGGATTTATGTGAATTTTCGTCATTTATGTTAGTTTACATTTCGGTTTGTGTTTTATCGAATGATTGAATGTTTGGGACTTGGTATAACCAAGTATGGGTCAAAACATGGATGGAAACAAGTTTAAAGGCCAAAAATCTGGCTGAAACAGCCCTCGCGGCGCGAGGCAGGCGCGAGCCAGACGCGAGATCGAACAGTAGGCTCAGAACTCAGACGCGAGAGACTCGCGCCGAGCTCGTGTTGAGCTTCGCGTCGAGCTCGCGGCGCGAGCCAGGCGCAAGCGGGGCGCGAGTTAGGTGTTCCTGCGGCGACCAAGAAGACAACCGCGTCACCTCGCCGCGCGAGGCAAACGCGAGCGGGGCGCGAGGTCTGTCTGGAGTATATAAAGTTGTGTAGAAGCTAGGGCTCATAACACCTACGAACCCTAGACTTAGAGCAGCCGTTTTTGAGAGCATTTGGGCAGTTTTTGGAGCTAAGGAGCTCAAATCTTCATCATCTTGAAGGATTTAAGCATCAAGGGTAAGAATTCTTGCTTACTTCACTTAGTTACCTTCATTTTGAGCTTAGTATGGGTAACAATGGTGGTTTTGGGAACCCACCATATCATCTTTAGGGAAGATGAACTTTCTTGAGTGTAAAACACTCCTTGTAGACTTGTAATCAATGTGTACAAGTAAGATTTGGGATTGATGATGGAAAATCTTGAACTTGGTGGTTGGGAATGTTTAGATGGATTAATTAGTAGCTAGTGATGGATTATAACTAGATTTTGTAATGATATTGATGTTAGGTCAAGAAGACCTTGGGATTGGAAGTACTTCCTCAATTTGGAAGTAAGGATTGTGTTGTTGAACACAATTGTTGGATAGCATTGCTAAGGTGAGTACATGTGATCTTTCTGAGTACATAGTAAACCATGTTCTTATAATTGAAATGATTTTTAGAGTCTTTATTAGATAATTGTTTTAATAAAGAAAAGATTGAATTGATAGAGTAAGTAATTGAATTGTATTACATTGAATTGAATTGAATTGTATTGTACTTGATTGTGTAGTTACCACTAGTATGATTGAGTTGTGATATGGGCATTGACCCAAGTAGATGATTAGTTATGTGGTAGCTAATTAATTGGATCCTAGATAACCCACACAAGTTGGGGGAGTTAGTGACACCTACTTGGGGCGGTACCACCCTGCGCAAGGGTAGTGTGTCGAGAAATAGATAACCCGGAAAGCGGGGGAGTTTGAGATAACCCGGAAAACGGGGGAGCAAATAGATAACCCGGAAACGGGGGAGTTTACCTAGATAACCCATATCGGGGGAGTTGTTTCGGGGAGGCCCGTTACGTATGTGATTGGCTTATGGCAAGCCTTAGAGTTGATTGACTATTTGCAATTTGTTAATTATTTAATTACTATTTTATTGCAAATTATTTCTAACCGGGTCTAAAACCCATGTTTCTCACGAGACAATATTTGTCTCACGTGCTACGTTTACTTTGACTATGTACTTAGGTTCGGGAGCAAAAGATTAGGCGGCCCGTAGTGATAGCATTTGGATGATTAGCTCGGTGTACCATTTGATTCCATAGACTATTGTTTTTGATATATATATTTGTAACACCGGTTTTGGCACTCTCTAATTATTCCAATGTTTTATTTTAAACCATATTTTGGATATTGTGGATTTTTAAATGTTAAACTTGTTATTTAAAAAGTTTAAATTGTTTTGAAAAATCGGTGTGTTACAATTTCTATTAAACTAAAGACATAAGACGAGTATTTAGGAATACTATTACTTTTGCCTTTGCTAGATATTGTTCTTGCAACAATCTTGAACATATTCTAGTGTTGTCTTTTATGTAATTCGGTAAACATAGGAGGATTGAAAATTAACTCCTTAGTTTCTTGAATTCATAAAATTCTCCTTGTAACTAAAGCTTCTTTTAGTTACTTGATTTGTAGATATTCTTACTAGTTAAAGAAATTTCCTTAAATGACTATGTTATCCACTGAAGGGTTAACAACCTATTAGATATGCAATAATTAATCACAAGACTTGTGATCACGCTATTAGGTTTGCAATAATCTAATTAACGATCATTTATTATTTCTCTTAACTCTTTGGCTAACGACTTGGTAAAACCTTGTTGTTAATGTCTTACTAACTTACTAAATTCATTAACATCTTTAACGAATTATGTTAATCTTAGCTCCCACTTACTTTTATGGAACTTAAGCATCTCTTAAACTACTACATTGACCTAGTCAATAACTTGTAGTTTAATCTTTTAAGAATTCTATAATTAAGATCATCCTTTGGATTTGCGAATATCCAACATTCCTGTTTAGGGAATTATGATCTTTATTGATTACTGTATCTAACAAGTATGAAACACTTGAAATGATACTATCAATTCTTAAACACATTAGTATTCTTTTAAGAATCTTATTTAATGCCAAAGTCATTACTTGGATTTGTCAAATATCCATTATTCCTATTAGGGAATTATGACTTGATTAAGTATTGTATTTATTACAAGTATAAAAGACTTGCAATAATACCTTTTAATTCTTAAATACTTTAATATAGTTTGTCCCTTTTAAGAGTCATTTAATGTCTAAGTCATTTTACTTGGATTATACGAATATCCAATTATTCCTATTAGGGAATTATGAATTCATTAAAACCTTTACTACAAGTATAAAAGACTTGTAATAATACTCTTAAAGTCTATCTTGATTATATCCAATATAATCATACTATATTAATACTAATACTTTAAAACATTCTATCATAAGTAATGACTATTACTTAAGATGTTTTAACTAAGTTCAATAACTATTGAACCTTATGCTTCCATAAAACTTTTACATACTTTCATTAGAAAAACTTTCTAATTACTAGCATCTAAATACCTTGAGCTATCAAGACATTATTTATACAACAATCAAACAAGTATATATATATATATATATATATATATATATACATATATATATATATATATCATAAGTAAATCAAAACTTGACTTACAATCTAGTCATAAACCTTGACTAATGTAATTATCACACATGCACACAATATAATTCAACCATGGGCTCGAAATTTAATTAAAACAAAAATATAACTTGTTTTAATTATCCAAACAATAAAGTAAAATTGTTTAAAACGAATCCACAAAATACTGAATTATAGAACTTTGTGCTCGTGGGATCATCACCATCTCATGCCTGTCACTATCACTTTCCATCTCCTCCTGCAATAAATGATTGCAAAAGTTAGATTACTCGTAATGTACTTTACAAGTATCTTAAAGTGATTAAGAAGTGTGGTTGTGTTACCTGAGGAACTTGCGTTTCCTCCACTATCACTTGCACCATTTGGACAATTCCTTTTCCAATGCCCAGCCTCACCACACTTGAAGCACCGGTTCTCGGTCCTCGTAGTGTTAGGCTTAACCTTCTTGACCTTTTGTTTGACACCTTTACCATTTGGCACTCCTTGGTTAGGATAGGTTTTACCCTTTCCTTTACCACCATGCCCTTTTCTCTTCTTCCCACCGCCACCGCCATTACCGATCATGAGAACGTCCTTAGATTTGGTCCCCAAACTCAACTCAGCTGTCTTGAGCATGGAATGTAGCTCAGCAATGGATGTCTCCATATTATGCATGTTCTAGTTGACCACAAAAGACTTGTAGTCATCAGACAACGAGTTGAGTATAGTATCTGTTGCCATTTGCAACAGTATGGGGTGACCAAGTCTAGCGAGGTGATCCATGTGTCCTTTCATTTTCATGACGTGGGCACTCACCGGCGTTCCTTTGACCATCTTGCAAGAGTTGAAGGCTCGATTGATATATATGTCAAACCTCTCAGTGCGAGCTTGCTCTTGAAATGAATCCCTAAGTTGCTGGATCATCTCAAATGCAGGCACATCCATAAGTCCCGCTTGTAACTAAGGAATCATAGTGGCGAGCATTAGACAGCTCACATCGAGTGCATCACTGACATGCTTATCATAAGCTTGCCTCGTTTCAGCTCTGGCATTAACAGCAGGGGTGTTTGGTACCGCTCTTTCCAAGACATACCACTTTCTCTCATGCCTGAGCACAATACGGAGATTGCGCTCCCAGTTGAGAAAGTTTGACCCAGTCAACTTATCCTTTTCGAGGATTGAGCGAAGTGAGAGATTGTTGGTACTTGTTGTCGCGATTGCGTTTGTTGCTGCCATCTACAAATCAAACCCAGTTTAATTAGTAATCATCAATAAACATTCTCTAAAATATATTATAAACCCATAATTAATATTTTATGCCTAGGATCCATATATCACATTCTCGTCGCAAGGTTTGGGCACTTCCCGACGAGACATGCTATTTCTGGTAGGTAACATCCTTACCGATCGTATCAAGACTTGAGACGATTCCTAGGGGTCGTAGAATATTTAGACTTAAAACTTATTACAACCTTGTACAATCTAATTGTACATTTCTAAGTTAGTAATAAAGTCTAGTATGTTTATTCTATTCAAGTACTTTTTGGGCCGGGACTCCCGGTTATCACCAAAGTAGATCAGATCATCTAAGACAGTGCGATGCTCTGCGCCGGGACTCCCGATTATCACAGAACCTTACGCACCCTAACACTCGCAATGATTTGAATCCATATCTAAGGTTCTTTGTCCTTACAATATGAATATCGTTTAACAAGTGAGGTGTTCAATTAGGTAGATAGTACTTAGATCTAAGATTTTCTTGGGTTTGTTTAAGTCTTAAACTAAACTTAAACCTTTATTCCAATCTTAATCCTTGTTCAAAATGTGTGACTTGTGAATTGAAGGATTCTACAAGACACCTTTTTAAAACTTAAGAACTATTCTTTAAAATTTATGGTTTCAAGAATTTGCACGATTTTACATGTATACCTAAAACGAGGTGTACAAAACGTTCTACTAGATTTTGTGAAAAATATTATGTAGAATAAAACTTACTTGTTTTATCTTACTTGAAAAACTTATAAACTTATGTTAAACTTTTAAATTCTTTTATGATTCATGAACTTGAAACATAAACCTAGTTTAACACACCTAGTTCTTCATATGTCTAATAATGAAATTAAACATTTGTTTTGACTTATTAGATTCGACCAAAACTTATGTCTTAACGACACACTTATAAACTTTGTGATTTTCTTGTGTAGCTCCCACTAGCTTCAACAACCATGATGAAACTTAAGCTAACACAATCACCGGTTTATACTTGGTGAAACTAATAAACTTATTATATAAAGACTATATATAATAATTCTTAGTTTGTTTAAACTTTTCTTATATTTAACTTGAACTAGTTAAATATAGGTTCTTGTTATTTTTCACTTGATCATTAATCTAGTATATTACATGACTTGTAAAATACTTATATTATACTTGTATAATTATCTAGTTATAATAACTTATAACTTTATACATCTTAATATATATATAACTTTGTATATTTCTAGTTAATCATATAATTTCAACTTGTACAATTTCTAGTTATAATTAAATCATAACTTTGTACTTTCTAGTTTAATTATATTATAACTTATACAATAACTAATTATAATATTATCTTTAAAGATCAAAATAACATTATCCTTTTAATTGTTCCATTTTTATCTTGTTTTTATTGTATTCATATATATGTATATTTTATAATAAACTTGTAACATTCTAATAAGAATATTACATCTAATTTATACATATGTATTTTAACTTAAACTAATTAAAATACGTATAAACTTATTATATCTTTTAAAATTCAATTTTACATAATAATAAAAATTCCAAAAATTTTAATACATATATATATAAATAATTAAATACACCTTGTTAATTTTAGAACTTAAAAATTAACATCCTCTTTACCAATTCCCTAAATTAATTAGATGAACCCTAACCTTCTTTTTGATCAATCAAAACTAGGGTTTTGACTTTCTTGATCAAAGATATTATTTTAATTAAAAGATTAAATTTAATCAATCATATTAAACAATAAACTTTGTTTAAATTCTAAGATAGATTATAACCTTTAATAAATTTATTTAAACTTTTTAATTTAAACCTTATAGACAATAAAACTTTGTTTAAATTACTAGGTTTAAAGAACTAGCTTTAATAAATCTATCAAGAATAATAATTAAACCTATTAGACATAAAGTTGTCTAATTAACAAAGTTTTAGATTATTATCCTAATTAATACTTTTAAACTATTAAACTTAAACTAGTTTAATGTTCTAGGGTTCTTTAGGGTTTCGAAATTCTTAAGCCTAGGAAACTTTTCCACCAATTAAACTAGGCTAGTTTAATAAACTTGGTGTCCAAGTAACCTCTAGATTTTTGAAATCTCTAAGGGATTAGGAAAGAATCCTTTTGATCAATTAAACAAATCTTGTTTAACATACTTGATCCTAGGGATCTTCCTATGTCACGAAAATTCAAGGGATTATGGAAAGAATCCTTTTGATCATTTAAACATATCTGGTTTAACATACTTGATCCTATGGTTTTTTCCTATGGTTTTCGAAAATTGCTAGGGTTTTCTAGAAACCTTCTTGACCAATTAAACTTAGACTAGTTTAATATTCTTGGTCCTAGGGTTCTTCCCTTTTTCGAAAATTATGAAGAAGAAGAAAGAATACTTGAAACAAAAAAAAACTTAAATTAAAGTAAACAAACAATCTTTGTTAATCTAGTCTACATCTCTAAACCAACGCTCTGATACCACTGTAGGGTTTCACTATATCTCTTTGTTAATCTGTGAGTTTGAGTTAGAAGAATCTTCTATTTTTAGGAGAAAATATAAGTTGAACCTGACGAAGCCCGTTGATAAAAAATGTGTTGAATAATGATTATACATTTTTTGTAATAATCAATATATAAAACATTTTATCAGTTAAACTCAGACCGTTGTCGATGATGTAAGAATACGGTCTATTACTTTATCGTTGAGTTCCTTGACCGTTGAAATCCTTGCACCAAAGTTAATCAGGGTAACCCGGGATCACATAGATTTCCCGTTAACACAACAGTTAAAGCAACTGTGTGACCTACGTTCAGTGTTGGCTTTTATGTTAGCACTGGTAGGATTTCCATTCAATCATCGTGGAATACCAATATTTTTGGTATCACTATGAATGTTCCGGCAATATCATATAGATATGCATGATAGAATACATGTGTCCTAAAAGTGTTTACTTCGGTTCTAGACTCAATTTGTGGACAAACAAAGGCGAGGACAGGAGAGAGTTGTCCTCTTGTTCAATATCAGCAATCTCCGAGTGAGATGTCGATAGCATATGAGTTAGTCTCCGTGAAAATGAAACAAGTACTTTTTAAGAAATACTTGAGTGGCTGGGGGGGGGGGGGTTGGGCATTGCATCACTGCGTCCATGATGTCTTATTCAATATTAGAGAGCAGCGTATGCAATCTAATAGAGACGTGGCGACCCGACTTTTAATCGGTTTGGTAAGGGTTTTTTTATTTTCTTTAACACTGTCACACCCTCCTCACTCAAGCTTACTTTTCAATTTTCAACTACACCCTCATTTCATTTTACCATGTGTTTAGCTGATTTGCACCCCATACTTCATTCCCCCTCTCAAATTTTATATCAGCGTACCCCAATCAAGATCCCGTGATACTTGATTCTGCTCAGCTAGACCTATGAACCCTCACAGTATGTCCTATATTGTAGGTGGCTCCTGGGGAAGATCATGTCAGGTATAACAGATCATAGGAGTTATTTGAGAGTGAACAATAACACTGATGTGCAATTGATCAGCATTTATTATGTTACGTTGTAAGAATGATTTTCATGGGTTTTTCATCGGAAATGTATGTGTTTCCGGCATAAGTCGTTGCCTTTATGATTGAAAATTGTAGGCACAACAATTTGAACACTTTAGGTAATACCAGGCTCACATAGAGTAACCGTTAACACACCATTTGATTCAATAGTCGTTTGCACAACGGTCGATTCAATTGTGTGACCTGCATTTAGAGTTGGCGCAATTTTAGCTCTAGCAGGATTTCCACTCAATCCTCATGAAGCACCAGATTGTGATGCCACTATGAGTGTTCCGATGAATTCACAGAGATTCATTTTAATACTGTATGTGTCCTATATTGGAAATATTTGACGGTGAGATCTAGACACTTTGTGCATTCAATCGATACGTAACCTGGGGCCGGAGGTTAATGATTTCAATACCAACATACTCCGAATAAGTAGTCGATAGATTATGTGCTACGTCCCCTGATGAATTGAAACAAATTCCTGTTGAGAGGAATCTGAGTGGTTGGTGGTGGAGTGCAGATGCTGTACTGGGCTAGTTAAGTGTAGTGAAACATTTAACACATGAATGATCACCTTTTTTGTATGGTTGTCCGGTTTATTGATAGTTTGGATGCACTCAAAGGTGTATTTTCTTGTTATTATCATGTTTTCACATCACCTTGCACTCACCTAAATCTATACCCTAGACTTATACCCTCACATTTACCAATCGGCTAAAAAGTATTTCCCTTGGAAGGTAAGGCCGGTTCTGGCAAACCATGGGAAGGTATTGTATTTTTAAAGATTTATCGTTTAATTATTCAAATGGGTATAAAAGTTTTGATTTTTAAACTTTCTCCCCCTTTAAATATTAATTCTCCCCCCTAGAATTATTATTTCTCCCTCTCGACAAAATAAAGATAGATAAAAATTTGTAGATCATAAATGTACCTGTTAACAGCAGTAGAGGGGTGGAGAAGAATTTATACAGTTATGCGATTTACGGATAAGGAGCGGGTTTCAAGGTGATGTACTTGAAAGCCATCAAACGATAGGGAACGGGTTATACACTGATGTGTGCATAAGCCATTAAATTGAAAAACGAGTTATACACTGAATTATGTATAAGTCATTATGTAGAAACAAATTTGAAATTTGAAAAAAAAGAGAAACGGTTTAAGTTTTGAGATTTAGCATACCAAGCTTAGAGATGAGATAGTTAAAACGTTTCTCGTCTAAAGCTTTGGTAAACAAGTCTGCTAACTGAAACTCAGATGCTACGAAGTACATTTCAACATTGCCATGTTCGACATGAACTTTGATAAAATGGTAACGGAGATGAATGTGTTTAGTTTTAGAATGTTGAACATGATTGCAAGTAATTGCAATGGCACTTCGTGAATCACAGTATAAAGGAATACAACTCTATAAAAAGCTGTAGTCTTTTACCTGTGATTGCATCCATATTACCTGAGACAAGCAGCTTACAGCAACAACATACTCCGCTTCAGCAGTTGAAAGAGAGACACAATTTTGTTACCTTGAGGACCAGCTAACGAATTTATCACCAAGAAATTGAACACTTCCAGACGTGCTTTTACGATCCAACATGCAACCATCATGATCAGCATCAGAGAATGCCGAGAAGTCAAACGAAGTTTCTTTGGGGTACCAAAGACCAAGATCTCGAGTACCCTTTAAGTACCGAAAGATGCGTTTGACTGCTTGAAGGTGAGAGTCTTTAGGAGCAGTTTGATACCGAGCATAAATGCAAGTAGAGAACATAATATCTGGTTGGCTAGCCGTTAGATATAATAATGACCCTATCATGCCTCGGTAGTTTGTTACATCAACCGACTTTCCGTCGGGATCAGCATGCAATTTTGAGCCAGGTGTCATTGGTGTAGAAATGTGTTTACAGTCATCCATCAGATACTTTTTCAGCAAATCAGTGATATACTTTGATTGATTTATGAAAATCCCGATAGGTAACTGACGAACCTATAGACCCAGAAAGAAATTCATCTCCCCCATCATACTTATTTCAAATCTTTTGACAATAAGATCAGAAAATCGTTTACAGTATTTAGGATTCGTAGAGCCAAAAATAATATCATCGACATAGATCTGAATGAGGACGATATCTTTCCCTTGACGTTTGATGAATAGAGTTGTGTCAACTTTGCCTTTTGAAAAACCAGAGTCGACTAAAAATTTTGATAGCACGTCATACCACGCACGAGGAGCTTGCTTCAAACCATATAAAGCTTTATCTAGAATGTAGACATGGTTCGGAATTTGTAGATCTACAAAAGCTTCAGGTTGATGAACGAAAACTTCTTCACTGAGAATGCCATTAAGAATTGTAGTTTTTACATCCATTTGATAGATTGTAAAATTCCTTTGTGCTGCATTTGCCAAAAAGATGCGGATGGCTTCTATTCTTGCAACTGGGGCAAAAGTTTCTTCATAATCGATGCCCACCTTTTGAGAATACCCTTTAGCAACCAGGCGTGCTTTATTTCGAATAACAATCCCATTTTCATCTTTTTTGTTCTTAAAGATCCATTTTGTACCAACAACAAACTTCCCAGGTGGTTTTGGAACTAGACGCCAAACTTTCAATCGTTCAAATTGATTGATTTCCTCTTGCATTGCAAGAATCCAGTCTGGGTCTGTTAGAGCTTCGCTGACTTTCTTAGGTTCATTAGAGCTTAAGAAATATGAGTATCGACATTCATCAGCAGTTTCTCTACGAGTTTGAACAGAAGAGTTAGGATTTCTAATTATTTGATGTAAAGGGTGCTCTTTGGTCCATTTCAGAGTATGAGGAAGTGGAAGTTGACCTGGAATTATATTGGAGGTATCAGTGAATGCAGGATGCGGGATCATAACATTTTGAGTATTAGATGTAGAAGGTGGAGGATCAACTCGTTGAACATTGAATTTTGAGAAATCAATCACGAAATTTGGAGCTTGAGCTGGTGAAATGATTAAATCAGAAACACTGGCAGCTTGATTAGAAGGTAGAGAATCATCCGATGATGATTGAGTTCCCATTGATGAAGACTAAGTCTATGAATTTGATACTGACATGGTGTTATTAGGAGTAGCAGATGTTGGAGATGGAGAATCAGGAGAACTTGGAATTTGAATCTCAGGAACAGTGATGGACTGAACATCTGCGGCTGAAGGAAATGGAACACCAGCCTCCTGAAGTAAGGTATGTCTAATGTTATGATATTCATCATAAAAATGTTCAAACAAAACATCAAAATCATTTTCAGAAATGGAAGGAGATGACGATGGTAAAGGAGATTCAATATATGAGGTTAGTTAATCAAGAGGAAATGTCACATCAAAAGTAGCATTTACACTTTCTCTTATCGTTCGATTTGATCGATTATACACTCTATACGATGCAGATTCACGTGAATACCCAACAAAGACTCCATCATCATTAGCTTCAAATTTATTCAATTTGTCTTTGTCATTTAAGATGAAGCAACGACTCCCAAAAATATGGAGAAATTTAACATTTGGGATTCTTTTATTTATCAATTCATACGGAGTCTTGTTGTAGGTTTTGTTGATGAGAGAACGATTTTGAGTGAAACATGCCGTGTTGATTGCTTCAACCCACGGATATAGAGGTAGTTTTGAAAATGAAAGCATTGTGCGGGCTGCTTCAACTAAAGTACGATTTCTTCGCTCAACTACTCCATTCTGTTGTGGAGTTCTAGCAGTGGAAAATTGATGGGTTATACCAACAGATTCAAGATAAGAATCTAGGGTTCGATTCTTAAACTCAGTTACATTATCAGTCCGAATGGTATTAACTTTTAATTCCAAATTTGTCTGAGTTTTCTTGATAAAGGCGATAATAATATCGGCAGCTTCATCTTTGGTTCGTAAGAAGTGAACCCAGGTATAACGTAAGTAGTCATCAACAATTACTAACACATACCATTTACCAGCAATTGATTGTACACTCATTGGTCCACATAGATCCATGTGAAGCAATTCAAGCGGTTTGGATGTACTTTGAACTGGTTTTGACTTGTGTGACGTCTTCATCATCTTTCCCATTTCACAAGACGAACAGAGATGATCTTTTTCAAAAGAAACATCTGGAAGACCAGAAACATGGCCACCCTTGACGAACTTGTTAATAGTCTTGAAATTAAGATGTGAAAGACGGCGGTGCCATAGCCAAGACTCATTACTAAAGAGATTTGTATCACGGGTTCCAGTAAGAAGTTCCTTACCTTCATACGTACGAACTGCACACTATTTAGTTCGAAAATTGACTTCCAAAGTTTTATCAAAAAATTGCCCAATGCTAAAAAGATTGTGAGCAAGATCTTCGACATAAGTCATATTTCGAATGATTAATATTTCACGAATGATATCCCCAATGCCCGTGATGGCAGTTAAATGATCATTACCAAACCGAACAGTGCCCATATATTTTTCTCTAAAGTTTGTTTACAATTTCTTGTTGCCAGTCATATGCCTTGAACAGCCAGAATCAAGGTATCATGTATTCTACATAAAACTATTAAAACAATTTAGGTACCCAATCAATTATCGGACCTCTACGATTAGTAATGAATGTTTTATGTAGATTTTACTGAGGGATTAATTTAGAGATTTTGGGGAACTGCTAGGAGGCACTTCTGTGTTGGTTGTTTTGACAGACCATTTAAACTTCTTATCGGGGGAATGTAAAATCCAGTTTGAATGTTCATTCTTGATCCAATTGTAATGAACAAATGTGGATTTTGTGTTACTCATTCTTGATTTGGTTTTCAGAGAATTGGAAGAAGTGCTTGAATTTGACGATTTAGGTGTGGAGATTCCTCGAGATGTTTGATGTTGAGAGGACATCAGTTTATTAGAGATGGGTGGGGTAGCAGAACGAACATGAGTCGGTTTGAAAGCTTGTGGAGATGGATGTTTTCGTTTATAGTTCAGAGGACGAGAAACAGATGTTTTGCATGAGTACGGGAAACAAGTTTTGCAAGACTTAATTATTTTACCAGATCGATGTAGAACATCGTTTCTAGGACCACATGGAGCATCCAGCCTAATAAAATATCGTTCATCAAACTGAGAAATTTGTTCATTTGTTTGTTTGTCATATATATCTTTTTACTGGTTTTATCATATTTAACAAACATATTATCACCATTAACATCATAATTCACATGACGATAAACAGCAAAATCATAAACAGTACCAAAAGCCAATTTAGGAGAAATAAAATTCGTGGAGTTATTACATTTATTATTAACAGAAAAAGAAGAAGCTAAAAACGAAGATGAACTAGACTTCTTAAGTTCCTTTGACTTCAGCATACTAGAACCGGGCGACTTAGACTTCTTAATCTGAGCTACTCCTTTGTCTCCGACTGGCCTGGGCTTCTTAAGCTTGGATTCTAAGGTTTTATCTGAAACATTTAAAACAGTTGGGTCAGAACTTCTTTTTAAAATAACAGGAATTTTAATTGTAGAAGGCTTTTCAAGAGTTGCAGTTGGAGCAGAAGAATCAATTTGAGAATCATCTTGAATAGAAGAAGAATTGGTTTTAACAAGTTTATCTTCTAAGTCATAAATTTTGGTTTGTAAAACTCATTTTTCTTTATCAAATGCCTTATGTGTTTCATCAATTTCAGTTTCCAATTGGCAATTTTTCTTTTCGAGAATTAAGGATGGAATATAAAGCTTTCGTGTCACTTTTTGTTGAACGATAGCATTCCCTTTAATCTTAAATTCTTCTGGAGTTATTATCGAAAAATATTCATCATTTTCAAATTTAGCCTTTTTAGTTTCATATGTTTTGTTCAATTCGGCATAATTGAAACTGATTTGTGCATTCTCCTTCTTTGCTCTTTTGAATGTCTCAATTTCTTTTTCTTCTTCGGTTACTCTCATGAATCTCTACCAGATATCTCTTTGCATGTAACTATAGTCATATAGTGTTGGAAGCACCCTACACGCCTTGCTAAGATATCCTGGATTTTCCGCACCTAGACCTTGTTTTGAATTGAAGTATTTGAAATCTTTTGGTTTATTCAAATTAATTGTTTGATCAGTGTTTCCTCGTTTTGCAATTAATTCTTCAAGGTGTTTAACGTGAGTGACTAGCTGATCTTTGTAGTAGGTGAGATGATTGATGATTGATGATTGACTGTTGACTATTTATCTCTTGTGATGATTGGTTTATTTGGTTGCTTAATTTGTCTGTAAATTCTTTGATTTGTTCGTTTAAGGATTTAAATTGATTTTCATTATCTTCAAATTCTTGTTGTTTACATTCCAACCAGTTCTTTGTAAGTTGATATTCATGAAACGTTTCAATATATAATTTGTAATATTTATCATTACGTTTATTTGATATTGAACCCGTTGAACTGTTAAGATTCCGAATTTCAATTTCTTTTTCTGAGATCGTATGTGACAAATTTAACCTTTATTTCTGAAGTGGAAGCAGATTGAGCAGGTTTAAAGTTGGATGAAGATCGCAGATTGTTGTTTGTGGGCTTTGAATAATATTTCTTCTGATAGTTAGAGATTAGTGACATGGCTTGCAACACATCTTGAAGTTCTTTATCCATATCATCAATTTTTAGAGGAGTGGGTTCTTCTGCTTTTTCATTCAATTTAGCAGCCTCGTTTAACTGATGATGTTGTTTGGTAAGAAGTGCAAGAGTATCTTGTGTCTCTTGTTTTGTTTTTGCTATGTTATTAACCATTGGTGCATTTTGATACAAATATTCATACAGCTCATGAATATCTATCAGACTTAGATCTTTATGCTGCATAGCACTGTTACCAAACATTTCCCACTCGGGAAGAAAACTGTTGATAAATTTGATATTGATCTCTAGATTTCCCTTTGATAGGTTGTTTTTGCGGAGATCATTCAATAAATTACAGTATCGATGATAAGTGCTTTGCAAGTCTTCCCCGGTTGTGGCTTTAAAGTTTTGATAGGAATTTAATGTAGTCACCATTTTAGCCTTATTCCCAAGAATTGTTCCCTCCATTTGTTTTCTAATTTCATCACAAAGTTCTTTACCGCTTTCAAGACTATCTAAACTATTGTAGATGTCATTCGGTAAACCTTGAAGCATGAACGAGTATGCTTGTAAATCTGCTTTTGCACGTTGCCTTTGTTGAGCATTATATCTGGTAGGAGGAATGAGAAATCGACCGCCAATAACTGGAGGATTTGCATCAGGAGCATCAACAACATCTTCATAGAATTTAGCATTTTCATTCTCAAGAGACTCGAGAATTTCAGTGGCTAGCTCTTGGTTCTTAATAGAGTGGAGAAATTTTATCTTCCACTAAGCATACTCTCCTCTGAATAAGACTGGAGGTTTTAGATCAGACCCAATCGATAGTGCTTCTCTTGATGCCATTGTTTGTATGGTTAAGCTTCAGTTACTACCGGGAGAGAAAAAAAATTTAATTTGAAATTTTTTCAAAGAGGCCGGATATGACAAAAGACACGCGATCTCGAAAGTTATGATCGTTTTAATACAGCCCCTTTTGTCACGCGATCTCGAGTTGAGAAGTGTAAGTTCTTGAGCCGAGAAGATTGAAAGAGTTCGGGCCGAGAAGATTGAAAGAGTTCGGGCCGAGAAGTGAAAAGAGTTTGGGCCGAGATGTTTTGAGAGAGTTCGGGACGAGATGTTCACTGTGCCCGAGCCGAAAAGTTTAGTGTTCTCAAGCCGAGAAGTTTAATGGTTCTCGAGCCGAGAAGTTCACTGTTCTCGAGCCGAGATAGTTCTTCAGCTTCGAGCCGAGAACTTTCGCTGTTACGAACCGAAACAGCCAAAAACTTCACTAAAGCGATCCTAGTTTGCTCAATTCTTAACCAAATCGAATGATTCAAATCCCAATGTGCTCGAAAATGATTTTCGCACGAAATGATTTAATAAACCTGATCAAAATACAACAAATCAGACGATAATTTCGATTTTACAGTGGAAAAAATGTGTTTTCATGGTTTTCTTTAAAATCACGAAATTAGGATCAATTGTTGATGGATTCAATCGAAACTTGATTCTAAGGTGCTTAGAATCACCAGAGGAATGTGAAGAACAAATAATATCAACGATTTATTGTTAAGGCAAAAAGCCTTACCCCTTGTATGAATCTTAGGATAACAAAACAATCTAGAATAGCTTAGATTAATATGTAGATTAAAATAGCTAAGTCAGAAGTGATACTGAGTTTGGCCAATACTGGTCACTCAGTATCAGCACTCAGTATTGGAAAACCAATACTGAGTAGAAGGACTGAGTGATACTCAGTATAGTAACGGACTAAGATCAAATCCCTTGATCTTAGTCATTTCCTTTACTTAGTCCTTCGGTTACTCCTTTGCTCATTATGTAAGATCTCTATAACACTATAAATAGAGATCATCTTGCAAAGGAGTACTCACCAATTCACTTTACACTTTAATACCTTTTGTAATTGATCAGTGGTCTTGTTATTCCGCAACAAGCCACACTTAGTGGAATTATACATTTGACTCATATCTTGTTCTTATACAATATTTGTCTTAGAGTTATAATTAACCAATCAATTAACCAACTAAACCAGGGTGTTGTGACCTAACAACTGGTATCAGAGAAGGCTAAATAAACTCTTATATAGTCGATCTATAACCCTGGAAACCATTCCTTATACTTATCCTTCACTTACTCCAAAATCAAAAATGTCTACCATTGTTGCACCAATTGTTGGAATATGCTTCACGTGTATAACATATAGTTATATGGCTAGTTGTTTGTGAGCCTAAAGGGTCACACACTTAAACACTAAACACCATTATATAATTAGTGTAATTAGTGTAATTACATTAATTATTAATATATATAAGCTATAAGCTTGTCTATCATAAGTTTAATATTAAAAGTTAATATTGAAACTTTCTTGTGGGCAAACTAGAAGAATCAAAAGATAGGGACTTGTGGGCAAATAAGACTAATGATTTATGGAAATCATTAAAGGATTGTAATGGCACCATTAAGAGATATAATGGTCCATAAACTCCCTTTTGACCATCCATCTTGGCCGTCCCTCTCTCTCACACTTTGTAGGTGTTTTGTTTTCTTTCTTTTGCTCTCAAGACTCTAGGACTAGCATCCATTACATTGGTGTTCTTGCAAGTGTTGTGTGGACTTGCTTTAGAGGTATTCCCCATTGGAATCCTTGGTTTCGGTTGCTCACAATATCCATCCGAATTCATCATTGATCAAAGGCAACTAGGGTATGATTCTTATACCATTCTCTTTGATTTTTCTTTTAGTTTAATTGTATGATTAATATCAAGATCCTTTCATGGTGATAAATATTTTCCGCTGCGTTTTGTTAATTGTTTTAACCGAAAATCACCATTAGTGGTATCACGAGTCATTATATTAATCATATAATTAGCTAGATTTTGTGAAAAGTGGCAAAAATCAACCGGTTTTGTGTTGTTAAAATTCCGATCGGACAAAAACAAAACCCTACGGGTTTTTTATTTTAATTTTCGGTTTTTTATAAAAATGTGGGTTAAAATATGGTATTTTTGGAACCCCATTGTCACTTGTTACAAAATCATATCAAAAAATTAATCTTGTTATTGTATTTTTTTGATTATTTGGCTTGGAATTTAATTTTTAATTCCATTTTGTTGATATGGCAAAACATGTATTTTTGCCATATCCCAAGCCAAAGCCTTGTCAATTGTTGCTTGTTTGTGCAAACCAATGAAAGCCTAGACCATTTGTGAATGAATGTGTTTGATGTTTGGTTGTTTGGGAAAAGCCTTGTTTTTTTTTGGCTTAATTGTTGTAATTTGTTTCATTTATTTTTATTTTATTTTTGGTGCCATTTTTTTGGGGCAATTTGTAATGTAAAAGTAATAGAATGGATTGTATTTATTTTATCTTTTTATTGTAAATTGTTTGACAAAAATATTGAAGACTAATGAAGAAAACAACAAATTTCCGTCATAAAAGCGAGGGCTGTACGAAAACAGGTTTTCCAGAGGCATACGGACTCCTTTTTGGGCGATTCAAAAGCCCAAAATGCTTGCAAAGTCGTGGGCTACAACTTTCCAGAAGGCCGGGAAGATCAACGAAGACTCCTTCAGTGACTTTTCGGGCTTCAAAGTCTGCTGGAATTTTCTGGCAGATTACATTTTTTCACAATTTTGGGTTCTACTTGCTCAAGAATGTCTTGGAGCAAGTGGGAGCCCATTGGGTTTATGTAGGCCCGTTTGGGTTCATGTTGGCCCGTCCCCTAGTTTGACCCTTCGGTCCGTCGTGATGACTCACGTGACCGAACCTAGGATTTCATTGGTCGAGGTTTGCACAAAATTTTGTTGCATGTTTTATTTTTTGTTTGTGGTTGTTTTTCTTTTCTATTAGATACAAATAGTAAAACAAATTAAAAATGGTTTTTTGACACAAACATTAAAACATTCAAACCCTTAATCATCGATGACTACTAGTTAATCATTGATGATTAAACCTTTAATCTAAAATCGTTTTGAGATTAAACTAAGTTTAAATATGATTTGAAACTCATCACTTAATAATCGCTAAAAGTTTTTACCGTTTATTACAAGACTTATGAAGTGGTATGAATGAAGTACATGATTCATTCATATCTTAAATAAAATTTTATTAAATTAAAATTTTAACATACCTAAAATTTAAGTCACGCCGTCCAATCGGTTGTAAATCACTTGCTTCTATTTTTGAATTCACGTGAGACGTGGTTTGAATTTAGATCCGAGGTCATTATTCTCTACGGTGAGACCTAGATCTATTTTGACATGATTTCACATTGGATGACTTAATCAAGTTAACGGTGAGACCTTGACTCGAGGCGAAGATGCGACAAACATGCCACTTGACCCTAGATGCTTGTTCACTAGGTGCCATGAAGTCCCATACCTCTAAGAGTTGCACTTGTAATGCAATTGTTGAACGTCACCTACCTATTGGATCTATCATCTCTAGCAGATCAACTGATGCGATGATAGAAGCTCAATGGGATCTTAGCTTTTAATTAAAATTAATTGGGTAGTTAATTTATTAAAAGAAATTATTATTAAAAATACTAATTAATGAACTTTGTAATTTTGTAGATGACTTCAAACAATCAAACCCTAACACATACCACCATTCGTTCCGTTCTCGAAAAAGAGAAACTTGATGGAACGAACTTTGTGGACTGGTCTCGAAACCTAAGGATTGTCCTTAGGGCCGAGCACAAGTACCACCATTTGGAGGAGGCGCTGCCCCCTGCCCCTGCTGCTACCGCCACTGCTGCTGTTCGTACAGCCTATACCAAAAGGTTTAACGAACAACAGGAAGTCGCCGCGCTTATGCTAGTGAGCATGATTCCCGAGATTCAAAAGAATCTCGAGGACCTCACTGCATTTGATATGATGCGTGAACTAACGGCCATGTATCAAAAGCAAGCCGAGCAGGAACTCTTTGACACTGTCAAAGCCTTCCACGCTTGCAAGCAGGAGGAGGGACAGTCTGTTAGCTCTTATCTCTTGAAGATGAAGAGCTACTTAGACCAAATGGAGAGGCTTGGTTACGCTATGCCGCACATCCTTGGGATTAGCTTGATTCTAACGTCCCTAAACAAGGATTTTGCACCGTTTGTCATGACTTATCATATGCATAGTATGGGGAAGACATTCGCCGAATTACATGCTATGCTGAAACAAACGGAGGCAAGCCTACCCAAGAAAACTCCGGCCCCTACTGTCCTTGCTATAAGGCAAGGAAAGATCCAAAAACCTAAACCGCAAGTAGTTGCTAAGGGCCAAGGCAAGGGAAAGCAAGTTTACAAGCCCAAACCAAAGGTTCCCCCACCTACTCATAAGGAGCATCCCGCTAAGGATCTTGCTTGCCATCACTGCGGTGAAACAGGCCATTGGAGGAGGAATTGTCCTGCCTACCTGGCAGAGTTGATGAAGAACAAAGCCAACAAGGTTGGCACATCAGGTATCTTCACAATAGAACTATATGCTTTCCCTAAGAAATCATGGGTATATGACACTGGTTGTGGAACTCACATTTGTAATACCATGCAGGGTCTAAGGGGAAGTAGAAAGCTAAACCATGGAGCTTTGGACTTGTACGTGGGCAATGGCAATCGTGCACCGGTCGAAGCTATAGGAAGCTATGATTTAATCCTTCCTAGTGGTTTAATTATTGTATTAGACAATTCTCACTATGCGCCTAGTATTACTAGGGGTATAGTATCGCTTTCTTGTTTGTGGAATAATGGTTTTATTCATACGTTTACGGATTATGGTATTTCAGTTTCAAAGGATAATGTTTTTTACTTTAATGCTATTCCCCGTGATGGTATCTTTGAGATTGACATGCATAATCGTATCACAAACAGTAGTTCTATTTATACATGTAGCAATAAGAAATCCAAGAAGAATTTGGATTCTACTTACCTATGGCATTGTCGCCCTTGCCATGTTAACAAGAAACGCGTTTTGAAATTACAAAAGGATGGACTTATAAAATCAGATGATTCTGAATCATTTGATAAATGTGTTTCTTGCATATCTGGTAAAATGGCGCGCAAGCCTTTCTCCCATGTAGGCGAAAGGGCCAATGATCTACTTGGACTCATACATACTGATGTATGTGGCCCTTTTAGAACTCGAACTAGGGAAGGTGCTACCTATTTCATTACCTTCACTGACGACTTTAGTCGTTATGGTTATGTTTACTTGATTAAACATAAACATGAAACCTTTGAAACGTTCAAAGCTTTCCAGAATGAAGTAGAAAATCAACTTGGCAAGAAGATTAAGGCTCTCCGTTCCGATCGAGGAGGAGAGTACATGAGCCATGAGTTTCAAGACCATCTAAAGAATTGTGGGATTGTCTCACAATTCACTCCCCCTTATACACCACAGCATAATGGTGTATCAGAGAGGAGAAATCGCACCTTGCTTGACATGGTCCGATCGATGATGAGTCCTACCACTCTGCCTCTATCCTTTTGGGGTTATGCACTCAAATCGGCTGCTCGCATACTGAATATGGTACCCACCAAGAAGGTTGAAAAGACACCATATGAGATATGGCATGGGAAAGTCCCTAACTTGTCTTACTTGAAGGTCTGGGGTTGTGAGGCTCTCGTGAAACGAGACACGCCAAACAAACTTGAACCCAGAGCTGTCAAGTGCATCTTTATAGGATACCCTGAGGAAACGATGGGTTACTATTTCTACTACCCACCTGAGCAAAAAGTAATTATTGCTCGTTATGCTGAGTTTCTTGAGAGCAATCTCATTTCACAAGAAGCAAGTGGGAGTACCATCGACTTTGACGAGATTCCAAGCGATGAAGATGCACAACCTATTGTAGAGACTAGCGAACATCAAGATGAGGCTGAACACGAAACTGTTCCTGTTGCACCTCAAAATGATGTAATCCCTGTTCGAAGGTCCGCAAGGACACCTCATGCACCTGAACGATATGGCTTCCATGTCGATGCTGAGGAGCTAAGTTTAGGGGATCATAATGAACCCCCTAACTATCGAGCTGCATTATCAGATTCTGAATCTGACAAATGGCTTGATGCTATGAACGCGGAAATGCAATCCATGAAAGATAACCAAGTATGGACGTTGGTTGATCTTCCTCCTAACAGTAAGACTGTTGGTAGCAAGTGGCTCTTCAAGAAGAAGACCGACATGGATGGCAATGTACACACCTATAAAGCTCGATTGGTAGCAAAAGGTTACACTCAAACCTACGGGATTGACTATGATGAAACCTTCTCGCCTGTTGCCGACGTTAGAGCTATTAGGATTGTCATAGCCATAGCAGCGTACTATGACTATGAGATTTGGCAAATGGATGTTAAAACTGCTTTCTTAAATGGACATCTTGATGAAGATGTTTATATGGTTCAACCTGAGGGTTTTGTTAATCCAAAACACCCAAAGAAAGTATGTAAGCTTCAAAGGTCCATTTATGGACTAAAGCAAGCATCCAGGAGTTGGAACAAAAGATTCGATGAGGAAGTCAAATCGTTTGGCTTTACTCAGAATCCCGACGAGCCATGTGTATATGTAAGAGCTAGTGGGAGCATTGTCGTCTTTCTAATCCTATATGTCGATGACATACTACTCATAGGAAATAACATTCCAATGCTACAAGATGTAAAATCCTGGCTTGGGAAGTGCTTCGCTATGAAGGATCTTGGGGAAGCGGCATATATACTTGGTATAAAGATCTATCGAGATCGATCAAAGCGGTTAATCGGACTAAGTCAAAGTGCGTACATTGATAAGATTCTAAAACGGTTTAGAATGGATGCTTCCAAACGTGGAAGTCTCCCTATGCAACACAATGTACACTTGAGTAAGACTCAAGGACCGTCCTCACCTGATGAGATGAGACGTATGCGTGATGTCCCCTATGCCTCGGCAGTAGGATCTATCATGTATGCTGTGCGGTGCACAAGACCTGATGTAGCGTTCTCTCAGAACCTTACAAGCCGATATCAACAGAATCCAGGTGAGAGTCACTGGACTGCTGTTAAGAACATACTGAAGTATCTTAGGAATACTAAAGATATGTTTCTTGTCTATGGTGGTGAATCTCAAAATGAACTAAGCGTTACTTGTTATTCTGACGCTAGTTTTGAGACTGATAGAGATGATTCCAAATCTCAAACGGGGTATGTTTTCGTTTTGAACGGAGGCGCTGTTGATTGGAAAAGTGCGAAGCAGAGTACTATCGCCATGTCTTCTACAGAAGCTGAATACATTGCAACCACTGAAGCTGCAATGGAAGCTGTTTGGATGAGGAAATTCATTTCTGGGCTTGGAGTTGTCCCCAGTAATGAAAGACCTATGGATATGTACTGTGATAACACAGGTGCTATCATCATTGCCAACGAACCCGGTGTTCAGAAAGGCGCCAGACATTATCGGAGGAAGCTTCACTACATTAGAGATGCGATCCTAATGGGAGATGTACGCTTGCTCAAAGTTCATACAGATGACAACTTAGCTGACCCCTTTACGAAGCCAATGCCATGTACCAAACATATTGAGCATGCTAGAAACATTGGGCTTCGACCAGCTAGTAGTTTCATGTAATCTGTTTTAGTATTTGGATAATGGAACATTGAGCAGTTTTTATTGGAATAAATTGATATATTTGATATGATCGTTTTTATATGAATATCTACTGTGTTCTATATTTGCATGTTTATATCCATGAATATTTACTGCGTTTTATATTCTAAATTGTCCATTGTCATAATTAATAATATGGGAATATTATTAAGACAAATCTGAGGGCATTGATGACATTATCTTAGTATGACTAAGGATGATGAAATCAAACTCACATGTTGTTCATAATGATGCACAATTGGACTGACCCAACCTATGAGAAATCACTTCATGGATTTATGTCACAAGTGAATCTCACAAAGGCTTTGTCACTTATCCTCTGACTTGAGATGCAAGTTGGTTTGTGTATGTAGAGGGGCAAACTTTGATATGGTTAAACGCTGACCTGAATAAGGCTGCTATAACAACCATTATCGGGTTTGTCATTAAGCATATGACGGACACGTGCAGTCAATAAAGAATTTGTTCCTCCACACATGTGGATTAGATACTACTGGGCCCCTCGATGATTTGAATAGATGTATGTGTGGCCACACCCAAAAGGTAATCAAGATGAATCTTGATTGGTTTTGGTAATCAACTTCAATGTATAGATCGAGAAACAGAATCGTTGAAATTTTAGATTGACATTTATCCTTGTCTAAAATTCAACATAGTATCAGTAACAAAAGGATAACTGCTCGAAAACTTTGAACAAAGATTTTATGAAACTCCTCATGTACTTCTAGGGGCATTGGCGGGTTGCTAGACTCTAACCTTTGCTTGTATAACTACTTGATGTTATCACGTGCGCAAGTGGGAGCTGTTGGAATATGCTTCACGTGTATAACATATAGTTATATGGCTAGTTGTTTGTGAGCCTAAAGGGTCACACACTTAAACACTAAACACCATTATATAATTAGTGTAATTAGTGTAATTACATTAATTATTAATATATATAAGCTATAAGCTTGTCTATCATAAGTTTAATATTAAAAGTTAATATTGAAACTTTCTTGTGGGCAAACTAGAAGAATCAAAAGATAGGGACTTGTGGGCAAATAAGACTAATGATTTATGGAAATCATTAAAGGATTGTAATGGCACCATTAAGAGATATAATGGTCCATAAACTCCCTTTTGACCATCCATCTTGGCCGTCCCTCTCTCTCACACTTTGTAGGTGTTTTGTTTTCTTTCTTTTGCTCTCAAGACTCTAGGACTAGCATCCATTACATTGGTGTTCTTGCAAGTGTTGTGTGGACTTGCTTTAGAGGTATTCCCCATTGGAATCCTTGGTTTCGGTTGCTCACAATATCCATCCGAATTCATCATTGATCAAAGGCAACTAGGGTATGATTCTTATACCATTCTCTTTGATTTTTCTTTTAGTTTAATTGTATGATTAATATCAAGATCCTTTCATGGTGATAAATATTTTCCGCTGCGTTTTGTTAATTGTTTTAACCGAAAATCACCATTACCAATTATGTCTGGAAAGGGAGTACCCATCTTTGATGGTAAAGACTTCCATCAATGGAAGCTAAAAGCTCAGTGGTATCTCGAATCCATTCATCATGAAATGCTCACTGTGCTAAATGATGGTCCTATCATCCCACAAACTGTGGAACCCGTTGCTACTACTGATGATGCTCCTGAGAGCATAAAGACAGTTCCAAAACTGAAACACACCTGGACTGATACTGACCGTCAGTTATTCAGTCTAGACTCAAGAGCAAAGGGAGTGATTGGTAATGCTATTACCAAAGAAATACTTAATGCAATTATGAAATTGCCAACAACAAAGGCTATGTGGGATAGCCTATCAGTCACTTATGAAGGCACAGCAAAGGTGAAGTTGCAAAGAAAAAGCAACATGAGAAGGAAATATGAAAACTTCTTCTCAACTCCTAATTAAGACATCACCACTCTCTATAACAGGTTCAATACTGTTATCCATGATTTAATCAGTGTAGGCATTGTGAAAGAGGAAGGAGAGCTTGTTCAAAAGTTTCTGGATAGTCTTCCTTAACAATTTCTTGACATGACAAACTCTGTCAATGCTGCTAACAACATTGAGTCATACACTCTTCAAACTTTGTATGGTCTAATGTTGAATCATGAGGAGAATAATGCTGCAAGACTGATCAACTGGAAGAAAACTGACAAGTCTTCCACTGGCATGGCTCTAGTTGTGCAACAGGCCTATACTGTAACTGAGCCAGATGAACCAGAAGTTGATCTAGCTGATGCTGAGACAGAAAAGCTTGAAACTCAAATGGCTCTTATGTCTATGAAGCTGGATCAGTTGAAGAAGAAGAGGCTGGGTGTTAGCTCTTCTAATACTGACCCAAGATCAGGTCTTTGCTATAGGTGTGGAAAGCCTGGACATATTGCTGCAAATTGTCATACCAAGTCTTCTGAGACTGACCAAAATGACAAAATTGCATACCGAGCAAAGAGGTATAGAGACAAGTATGTCAAACTGAAGAACTGGAGCAAGGGCAAGAGGGCAGAAGGGAATGGAGCACCTCATCAAGCACTATACTCTGAAGCTTGGATGGATGAGGACATAAGTGATGATGAAGAAGAGATTGAGGATATAGCCTTTATGGCTTTCACTGAAGATGATTTGAAGAGCTCCTTTGAAAAGGATATCAAAGAGGCTGAGAGGATGAGTGTTCATACTGATTGGGATTCCACTCAGTTGTACAAGGTAAGTTCCTTTCAAACTTATTCAGTGAATGAAAAAACTAAGATTTTTGAGTAAATGATTGTTGATCTTAAAACTTATGTACAAAAACAAAAAGCTTTAAAATTAACAATTCAAGAACTTGAAAGGGTAAATAATGAAAACTTAGATAAATTAGCAAAGTATAAAGATTTAGAACTAAACCTTTCAGATTTAAAGGACATTAACCAAAGATTAGCTGATAAAGATCACTTACACAAACTTGAAAAAGAAAAATTTGAAAAACAGTGTAAATCTTGGGGAAATGCTTCAATAAAATTAAATAAATGTTTAAATCAACAATTTCCAGAAAATGTGAGGGCTGCACTTGGTGTTGATCCTCAATTTAAAAATAGGAATAATTTTGCTGATTTATTTGAAGAATTTTCGAATATGAACCCCATTAAATTTATAAAAGCTAAAACGTTTTGTGAAGTTGGATGTCAAACCGAGTCAGATGATGAGGAAAATGAAATTTTAGAAAAACCTATTGGTCCCTCCATCTGCTCAAAGTGCTATACTGAGCTACAAGAACCCAGTATTGAATTTTCTGTAAAGGAAATTTCTGATACTGAGCTCCCAATAGATCAGTATGACACTTCTGCTGTTCCACCTTTTGAATTATTATTTAATACAACAACTTTTGAATTATATAATGATAATAAGACAACTTCTATCTCAAATGTTTCATCTAATACAGAAGTTGCAGGAACAGAAACATCATATACTGAGAAATCTAAAGAACCTGTTAAAGTTGTTTCTTCAAAACATGATCAACAAAAAACAACTTCAACTTGGTCCACAGTTGGTAGAAACAAGAAGTCTTACACTAATAAAATTAGAAAGACTTCTATGCCAAACAAAAAGAAGCAATCAGATCCACCACCCTTTAAACCAGTAAAACAAAATGTTAAAACACCTATTAAAAATGACAAAAATAACATTTTAAAAACACTTGGTGATCAGGTCAAATCTTTAAGTAAACAATTTGCAAAACTTGTTCATACTGATCTACCAAAAGTGCAACATTTTTCTAAAATACCTTATGAAAATATGTTTAGAAATAGACCTAGAAAATGTTATAGGTGTCATCATATTGGTCATAAGGGAGATGAATGCTGGACTGATCTCTCAATTCCTAGGTACTCAGTACCAAAGAAAAGGAGAGAAACTAAGTCAGTATCACCAAAGAAAACCTCAAAAGTTTTCACCGAAGTGATACTGACCTCTCCACATAAAGAGATCAAGTCAAAATATGTTTACCCCACCAAAGGTCCCATTCAAAAATGGGTTCCTAAAAAGAAGTAACTCTTATTTTGTGTCTTGTGCACGGTGACAGAAAATGGTATTTAGATAGTGGCTGCTCAAGACACATGACAGGCAATATGGAATACCTTCTCAATTATACTCCAGAGAAGGGTCCTTCTGTTAAATTTGGAGATGACTCGGTGGGAAAGACAAGAGGTTATGGTGTGATCAAGGCAGGCAACATAACTTTTAAAAGAGTTGCCTATGTAGAGGGTCTTAAACACTATCTGCTCAGTATCAGCCAGATGTGTGATGATGACAATGAAGCTCGATTCAGGAAGGTTGCAGGAATCATCTACAATGATAAAGGCCAGCCTGTACTCATTGCTTGAAGAGAAAAAGATGTATATGTGGTCAACCTATCTGAAATAGACCCAACTATTCGAGTATGCCTGCTTTCTAAAGTCAAGCCAGAATTGCATTGGCTATGGCACAAGAAACTCTCTCACATCAACTTTAGAAATATCAACGAGCTCAGTATGAAGAAACTGGTGAGAGGGTTGCCCACTATTACTTATTCAAAAGATAAGTTATGCTCAGCATGTGAAATGGGCAAGCAGAAGAAGAGTTCATTCAAGTCCAAGGCCAATCATTCCATTAATAAACCTCTTACTATGATACATATGGATCTTTTTGGCCCCATCAGCACACCATCTTTGGCCAAAAAGATCTTTACTCTAGTCTTGGTTGATGAATTTTCAAGATATACTTGGGTCATCTTCCTCAAGACTAAGTCAGATGCAACAACAGAAATCATTGCCTTTATAAAAAGAGAGGAACTTCAAAAAGGCAACAAGGTTAAGCAACTTATAAGTGACCATGGTACTGAGTTTAAGAACTCAGTATTAGCCGATTTCTGTGAAGAAAAAGGAATCATTAAAAACTTCTCTGCAGCCTACACACCACAACAAAATGGTGTTGTAGAAAGAAAGAATAGAACACTGATTGAAGCTGCAAGAACTTTATTATGCCATGCTGGACTGGCACTGAGTTTCTGGGCTGAAGCTGTAAACTGTGCAAACTTCACTCAGAATAGAGCCACTATAGTCCAAAGACATCTGAAGACTCCATATGAGTTATACAATGGCAAGATTCCTAATGTGGAATACTTCCACATCTTTGGGAGCAAATGCTTTGTACTCAGTACAAAACAAAATCTCAACAAATTTGCTCCCAAAGCAAATGAAGGTGTGTTTATGGGCTACTCCCCACACTCTAAAGCCTTCAGAGTGTATATCATCTCAACTAAGATGATTGTAGAATCCATTCATGTCACATTTGATGAAGATCAGAATGAGCATTCTACCTCAGCAAGTGAAGACATAAGTGGCATAGATATCCTATGCAATCCAGAAAACTCCATTGCTGAAGAGCCCAAGTTTCATCCACATTTTATTCCCAATAAGTTTAATGAAACTGATCAAGTTCGAACTCAGTATTACTCAACTGCGACTAATACTGAGGCTCCCATAACAGAGAACCTTCACACTGAGTTTCCAACTAATGATCTGAACCACTCTACCTATGAAGAAGGTGAAACATCCAACACTTCACAAGAATCCACCTCATCTCTGCAAAATGAACCTGAACAGCAACCTCCGGTGTCTAATACTGACCATAATTCCACTCAGTATCAGACACACGACACACCAAATCAACAAGATATTGTTGATCCTACTTCAAATGCTACCTTAGGAAACAATTTAAGGGAACACAGAGACCATCCACACTCAAACATTATTGGTCCTATTGAAGAAGGTGTCCAAACAAGAAGAAAATTAGAGTTTCCACCCCAAGCAACTGCAAATTTTTGTTTCTTCTCAAGTTTTCTATCTGCCATTGAACCAAAGAAAGCTGATGAAGCTTTATTAGATGAAGATTGGGTAGAGGCTATGCAAGAAGAAGGCATTGACTATGATGAAACTTTTGCACCAATAGCAAGAATTGAAGCTATTAGGTTGTATCTTGCATATGCAGCCTTTAAGAATTTCAAAGTTTATCAGATGGATGTCAAAAGTGCTTTTCTAAATGGAAAACTACAAGAAGAAGTTTATGTTAAACAACATCCAGGTTTTGTTGATCCTAAATTTCCTAATTATGTTTTCAAGCTTGATAAAGCTCTATATGGGCTCAAACAAGCTCCAAGAGCCTGGTATGATACCCTGTCTGAGTACCTTATTGAAAATAAATTTACAAGAGGTAAAATTGATAAAACTTTATTTTCAAAACGGAATGGTTCTGACATCTTACTCATTCAGATATATGTAGATGATATTATCTTTGGCTCCACTGAAAAGTCCATGTGTGACTTGTTTGCTAAGATAATGTCAACTCAGTATCAGATGAGTATGATGGGAGAACTTACTTATTTTCTTGGTTTACAAGTTCAACAAAAGCCTGATGGCACTTTTATAAATCAAAGTAAGTATGTGCATGATATGTTAAAGAAATTCAAATTTGAAAATTTATCCTCCATGCACATTCCTATGGGTACTCAGGATAAGATAAGTAAGGATGAAACTGGTACACCAGTTTGTTAATCCACATACCGAGGTATGATTGGTTCCTTACTTTACTTAACTGCTAGCAGGCCTGATATCATGTTTGCAACATGTTTGTGTGCTCGGTATCAGGCTGATCCTAAAGAATCACACATGAAAGCAGTTAAGCGCATCTTTAGATATCTTACAGGTACTCCTAACCTGGGTCTTTGGTATCCCAAAGATTCAAACTTTCACCTTGAAGGGTACACAGATGCAGATTTTGTAGGTTTTAGATTGGACAGAAAGAGCACAAGTGGAGGATGTCAATTCCTAGGTGGAAGACTAGTTGGTTGGTCATCCAAGAAGCAAAATTCGGTAGCAACTTCCACAGCAGAAGCAGAATATGTTGCTGCAGGAAGTTGTTGTGCTCAATTATTATGGATGCAGTATCAACTCTTAGACTATGGGTTCAACTTTCATAAGACTCCCATTCATTGTGATAACAAGAGTGCTATTGCTATCACAGAGAACCCAGTCTATCACTCCAAAACCAAGCACATTGATATCAGACACCACTTTATTCGAGATAATGTGGAAAAAGGTAAGGTTGAGGTAGATTATGTACCAACAGATGAACAATTGGCCGATGTGTTTACTAAACCTCTCCCTGAGGAAAGGTTTATGTATTTACTAGGGCAATTAGGTATGTTGAATCCTTAATCTTTCTTAATTTTCTTTAAAACTGAACGCTCAGTATCACTCCTGTTGATACTGACCACTCAGTATCACTAGTCTGTTATCATCAAAATTTAAAATTTTTATTTTTTATTAATTTTAAGAGTAAATTAATTGTTTTTTATATTTTTTTTTAAATTTTTAAAAATTAAATTTTTTTTAACTCAGTATTGGGGTATGACGGCTCTTACACCGAGCTTAATCCTCATACTGCTCAACGGTAACCTTTCTTAATAGGAAAGTTACCGTTGGCAGAGGATAAGGCAGTCAAATCAGCCGTTTTTACTTCCCAATACCTTAATTATCTTTCACACTCCAATAAATAACCGTTTTGTTTAACTTCAAATATTTTTCAACAATTATTTCATTATTTCTTACTTACGATTACGATTCTCTCTGCGATTAATGATTTCAATCTTTCTCTTTGCAAGCAAATTTCTTTTAAAATCCAAATCGCAGATGGCAAATTACAGATTCTTCGCACCGGAGGTTGCACCGGCAACTCGGTTTAGAGACAATGCAGTACCCAAATTTGCGAGGAACAACATCACTATAAATTTCAATATTCCTCAGGCTTGGGCGTGCCCCGAATTTACACAGATGATTACATTTCTGAAGCACTGCCCAATCACTCAAGCATTAATTCGATCTCCTAGAGCCATTTACCCAGAAATGCTCTGTGAGTTCTGGAACTCTGCTAAAATTGACTCACCAGACATGATTACTGGTTGGGTTATTCGTGAACAAAGAAGAACCTTCGTCTCCACAGCCATAATTCGGGAAGCTTTGGGTCTTCCTGCTCACGCTCAATATGAGCCATTCGTTGACAGAGTAGAGGCTAGATCAGTGTTACCACTTATCGGACGCAGAGGTACTACGGGGATCATTAAAAGAAATGAATTTGGTCCAATGTGGGGTATATTGATCTCTACAATCATTCGGTGTATGACTCACAAGACTGGAGCCTTGGATCAAATCAACGATTTTGGTATGCAGCTGGTTCACGCCATGTACCATGGAAGGGACATTGACTATGCTCGACTAATTTTTGAAGAATTAGCCTCTTTAATTCGGGCTAAAATCAGAGAATTAAATGTTCCTTTCTGCAGATTTCTTTCTCTCATTTTTCAGAATGAGATGCCTGCACATATATATGATGAATTTAACAGCCCACGAGTGGATCTTCCTCCTCTTCATGAGAAGATTTTCTTCTACAGGCCAAGAGAAGGAGAGCCTGTACTGAGTCACTCTATGTGGGCTATAGTCCAGGCACACATTAATGATGCACAATCTTCTGATACTGAATCAGAAAATGCTGATACTGATGATGACAGTGGAAATGGTGGAAACGATGATCCAGATACTGAGATGGTGGAAGCTCAACCAGCAGCAGTATCATCACCACCAGCACAGAATCCTGATGCTCCTCAAATTGAAACTGCTTCTGATACTGAGACCTTAGAAGACACACCACTGGTTATCCACAGAAGAAGAAGAAATCTTTCTCCGGTTATTATGGGAAACCTTTCATCAGAAGAGATGCAACTTGGAAATGTACCATCTCTTACTGCATCTTTTCAAGCACAAAGTGCTGCTGCAGCCAATGCTGACCTTCCAGGTCCTGAACCAGAACCAACAACTCAACATATTGAGGAACCCCATGATCCTCTTGATGTAGAACTTCAATTTGAGCATCATACATTGGAAGGTGCAGATATTGGCAGAGAAGAACCTCATGAAGGTGTTGATGCCTCAAATCAGAATCCAAATGATCCAGCACCGACCTCTCATGATGCCAGACGAGAATCAGATAAAGTCTCAGGTATGAATTTCTAAAAATCCTTAAACTTATATATATATATATATATATATATATATATATATATATATATATATATATATATATATATATATATATATATATATATATATATATATATATATATATATATATATATATATATATATATATATATATATATTCCCCCATAGAGACTATGTATTGGCCAGTACCAACTCAATACTGACCACAGTCTCAATCGAACTTTCAAATATATACTCTTATGGCCAACATAGTAAGCCCACTGCTGCTATGCAAAATTCATATACTGAGCTTTTTCAAAAAGATCATTGTTAGTCTACAGTTGTTACATCCTTTAAAGGGACAATAGTGGTTGATGTCACACTGACACCCACTGGTGCTACTTGAATGATGTCCAACTTATTTTGAGTTGGGTAACATTGTTCAAGAAATGATCAAAACCCTTTAAGCTACATTAGCCAAAATTCTCCATGGGTCAAACCCACATTACTGTTATCACTCTAATACCGAGTGATAAACATTGAAGATAACAAGAAGCATATCCCAGGCTTTGAATTTCCCAACCAAACCTTTTAGTAAATGTGACTTATCCTACACTGAGCTACTTCAAATTTCACACTCACTTTTACTAAAACACTTCTTACACATGCTTTGCACTAGTCCACAATATTTCATCATGTACCAGATGAAATACAGACTTCCAAACTCTGTTTACATGATTATAGAGTTAATCAATACCACAACTCTATTTGATAAACCTGTCTTACTAACCAGTTTTATGTTTTTGTTTCTTTAGCACCATCTGTGCAGGGTCCAAGAGGACAGGCTACTCAGTCTCATGAAGTACATGGAGCTTTGCAAATAATTCTGAATCAAATCTTGGCCATTCAGAATACTCAGAATAACATTCTGGCCAGGATGGATGCAATGCGTACTGACATTGACTCCTTGAAGCAATCAGTGGCACTCCTGCAGCAACAACAGTCTTCACCACCTCCACCACCTTCCACTGGAGGCAATAATGATGAAGAAGGTCCTGCCACTGAGCCTCGAAGATCACCATCTCCTGCACATACTCATAGTGCAGGGCAGGCTGTGTTGGAATATGCTTCACGCGTATAACATATAGTTATATGGCTAGTTGTTTGTGAGCCTAAAGGGTCACACACTTAAACACTAAACACCATTATATAATTAGTGTAATTAGTGTAATTACATTAATTATTAATATATAAGCTATAAGCTTGTGTATAATAAGTTTAATATTAAGTGTTAATATTGAAACTTTATTGTGAGCAAAATGGAAGAAACAAATGACTAGGGACTAAAATGCAAATGGAACAATGGTTTATGGAAATCATTGATGGGTCTTTATGGCACCATTAAGAGTGTTGAATGGCTCCATAAACTCACCCTTGACCACCCATTTGGACGTCCCCTCTCTCTAACACTTGTAGGTGTTTTTGTTTTCTTTTGCTCTCAAGAATCAAGGACTAGCATCCTCCTTTGGTGTTCTTGATTGTGTTGTGTGGACTTTCTTTTAGAGGTATTCTAATTGAATACTTGGTTTCAATCCATCACCAACTCCATCCGAATACACAACAATCAAAGGCAACTAGGGTATGAATTCTTATACCATTCTCTTTGATTTTCTTATAGTTTAATTGTATGATTGATATCAAGATCCGTTCATGGTGATAAATACTTTCCGCTGCGTTTTGTTAATTGTTAACCGAAAATCACCATTAGTGGTATCACGAGTCATTATATTAATCATATAATTAGCTAGATTTTGTGAAAAGTGGCAAAAATCAAACGATTTTGGTGTTTTTAACAAACCGATCGGACGAAAATTAAACCCTACGGGTTTTTATTTTAATTTTCGGTTTTGTATAATTATGAGGGTTAAAATAACGTATTTTTGGAACCCTATTGTCACTTGTTACAAAATCAAAATCAAAAAATTAATCTAGTTTATTGAATTTTTTGATTATTTGGCTTGGAATTACTTGTTTAATTATGTTTTTTGATATGGCAAAACATGTATTTTTGCCATATCTCAAGCCAAAGCCTTGTCAATTGTTGCTTGTTTGTGCAAACTGATGAAAGCCTAGACCATTTGTGAATGAATGTGGTTGATGTTTGGTTGTTTGGTTGTTTGGGAAAAGCCTTGTTTTTTTGGCTTAATTGTTGTAATTTGTTTCATTTCTTTTTCTTTTATTTTTGGTGCCATTTTTGGGGAAATTTGTAATGTAAAAGTAATAGAATAGATTGTATTTATTTTATCTTTTTATTGTAAATTGTTGATAAAAAATATTAAAGACTAATGAAGAAAACAACAAATTTCCGTCACAAAAGCGAGGGCTGTACGAAAACAGGTTTTCCAGAGGCATACGGACTCCGTTTTGGGCGATTCAAAAGCCTAAAATGCTTGCAAAGTCGTGGGCTACAACTTTCCAGAAGGCCGGGAAGACCAACGAAGACTCCTTCAGTGACTTTTCGGGCTTCAAAGTCTGCTGGAATTTTCTGGCAGATTACACTTTTCCACAATTTTGGGTTCTACTTGCTCAAGAATGTCTTGGAGCAAGTGGGAGCCCATTGGGTTTATGTAGGCCCGTTTGGGTTCATGTTGGCCCGTCCCCTAGTTTGACCCTTCGGTCCGTCGTGATGACTCACATGACCGAACCTAGGATTTCATCGGTTGAGGTTTGCACAAAATTTGTTGCATGTTTTATTTATGTTTGTGGTTGTTTTCTTTTCCTATTAGATACAAGTAAATAAAACAATTAAAAATGGTTTTTTGACACAAACATTAAAACATCCAAACATTTAATCATCGATAATTACTAGTTAATCATTGATGATTAAACCTTTTATCTAAAATTGTTTTGAGATTAAACTAAGTTTAAATATGATTTGAAACTTAAAATAATAGTTAATCATTGATGATTAAACCTTTAATCTAAAATTGTTTTGAGATTAAACTAAGTTTAAATATGATTTGAAACTTAAAATAATAGTTAATCATTGATGATTAAACCTTTAATCTAAAATTATTTTGAGATTAAACTAAGTTTAAATACGATTTGAAACTTAAACCTTAATAATCGTTAAATGTTTTAACCGTTTATTAAACGACTTATGAAGTGATATGAATGAAGTACATGATTCATTCATATCTTAATAAAATTTTATTAATTAAAATTTAACATACCTAAAATTTAAGTCACGCCGTCCAATCGGTTGTAAATCACTTGCTTCTATTTTTGAATTCACGTGAGACGTGGTTTGAATCTAGATCCGAGGTCATTATTCTCTACGCGTGAGACCTAGAGCTATTTTGACATGATTTCACATTGGATGACTTAATCGAGTTAACGGTGAGACCTTGACTCGAGGCGACGACGCGACAAACATGCCACTTGACCCTAGATGCTTGTTCACTAGGTGCCATGAAGTCCCATACCTCTAAGAGTTGCACTTGTAATGCAATTGTTGATCGTCACCTACCTATTGGATCTATCACCTCTAGCAGATCAACTGATGCGGTGATAGAAGCTCAATGGGATCTTAGCTTTTAATTAAAATTAATTGGGTAGTTAATTGATTAAAAGAAATTATTATTGAAAATACTATTTTTTGAACTTTGGTTGTTATACAGATAACAACAACATCAAAACCTAAGTATCTCCACTCAAAAATCAGTTCTTGAAAACTGAAACTGACTAATATCAACTTTATCTTCTGATATCGAATTCTTAGGATTGTCCTTAGAGATGAGAAAGTTGATACACCTATAAGAGGCCTTACCTGAGGCACCTCCTGTCAGTGATTATGCTGCTGTTCGTCAAGCCTTTACCGAAACGTTTAACGAACACCAAGAAGTTGCTACTCATATGCTTGTGAGCATGAACCCCGAGATTCGAAAGTACTTCGAGGAACTCACAGCATATGACATGATAAGCGAGTTGAAAATGATATTTCAACAAAAGGCAGAACTTGAACTGTTCAAAACAGTTAAAGCATTCCATGCTTGCAATCAGGAGGACGACCAATCAGTTAGCACTTACATCTTGAATATGCAATGCTATCTTGATCCAATGGAACGTCTTGGTTACCCCTTACCACAAGTTCTTGGAATGAGCTTGATTCTTACCTCACTATCCAAGGACTATGACCAGTTTGAAAAGTGTTTTAAAAGTACATAGCATGGGGAAGACAATCGTTGAACATGCTATGGTAAAACTGGTTGAGCAAGGGTTACCCAATAATTTTCTTGCAATCAGGGAAGGTAAACCGCAAGCACAAGGCAAGAGTCTAGGTAAGGGTAAGCTAGTTTACTTTTCCAAACCTACGATTCCCCCACCTGCTAAAAAGGAGCACCCTGCAAAGGATATTTCTTGCCATCATTGCGATGAAACTGGCCATTGAAGGAGGAATTGTCCTGCCTACGTGGCAGAGTTGATGAAGGACAAATGTGTTCTAGTTAGCACATTAGGTATCTTCATTATAGAACTCTATACTTTTCGTGATAAATCTTGAGTGTATGACACTAGTTGTGGAACTCACATTTACACAAATGTGCAAGATTGAATGTGAAGTAGAAAGCTAAATGAATGGAAGCTGTGATCTTATCCTTCCTAATGCGTTAATTATTGTTTTGAACAATTGTCAATTATGCATTGTTTAGCTTTATCGTTTGTTGAATAATGGATTATGATATTTTGTTTTATGAAAAATAACATTTTTTTATAACTATTCATTGTAATAGTATGTTTGAAATTAATATGCATGATCCTAATTCAAACGATAGTTCTATATACAAATGTAGCACTCAAGAATCCAAATTGGTTTGGATTCTACTTACCTAGATCATCGTCATCTTTTCCACATAAACAAGAAACGCATTTTGATACTAAAACTCGACGGGCTTCTTTACAAATGATTATGAATCATTTAAAATGCCTCTCTTGTATATTATGGAAAGATAACAAGAAAGCTTTTCTCCCAAGTTGGCGAAAGAGCTACAAATCTACTTGGACTCATACATAATGATGTATGTGGCCCTTTTAGAACTAAGACTAGGGAAGGTGCCACCTACTTTCACTGATGATATCATTCGATGTGGTTATGTTTACTTGATTAAACATCAACATGGAAGCTTTAATGATATCAGTCGCTATGGTTATGTTTACTTGATTAGACATAAACATGAAATCTTTGAAACGTTCAAAGCCTTCTAAAGTAAAAGTAGAAAATCAACTTAGCAAGACAACAAAGGCTTTCAGTCCTGATTAAGGATGAAAGTACATGAGTCAAGAGTTTCCGGATCATCCCTCACATCGTGAGATTGTCTCACAATTCACTCTTTCATACACTCCACAAGATAATGGTGCGTCTGGAAGGAGATATCGGACCCTGTATGACATGGTGGGATCTATGATGAGTCCTACTACTCTTACACTATCCTTTTGAGGGGCATGCACTGAAGTCTGCTGCTCGAATACTTGATATGGTTCCGACCAAAAGGTTAAAAAGACACCATATGAGATATGGCGAGGGAAAGTCCCTAATTTGTCTTACTTGAGGATCTGGGGTTGTGAGGATCTCGTGGAACGAGACATGCCGAACAAACTTGAGCCCATATCTATCAAGTATATCTTCGATTACTATTTTACTTCCCAACTGAGAACAAATGGTTGTTACTCGGTATGCTGAGTTTCTTGAGAACAGTCTCATTTCACAAAGCAAGTGGGAGCACTATAGACTTTGACAAGATTCAAAGTGAAGATACACAACCTTCTGGTAACACTAGCAAATATCATTCTGAGGCTGGACATATAGATGTTGGACCACAGGATGATGTTGTTCCCATTCATAGATCCGCAAGGACACTTCATGCACCTGAACGATATAGATTTATGTCGATGCTGAGGAGCAAGTTTCGAGGATCATTATGAACCCCCTAACTATCAAGTTGCATTATCGAATTTTGAATTCGAAAAATGACTTGAAGCTATGAATGCGAAAATAAAATCCATGAGAGACAATCAAGTTTTGAACTTAGTTGATCTTTCTCAAAACAGTAAGACTGTTGACATGGATGAAAATATACACACCTATAAATCTCTCATAGTAGCAAAAGGTTACACTCAATCCTACTGGATTGACAATGATGAAACCTTCTCGCCTGTTACTAAAGACATTAGGATTCTTATAGCCAAAGTAGTGTACTATGACTATGAAATTTGGTTGATGATGAAATCAAAACGTTTGTTTCACCTAAAACCCAAACTGAGTATGTGTATATATGAAAGCTAGTGGGAGCGTTGTCGTTTCTCAAGTCATACATGTTGATGACATGTCACTCATGTGAAACAATATACCATGCTACAAGATGAAAATCCTGGCTTGGAAAATGTTTCGACATGATGGATTGTAGGGACACGACATACATACTTGAAGTAAAGATCTATAATGATAGATCAAAGCGGTTAATTGGTTTAAGTCAAAGTGCTTACATTGACAAAATTCTAAATGGTTTAGAGTGGTACTCCCAAACGAGGAAGTCCTCGTATGCCACACAATGTAAACTTGAGTGAAGCTCAAGGACCTTCCACACCTGATGTGGTGAAGCGGATGAATGTAATCCCCTATGAATCGGCTATTACATTCATCATGTACGCTGTAAGAAGTACTAGGCCAAATGTAACGTCCTTAGGGGACCTTACTAGAAAATACCAACAGAATTCATGAGAGAGTCACTGGATTGCTGTTAAGAACACATTGAAGTATTTTAAAGTACTGGATATATGTTTCTTGGTCATGGTGGAGATACTGAACTGAAACTAAGTATACTTGCTATACTTATGTTGGTTTTGAAATAGGGCGTGATGACGCTAGATCCTATTTACGAAGGTTCACTACATTCGAATGATTTATCGAGATATGTGAAATTCGTACACTTAAAGTTCAAACAGATAACTAACTAGCTGACGCTTTATCGAACTCAATGTATTGTACCAAACATCTTGAATATGAATGGAACATTGGACTTCGACAAGCTAGTAGTTTCATGTAAATCTGTTTTAGTATTTGGATAATGGAACTGTGAGCAGTTTATATTGGAATAAATTGATATATTTGATATGATCATTTTTATATGAATATCTACTGTGTTCTATATTTGCATGTTTATATCCTTGAATATTTACTGTGTTTTATATTCTAAATTGTCCATTGTCATATTGATAATATGGGAATATTATTAAGACAAATCTGAGGGCATTGATGACATTATCTTAGTATGACTAAGGATGATGAAATCAAACTCACATGTCGCTCATAACGATGCACGATTGGACTGACCCAAACTATGAGAAATCACTTCTTGGATTTATGTCACAAGTGAATCTCACAAAGGCTTTGTCACTTATCCTCTGACTTGAGATGCAAGTTGGTTTGTGTATGTAGAGGGGCAAACTTTGATGTGGTTAAACGCTGACCTGAATAAGGCTGCTATAACAACCATTATCGGGTTTATCATTAAGCATATGACAGACACGTGCAGTCAATATAGAATTTGTTCCTCCACGTATGTGGATTAGATACTACTGGGCCCCTCGATGATTTTGAATAGATGTATGTGTGGCCACACCCAAAAGGTAATCAAGATGAATCTTGATTGGTTTTGGTAATCTATTTCATTATATAGATCGAGAAACAAAATCGTTGAAGTTTTAGATTGACATTGATCCTTGTCTAAAATTCAACATAGTATCAGTAACAAAAGGATAACTGCTTGAAAAACTTTGAACAAAGATTTTATGAAACTCCTCATATACTCCTAGGGGCATTGGCGGGTTGCTAGACTCTAACCTTTGCTTGTATAACTACTTGATGTTATCACGTGCGCAAGTGGGAGCTGTTGGAATATGCTTCACGCGTATAACATATAGTTATATGGCTAGTTGTTTGTGAGCCTAAAGGGTCACACACTTAAACACTAAACACCATTATATAATTAGTTTAATTAGTGTAATTACATTAATTATTAATATATAAGCTATAAGCTTGTGTATAATAAGTTTAATATTAAGTGTTAATATTGAAACTTTATTGTGAGCAAAATGGAAGAAACAAATGACTAGGGACTAAAGTGCAAATGGAACAATGGTTTATGGAAATCATTGATGGGTCTTTATGGCACCATTAAGAGTGTTGAATGGCTCCATAAACTCACCCTTGACCACCCATTTGGACGTCCCCTCTCTCTAACACTTGTAGGTGTTTTTGTTTTCTTTTGCTCTCAAGAATCAAGGACTAGCATCCTCCTTTGGTGTTCTTGATTGTGTTGTGTGGACTTTCTTTTAGAGGTATTCTAATTGAATACTTGGTTTCAATCCATCACCAACTCCATCCGAATACACAACAATCAAAGGCAACTAGGGTATGAATTCTTATACCATTCTCTTTGATTTTCTTATAGTTTAATTGTATGATTGATATCAAGATCCGTTCATGGTGATAAATACTTTCCGCTGCGTTTTGTTAATTGTTAACCGAAAATCACCATTAGGCTGACACTGAACCTATGCTCTCCCCAAGTCCTGAAGATCCACAGGGGGACATGGGTGGTGAAACTGAACCCATTTCCTCCACATCCAATGATAACAATAAGGGGGAGAAAAGACAAAAAGATCAAGAGGTTGATCAACCTGAGCCTTCTGCTCAGGGGGAGAAAAGAAGAAAACTAAATGAAGATCAACCTCCACAACAACAACATCAGCAAACACCTCATACTGAACCTCTTCGGTTTAGATATGAAAGAAACAGACAAAGAGGAAGATCAGTATTGGAACAACTTGAAGAAGAACCATCTGAGCCATCTGCTCAGGGGGAGACTGATACTGATCAACCTCAGCAAGTTGCTACTGAGCAAAACAACTTGCAGATTATTGTGTATAGGCCTTTTGTGTGGCCTATTGCTGATGATGAAGATGAAGAACATCCAGTGGCATCAGAAGATTTTTTAAACTTTGCACTGGATGAAGCAAATAAAGAAACCTCTTCATCATCATTCTCAGATGATGAAGAGCATACAAGAAAACCTATCTCACCTCAAGCTGAAGGACCTTCTAGAATTCCTAGAAGACCAATAACCAGAAGAATGACAAATGTGGTTATGTCCTCAGAATCTAGTGAAGAACAAGATCCAGCTCCTCTGATCTCAAGACCTAGGAGATCTACTCAGTTTACTGAGGAAAAGAGTGATGATGAGGATGAGATTGAGGCCCATAAATTCTTCCCTGTTAAGGAAGAACCTGAATCTGAGTCTGAAGATGTTCCAAGAAGATCTCATACTGTAAGAAGAACTGGAGATGAATTACTTGAACAGTATTGGAATATTGTGGCTCAAAGAACAAGATATAGGGAAACAAGGACGGGTATGCTGAGGAATAAAGCATTTCTAAATGTAAGAGACATATACTGGCTAAATGAATTTGTCAACAAAATAAAGGTCAAAACTGTTGATAGATCAATTGTTACAACTTGCACTGGGCCAGTCAGTCCTCCAATGAAGTTTTTCCTCCATGACATCCAAAATATGGGACCTCAAGATTGGATAAAGATTGCTAGACTGATAAAGGAGATGCCCTCAAAATCCTCTGAAGCCCAAGTGATGATGGATGAAATCTGGGTTGTATCTGCTATATGCTATGAAAAAGGCATTCTTTATGCAGCAGAATACAGGGTACTCAGTGTGATGACTGAAGCTATGAAGAACAACAAACCTGAGTGCCTTAATACTTTCAGAATAATTCCCACATATACTGTTCTCTCTAACCCTATCTTTCAGGATCAAAAGAGTACCATATATCCAACATCTGGATATATGTATACTGACTCAGATGACAGGGAGTGCTTCATTACTGAATCAGATTTGGCAACAGCTCCTATCAGCCATTTGGTGGGTCTTAAATGGATGATAACCAAGAGAGAAGATGCTTGGTTTAGAAAGAAGATAGTTGCTGTACTAAACAACAGGCAAGATGAACTGAAGAAAAGAGAAGAGTTCATCCATGTGAAGAAAGAAGTCTTCTACGAGTTTGAGTCGATCAACAAAGACTAAAGAAGAAGACTTTGCAGCCTGTAGCTTATTTTGTTTAGTATCTCTTTGTAGTTGTTTTGTTATCATTAGATAGGGGGAGATTGTTAAGGCAAAAAGCCTTACCCCTTGTATGAATCTTAGGATAACAAAACAATCTAGAATAGCTTAGATTAATATGTAGATTAAAATAGCTAAGTCAGTAGTGATACTGAGTTTGGCCAATACTGGTCACTCAGTATCAGCACTCAGTATTGGAAAACCAATACTGAGTAGAAGGACTGAGTGATACTCAGTATAGTAACGGACTAAGATCAAATCCCTTGATCTTAGTCATTTCCTTTACTTAGTCATTCGGTTACTCCTTTGCTCATTATGTAAGATCTCTATAACACTATAAATAGAGATCATCTTGCAAAGGAGTACTCACCAATTCACTTTACACTTTCATACCTTTTGTAATTGATCAGTGGTCTTGTTATTCCGCAACAAGCCACACTTAGTGGAATTATACATTTGACTCATATCTTGTTCTTATACAATATTTGTCTTAGAGTTATAATTAACCAATCAATTAACCAACTAAACCAAGGTGTTGTGACCTAACATTTATACCTCAAATTCCGATTTTGAATCTTGAGCTATTTTTCTTCAAAATCTTCAAAAACTTGCTTAATCTTCACTGATATGGATCGAATCAATTAAGATTTTTACTCTGATACCAATTTTGAGGTGCGAATTCAATGATTAAGCAACAATAACAATGAAATTGGAAGATTGGATGGAGGAAGAAGATGAAGCTTTGCAAGTGAAAAATATGATCAATTCAATATTACGGCAAATGTTAATCAATATTAGGTTACAGCTAGGTATTTTTACCTAGGCCTAATATTGACCTATTACATAAAATACCCCTAGACTACTGATTACAATAAATGTCACATATTACACCCCTAGACTATTGAATACACTAAATGTGACCCAACACATAGTGTTAAGCTTGCAATTAGGATTAATCTAGAATATTAGTGTTTAGGTATAAATATTTGTATTGAAAACACTAATTTTACTTTTGCCATTAATCACAATTGCATCTTTTGCAAAAGCTCTCTCTCTCTCACTCTAAAGCCCTAAACCTTCTTCTTCAAGTATTACTAAAATCATCATCTTAGATGGATTCAATGGATTAGTAACTTGTTATAGGATCATCAATTGGTATCAGAGCAAAATCCTTCAAGGAATTCGATCCAAATCCGTAGCTTACAGTCCAAAACAGAAGACCTTTTGGGGTTTTTGAAGTTTTGGAGAAAAAGGGTCAAGAAATCATAATCCGGATTTATGGTATTTTTCTAAGATTTTATGGCTTGAATCTGTTGCTTTCCTCATAATATTAAGCTTAGAATCAAATTTCGGTTCAATTCCAATCCATATTGACAATGAAATCTTGATTTTAAGAAAACTCCATTAAAGCTCAAAAAAAGTCTGAAAATTCAAATTTTTGATTAGATTTAGGTTGTTTTTAGTCAATATTATTGGAATGGATTGAAGGAAAAAGTTTTTAGATCATATTGCAAAAAGAATCAATCATTTTGGTTAAGAAACGAGCAATCTAGGATCAATTTCGTGAAGTTTTTGGCTGTTCGGACCACTCTGATCGAAAACGACGCTACTGTTCTAGGCTCGAAGCTGAAGAACAATCTCGGCTCGAGAACAGTGATCATCCCGGCTTGAGATCTTTCTACATCTCGGCTCAAGATCTTTCCACATATCGGCTCGAGAACTTCCATCATCTCGGCTTGAGATCTTTCCACATCTCGGTTCGAGAACTTCCATCATCTCGGCTTGAGATCTTACAACATCTCGGCTCGAGAACTTTGCCAACACTTCAAATTTTTACCGAGTTGTAATCTCAACTTAACCACTCAAACATGACCTCCAAGGATGCCTTATCCACCGGATCGGATACCAAACCACCTGTTCTCTACCGAGGAGAATATGGTCAATGGAAGAAACGGTTTCTCCATTTTATCCTTAGTCAAACTTCAGGTCCACTAATCCTTGAATCCCTTCAAACTGGACCAGCAAAATTCTACCGTGATGTGGTAGCTACCCCAAACTCTCAACCACCAGTAACCGGTGGTGTAATCGAAATTCCCCTGGCGGATTACACTCAAGAACAGAAAGAAAGGGCAAGGGCTGATGTATGTGCACACTCATATATGCTGCAAGGTGTTACAAATGAAATATACAGCAGTCTTGACAGCTTCAGCACCAGTAAAGAACTCTGGGATGAAATCCGCAAACAAATGGAGGGAATTGACCTGGGCAACAAAGCTAAAATGATATCCACCCTTAACACTTACGGTCAGTTCAAGGCTAACACTGGAGAAGAATTGGAATGAACCCACCATAGATTCTTCAACATGCTTAATGATCTCCGAAAGAACAACCTAAACAAAGGGAATCTAGAAATCAACACCAAATTCATTCAATCCCTTCTCCCTGAATGGGAAATATTTGGCAACAGTGCGATGCAGCACAAAGACTTGAGCCTAATAGATGTTCATGAACTATATGAATATCTACATTAGAATGAACCAATGGTGAAAGGAATTGCCAAATCTAGGCAAGACAATGCTGACACACTTGCACTGTTGGCCAAACAAAACCAAGCTCTCAACAAAGGAGTCAATGAAGCACTACTGGCAGCTCAATCAAAAGAGGTTGTTAAAGATGAACCACAGACTCTTATCCCTTAAGGGACATGAAGGATTTATGTGCACAGTTAGTCAACCTATGATGATACATCCATGCCAACGAAACACTTAAGGGTCACACCGGTGAGTGCATGTAATACGAGCAAGATATGCAATGATACTACGAAGAGGAATGATTTATAATAGTCATTATGAATCAGTTAAGTATTAAGTTAAGTTTAACTTATTACTAGATTAATTTAACTAACTAATTAATACAAGTATATGTACATTTACTAGTTGAGTTAATATACAATGTGTTAATTATAGATTATACATAATGTGATTTAAAGCTATTAAATCATATAGTATTTGGATAATATTGTTGTATAAATTATATAAAGGTTGTTATGTAATTAATTATTAAAAGTATAAATACAAGTATATATTTCGTATATATGGGTACCGAACTATATTAGTGTATTAATACTAGACATTTAATAGTTAATTGCAACAATAATTAACTAGTTAAACTATAAGGGATGGGAGTGTTAATAGGAAGTTTAATTAAAGATCTAATCTTAATTAAACTTACGGGTTCTAAGCGTAACTTATTTGAATATAAATAAGAGGCTTAGGGTAACCGAAAAACCCCTTACACCACCTCACGAAATTCCTTGCCCCTCCTCTCTCAATTTCGGCCGAACCAAGAACACAACTCTTTGTGTTCTTCGTTCTTCGTCCGTTCTTCGTGTTTCGAAGATCAAGATTGTTGCAAGTGATCATCTAGAGGATCGCTCGTCGTGTTCGTCATTAGTGGACTATCTTAAGCTAAACCTAAGGTATGATTCATGGAACACTCTTTCCTCTTCTCCCTCTTGGACGAAATCAAACCAAGAACCCTAGGGTTCTTGGTTAGTTCGTTGAACACCACAAGTATGTGTGTGTGTTCAAATTTTTCGTACAAGGTTTCTTTCTTGTTAATCTAATCTAGATTTCCAACATCCCAATCCTTTAGGGTTTAAGGATTAGGTTTAATCTCACTTCCGCTTTTAGCGATTAAATCAGCTACTTGGTTTTAACCGATCAAGAACAAGTTCATGTTCTTGGTCAGTATGGTCGAACCAAGTGTACTAGGTGGTTGATGTAACGACCCGAATTTTGTAAATACATAAATTGTATAAAAATATGATAAATACGAATAAATCGTTTAATGAACGTAGGAATTGGTTTCGTGTCATTTGGACACCGTACGAGGAAGTTATGGATGAAATCGGGTCGAGACGAAGACCGAAAAGTGCAGCCCTGCTGCCTGGGGAAGTTCGCGACGCGAACTGGAGTTCCCAATCGGGAACTCCATTCAGAGATTTATGGTTTTTGGTCGTCTGGAGTTCACGTATAGCTCGCGATCGGGAAGTGTTCACGACGGGGGAATCTCACGGCGCGAACACTTTCGCGATCGTGAACTCCGTCAGGCAGCATTAAATACGGGTTTTGGCTCATTAATGTCATGTGCAAACCCTAGTTTCTCTCTTTGGAGATTTTCGAGCTTGAGGACTGATTTTGGGCGATTCCTTCACAAATGTTTGGTAGATTTCACTCCTAGTTGAAGATTAAAGGTATATCTTCACTCTTTGGTCTTCGTAGCTTAAGATCTATGGATTTTGATGTATGGGTTTAAAACCCTAGTTCTTGGGGTTTTGGGTTATGGTGAAATAAGTGATGTATACCCTTAATAGATGGTATTCTAACAAAGGAAACAAGTGTATGATTAAGATTTGTAAGAATCTTAAGGGTTGGTTAAACCTAGGATTTAGTAAATCACCATAATTGGGGAAAGTGTTAGTTGATGGTATCAAGAGATAAATGGATACATTATTAGTGATATGTGATGTTGAACATATTGTGGTTATTGTATTAGGCTTTTGGTGAAGTCTTGGAAGGTTGATTGAATTGGGAAGCAAGAGATTTTTGTGTCAAGAGCACGGTTGGAGCATTATATTGCTAAGGTGAGCACGTGTGGACTTTACTGAGTACATAGCCATGAGAATACCTTTTTATTACATATGTCGAGTCTATTTGATATTTGTGTAGAATTTAGTATATAGAGTTAGTTACATATTGTTGAATATAGTTAACTAACTTGTTTGATGATTGATGTGATAGCCAAGGGATTTGATTGAAATAACTGTTGAGTTATAGTTAGGATGAGACGATGTGATGATGCGGTGGATCCCCGGTCATGAGGATATGGAATGGGGAGCATTTGGGCGAATCCCCATCGGCCCATTCCATGATAGTAGTCTTGCTAATCGGAAGTAGTCCGGCGAGTAAGGCAGGTATAGGTAGATTGGGCGATTCCCTCTTGCCTTTACCTTGAAGCTTATTAATGCAGGGGATCCCTGGTTAATAAGTTAATGTGGTTCTAGTTAGTTTGGGGGCAACCCAATAACTAGATATGATTGCTAGGAAAGCAAGGATTATAGAGTCACAATAGGGTGACTAGATAGATGGACGAATTACATGTATGTTTGTTTATATGTCTTATGATTACTATTATCATCGGGTCTAAACCCATGTAGCTCACGAGACGTTTTGTCTCACGTACTCCTTGTGTGTTTTACTATGTACTCAGGTTCGGATCGAATGTATAGGTGCGCATGGATAGAGATGCGGGGCCTAGAGTAGAAGAACACTAGAACGGATTTGGACTTAGCTTTGGTTTTGATATATTCTGTAACACCAAACTTATACTCTGATTTTCACACCAAAGGTTTTTGTAAATCCGTATTTTAGGATATTTCTCCTCTTTATTAAATAATTATTTTGGCCAAATGTTTTGTATTAAAAATCAAGGTGTTACGACTTGGTATCAGAGCTATAGTTTAAGTGAATTAGGTTGGATGACCATCCTAGTCTTAGACTGTAGCATTAGGAATATAAGATTTCCTTGAGATTATAGGTTGACCTTGAGACTTTATGTTAAGTTTAGGGTTGAACCTAGGGGACCTATGAAAGTTGATATAATTATGGATATTGAGTCTTATGCGACTAATGGATTGTACATAAGGTACTAAATGTTTAATGTCTTTCGTATAGTCTTGATCGAAACAAATGGTGAACACTCGTCGAAGTGGGAAAGCCCCAGATAACCGGGAGGAAGAGATACCTCATGTCGAGAGGGTGGTTGAACAAGAAAGTCAACCGTCTATGCATCGAGTGGATGAATCGGAGGTTGGAGCCAATAAGACTCCGATAACCATGGCGGATCTCCAAACTCTTAGTGATCAAACCAAAGGGACGGTGGCCGAGGAAGTGCACCATATTATTGGGGACCGTGAGAGGTCGGAGGGAGAGCATGAATCCGAGGCTAGGTCGGATGGGAGAACCGGAGGTAGTGGCACCGGGGAAGGGAAATCCTCCACGGGTGGCCAAAGTGATGCGAGGGCTAAGCCCGATGAGAAAGATGGTTGTTCTTTTAAGTCTTTCATGGCTTGTAAGCCAAATGAGTACAAGGGTAGTTCGGACCCGAAGGTAACTATGAGGTGGATTCGAGAGACCGAGAGAGTTATCGGTAGTAGCAAGTGTTAGAAAGCCGATATGGTGACGTATGCGTCACAACTATTGAAAGAAGATGTTATGGTTTGGTGGGATATTGTGTACGAAACTCTCGGGAAGGAGGTGATTGAGGTGATGTCGTGGGATGAGTTCACCACGAGGTTGAAAAAGAAGTTTTGTCCCGAGAGGGATTTGGAGAAAATGCATGAGAAGTTTGTGACCCCTAAGAAGGGTGATATGTCGATTGAAGAATACTCGAGAGAGTTCACGGGATTGCTCCCGTTTTTGCTAAAACCTACTCGGATGAGAGGTTGAGGGTGGTCCGGTATGCTAGTGGGAGACTGTGGGATTACCAATTGGAGGTTAAGAGGGCGGTCACACTTGATGAGGCTATTAGTGCCGCCCGAGGTGTAGAAGAGGTGAATGAGGCACGGGTTGCCGAGAGCGGCTATAGTTCGTTCAAGAAAGGGAAGTTCACTTCGAGCTTCTCTAAACAAGGAATTGTTGGCTCGTGCAAGAGGTGCGGGAAAAATCATACCGGCGTGTGCCGAGGAGAGTCGAAGACTTGCTTTAATTGTGGAAAGTCGGGGCATATGGCCCGAGAATGCAAGTCTAAATCATTGGCCGAGGTCGAATGTTTCTCGTGCCACGAGAAAGGGCATTATAGCAATGTGTGCCCAAAGAAGGGGACCGAGTCAATGGTGTCCACGACTCAAAAGAAGGTGGAGCCGGCAAAGGTGAAGGGGCGATCCTTCCAATTTACTCGGGAGGAGGCGAAGGAGGCACATGATGTGGTGTCAGATACTCTATTCATTAACTCCTTGCCAACTCATATATTATTTGATTCGGGTTCCAATTATTCGTTTGTTTTTTATGAGTTCGGTTGCAAGTTGAATGTGCCGTCCGAGATGTTAGATGAGATTTATGAAATAGAGGTAGCCGACGGAAAAACCTCAATAGTTGAAAGTGTTTATAGAAATTGTGAAATAGAAATAGACGACAGAAATTTTAAGGTTGATTTATTGCCCATGGGGATAAAAGCTTTCGATGTGGTTATCGGTATGGATTGCTTGGGTATGCACCAAGCCAAGATATTGTGTGGTAAGAAAATGGTGTCAATCAAGACACCCGAGAACGAGAAAGTATATGTGTATGGGGAATAACGACATCACATGCCTAGTGTGATTACCGCCATTAAGGCGAGGAAAAGTATATCGAAAGGTTGTGCATCGTTTATTGTATACGTATTAGATGGCCGAAAAGAAAAGAAGACAATGGATAACGTCAAGATTATTCGGGATTTCCCCGAGGTATTTCCCGATGATTTGCCCGGTTTACCACCGGAGAGACAAGTCGAGTTTAAGATTGATTTAATTCCGGGGGCGACGCCAATTGCTCGTACTCCGTATCGTTTAGCTCCCACCGAGATGCGAGAATTGATGACTCAATTGCAAGACTTGTTAGATAAGGGTTTTATTCGTCCGAGTTCGTCACCGTGGGGTGCACCGGTATTATTTGTCAAGACGAAAGGCGGTTCGATGAGAATGTGTATCGACTACCGTGAGTTGAATAAGGTAACTATAAAGAACCGTTACCCGTTGCCGAGAATTGATGACTTATTCGACCTATTGCAAGGTGCTAGTTATTTCTCGAAGATCGATTTGAGGTCAGGTTATCACCAAGTTCGGGTGAAAGAAGGCGACACCGAGAAGACGGCTTTCGTACGCGATATGGTCATTATGAGTTCCTAGTGATGCCGTTTGGTCTTACAAACGCGCCGGCCATTTTTATGGACTTGATGAACCGAGTTTGCAAACTGTTCCTTGATAAATTCTTGATAGTGTTCATTGATGATATCTTGATTTATTCGAAAACCGAGGAAGAACATGAAGGTCATTTGAGACTTGTGTTAGATGTGTTGAAACGGGAAAAGTTATATGCCAAATTCTCGAAGTGTGAATTTTGGTTGCGGAAAGTACAATTATTAGGTCATGTGGTGATATGTGTTAGTATTAAAGTTGACCCGTCCAAGATTGAAGCGGTGTCAAATTGGGAGCCTCCGAGAACTCCTACCGAGGTTAGAAGTTTCCTTGGGTTAGCCGGTTATTACCGAAGATTTATACAAGACTTCTCGAGAATTGCGGTTCCACTACCGAAGTTAACGAGAAAAAGTGAGAAGTTTGTGTCGGAGAAGAAGCAAGAAGAGGCGTTTAATTTATTGAATGAAAAGTTATGTAAAGCCCCGATTCTTACGTTACCGGATGGTATGGAAGATTTTGTAGTTTATAGTGACGCTTCGAATCAAGGGCTCGGTTGGGTGCTGATGCAAAGAGGGAAGGTGATCGCATATGCTTCGCGATAATTGAAAAATGCGGAATTGAGGTACACGACACACGACTTGGAGTTTTGCGGCGATTATATTTGTTTTGAAGTTGTGGAGGCATTACTTGTATGGTACTCGGTGTACATTGTATACGGATCATAAAAGCCTACAATACGTGTTTACTAAAAAAGATCTTAATATGCGACAAAGGAGGTGGATCGAGTTGATCGCCGACTATGATTGTGAGATTGTATATCATGCGGGAAAGGCTAATGTAGTAGCCGACGCCTTGAGCCGAAAAGTTTATGAGAAACCGAACCGAGGAATATTAACACGTATGAAGTCGTCTCGAGTATTAGAATCAAGAATGCCCAACGAGAGGTTATGGGAAAAGACGAGTTAAGGCAAGAACGGTTAGGAAAGAACCAACATTTTCTTGAAAATGCACATGGGTTGAAAACCGTAGGCGGTCGAATTTGGGTTCCCAAGTTCGGGGGTATCCGGAAAGAGTTGTTGAATGATGTGCACAAGTGAAAGTATTCGATTCACCCGGGAAGTACAAAGACGTACCAATATTTGAAACGGGTTTATTGGTGGTCCGGAATGAAGGCGAGAGTAGCCAAGTACATCTCGAAGTGTGCCACGTGTGCACAAGTGAAAGCCGAGCATCAAATACCGTATGGGGTAGCTCAATCATTGTTAGTACCGGCCGGAAAGTGGGAAGACATAACTATGGATTTCATAGTTGGTTTGCGAAAGATGAGTAAGGGTCACGATGCAATTTGGGTCATAGTTGACTGGTTGACCAAGAGTGCGTTATTTTTAGCCATTCGGGAAACGTTGCCACTTGAGAAATTGGCTAAATTGTATGTTGATGAATTGGTTCGACTCCACAGGGTTCCGTTATCGATTGCATCCGATAGAGACGCGAGGTTTACCTCGAGATTTTGGAGATCGTTACAAGAAGAATTGGGTACAAAGTTGCGGTTAAGCACGGCTTACCATCCGCAAACCGATGGCCAAAGTGAAAGAACAATTCAAACGGTTGAAGATATGTTGAGATCGTGTGTGTTAGATTTTGGTGGTAAATGGGATGAACATTTACCGTTGGTCGAGTTTTCGTATAATAATAGTTATTACTCGACTATTAAGATGCCACCTTATGAGGCGTTGTATGGGAGAAAATGTAGAACTCCATCGTGTTGGCTTGAAGCGGGAGAGACAAAGCTCACGGGTCCCGAGATCGTAAAGGTTACAAATGAAAAGATTGGTATTATACAAGCCAACATGAAAGCCGCCCAATATAGGCAACGAACTTATTCGGGTTTGAAGAAAAGGCCATACGACTTGGATGTCGGTGATATGGTGATGTTGAAAGTATCACCTTGGAAAGGTGTAATGCGGTTTGGAAAGAAAGGGAAATTAAGTCCAAGGTATGTTGGGCCGTTTAAGATATTGAAGCGGATCGGTCTTCAAGCATTTAAGTTGGAACTTCCACCCGAGCTTCAAGGTGTGCATGACACCTTTCACGTGAGTTATTTAAAAAAGTTCACGGAGGAAGTTGAAAATATTATTTCATTGCAAGAGTTGCGGGTCGATGCCCCTAATCGGTTGATTGAGGAACCCGAAGCCATATTAGATACGAACACAAAGAAGCTTCGGAATAAGGAGATCGAGTTGGTATTGGTCAAGTGGAAGCATTCTCTTGGACCAAATTTGACTTGGGAAGTCAAAGACGAGATTCAGAAGAGGTACCCGGATTCTGTTAACTGTGATGAGATTCCGAGGACGGAATCTTCTTAAAGGGTATATAGTTGTAACGACCCGAATTTTTTAAATAAATAAATTGTATAAAAATATGATAAATACGGATAAATCTTTTAAAGAACGTAGGAATTGGTTTCGTGTCGTTTGGGCACCGTACGAGGAAGTTATGGACGAAACCGGGTCGAGACGAAGACCGAAAAGTGTAGCCCTGCTGCCTGGGGAAGTTCGCGACGCGAACTGGAGTTCCCGATCGGGAACTCCATTCAGAGATTTTGGGTTTATGGTCGTATGGAGTTCACGTATAGCTCGCGATCGGGAAGAGTTCACGACGGGGGAAGTTCACGGCGCGAACTTGTTCGCGATCGTGAACTCCGTCAGGCTGCATTAAATACGAGTTTTGGATCATTAATGTCATGTGCAAACCCTAATTTCTCTCTTTGGCGATTTTCGAGCTTGAGGACTGATTTTGGGCGATTCTTTCACAAATCTTTGGTAGATTTCACTCCTAGTTGAAGATTAAAGGTATATCTTCACTCTTTGATCTTTGTAGCTTAAGATCTTTGGATTTTGATGTATGGGTTTGAAACCCTAGTTCTTGGGGTTTTGGGTTATAGTGAAATAAGTGATGTATACCCTTAATAGATGGTATTTTAACAACGAAAACAAGTGTATGATTACGAGTTGTAAGAATCTTAACGGTTGGTTAAACCTAGGATTTGGTAAATCACCATAATTGGGGAAAGTGTTAGTTGATGGTATCAAGAGATAAATGGATACATTATTAGTGATATGTGATGTTGAACATAATGTGGTTATTGTATTACGCTTTTGGTGAAGTCTTGGAAGGTTGATTGAATTGGGAAGCAAGAGATTTTTGTGTCAAGAGCACGGTTGGAGCATTATATTGCTAAGGTGAGCACGTGTGGACTTTACTGAGTACATAGCCATGAGAATACCTTTTTATTACATATGTCGAGTCTATTTGATATTTGTGTAGAATTTAATATATAGAGTTAGTTACATATTGTTGAATATAGTTAACTAACTTGTTTGATGATTGATGTGACTGTCAAGGGCTTTGATTGAAATAGCTGTTGAGTTATAGTAAGGATGAGAAGATGTGATGATGCGGGGGATCCCCAGTCATGAGGATATGGAATGGGGAGCATTTGGGCGGATCCCCATAGGCTCATTCCATGATAGTAGTCTTGCTAACTGGAATTAGTCCGGCGAGTAAGGCAGGTATAGGTAGATTGGGCGATTCCCTCTTGCCTTTACCTTGAAGCTTATTAATGCGGGGGATCCCCGGTTAATAAGTTAATGTGGTTCTAGTTAGTTTGGAGTCTGAAGGATTTATGTGCACAGTTAGTCAACCTATGATGATACATCCATGCCTACGAAACACTTAAGGGTCACACCGGTGAGTGCATGTAATACGAGCAAGATATGCAATGATACTACGAAGAGGAATGATTCATAATAGTCATTATGAATTAGTTAAGTATTAAGTTAAGTTTAACTTATTACTAGATTAGTTTAACTAACAAATTAATACAAGTATTTTTACATTTACTAGTTGAGTAAATATACAATGTGTTAATTATAGATTATCCATAATGTGATTTAAAGCTATTAAATCATATAGTAATTGGATAATATTGTTGTGTAAATTATATAAAGGTTATTATATAATTAATTATTAAAAGTATAAATACAAGTATATATTTCGTGTATATGGGTACCGAAATATATTAGTGTATTAATACTAGACATTTAATAGTTAAGTGCAACAATAATAAACTAGTTAAACTATAAGTGATGAAGTGTTAAAAGGAAGATTAATTAAAGATCTAATCTTAATTAAACTTACGGGTTCTAAGCGTAACTTATTTGAATATAAATAAGAGGCTTAGGGTAACCCTAAAACCCCTTACACCACCTCACGAAATTCGTTGCCCCTCCTCTCTCAATTTCGGTCGAACCAAGAACACAACTTTTTGTATTCTTCGTTCTTCGTTCGTTCTTCGAGTTTCGAAGATCAAGATCGTTGCAAGTGATCACCTAGAGGATTTCTCGTCGTGTTCATCATCAGTGGACTATCTTAAGCTAAACCTAAGGTATGATTCATGGAACACTCTTTCCTCTTCTCCCTCTTGGATGAAATCGAACCAAGAACCCTCGGGTTCTTGGTTAGTTCGTCGAACACCACAAGCATGTGTGTGTGTTCGAGTTTTTCGTACAAGGTTTTTTTCTTGTTAATCTAACCTAGATTTCCAACATCCCAATCCTTTAGGGTTTAAGGATTATGTTTAATCCCACTTCCGCTTTTAGGGATTAAATCAACTAGTTGGTTTTAACCGGTCAAGAACAAGTTCATGTTCTTGGTCAGTATGGTCGAACCAAGTGTACTAGGTGGTTGACTCAAGTGGTCGATCAGTTACAATGAAACCCTTCAGGACAAATGAAGAAATTGAGTTGGTTCGTCAGGCCATAGCTCTAATCTCAAGCTACAACAACAAATACTATAACAAGTTACTAATCCATTGAATCCATCTAAGATGATGATTTTAGTAATACTTGAAGAAGAAGGTTTAGGGATTTAGAGTGAGAAAGTATAGAGAGGGAGAGAGCTTTTGCAAAAGATGTAATTGTGATTAAGGGAAAAAGTAAATTAGTGTTTTCAATACAAGTATTTATACCTAAACACTAATGTCATAGATTAATCCTAATTGCAAGCTTAACACTATGCAATGTTACATAACTACCCCCTAGACTATTATTTACAACGAAATAAGTCCTAACAATCTCCCCCTTTGTAACAATAGTCTAGGTTGCATATCTTTGAAGTCTTCTTCGTTTGTAAAGCTGGGATTGAGTGAAAAATCGTTGTGCAGTTTTGTTGAAGAATCAGCTCCAGATTTTGAAGTTTGGTGAAAACAATACTTTTAATTGGCTTTTAAACCAAATGGAAAGTATTTCAGAAGACTTCAAGTAAATGGACGAAATGCAGACCCATGGATTGAGCAGTCGGCAGCGAAAGTCTTTTTCTTGAAGTTGTGGCTTTATCGATTTGTTGATGATCCTTGGTATCCTGATATTTGTTGAAGTCGTAGAAGTGCGGTATTTTGATTTATTTTGGATTTTCTGACCGTTGTTGATAAAATTGGAGTACGGTCATCGAATCCCTTATCTGATATATTTGACTGTTGTTGATAAGAATGGAGTACAATCATCAGATCTATTAGGGTAACCCATGATCACATAGATTGCATGTTAGCACAACAGTTGCAGAAATTGCGTGACCTACGTTCAGTATTGGCTTTGATGTTAGCACTGGTAGGATTTCCATTCAATAATCTTGGAATACCAATAATTTTGGTATCACTATGAATGTTCCGGCAATATCACAAAGATATGCTTGGTAGAGTGCCTGTGTCCTAGAAAAATTTAATTCGGTCCGGGTGGAGACAGAATGGGCGAGCACTACTAACCAAGCCAAGCCCAGTTCCCGCCGATAGGCGTAGGTATCTTGCTTCAGAGCCTATTGCTTGAGAAGTCGATAGTAGATGTGGTAATCTCCGTGATTTGAAACAAGTACTTTTTGTACTTGAGTGGTCAGTGGGGTTGTGCATTGCATCACTGGGTCCATGATGACTTTATCAGAAAGCAACATATGCAGTCTGATAGAGATGTGGTTACCCGGATTTTGTTCGGTTTAGGGAGGGTTTTCCGCTTTCTTTAACCCTTTCACACGCACTCCTCACTCAAGCTCACTTTTTCATTTTCAACCACACCCTCGTTTTGTGTTACCATGTGATAAGCTGATTTGCACCTCATACTTCATACCCCTCTCAATTTTTACCTCAGTGCACCCCAATCAATATCCCATGATACTTGATTCTGCTCACCTAAACCTAGGGACCCTCACTTTTTAGTTCCTATATTGTCGGTGGCTCCGGGGAAGATCATGTTGGATATAGCATATCATAGGAGTTATTTGAGAATGGTCTATTACGCTCATATGCAATTTAATCAGCTTTTTAAGATGTTGCATTTTAAGAGGTTCACATGGATTTTTCATCGGAATTTTATGTGTTTCCGGTATAAGTTGTTGCCTGAATGATTTTTGAAGTTAAGGCACAGCAACTTGATCTTTTTAGGTAACACCGGACTCACATAGAGTATCCATTTGCACACGGTACGAATCGGTAGTCGTTTGCACAACCATTGGTCCAAATATGCGACTTGCACTTAGAGTTGGCTTGATTTTAGCTCTAGCGGGATTTCCACTCGATCCTCGTGAAACATCAGATTGTGATGCCACTACGAGTGTTCCGATGGATTCACGGAGATCCATTTTTTTAGTGCAAGTGTCCTATATTGGAAATTTTTGAGGGTGAGTACTAGACACACTTGCATACAAAGAGACTTAACCCGGGGCAGGAGCGTATTATATTTCAATACCGACACAGTCCAGATGAGCAGTCAGTATATTTTGTGCTACGTCCCCTGATGAATTGAAACAAATTCCTGTTGAGAGGAATTTGAGTGGTTGGTGGTGGTGTGCATTTGCTTTATTGTGACAGTAAAGTCTAGTGAAACATTCAACGTATGAATGATCACCCTTTTGTATGATTGCCCGGTTTATTGACGGTTTGGATGCACTTAAAGGTGTGTTCACTTAAATTTATCATGTTTTTCACATCACCTTGCACTCACCTAGAATTATACCCTAGACCCATACCCTCGCATTTACCAGCGGATGATAAATATTGCCCTGGGAAGGTAGAGCCAGTTTTGGCAAAACCATGGGAATGTAAGTCTTTTGAAGTATTAAGTAACGAGAGTTAAAAGAATTTGTAAAAATAGATGCTATCTGTGACAACCCTAAAAGTTAGACATTTAATCCGACATTTATTGTAACCCTAATAGTGTCCAAGAAGCCTAATTTAATATATGAGAGCATTTAATTTCATTTAAGTGTAGCGATAAACCTAATGTCCTTTATGATAGTAACTAGACTGCGTTTAAGTTAGTGAAACCCTAGACATCATGTCTCATTAAAATACACGTCATCATTTGTGCATCATCATTTTAATTTGCATTTAATTATTGTTTGAGCAATTAGTTAGCGAGTTGGTGACACAACATAATTATTATGAACCAAATTAAAAGTATAAAGTTTATAATTTATAATGATACAATATAACTCAACCAAACAAATCAATTCGAAAAACAAAGTATGAAACACCTTACACGATTTATTAAATAAGTAATAACATTTAACACTCGGCACAATACGAAAATACTAAAAATCGTCAAAAGTATATCTGAACTAATAAATTTCAGTCTGGAAAGAACCACCGTCAAAAATCTAGTAAAACCCCAGTAAAATATTTCTTCATTATCGGTATCAGCATATAACCAATAACACCAACATAATCTATTTAAAAATTAAAAGTTTACTCTTATTGGTTCTACCTCTCTCGGCAGATCACCTCATAAGTGATCATAACAAACTTCCTTTTTCTATTATATTATAATATATATTTTTTTTTACCAATCGCATCTCTCCCATATTTAAATTAACAAATAAAAAGACACCATCATCTAAGCCTATAAACCCTACATACGCTGCCCTCAATAAACCCGCCTCCCTCTCTTCCTCTGGTTCCATATTTCCGACGAACATCATCTTCAACTCGCCTCTCTTCTTTCACACGTGAACCAGGAAACACAAACAGAGAAAAAGAAGCCACATTGATCTTTTTCCAGGGAACTCGGAGCTCAGGCGAACTGTAACATCCCAGAACCCCGTAGCATAATATTGTCCGCTTTGCCCACCGGCGCACGGTTTTATTCTTGGTATGGACCACTTCCACCCAAAAGGCCTCATGCTAAGAGAGGTATCCACACCCTTATAAAGAGTGTTTTGTTCCCCTCTCCAACCAATGTGGGACGAATGTTACAATTCCCCTCCCCTTGGGACACAACGCCCCCGTTGTGCACATCGGTCCGGGTCTGGCTCTGATACCACTTGTAACATCCCAGAACCCCGTAGCATAATATTGTCCGCTTTGCCCACCGGCGCACGGTTTTATTCTTCGTATGGACCACTTCCACCCAAAAGGCCTCATGCTAAGAGAGGTATCCACACCCTTATAAAGAATGTTTTGTTCCCCTCTCCAACCAATGTGGGACGAATGTTACAATTCAAAACTCAAGGGATGGATTCCAAACTCAAGTCGAAACACCTTACAAGTTGGTATCAGAGCTTTGGCTTGAGAGAATTGGGTTCACAAGGGATGGATTCCAAACTCAAGTCGAAACACGAGTTTTCAAAATGAGTTTTTCAAAAGTGTTTTTAAAATGAGTCCAAATCCAAATCGAGAAACAGCGCATCACGATGACCTTATGCCTCTAGTACTGATTTATGAGTTATTTAGTTTATTTAAAACGTCGCGAGTGACATTGATTACTAAGAGAATAAAAGAGAATTAACTTGAGATGAGCGTGAATTGTGCGACTATACATAGATATATATATACATACTATACTTGTTTATGTGAACTACTTGTTATGTGGATGGTATGAGGATGGGAGATCGTGGAATTTTTGAAACTGGCTCGAAACCATGACATGGGTAGGTGTGGATAATAATAGAGGGCCCCTATTATTATACGCACATGACTCATGCCTATGTTTCGAAAAGGATTCAGGGAGACCATTCGTCAAGCATCTAAGTATCATTAAAACCCTCAATTATTTTATATAAGTAGAAAATAAAATCACTACAAGAGATTTATGATAAAAAGTGCAATCAATTGAATAAGAGAATCATCAAACACGAATTGATAAAGAGTTATCAAAACATGTCAAGAGAGAGACTAATATACCAAATTGGGTTGAATTCATTAAATGATTTAATTGAGTTATCGAGAACGATTGAACAATCGTTAAAGCATAATAAATGAGAAAATAAGAAAAATGTTAAGTGATAAGGAGTTATCCAAACAAATCAAGTGAAGGTTTATTTCACCAAATTGAGTAAGATTCATTAATGATAAATTGTTATCTGGGTAATGTAGAAGTAAATTAAATGTTTGGAAATGGAGAATAAGTAATTCGTTTTGAGCGAGAAATTATGAATTATGAGAAATTAATAAATCAAGAGATGAATGAGCGTTTATTTAAACAAATTAAATGGGAAATTATATTTAAAGTTATAAGTAACTACTAATTTGAGTCAAAATGTAAGATCTAATAAATAGTTGTGTCGAATAAATATAACTGGTTATTCAAAGTTTTCAGTAAAAAAAAATTAATAAAAAAAAATTAGAGAATTAGGTTTTATTAGTAAATGACATCAAATGACTGGAATTGTTAATGGAGTAATAAGAAGTTATGTAATTAATTGAGTAAGAGATAAAACTTTGATAGGGTTAATAAAAGTTGTAAAGCCAAAATATAACTGATTGGATGAGATGAGAAACCCAAGACAAGTTAATTAATGAGTTAATTGACAAAAGAAAATTTACGAGATTCGTTCACTACGAATGAAATGAGAATTCTATCTAACGACAAATTGTTGCATGGTTATAACAATACCAAACACGCTATGAGTAAGCTAAAATGAGAATTTAAAACTCAGATTTGAACAAGAAATAATCGTGAATGTGTAACGCGAAATAAAGATTTGTGGTGCTAATAAATTTAACGAGCTTGACTTATGAGAAATCATCAAATGACTAATTGTTAATGAGACAATGATAGAGAAGAGTTATAATTGAGAAAACCCAATGCGAATTCATAAACCGAACTATCGAGTGTTCGTAACGAGTTCTATGAGATTTTGAGTGCCAATTCCAAACTCGGGGACGAGTTTTCTCCAAGTGGAGTTGAGTAAGAGTAAATTAAGAGATTTAAGAGATTTACAAAGAGAATTTTTTTTTTTTTTTTTTGTGTGTTATTTATAATTGTTATTGTTATGAGCATATATATTCATATTATTGATTATTGACTAGAGAGTTTATACGAGTAACTTTTAAATCGAGAATCTATTCATTATAAAATGAGATGATAAGAGGTTATTAAAATAGGAGAATTCATTACGAATTATTCAAATCGAGTTAATTGAGGAAAACACTATTATGAGAAAATTATAAAATTCCAGTTGAGAACATTGTGGAGCCAAATTATTGTGTTGAGTGATAGATATATGCGCATGTGATTAGAGTATTTATAAGAATAATGAAGAATGATTAATTTCATGTAATGGTATAATTATCAAGTTGTAAGAAATTCATAAATCGAGAAATTTTAAACTTAGAATAATAAGAATATTGGGTAATGAGTCGGTCATGAGAAGATCGCCATAATAAATTATGCGAAAAATTTTATTATTACTGAGAAATTACCGAGTTATAAGAAACTAATAAATCAAGTAAACGAATAAATTATTAAAATAAATCAAATGAGGAAAAATATTATTTATAAACAATTTATTAAATTTGAACTAAGGTGATTATCAAGCTATAATATTAAATTGAATATCACCAAATTTTAATCTTTATTGAATACTTATTAAATCGAGAATAATTATCAATTTGAACAAACGAGAAAAATATGTGTGTCAAATAATAAAATTTTATTAAAATACTATGAGTTTCTAAATCGCGAAAGCACTAAAAATATAAAGTAATGAGGAAACTTTTAATTGAGAATGATAATTAATGAGGTAAGTAATTAACGAGTTAATTAATCGAGTAAAAGAGAAGATCTTAAGTCGAGGCGTTTAATACTTAAGGTAAAATGAGGATATTGAGTTGACAATTGGTCAAATTGACAAAGAGACAAATTAAATGTGAACAAAGTAGAAGTTAATTAACGAGCTAAATGATAAAATCATTAAAATGAGTTGATGAGTACCATTAAAGTAAGCTGAGCGAGTAATATTAAAAAGAGCTAACGGGAAATTGTTAAATACGAGTTAACAAGAGAACTAATAACGCGACCTATAAGAGAAATTATATGTTCTTGTAGCCTAATAATTAAATGGATCACGTGAGGAACCGCAAAGAGTGAGAAAATGGGCATTTTGTGCGACTTGTAATTAGTTGTTAAACGAGATTTGAGTTAAATTAATAATATAGCTTGTGTTGAGTTAAAAGCAAGTTCTGTAAATTTGAGATAAATGCATTCTGAGTATATGCAAATTGAGTAAAAGGCATGAGTTGCCTACTATATGATATTTCTGTGTGATAAAAATATTTCTTGAGAATATTGTGATTGTTTGTGTATGGTTTGATAGTGGTGTGAATCACTAAATTGTTGCTTATGTTTTTAAAACAAACTGATGTCCCATATAGCATAGGACCTTGGGATATCATTCTTGGTAGAGATTGATAATAATAAAAAATAAAAAAAAATAAAAAAAATAAAATAAAAAAAAATTCATGGTGTAAATTGTGTAAACGTAATACCTTGTTAGAACTGTGCGCAAAGTTTTCCCATAAAAACTTATTTTTATCGCCGTGAGAGGGCCGAGTATGATTGCGAGCACGAGTTGGACGACCGAGTACTACGTCAAGATCATCTGTCGCCACAAACCCAACCGTAACGGATCTCTAAGTGGAGTTGAAACGGAGATTCAACACAATACCAAGCGGTGAGTGCAACAACTGTGTCTAACTACGAGAGCAAGAAGACGCCTTTAACAGAGTATCGTAAATCATTTTGTATTTCTATCGACATTCATTTTCTTTTTGAGATAAATCGAGATCCTTAGAGAGCACTTCTATTTTCTATTCTTTTAGATTTATCATTTTGCGCCGTCGGAGATGGAAGATTAGTATGAACAGTTGTGAGGGACAGAGTTCATTATGATCGAGTACGTCACCTCGGAGAGCTTCTTTCTATTAGTAATTTATCGTCTTTCCCATTTGAGTTTGCGTGTCGTGGTACCCTGAGTTCCTCCAAACAATGACTTCGGGGACGAAGTCTATTTTAAGTGGAGTTGAGTTGTAACGCCCTGAATTTAATAAGTAATTAAATATTGACTTTTAATTAATTTAAATTAATGTGATTACGTGTAGACTTAATTGAGAGGATTAAATGTGAGACGTTTGGAGCAAAAATAACTAGAGTGATATTTATTAATGCCTAAATAACTATGAGTATTATTTGGTTTAACGAGACAAAAAAATGTTTGATTGTTTGAGTATGTTAAATTATTAACTAAATGTCAACGCCAAATTATAGTTAATTGAAAGAGAGGCCCGGCCGATAGGCCAAGGACCGAATATTTTGTGGTTCGTTGAGCAGCTTCATTAGAGCCCAACTTCTCTTGTCCATTCTTTTAAAAAGCCCGATTTCACTAGGGGCTCCTAGATTAATTGATACTTAACCTAAAATTTAAATTAAGTTAAATTGTGTACGTGTTATTGAGGTGCCGCCACCATTTATTCCCTTTTTATTAATTCCGGCAAAGCTTATTCCTCACCGCCGCCTCGCTATCTCGTCCGGTTCCAGCGGCAATCAATTAATCAGCCTTCTTTTCTTTTATTCACTCCGGCAAAGACTAAAACAACCACCGCTAGTTCCTTTTCTTTTATTGATTTCCGGCAGAAACCAAAGCAGCCACCACCACCCCTCGTCTTTTTCTTTTCTTTTCTGCGACAGAAACCAAAGCAGGTGAAGACTTTCTTTTTAATTCCAGTGTGTGGCGGTGGAGAAGGAAGTAGCACCAACCAAATAGAATTGCTTTCTAACCAAGAAGAGAGAAAGGCCAATAAAGAGCAGAATTGATCGTGATTGAGTGTGTGTGGGTGGCAGCCAAGAAGAGGAAACCGAGTAGAGCTGTGGTTCGAATTAACCCATCATTTGGTGAGAACGGGAAGCAGATTCGAGTTGAGCATGGCTATTGATCGTACCAGTGACGGGGTTCAGTCACCAATTCGGTAATCCTTTGTGTTCTTTTCCTATTTTTGTGATTTCTCATCCTTGGTCCTAAGCTGCCATCATTCGGTGATCGGGGATATTGAATCAGGTGGCTGATTGGAGCAGTGAGGGCCGAGCAGCTTCGTGTGCGGGATTGAACAGACGTGATAATCGAGCAAGAAAGATCGGGACCGAGCAGTTTTTCCGAGCTATATCCATCTTTGAGCCGGTAGTCTACTCCCTTGAGCTTGTTTATTTGTTCATTATGATTCTTGTGTTTAATTCGGTTCATTGCAGGGTATTGTTAATTTCTGGTGAGTTGATTGTGAGGTTCGGGTTTTAGGATTTCCTAGTTCTAAAAGAAAACATGAGTGTTATTATTATTCTCGGGTTTTTTTTTTATGGTCGTTGTCCCAATCGAGTCTTGTGGCCATTCTGTTTTGTCTCGAGGCACTAATGGTTTCAATCACTGATTTATTTGAGTATCGGGAATGGTTGGGTAAATATCTCCTGTTGACAATCACGACGTTTTATTTATTGACAAACGGAAACCGAACCTTAATGTTCTTGGTTTCCTTAAACCGGGAAGTTCTAATAAAAGAATTAACTAGAATATTCTAAAAATAAAGTTACTGACGTAAAATGCGTTTCGGGGCTGTCGGGTGTCTCGGGAATAAGCGGGTTGTTGTCGGGACTCAAAACGGGTATGAAACTACATGCTTATATTTGGTCAGATTCTGTTAGTCAACTTTGAGTCCGTTTTTACAACACTTAAAATACGTTTCTGGATTTTTGGCCCGTGATGGTCACTAGTTTTCTGAGTCCTCTTTCCGTTTCAGCTGACGGCTCTTTAATCCGATTTATCGTTTAGAAGATATCCCTGCTTTAGTAAAACCATCGCAGAATAGTTTTTGGTTCAGCTATTCTGTCTTGTAAGCCTGATTTGAACCTTTTCTGTTTGGATTCAGTTTCCGAGGTCTTCTGTAAAATTGTAGTTCTCTGAGTCATATAGCTACTATAAAAATTTGAATAAAATCTAGTGAGCGGTTTGAGAGTTATAGCCGTTCCCGCGAAAGTGTTGAGTGCTGTTTAGTTTCTGCTGAAACAACCTTTGAGCCAAACCCTAACCCGAGCTTCCTTGTATTTTGTAGGCCCTTCTAGAACCGGTTAGAGACGCTCTACTGTACCGAGGATATTTAGGAGCATACGTCTATTCGAGGTGGGTAATCTCACTATAAACTTGTACTTACTTTCGATTCATGATTTTGTGCTATGTGTTGTGAATTGTCTTGTTGCTTGAGCTTGAGTATTGATTGGGTGATTTATTTGAGTTATCTGTGATTTGAGTTATCTGTGATTTGAGTTATCTGGAGCCTGAGTTATCTGAGTTTTGAGTTCTTGAGTTAAAACATTAAACATAATATACTTGAGTTGTCTTGGCACCGAAGAGTACTGGTGCCAGACGTTTTGACTCAACACCGAAGAGTACAGGTGTTGAGCCTTGAGTTGTGTGAGGCGGGTCGAGGTTGATCTCTCGTCCCAAGTCACACAAGCGCGCTATATAAATTTAAAATCTGAGAAAATAAACTTGAGCAATTGAGAATTGAGTAGAATCTCTAGGGATCACTTATGTGGCTTGAGTTGTTTGTAATTACTTGTTTATTTTGATATTATTCACTCAGCGGTGGCTGACCCCAATCACTCCTCCCATTTTACAGGTACTAGCAAGGGCAAAGGGAAGGTCAATGGTTGATGAGCTGCGTTTCTATTTTTATATTTATGGAATTGGATTAAAACATTTATTTCGAGTCAAACATGTTTTGTTTTAAAACCTTTTATTATTCCGTATTTAAACCACGAGATGGTTTTATATTTTTACTTATGAGTTGGGACCTTTGAGTTACTTGTATTCTTGGGGAAATTGTTTTACTTTATTATTTAAAAAAATTTTAAATTTCCCTAGATTTTTGGGTTGTTACACGAACTGCAAAAAGAAACCCAACACAATTCCGGCGAAGAAAGAAAATACAGAAACGTTTCCGGTGACACCCGACGAAATCCGACGACCCAGCAACAAATCACGAACTCTCCCTCTCTTTCAGATCTCTCTCTCTCTCTCCCACCGAAGGTATATCTCTCTCTCCTCCACTATATTTTATTTTCGGTTATAGAATTCGGGCGTTTCATGGCGGGTGTACCACCATAACTCCCGTTTCCCTTGTCGAAACCGGCGGAACACACACGCCTGTGTGTGTTTGTGCGTGTTATGAAACCATGAATCCTCCCCCGTTCGTTTTCCCGTTTCTCCTTCATCACAGAGTCTGCATATGTGTGTGTTTGTATGTTTGAGTCGGTGTGGTTTTCTCTCACTCGTAAAACTGTTTTTAAGCTTCGTATATGTGGGTGATTACCGACTTACGGTTTTCCGGCGAGAGCCCCAGTCGCCGGCAGCCGTGAGAGCTGCCGGTGTTGCCCCTTCTGTCCGTCGCATGAGCCACAAATCCAAACCCAATTTAACTCCCCTTTTACTTGTTAAAAATCAGATTTTTAAATTCCTTTTTATTAAAATATTAAGATTTACTTAATACATATTTGTATATATATAAATAAATATTTTCTAAATATTATTTAATATTTACATATAATAACTATCTATTATATATTTATTCGATGGTAATTACTTATTTAATTATTATTTCAATATTATTCATTATGAATAATTATTTAAAATAGTATGTTATTTTAATAGTTGGCGATGGTTAAACTATATGTTATTCTTGTTACCAAACCAATATATAGTTGGCGATGGTTGAATAATGATACATTCATTTTTTGAATGAATCAATATATAACACATTTTACAGCATAGTCAAATAGGATAAACCGGGAGCACATAGATTTCCCGTTAACACGACAGTTGAAAAACTGTGTGACCTACGTTCAGTGTTGGCTTTGATATTAGCACTGGTAGGATTTCTATTCAATCATCGTGGAATACCAACAAGTTTGGTATCACTATGAATGTTCCGGCAATATCACTAGGATATGCTTGGTGGAATGCCTGTGTCCTAGAGAAAATTAATTCGGTTCTAGACTCTATACGTGGACAAACGAAGGCGAGGACTGAAGGTAGGTCCTCTTTTTCAATATCAACAATCTCCAAATGAGATGTCAATAGTAGATGTGGTAATCTCCGTGATTTTGAAACAAGTACTTTTTGTACTTGAGTGGTCAGTGGGGGTTGTGCATTGCATCACTGGGTCCATGATGTCTGAATCAGAAAGCATCTCATGCAGTCTGATATAGATGTAGTTACCCGGTCTTTTGTTCGGTTTAGGGAGGGTTTTCCGTTTTCTTTAACCCTTTCTCACACACTCCTCACTCAACTCACTTTTTCATTTTCAACCACACCCTCGTTTTTGTATTACCATGTGATAAGCTGATTTGCACCCCATACTTCATACCCCCTCTCAATTTTTACCTAAACGCACCCCAATCAAGATCCCACTCAGGAAGAAGACTGTTGATAAATTTGATGTTGATCTCTAGGTTTCCCTTTGATAGACTGTTTTTACGGAGATCATTTAACAGATTACAGTATCGATGGTAAGTGCTTTGCAAGTCTTCCCCGGTTGATGCTTTAAAATTTTCATATGAGTTTAACGTAGTAACCATCTTAGCCTTATTCCCAAGAACCGTACCCTCCATTTGTTTTCTTATTTCATCCCAGAGATCTTTAGCACTCTCAAGACTATCTAAACTATTGTAGATTTCATTCGGTAATCCTTGAAGCATAAAGGTTTATGCTTGACGATCAGCTTTGGCACGTTGCTTTTGAATAGCATTATATCTGGAAGGAGGGATGAGAACTCGACCGCCAATAACCGGAGGATCTGCATCAGGTAACGCAACAACATCTTCATAGAATTTTGCGTTTCCATTCTCAAGGGACTCATGAATTTCAGTAGCTAATTCTTGGCTTCTGATGAAGTGGAGAAACCTATTCTTCCACTGGGCATACTCACCTCTGAATAAGACTGGAGGTTTTAGATCAAACCCAATCGATAGTGCTTCTCTTGAAGTCATTGTTTGTATGGTTATGACCGAGGGGAAAAAAACATTTAATTTGAAAATTTTTCAAAATATCTCAGATGATAAAAGACACTCTAAATGTGTCCTCGATTTTCGAATTGGCCAAAAATGACAATCGGGTTAGAAACTGGGGCTCAACGAAGTTTGGAAATTGACCGAAAAATCACAAAAACGCAAATAAAGTGATCGAAACAAGTATTTTTGGACCGGGAAGTCGGGTAAACCGCCTACGGCGTAGCCTTCGTCTCTAGCTTCGATTTGGTTACTCGTGGGCGTGAAACGGACACCCGAGTTGAAAGTTATGATCGTTTTAGTATAGCCCCTTTTATTACACGATCTTGGGTTGTTCGGGCCGAAGTCTATGTAGAAGTTCGGGCCGAAGTGGGGTGTTCGGGCCGAAGTTCGGGCCGAAGAGCAAACGAAGTTCGGGCCGAAGATTGAATAAAGTTCGGGCCGAAGTCTGTTGTGAAGTTCGGGCCGAAGTCTGTTGTGAAGTTCGGGCCGAAGTACGTTGTGAAGTTCGGCCCGAAGTTCGTTGTGAAGTTCGGGCTGAAGTTTGAACGAAGTTCGGGTCGAAGTTCGGGCCGAACAATTTACTGTTCTCGGGCCGAAGACTTTCTTGACAGTAACGAACGAACACAGCTATATTTTTCACTAAATCGATCCTAGAATGCTCAATACTTAACCAAATCGAGTGATTTAAATCCCAAAATGCTCGAAATTGATTTCGCACGTAATGGTATAATAAAATCGATTAAAACACAACAAATCATATGGTAATTTCGATTTAACAGAGGAAAAAATATGTTTTAATGGTTTTCTTTAAAATCAACGAATTAGGATCAATTCTTGATGGATTTAATCGAAACTTGATGCTAAAATGCTTAGAATTACAAGATGAATGTAATGAACAAAGAATATAGACGATTTAATACCTCAAATTCCGAATTTGATTCTTGAGTTCTTCACCAAAAACTTCAAAAACTTGCTTAATCTTCACTGAAATGGATCGAATCAAATAAGATTTATGCTCTGATACCAATTGTGAATCCGTATCAATTGATTAAACAACAGATTAAGCAAGAATAGTGATGAATTTGAAGAACAACAATGAAGCTTTTTTCACACACAAAATACGTACAATCGATTAAACAAACGGCAAGCTTAACAATACTAGGTTACAACTAGGTATTTATACCTAGGCCTAGTATTGACTAATTACATAAAATAACCCTAGACTATTGATTAGAATAAACTGTTACATTACATCCCTAGACTATTTTAATACTCTTGAATGTGACCCAACACAAACCAAATTTAATTCTCAAAAACTTGTAGTATGATATAAACAGATGAACCCAAATACAATATTAATTTAACAATGTCACCAACGTATCGCTTATAAGTTTATTTTTATGCATTTAGATCACTAGAAGTCTTTTGGTTGGATCTACACTTTACTTGTCTGCATTTTTGGAAGCTTTGCATCAGGTGAGTCCACAGCCCCACTTTTTACCGCATTTTATATACTGCTTTTACAAATTTTTGGGTGAAAAACATATCAACTGTTTTACAAATATGCGTTTTATTCATAATTGTTTATTTTACTGTGATGATACATTATGCAAAACCATGACAAACAGTCTTTATGATCAGACTAAGTAGGTGTAGTGCATAGGTAGATGCTTACATGCCATAATTTTAGCTAGTTGCGACTAGGCCCTGGATATGCAGATGGTACCATTGGCTGACACTCTTCCTCCCACATTTTTGTTTATTACTTAACGGTTCTACCCAACCGTCAGGGGAGTTCATATCTTAGAGAACAGAAACATCACACTTAGAGTTGCAGTTTGATTATGGGCTTAGGGTCGGCATATTAACTCAATGGCGTAGCTAACTGTTGGGGACACCAGTCATGCATTTTCTATTTTTACTACTCTTTACAATCTTATTATTTTGATTACTTACATGTCTTTACATATCAATTTTTATGACAACATTTTATTTATATCAATTCATTTTTGAACATCTTATCATCACACATATTTTTGGTCTTGTTGGCACATTTACATTTTGGGTAACTCAAATCTATATTTTATTATACAATTTATGCCGATTGGCACACAAAAACTTTATATTTCAAATCATTTTCAAATAACATTTTACTATACGATTTTGCCATGTTTGGCTTACAAAACCTTGTATTTCAATACCAATATTAACCCTGTGGATTCACTCAACAATTTTGTTGATCGTTTTATATATGTTTTTCAGGTAAATAGGAGAAGCATTGCGTCCTTAGACTTTGGATCATGAGCATGCATATTGTCGAGATGCCACGAACGTCTTTTTTTATTTTATTTCTAAACATTAATTTTTATTTTAATCTTTTTCAGTTACATATAAATTTTGGATAATACTTATTTCAAGTATTTAATACATTTTAAAACTATTAAATGTTTGCAATAATCATAGTTGTGTTACTCATGAATGTTACATCCCGCTCTTCCGCAAATCATTTATTACTATAAAATCATTTTTTGCGGGGTGTGACACTATCTTTACTAGGGAACTAGTAAAGAGATCGTTTACGGATATTACAAAGACTTATAATTAACGTTACAAACATAAAACTTTTAATTTGGGTATTTTTGTTTTGTTATTATAATTTTTCTCCCCCTATAAATACTAATTCTCCCCCTAGAATTAATATTTCTCCCCCTCGACAAAACAAAGGTATGAAAAAGTTGAGAGTTTTGAGGACGTACCTTGAACATCGTCGGAGGGTTGAAGAAAAATATTGGCGTTGAAGATTGATTGAGCATTGTGCTTTCTTATAATGATCGGGTTCTGAATCTGTTTTGATCAGAAGCCATTCTTCAGAATTGTCACACTATGGACAGGTGTAGTGCCTCCCAGCAAGTAAATTTTAATGCAGGACACTTCACGTGTTCTTTCGTTTAAGAGTAACTGGTTCGTCCGGCCACCGTAGCCCATGATATTGAGCAACTTTTTGCGGTGGGTTTCGAACTTCAGTTGAGAAGGTAGGCGTTTTACTTCAGTCTCTTACGCCAGATGAACCTCAAAGTGTCCAATCACAGTGCGTCAGCTTAATCTTTCATCAATGCAAGTGATTAGTTTGTCGATGTTGCTTTGTAAGGAGATGTGATCTGGGTTGCTGGGAAGCCTGTTCAGGTGTCTCCCTTTCTTCTCCAACTTTTTCTTCAGGAGTTTAAGTGTACCATCACAGAACTTGGCGATCTATGTAAGACGGAAGAATTGTGTTTCATTGAAGTTGTTTTTGTAGCTCATTCCCAAGTTAGGTTCACCTAGAATAACAGTTCTCCGAGTTTGAACTTCGGAAGGAAGTGATATGTATGGTGCAGCTAGGTGAACCTTTTATGTGCCACTCTTAAAAGCCATTTGGATATCTTCCACTCGAGCAGCAAGATTTTTTACAAGCATGAAGCGTTTCAAGGCAGCCTTAGCAAAATTTCTAGCAATATTTTTCACTGAGTGTAGGCTGTCTGGAAGCACTCTTACTTCATTGTATAGACATTCTATATCTTGAGGTTCGAGAATATAGAAGTCGCCTTCATCTATTATGTACTTTTGATCATCTTCTCTTCGAATCTTGAAGATTGTGTACCAGTAATAGCCAGAGTAGTGGTTGGTCGTTATTTCCAGGAGCTACTTGATTGGTGATTTGTTGTATCGACTTGTTTTACCTCGTAAATACCACATTGTGAGATAGTACATTTTCTTCTCTCGTGGTGGCAAGATCACTTCTTTGTATAAATCTTGATAGACGATAGGCAGCTTTGTCTCCTGGAAGATAGCAGTGAAGAGGTATTTAAGATACGACATCTTGATGTGGCAGAATAAGAAATTTTTGAGATTTTCAAGCGACGTTTGTTTGCTCTATTCTCCGCCCTCTTTTCGCTACCGGATAAGACCAGTACATCGTGCTGAGGAGAAGCAGTTGGTGGTTCCGGTTCTTTGTTTCTTGAGGCAACAAGTGATTCATAGTTGTAGAAGAATTTGTGATAATTTTCTCGAGTGAATGGGACTCGTTCCTCCTCCCTTGATGGTTCACTGTCAGAAGTGTGATCAGGAGGTGGTTCGGTGAAAGCCTCATTCACTATGTTGTCTTCTTCTGAGTCGCTTTGGAGGTCAATCACTTTATCATCTTCCTTCCTCAGAACCTTGTGAATGTTGCGCGAGCGGTTATTTTCAACCTCGATATTTATAGATTGTAGATGATGCATAGATAGTAGTGTTTGTTCTTCAGTCATCTCTGCTGGTGGAATGCTATTTATCGGCAATGTCTACATTTTCTTCCACTCGCCACTGGTTGAGTGGTTCAACGTTCAACACCTGGGAGTAATGGAAGTCAACAACGGCCCAATCATTGATATAGTCATAGTCTTGTGGGCCTCCTCCATGTCCTTGTTGAGAGGAGCTTGGTTGTTGTTGAGATTGACTCCCTTTTGCTGTATAGTGAGAACTGGATCCTCATTGTTCTAGTCTCCTTCTCTTTCCTCCTCCTTGAGGATCATTCTCAGGGTCCTCCGGTCTCTAATGAAGTGGAATATCTTGTGAGCAGGGCTCAAGAAATTCTTGTGTGCGAAGGGCGAGCATCTCTTTAAGTTATTCAAGGGTGAATGGACGAGATGACGCCAGAACCCACTCAGAGCTCCTTTTACCATGGGCCGGAGGAGGAGGAGGAATATATGCCAATCTACTTTCAAGGTTCGCCAGCCGCGTATTAACCGTTTCTAAGGTTGAATGATGTGCAGTATAATTTGTAGATCTGGAGTTGGGATTAGGGTGGAGGTTGTTGTGGTAGCCTCTGATACTCTGGTTTGTTGTGGGAGGGTCATAACGATTGTAGACGGTAGAGTAACGATGACCCTCGAGGCACTACCGGTTGTGATGGAGATGGTTTGAGGAATGATGACGGTAGTGGGTGGGATGGTAGTTGTGAGTGGTGGAATGGAAGTGATTGTTGGTGAGATGGATATTGTTGATGGTGGGATGGTAGTTATGGTTGGAGGAGTGGAAGATGTGATTGGTGGGATGGTAATTGTGAGTGGTGGAATGGAAGTGATTGTCGGTGAGATGGATATTGTTGATGGTGGGATGGTAGTTATGGTTAGAGGAGTGGAAGATGTGATTGGTGGGATGGTAGTTATGGTTGGAGGAGTGGAAGATGTTATTGGTGGGATGGAAGTTGTTGTGGTTGGAATGGATGTTTGGGATGATTGTGTTGAAATTGGGGAAAGTGATCAAATTATTGGTGAAAGAACAGTGGAAGCAATAGTTGTGGAAGGTAAAGGAGATTGAGGTACTGTATGGGATGGTGGTTGTATGTGTTGTGGGGATGGTTGATCCAAGAAAAATGGGTCATCGAAGGAATTTGGGGATTCACATGGTGGTGGTGAAGGTGGACTGATGTTGTTGATGGTGAATTGGGATGATCGGAATCTATTGCGGAGTCTGAGGAGGAAGATGAGGATGGAGTTTCAGTGGGACGAGTGGGTGGAGTTATAATGGGTCGAGTGGGTGGTGAAGTGACTATTGGTTGAGTTGGTGGAGTGAGTATGGGTTGAGTTGGTGGAATTACTATGGGTTGAGAGGATGGACTGGCAACCGACCTACTTCCTGAGGCACCTCTATTTGTAATTCGAATTCGCTTTGGACGTTGAGGAGCCGGAGGTTTTCGTGGTGCTACTCGTGCAGCTGGTTGAGGTGGAGGTTGTTGTTGTTGTGGAGCTGCTGGTTGAGGTTGTTGTTGTTGTCCCTCTGGTCTCCAGTCAGGGTAATGGGTATCCCGGTATTGTCTGACAACCTCGAGATTGATGTCAGCAAGTTTAAACAGCTCAATTGGGACCGGTGCTGCAGGAACAGTGGAACCACTATCTCTTCTAAAATACGCAACACAAGGTGGTTTAAATTGAGATGCAGTGTCTCGCCTATGAATATTTGGATATCTGTTATGAGGATCTCGACTTTGAGGATCTCGGGTTCTGGCCGAGACGTTTGAAGATCTCGAGTCAAGATGTTTGAAGATCTCGAGCCGAGATGTTACTGTTAGTTCTCGAGCCGAGATGTTTAAGAACTCGGGTCGAGATGCTTAAGAACTCGATCCGAGATGTTACTATTGGTTCTCGAGCCGAGATGTTACTGTTCTCGGGTCGAGTCGAAGCCGAGATCGTTCTTGAGCTTCGAGCCGAGAACGTTCTTCGTTCTTAGCTGTTACGAACGAAAACAGCCTGAAACTTCACTAAATCGATCCTAGTTTGCTCAATTCTTAACCAAATCCATTGATTCAAATCCCAAAACACTCGGATTTCAATTTCGCACATATTGTTCCAATATACTAACTCAAAACATAACAAATCAGATCACAATTTCGATTTTACAGTAGAAAAAGTGAGTTTTCATGGTTTTTACTAAAATCACGAAATTGAGATCTATATAGTTGATGGATTCAATCGAAACTTGATTCTAAAGTTATTAGAATCACGAGAGGAATCTAATTATCTACTAAAAACGATGATCCATACCTGAAATTTCGAATCTCAGATCTGAACTTCTTCTTCTGCAAAAACCTTCAAAACTTCTTCAAATCAGAACCATTTTTGGACGATTTTGGATCTGTTCCTATTAGATTATGTTATGACTTATTTTGTTGTAAATAATAGTATAGGGGGTAGTTATGTAACATTTCATAGTGTTAAACTTGCAATTAGGATTAATATAGGAAATTAGTGTTTAGGTATAAATACTTGTATTGAAAATACTAATTGTACTTTTGCCATTAATCACAATTACATCTTTTGCAAAAGCTATCTCCCTCTCTCTACTTTCTCTCTCTAAATCCCTAAACCTTCTTCTTCAAGTATTACTAAACTCATCGTCTTAGATGGATTCATTGGATTAGTAACTTGTTATAGGATCATCAGATCCAAAATGTCCAATTGGACAATTCGGTTATATCCGAATAGTGAACACCCCTAGTCATTCCAATCGTAGTTTTTCACCACAAAGTTTGCACGCTTTACAAGTACTGATATCGATCTTTCATATATGACCAAGCTAAGGGCAGTGTACTATTATATATATCACTAGCTTCATAGCCCGCCCGCTTCATAAAATAAAAAGGAAAATTCTAAAAAAAACTTAAGATATCATATATTAATCTATAATTGAAATGATGATAAACGTTTGATACATATCACAAATGGTACACACAATTTAGAGATGAAATAAAACTTATTTGTATACGACAAGTTGTTATTGAGTTAGTGTAATTGTCATCTTGGTCGCAACAAATAACTTTCAATCATTTCTTGCTCTTAAATCTAGAGACATCGACATACAATTGACCGTGTGAGAATACTGAATTTTGAAGAAACAACCCAACTTGTAACAACGTCTGATATTGGCTTTTATTAATAGTCATACAAAGCATACTTAAACATAAAACAGAGGCATCTTGTTATCGAAAGAACTAATAACCATGCCTTTTCAAATAGTCTAACGATTAGTGCGGCACAAATGTAGACATCTGGGTCACATATATTATAAGGGCATGTTCGGGCTTTGTCACAATCAATTTTCGTAGATTTCTTGAATTATATAAAGAGGTCATATAATATTTCTTAATTGACGTTAAGTAGTTAAGGTAATATCCCTTTAATTTGAATTTTGATAATCGACAATATCAACCTATTTTAACATTTTTAATTATAATAGTTTTATATTCTGTCAAACTAATTAAGGGAACTTGCTCATTATTTGATTGTGTCAAACGAATTTGTTCATTATTTTTCTAAAGTTCCGAAAATTAAAATATATATTCCTAAAGAATTACCTAAAGGATTGATTTGACAAAATATATATTTTAAAACTTAATTGAAAGTTGAGATGGAAAGTCATATAATTGTGTCAAACGAATATATTAAATTTTTCTAAAGATTCGCAAATTACCTAAATAGGATTGTAGTTATTTATTTATTTTTTTTTAAATTTCAAATGGCAGACCCAATATTCCGTAGGCATGATCTTGTTACCTAATATAATTGCATGATTTACGGAAATATGAATATTTGCGGAAACAACGGGTGTGAAATTTGTAGAGGAATATAAGGAGGATTTCGTTGGCCAATGGTTGAATTACAAGTGGCATTCTCGACCAATGAGGGAGCTCCAAACTGCTGAGTTGGCAAATGAAAATCAAATGTAGGCTCATATATAGGAGAAGATTTCCTTAATCACATAGGGTGGGCCAAATATAAATTAGAACCAGGTGTGATCATATAGAAGCAAGCAGCCAATTATTTATCACATTATTATTTAGTAACATGGTACTTATGACACATTAAAAAATATATCATTATATGTATGTTTACTGTAACACTTTATTAAAAGAGTGGTTAAATTTAAAAGCCCTACTTTTTAAACCGCCTCGGTATAATAGTCATTAGTTTGGGTTTTGTTTATATTTAGAAAGATTTTGTCACAAATTAAAAGTCAAAATATGTTGTTGTATAAATAGGGTCTTTGCTAACACGGCAGATTTACCTACATTTTTCTGCATAGGTTGTTGAATTCAAAAGCAAAACTAAATATTTACCGAAGCAAGCTAAATTTTCAGCATATTAATTTAATATTTTCGGTAAGTTCTTGACTTGTAACACACACAAATACATACATATACCTACATAGAATAATTTTTGAAAATAAACCCCTTAATTTTGTGAGTCACGGGCAACTGCCTAATGGCCCATGCCCAAGACCGGGCCTGATTATAGTGTATACTAATTGCAAACCTTTTTGTTACTTTCATCCTCTCAAAGCACAATGTGTTGTTGCAAGCTAAAGCTATGTTAAAGACATTTTTACTCCTTTAACATAGATTTAACATTCACCTTTAAATTATTCTTACTGATTTAATATCCTATAACATCCTTTTGAGACCCACAAAAAACACCCCAACCAATCACAATTTACAAATAAAAAAAAAAGGAAAAATTGTTGGTGAACCGTGATGCCGACGGCGAGGGTGTTTAACGAAGGAGAGGTGGTGTGGTATAGCGTCGTTAAATGGGCCTTTTTGCCCGGTAACGTTGCTTCAACTGGTCACAACCCCTGCTCTCATATTTAAAGCAAAGTAACTAATCCATTGCTTGATCCATAGATGGTGTTTTAGGAGAAACTTGGTGAAGGGGATAAGGGTTTTAGAGAGAGAAACAAGAGAGAGGAGAGAGCTTTCCAAAAGATGATTGTGATTAATGGGGCAAAGTTACAATTAGTGGCTAATTATTTAGTATTTATACCTAGCCACTAATTGCCTAATTAGTACTAATGACTATTCTTAGTAACTATACAATGTTAGCAACATTTCCCCTAGACTATGCATTACAATATAAAAATCCTAACAAAAAGCATAACTGTGTGATAAAATTGTGGTTGCTTGTACGTTGAAAATTTCTGGTAATTTATTAGTCTTTAAAGAAATAGGTACGTTGTTATCATATTTATGTAAGTGTCATAAACTAATTAAAAGAGGATAAAGTTAGGTTGACAGGTTATTCACCGAAGACTTGTTTATTCACCTGACATGAAAATTCAAGAGGTAGTTTAATGTATTTGTCATGTATGATGTATACCGAGAACTAAATATGTTCCTAAGCATGATGATTTGTAACTTTGTTCTTAAGTAGGTAATCTAATTAAATCTCTCTTCTCTATTAAAATATCATATTTTTTGAAATCCCTCTTCTCTATTAAAACACAGTTTGGCGAGCCTATAATGTTAATGCTCGAATAGCCGATGCTCTAATACTGTGTTGTTGAGTTGATAACTCAAATAAACTTTTTGGAAAGGAATAAAAGCAGTGTCATGGTGGATATATTTCTCTTATTAGTTGTCCCCATTTATTATGATGATTCGGTCCAAAGTTCTAAATAACGTGAGTCGTGATGTGACGCCATAGTAAGTCTTTAAGTCTTGGAAGCTATGCCAAAGTTATGACGAGACCATAAGACTACATGTAACGCACGACCGGAATGCCGGTCGCGACCGGCCACCTCACTCCCTCCGACGCGTCCCGCCCGTTACAGCTCATCGTGCACGACGCGTTCTTATGGCATATTGGTCGACTGCTCGACCGATGGCATCTTTGTTGGTGTCCTCTATTCCTTCTTCATTTCTATTACACACATTATATATATATATATATATATATATAGAGCGGTTCATGCGAGAAACACTAAAATTGCGAGAACTGCGAGAACCACTTTTTAACCAATCATTTTGCTTAATTATATTTTTAAATCTAAAGGGTATTGTAGTCTTTTTAACACTAAAATCTTTTTATTAAATCCAGTTTCCTTAATTAAATTAATTCATTTTTAACCTCAATCCTATTTTTTAGGATCCGAATTTTGTAATTTGTAATTTTTTTCGCAATTCGTATGTATTCATTGATGAACGACTAAAAATAACTAATATTTTTTACCATATTTAACCTGTTCAACATAATAATAATGTGTTCAATTTGCAAAATTTACAGATTTACTAATGAACAAATCTACAATATACATAATGAACATAATGAACAAGTCTGACAGGGGATTTTATTAACCTTATTTAATGTATTCAATTATGAACGAATGAACAAAGTTACAAACTATGAACTGAAACCTTAGACTGATACAAAGAATTTTAGTAACCTTATTTAATGTATTCAATGATGAACGAATGAACAAAGTTACAAACTATGAACTGAAACCTTAGACTGATACAAATCTGAAATTACAAACCGATGCATATGTTACACCGGCGCCGACTTCGCCGGAAAAATAAATAAATGAATGATCAGTGAAAAAAAATATTAAATCTCCGAACCGTTCATTATTGATCAATGAACAGAAATCTGTGATGAAAAATGATTTCATTGCTATTAACTAATAATTCTATTGGGAAATACCCTGCAACAACCTCTTTAATATTAAATTTTACAATTTAACATAATTAATATCAAGCATAAAATCATTAAAATAAATGAGTAACCGTGAGTCACGCTTGCTCCTCAGTTCCTCCAGTAGCGATTGATGTTGTTCTTGAAATACAATGATGCCATTAATTGGACATCTGCTTGAGATACCAAAACCTTTGCAATTATCGCTTCCTGCAACATAAAAATATCAAAATGTCACCCACCTTTTCAATAATATTTAGTAGTCTTTTTTTTTCTTTTGATGCATACGTATGAGTTCTAATAATTGGAAACCTTCGTGGAAATTAAAATAAGGTAACCTTCGCCGGAAAAGCGGGCGGCGGTTACCAGAAACAACCAACCTCTAAACAACACCGGAATCTCAAATCTGGAATTAAAGTTTCGATTGGCCATTAAAATTGCAAGTTCGAGAGTGAAAATCGGTGATAAAGTGGAGAAGAGAAGAAGGTGATGCATTTGTGGGGTGATGTTGTGCGTTGCAGCGGTGGTTGCGGTGAGGCGGTGCGTTTCGGCGGTGGTTGTTGTCTATGTTGTTGCGGCCGGAGATGGTCAGAATTGAGAGGGGCAATATTTTGATTTAGGGTTTGTTCTAGAGAGGGGATAATACGTACAAATGGAGAGAGAAGAGATATACCATATTTAATAGGGTTGAGTTTTACCATTATACCCTTTCATCCCTTTTCTTTTAGGTTTATATTTTCAACTATTTACGAAATTAGCACCATCAATCTTGACCATTGATCTTTTAATCTAATGGTTATAAGATTGTTCTCGCAGTTCTCGCAATTTTGATGGTTCTCGCATGAACCCTTATCTATATATATATATATATATATATATATATATATATATATATATATATATATATATATATATATATATATATATATATATATATATATATATATATATGGGAGGGTTCCATTGAGAATTGATATATTAGGTGAGAATGTGAGAATTAGGCAAAAAGACGCGCGGTGGCGTTTTAGTAATTAAGTCCAACTTTTCTATCCCACACGCGGTGGCATTTTTGTAATTAAGTCCAACTTTTCTTTAATCATCGATGATTAAACTGGGTGTAGTGTTTAATCGTCAATTATTAAACTTTTGAGATTGTATTTAATCATCGATGATTAAACTGGGTGTAGTGTTCAGTCATCAATGATTAATAGAACAATTTTATCTTTAAAATCAAAGATGCTGTTTAATCATCGATGATTAAACTTGTCTCCGTTTTTTAGATTCTTAATTCTTTATAAGATGTTGTTTAATCATCGATGATTAGCGTGTCTGCTTTCTTTATTATTTGATTAAACTTTTCTTTAATCATCGATGATTAAACTGGGTGTAGTGTTTAATCATCGATGATTAAACTTTATCTGTGTAATAACCATAAGATGCTCTTTAATCATCGATGATTAAACTTTAATCATCGATGATTAAACTTTAATCATCGATGATTCAACTTTAATCATCGATGATTAAACTTTATCTGTGTAATAATCATAAGATGCTCTTTAAATCATCGATGATTAAACTTGATAATGTGTTTAATGATTAACGATTAAACTTGGGGTTGGGTTTAATCATCGATGATTAAATACAATCTCAAAAGTTTAATAATTGATGATTAAACACTACACCCAGTTTAATCATCGATGATTAAAGAAAAGTTGGACTTAATTACAAAAATGCCACCGCGTGTGGGACAGAAAAGTTGGACTTAATTATAAAAATGCCACCGCGCGCGTGAGGGCTGGAAGGAGATGAGAGGCTGAGATATATTCTCACATTCTCACCTAATATATTAAATCTCAATGGAACTCACTTCTATATATATATATATATATATATATATATATATATATATATATATATATATATATATATATATATATATATATTAATAAATTAATAATTTCTCTATATAATAAAAGAAGGATTTTGCTAACTAGATAATGTCACGTCATAATGATAGTGCCATATCATCTGCCACGTAGGCTGTAATAGATAAACTTATTAATATTCTTTTATTTAAACTTATTAAATAAACTTGTTAAAGATAATTACCGATTTAACAAATAATATTAAAATTACCATGGCTTTAATAATTCAAATTTTAAAGCTATCATACTTATAAACAAATAAATTTCAAGTAGCAAAACGTAAATTAACAATAAAGTTAAACATTCGTAAACATTAGATAATTAAGATAAAATTCGACTAATTCCTATAAATATTTGTAAAGTTTGTATTTCTACATAGGTGATCTCGGTTTCAAAGTGACGGGTTTGATTTCCAATTATCTATTCATTTAGTTTTATTATAATTTACGATACAATCATAAAATATCACGACACTCCGTGAATTTCACGGGATATAACCTAGTATATTATATATAAAATAAATAATATAAATATATATATTAATAATCTACAATTTAATAAAAAAATAAAATTGGTCGCCGATTCGGTCACCCATTACGGGCTATTGGTCGATGTCTGGTCATGTGTTTGATCAGGAGAGAGAAAGCTGATGTGGCGCAGAGGTGGCACGGGTGACCAAACTTAGTTTGATCACCCATTACGGTTAGTCTAACGTTTCCTAAAGCGTGATGTAAGACAATAATTTTGTACATAAATTATAATTGTAGATATACAATTATACAAACAAAGATGGAAAAACGCATAATTGTAAATTTATAACACGGTTTATCAATTTGTTTCTTTATATTAGGTGTATCCAACAATTCTTATAATTAATTAACTATATATGTTTGACTCATATAACTTGGTTGTTTAAATACGTCTAAAAAAACACATGAACTTATTACAGGTAAATGTGAAACAAGTTGGATATCAACATATGCAAGTCTTACGCCCAAACCTTGGACCATGGCGTGACAGCATTGTTAAGCCTCGAACCTTTGTGAGCCAAAGCAGAAGCTAAGGAGAGCCTTCTAGAATTTAGAACCATGATTCGATCATAAGAGTACTAGAGTCAGTAGGTACAACTCGAATTTATAAAACAACCGGATTGAAAACCAAATCGGATTGGAACCAGATGCAGATCAAAAACTTAGAAACCAGATTTGATCGAATCGAAACCTGGTTGGATTGATTTATTTGTACATTAATCACCTCAAACCACTTATATATACATTAATCCGGTTTTCAAACCGGTTTTTCCTAATACGTTTTTCAAACCGGATCTCCCTAATCCGGTTTTTGAACCAGTTTACCTAAGGATACTCGAACTGACCCCATCCGTCGGTTTTGAATCAGATCCAATATGTCATGCTTCAATACGATTTTAAACTGGTTTCGGATCAAGAACAGGTTTTTACGCCCACCGAGTGGTCTCTTTTTCTAAGCCCAATCGAACGTTTATTTTATAATATTGAAAGAGTGATAGAAGGATCATGTCCTTTTCAAAGCCTAACTTTTAGGCTGGGCTAATCTTAGTCACATGCTTTTAGACTCTTATTTTGCTTCTTTTTCCCAATCTACAAATACATCTCATCACGTTTTATCATTTATGTGCTCTCAAATACCATTTTCTTTTTAATAAAATATGCAATTAAATATATATGATCTACTAAACTATATACTTCCTCCGTATCAAAATAAGTGACACAAATTGACTTACACGTTTTTTGAGGTAAAAGATTAAAGTGGAGGTTAAAATAGATTAAAGTACATAGTTAATGGAGGATGTGTCCCACTTTTCTTGAATAAAGTAATATTAATGAAAACAGTAAGGGTATAAGGGTAATTTCACTTTATTAGAGTGGATAGTTAGTGAGCATGGGTCCCATTATTTTTATCAAATAAGGAAAATTTTCAAAGTGTGTCACTTATTTTGATACTCCTCAAAATAAAAAGTGTGTCACTTATTTTGATACGGAGGAAGTATAACTTAATTTCAATATATGTACCGCACGTTTCTTCTAAATCATCGAAGGCGACCCAAATCAAAATTTGAGTTTAGGAACTCTTTGGTTTTACTACCAAAAACAAACCAAATTAAAATTTAATGATTATATGAAAAGGAGTAAAGTAAAGAAATCGTCCCTTCCGACTTGTTTCTTAAAAAAAATTTCCTCGACCTCTTCAATTTCTGCAAATTGTGCCATTTGTCAACTAAGACTATTCTCAACCATTACACAAACTGAAACCTTCAGTTTTTGTCAAGTCCTGTCATGCCAACAATAGTCATTCTCTTCAGTTTTTTGGGCCCTACAATTATAAAATATATATACATAAAGTACCGATAACTATATTAAATTAATATGACCCCCACTTTTAACACTTTGGTTAGAGGAAGTATGAAACCAAAGGAGCGTGCCAACGGTAAGATGCCTTCGGTTTGAGGATGAATTCATCCGAACAGGACCGTTGGAGCAGTCTAATATAACCAAAATACCCCATTCGTTATTTTTAAAAAATTTATTAATTGTTTTAAAAGTTCCTTTTTCTATTTTTTATTTCATAGCCATTTTTATCATTTTCTTCTTATGAGAACTAAAACTGCACACACCAACTCTCTCTCACCTCACAAAAATTGATATACATTTAAAAGGTTTCGATTTTTTTTTCTTTCTAAAAGTTGTAAAGTACCGGTTGCATGTAATGGGGCCGGCCCACGTGAAATATTCGAATTCGAGAGATGCCTTCCGAATTAAGCCTACACCCTCGCAATATTTTATTCAAGGCCAATTTTGTTAGTCTAAAAAATAGTACGGTGGTCCGATTTGTGTAAAATTCTTAAATTCATAACTTACATAAAGTTAATTTTCTTTTGTACTTGTAACTATTTTGAACACGCGAATGACTCTTCTTCAATAAAATGTTACGAGTCTAATTATGTATTTCTTGTACAATTTCCATCTTTATACAAATTTGTTAGACTACTCTTTATAACACATGAAGCAAATATAAACACCTTATTTGAATTAATGGGCTGTAAATATAAGTTTGATTCTTTTATATTTCGAATATTGAATTGAATGTTATTTAAAAGCGTGGAGAAAAACAAAACCTCGAAAGCTAACTTGAAAATAAAAGGGTATTTAACTACAAAGGTGATGTCCTATTGAATAAGGTTTGTTTTATACAAAATTGAAATTATCCGCAGAAGTTCAATACTTAGAAATAACAAAAAATATTTCTTTTTTGGCTATTAAGGTTCACCAGCGATGACTCCGGACTACTCGCAAAGCAGATGGTCCCACTGGGAATAGGCAACTCGCAAAGTGAGTCGAAAACCAAAAAACAATATTACAGGGTGCTTCGAAAAACATCTAAAAGCTATGTATAATTAAGTATTTTGTTTTGCCAATTCAAAACAAACGTATATATACGTTCATGTAAGTTTGTTAGTTAGATTAGAATAAAAGTGTTTTACAATTTTTAATTGGATTTCTTTTCAATTCCGTTAACACATGCATGTACCATTTGACTCGACAAAATTTATACCATTAATATAGGATTAAAATTTTTTAATTAAGTACATCAATAAAGATTTCAAAAAGAAAGTATTTCCTCCATGCATCACCACCATCTCTTACTAAATAAAACCACCTCTTTCTATTATTTTTCTTCTTTCACTTTCTCTCCATATAACACAAAACATATCCAAACACCACCGTAGCCACCGGTGTCTCCGCCACCTTACGCTGATGTCGATATCACCACTCGTTCTTCTCATCTTAACCGCCTCCATTCTCGCTCCAATCAAAGCAACCAACAACCCGAGAAAGCTCACCACCACCGACACCGGAGCGCTAGATGGCCAATTCAAGTGTGGTGGTTGTCCATGCAACCAGCCATGCTACACTCCTCCTCCACCACCACCGCCATCACCGCCACCGCCCAAGAAACCCTCTCCAACTCCCGGCGTTAACAACTGCCCTCCACCACCCTCACACATTTACATAAACGGTCCACCGGGGAATCTTTATCCCGTAAACCCTTACACACAATCATCTGCCCACCGCCGCGTTTGGGTGGCGCCGCCGATTCTGGTTGTCGTTGGCCTCATTGGTATGCTTGCTTTTTGCTAAATTCCATGGAATCAATCTCAGAATGGAGGCAAAGGGATAAAAGTTGATGGGCACCGAGGATGACGATTTTGATTTTAAAAGGAAAAAAGAAAGCTTTTCTTGTGAATCACATGATCAGCTAAACTCTAAATAACATATGATTGCTAAATAATTATATAATTTACAATTTTCCTTTTTTCTCTAGTTATTTATCAATTGTTGTTAAAACAAAGTTTCGTCTTTAATAATTTTAATTAAAAATAAGTATCTCTTGTTTTTTCTAGCTTGCTTTCTGTTGGATCGATCATTAAACTTGGTAACATTTACATTTAATGTTTTTCTCCAGTTTTATTTTCTTGGAGTGAACCGTACATGTTATATTGAAAATCTTAAAACAACACAATTAATCCATTACTTGATGATTGATGATGAATATGGATGAAAAGCTTATAAAGATGGTTAGGGTTTTAGTGAGAGAAAGAAGAGAGAGGGAGAGAGAACACATGCAGAAAATGATTCTTTGTTAATTGCAAGAGTTGGGGAATTAAGGTTTACACTATGGTTTATATGCCATGACCTTAATTCCCTAATTAGCTTAAGACTAATCCTAATACACATTGCCCCCTAGACTATTCATTACAACAAAATAATACCAAACAATCTCCCCCTTTGTAATAATAGTCTAGGTTGCATATCTTTGAAGTCTTCCTTGTTTGTAAAGCTGGAGCTGTGTGTTAAACCGTTGTGCAATTTTGTTGAAAAATCAGCTTCAGCTTTTGATGATCGGTGACAGACATACTTTTAATTGGCTTTTCAACCAATACAAAGTATTCCAGAAGACTTCAGGTAAATCAACGGAATGTAGACCCATAGATAGAGCGGTTAGCAACGGAAGTCTTTTCTTGAAGTTGTGGCGTTTGTTGATTTGCTGCTGATCCTCGGTTCCTGATATTTGTTGAAGTCGTAGAAGTGCGGAATATTGATTTGATTTGAATTTTCTGACCGTTGTTGATAATGTTGGAGTACGATCATAGAATTCCTTATCTGATGTATTGACTGTTGTTGATAAGAGTGAGGTACAATCATCAGATCCTCTATCAGACATAGTGACTGTTGTTGATAAGAATGGAGTACAGTCGTCTGATCTTCGCACAAGAAGGTATCAGGGTAACCCAGGATCACATAGATTGCATGTTAGCACAGCAGTTACAGAAATTGTGTGACATGCGTTCAGTGTTGGCATTGATGTTAGCACTGGTAGGATTTACATTCAATCATCGTGGAATACCAATATTTTTGGTATCACTATGAATGTTCCGGCAATATCCCAAAGATATGCTTGGTAGAGTGCCTGTGTCCTAGAGAAATTTAATTCGGTTCTAGACACTAAACGTGGACAAAGAGGACTGGAGGTGGGTCCTCTTTTTCAATATCAACAATCTCCATATGAGATGTCGATAGTGGATGTGGTTATCTCCGTGATTTTGAAACAAGTACTTTTTGTACTTGAGTGGTCAGTGGGGGTTGTGCATTGCATCACTGGGTCCATGATGTCTTCATCAGAAAGCAACTTATGCAGTCTGATATAGATGTGGCTACCCGATCATTTGTTCGGTTTAGGGAGGGTTTTCCGTTATTTTAACCCTTTCACACACGCTCCTCACTCAACTCACTTTTTCATTTTCAACCACACCCTCGTTTTTGTTTTTACCATGTGATAAGCTGATTTGCACCCCATACTTCATACCCCCGCTCAATATTTACCTCAACGCACCCCAATCAAGATCTCATGATACTTGATTATGCTCACCTAGACCTAGGACCCTCACTTTTTAGTTCCAATATTGTCGATGGCTCCGGGGAAGATCATGCTGGGTTTAGCAGGACATAGGTATAATTTGAGAGTGGACTATTACGCTCATGTGCATTTTAATCAGCTTTCAAAAGATGTTTCAGTTAAGGAGTTCTCACATGGATTTTTCGGTAACACTGGACTCACTTAGAGTATCCGTTAGCACACGGTATGAATCGGTAGTCGTTTGCACACCGTTGATTCAAATGTGTGACCTGCGTTTAGAGTTGGCGTGATGTTAGCTCTAGCAGGATTTCCACTCGATCCTCGTGAAACATCAGATTGTGATGCCACTACAAATGTTCCGATGGATTCACGGAGATCCATTTTTGAAGTGCAAGTGTCCTATATCGGAAAGATTCTTGGGGGTGAGAACTAGACACACTGTGCATACAAAGAGACTTAACCCGGGGCAGGAGGTTATTTTTTTTCAATACCGACATAATCCGAATGAGTAGTCAGTAGTTTTTGTGCTACGTCCCCTAATGAAATGAAACAAATCCCTATTGAGAGGAATTTGAGTAGTTGGTGGTGGCATGCATTTGCTTTACTGGGCCAGTAAAGTCTAGTGAAACATCCAACGCACGAATGATCACTCATTTGTATAGTTTCCCGGTTTGTTAATGGTTTGGATGCACTCAAAGGTGTGTTTTCTTAAATTTATCATGTTTTCACATCACCTTGCACTCACCTAGTTCTATACCCTAGACGTATACCCTCACATTTACCAGTTGGTAGAAATATTTCCGGGGAAGGTTAGGCCGGATCTGGCAAACCATGGGAAGGTATTGTCCTAATAAAGGATTTTTCGTATATTTATTCATTCTTGGGTATTTTTGTTTTGATTTTCTTAAGTTTCTCCCCCTAGAAATAATAATTCTCCCCCTAGAATTAGTATTTCTCCCCCTAGAATTAGTATTTCTCCCCCTCGACTAATAAAAATATGTAAAAGTTTTTGAGATTTGAGGACGTACCTTAAACATCACCGGAGGGTTGAAGGAGAGTATTTGCGGTGAAGCTTGATTGAGTTTTGCTTGCTTTTTGATAGCGGGTTCTGAATCCGTTGTGATCAGAAGCCATAGATTGGAATGTGGACACTTTTTGACAGGTGAAGTGCCTCCCAGCAATTGAAAGTTAACGCAGACCACGTCTCTCGTTTAGTCTTTTGAGAGTAACTGGTTCGCCAGGCCATCGGATGCCATGATATTGACCAAACTTTTGTGGTGGGTTACTGACTGCAGTTGTGTAGGTGGGCGTTTTTCGACGTTCTCGTACCCCCAGATGAACCTCAAAATGTCTAATCACTGTGCGCCATTTTAATCTGTCATCAATGGCAGTGATTAGTTTGTCAATGTTGCTTTGTAGGGAGGTGTTCTCTGGGGAGCTGGGAAGCCTGTTCAAGTGTCTTCCCTTTTTCTCCAATTTTTTCTTCAGGAGTTTTAATGTGCCGTCACAGAACTTGGCAATGTCTGACACACGGAAGAAAAGTCTTTCATTGAATATGTTTGTGTAAGTCATTCCCAAGTTAGGTTCACCCAGAACAACTGTTCTCCGAGTTTGAATTTCGGAGGGAAGTGATCTGTAAGGTGCAGCCAGGTGGACCTTTTCTGTGCCACTCTCAACATCCATCTGTACATCTTCCATTCGAGCAGCAAGAGATTTGACGAGCATGAAGCGCTTCAGAGCAGCCTGAGCGAAATTTATCGCATGATTTTTGACTGGATGTGGGGTGTCTGAAAGTTCTTGTACTTCGTTGTATAGACATTCTATATCTCGAGGTTTGAGGATATAGAAGTCTCCTTCATCAATCGTGTACAGTTGATCGTCTGCTCTGCGAATATGGAAGATTGTGTACCAGTAGTAGCCTGAGTAGTGGTTGTTCGTTATCTCCAGGAGCTGTGTGATTGTTGACCTGTTGTATCGATGTGTTTTGCCCCTAAGATAGTGCATTGTGAGATAATACATTCTCTTTTCTCTCGGTGGCAGAATCACTTCTTTGTACAGATTTTGATAATCGATTGGCAGCTCATTCTCCTGGATCATATGTGGGGGTGGGGGTGGGGGTGGAGGTGGATGTCTGACGTTATGATATTCATCATAGAAGTGTTCAAATAGGATTTCAAGATCATTCAGAGATGTTGAATGGTTAGAAGAGGTTGTGGGTAGAGGTCTTTCAATGCCAGTTGACCCCGAATCAAGCGGGAATGTTTCATCGAATGATACATTAACACTTTCTCTGACCATTCTTGTGGATCGGTTGTAAATTCTGAATGATGATGATTCCTTTGAGTATTTAATAAAGACTCTTTCCTTAGATTTCTCTTCAAACTTGTTTAGTTTATCTTTATCATTCAGGATGAAGCATCGACTACCGAAGATGTGGAAGAAGTTTACATTTGGTATTCGATTGTTAATGAGCTCATATGGAGTTTTGCTATATGTTTTGTTTATTATTGAGCGGTTTTGAGTAAAAGAGGCGGTGCTAATGGCTTCTGCCCATAAAGACAGAGGAAGTTTTGAGAATGAAAGCATCGTACGAGCAACTTCTACTAAGGTACGGTTTCGTCTTTCAACAACACCGTTCTGTTGAGGAGTTCGTGCAGCGGAAAACTGGTGGGTGATGCTAGCAGATTCAAGATAAGAGTCAAGGACCCGATTCTTGAATTCAGTACCATTGTCGGTACGGATTGTTTGAACATTTAATTCCAGGCTCACTTGGGTTTTCTTGATGAATGAGATGATGATCTCTGCAGCTTCATCCTTTGAGCGAAGGAAATGAACCCATGTGTACCTTGAATAGTCATCAACAATAACCAAAACATATCGTTTACCAACAAGACTTTGAACGCTCATTGGACCACATAAATCCATATGCAGTAGTTCAAGAGGTTTGGAAGTACTTGGAGCCGGTTTAGGTTTGTGAGACTTTTTGGTCATTTTTCCCATTTCACATGATGAACATTTATGATCTTTTTCAAACGCAACATCAGGTGATCCAGACACATGTCCTCCTTTTACGAGTTTGTTCATGGTTTTGAAGTTAAGACGAGACAAACGACGATGCCATAACCATGACTCATTGGAAGTAGCTTTTGATACGAGACATACTTCTTCCAGTGGAACAACATCATTAACATCAATGGTGAAAAGGTTTGTATCACTGGTTCCGGTAAGAAGGTCTTCTCCATCATATGTACGAATAGCACACTTTTTTTGTGCGAAAGTTGACTTCCAGAGTTTTATCACAGAATTTACCAATGCTAAAGAGATTATGTGAGAGATCTTCGACAAAAGCAACATTTCTGATAATAAGATTTAGACGAATGATGTCACCAAGTCCTAAAATAGCAGCTAAATGATCATTTCCAAATTTGACCGTTCCCAGATATTTGCGACGAAAATTAGTCAATAAATTTTTGTTCCCCGTCATGTGCCTTGAACAGCCCGAGTCGAGGTACCATATATTATTCTACATAAAACAAATAAAACATTTTAGGTACCCAATCATGTATGGGTCCAGAACGATTAGTGACAGATGTTTTATGCAGATTTTCTGAAATGATCAATTTAGAGCTTTGGGGAACTGCTAGGAGGCAGTTCAGTTTTGATGACCCATTTGAATGATGTTTCAGAGGATTGAATAAACCAATGAGATTTTTCATTTTTAATCCAATTGTGTTTCACATGAGTATTCGGTTTAGCGGATGGTTTGTTGCCTTTTGAGGGAACTGGCGGTTTTGACTATTGTGCAGTGTTTCCTCGAGAAGACGTGTGGCGAGAAGACAGATGGGAGACAGAAGTTTGAGGGGTTTGAGAAGATTTCTTCAATTGTTTGGAAGTTATCTTTTGAGCTTTTGATGGAGACTCTGAGTTTGACGATGTTTGTTTAGAAATTGCGCGATACACGAGACGACGATGAGATGAAGATTTTTCAGAGGTTGGTTTGAATGTACGTTTAACGGTAGATTTTACTGGTGGTGAGTTTAGTGATTTGCATGGATCTGGATAGCAAGTTGTGCACGATTGAATGATTTCACGTCGTTTACCAATAACATCGTGTCTTTTACCACAAGGAGCATCTATTTTGATAAAATATCGTTCATCATATTGAGAAATTGGTGTATCAGTTTTTCTATCAAAATAAACCTGTTTGCCATTTTTATTAGTTTTAATAATTAAATTTACGCCATTAACAGTGTAATTAACAGGACGATAAACTGCAGAATCATAAACAATGCCATAAACTTCTTTCGGAGAAATAAACTGTCTAGAGTCATTACATTTATTTTTAACAGAAAAAGATGAAACTACAGACTTAGGTGGACTAGACTTCTTAAGTAGACTAGGCTTCTTAAGCATACTGGTTCCAGTCTGAATAGATTTCTTTGACTGCGTGGCTCTTTTGACTTCAGCTTGCTCCATGGACCTCTTCCTCTGAGACTCTAATCTTCGATCTGCAAGATTCAAAACAGGTGGATTAGAGCTTCTCTTCAAGATGGTTGGAACTGGATTAACTGGTGCCGGTCATAATACAGAGGATTTAGAATTTTAAGAAATAGTTTTGTTCGTTTTAGGTTTTAATTCTAAAATGGTGTCCTCTAAATTATGTATTTTGTTTTGAAGATTTTCTTTTTTCTTTATCAAAGGCTTTTTGTGTTTCATCAATTTCAGATTCTAATTATACAATTTTCTTTTCTAAAATTAATGGAGGAACATAAAGCTTTGGTTCTTTGATTTGTTTTAACACTTCATTTTCAGGAATGGAAAATTCAGCTGGTGTGATGATCGGAAAATATTTGTTGTGTTCAAATTTTGCTTTCTTCTTTTCGTATGTTGAGTTTAAGGCATCATAATTGAACCTAATTTGATCATTTTCTTCCTTTTCCCTGTTGAACTTTTCAATTTCTGCTTCTTCATCTGGCATATGAAGGAAGCTTTGCCAGATTCCCAAGTTCATGTAATCGTAATTGTATAGTGTCGGAAGAACATCAACAGCTTTTTCCAGAGGACGGGCATTCTCAGCTCCGAGACCCACTTTTGACTTGTATGATCTGAACTCTTTTGGCTCATTGAATTTTATTGGTTGTGTTGTGTGACCGGCTTTGACAATCGTTTGTTCCAGTTTAGAAATGTGTTCTTCAGCATTTTCTTTTCGGACAGTGAGACTGTGTATAGTTGCTGATTGTTCATCGATTTCCTTTTTAAAACTGTTTGTTATGTTTTTGATTTGTTCATTTAATTTTAGAATTTCGATGTCAGCTGTCTTCAACTGATCTTGGTATTCTTTCATCTTGATGTCTGCAGACTTCATCCATGTTTGTTCTCGATTTAATTGAAGCGCCAGGTCATTTATCAGCTTCTTAGAGTCGTCATTATCACTTGACACCGTTTTCATGGTTTTCAGGTTCGAAATTTCAAGGTTTTTTGCATTAATAATTTGATTTAGTCTATTTACCTCACTGGTGTGAGCAGCATGAAAGGATGACAACTGTTGTTGTAACTCTTGTGTTTTTTGATTTGAAAGTTTAATTTGATTGACTTGAGGAACAAGAGTTTCAAGTTGACGACGAAAGGTTAAATTTTCTGCCTTTAGATTTGAGATTTGTGCATTAGATTCATTAGTTGTGTTAACTTGCTTTTGTAGATTATTTTGTAATTCAGAAATTTGAAATTGATAAGCAGATTTTGACGTAGACAATTGATTTTGTAATTCCTTGTTTACTTGAGTTATTTGAAGAGAACATTGACTTAAATCACTTAAATCTTTTAAAAGTTGTTCCTTTTCGGATTCTAAAAAGGTAATTTATTTTATCAGTTGTGATTTCTCATCAGTTTTAAGAAAAAAAATTCATTAAACAAGGAATTCTCTGATTCACCAGTGTCTGATCAGGTAGTAAAGAGTCAACAGAAGAAGAGTGTACCTCATTTTCATCGTTCTCAGGTATGCCCAGCTCAGCTCTTTGTTCGTTTGATCTCGCCATAAGAGCCAGGCGGGCAGTGCATTCCTCTTCCTCTTGATCATCTGAGTCTTCCAACCATTGTTGGTCCTCAACCAGTAGGACCTTGCCATTTTCAACTTGCTTAGCCATGAGCATTTTCCTCTTGAAGTATTCAGAGTCTTTCACCTTATGCTTCTTGTATTCTTTAGCAAAGTGCCCCGTCATACCACAGTTGTAGCATTTCTTTGGAGGCTCAGTAGAGGAAGATGAGGATTTGTTGTTAGGTGTTTGGGAAGAGGAGTTGAATTTGAAGTTTGAGGATGATCTGAGGTTGTTGTTTGTTGGCTTGTTATAATATTTGTTGTTATAGCTTCAGATTAGAACTAAAGCTTGACGAACCGACTCAATTTCATCATTTGTCCCCGCAGGGATCAGAGTCTCTGGTTCATCTTTTACCACTTCTTTTGATTGAGCTGCAAGCAGTGCATCATTGATGCCTTTGTTGAGAGCTTGGTTTTGTTTAGCCAACAATGCAAGTGTGACAGCATTTTCTTGCCTTGATTTTGCGATTCCTTTCACCATAGGTTTATTTTGATGTAGGTACTCATATAATTCATGAACGTCTATGAGGCTTAATTCCTTGTGCTGCATCGCACTGTTGCCAAACATCTCCCATTCCGGTAGTAGGGATTGAATAAATTTGATGTTAATTTCAAGTTTCCCTTTGTTTAGATTGTTCTTCCTGAGATCATTGAGCATGTTGCAGAATCTGTGGTACGTTTGATCTAATTCTTCTCCCGGGGTAGCTTTAAATTGATCGTAGGTGTTTAAGGTGGATATCATCTTAGCTTTATTACCCAGGTCAGTACCTTCCATCTGCTTTTGGATCTCATCCCAGAGCTCTTTACCCGTGCTGAAACTATCAAGGCTGCTGTAAATTTCATTCGTAAGGCCTTGTAGCATATAGGAGTGTGCGTACACGTCAGCCCTGACCCTATCCTTCTGCACTTGGGTGTATTCTGACGGGGGAATTTCAATTACACCACTAGGCACCGTTGTTTCAGAGTTTGGGGCTGCTACCACAGCACGGTATAACTTTGCTGGTCCGGTTTGAAGGGAGTCAAAGATATCTGGAGCGGCATGTTAACCCAGGATAAAATGGAGAAACCGTTTCTTCCATTGACCGTCTTCTCCTCGGTAGAGAACATGTGGTTTTGTATCTGATTTAATGGATAAGGCATCCTTGGAAGTCATTTCGTAGTGGTAAGGTTAAGAACTCGACGGGAAAAAAAATTTAAAATTGAAGTGTGGAGAAAGTGTCCGGGCCGAACAGTTGGGAGAGTTCGGGCCGAGGTGTTTGAAGTGTTCGAGACGAAGAGATTGAATGTGTTCAGGCCGAAGAGTTTGAAGTGTTCGGGTCGAAGATTAGATTGTGTTCGGGTTAAAGACTTTGTGGTGTTCGGGCCGAAGACTGTATATTGTTCGGTTCGAAGACTTTGGAAGAAGTTCGGGCCGAAGAGGTTATAGAGTTCGGTTCGAAGACTTTGGAAGGTGTGCGGGCCGAGGAGATTGAATGTGTTCGGGCCGAAGAGGTTACTGTTCTCGAGCCGAGAACAGTAGCGTCGTTCTTGAGCAGAACTGTTCCGAACAGCCTAGAAATTCCACTAAACTGATCCTAAAACGCTCGTTTTCTTAACCAAAATCGATGATTCTTTTTGCAAAATGACCCAAAACCGTTTTCCTTCAATCCATTTCAACAATATTCACCAAAAACAACCTAGATCTAATAGAAAATTTGAATTTTGAAGGTTTTTGAAGCTTTAATGGTGTTTACTAAAAATCACAATTTCTTCATCAGAATGGATCGGATTCGAACTTAACTCGATTCTAAGCTTAATATAAACACAATATGAAGCTATTTAACTCATAAGAACAAGTATTAATACCTCAAATCCGTTTTTTGATTTGTGACCCCTTTTTCTTCAAAAACTTGATAAACCCTTCTGATCTTCTGATTTGGACAGCAAGCAATGAAAATGGATCGTTTTCAGAGTGAAATTAAGCTCTGATACCAATTGAAAATCTTAAAACAACACAATCAATCCATTACTTGATGTTTGATGATGAATATGGATGAAAAGCTTGTGAAGATGGTTAGGGTTCTAGTGAGAGAAAGAAGAGAGAGGGAGAGAGAACAAATGATTCTTTGTTAATTGCAAGAGTTGGGGAATTAAGGTTTACACTATGGTTTATATATCATGACCTTAATTCCCTAATTAGCTTAAGACTAATCCTAAACCTAACTAAACTAATATGCAATGTTACACATTGCCCCCTACACTATTCATTACAACAAAATAATAACTAACATATGTGAATAAATTTTATCTCGTAGACATACCTCTCAATAGGAAATAAGATGAAAACTTTTTAAAAAAAGTACAATTAACTTGATACGTTGTTCACAAAAATTGTTTAGACTTCTTCTAGTTTGTAATTTTGTAAGGCTACTTAAGAATGTTCAAATAGAAACATTTAATATTGAAACTTTTTATACTTTATAACCATTTATATTATTTTTTCCTAAAGATACTATAATTCGAATAAGAGGAAGAAAGTGTTTCTGGCATTTATATAAATGTGTCGATTGTGGGTAAGGAATTCTATATTGGGATGGATACAAAATCCCAAGAAAGCTACATCTTACCCCACAAGCTAACCAACTAGTGTGTCCACTGCCGTCCGTCCCTTATTTAGACGTTATTGTGAATTCCGAGTGATTAAGCAACGATAACAATGAGATTGGAAGATTATTGAAAGAACAAGGAGATGAAGCTTTGCACCAAAACATACGATCGTTTCAATAAGTCGGCAAAATATACAAGTATTAGGTTAGGTTACAAAGGTACTTATACCTATGCCTAATATTGACTCATGACATAAAGTACCCCTAGACTATTGATTACAATAAATGTCACATATTACACCCCTGGACTATTAAATACACTAAATGTGACCCAACAATCTCCCCCTTTGTAACAATAGTCTGGGAAGCATATCTTCGAAGTCTTTATCTTTAGCAAAAGTCGAGCCTTGTAGATATTTCGTTGAATAATGATTTATCGGGATCATCTTGAGCTTTGTTAACCTGTGAAAACGAATAATGCTTGTAACTTTTCAACCACAAAAAGTATTTTGAAGACTTTACTTTGAAGATACATATTGATCGACCAAAACTGAGACCCATAATGATAGAGAGATTAACAGCTGAAGTCTTTTCTTGAAGTTTGTGGCTTTATGTCGATCAATGATTCTTGATAATTGTTGTTAGGGTAAAATGTTGGTAAGGTGTACGCTCCCCCTCAAACAAACAATTATTTCTTCACGGGAGTTTGATTTAACTTTTTAATATTTACTCCCCGGTGAACGAATTACCAAAATCAACCACGGAAGTTGTTTGATATCTTTGTTAGATATTTGGTTTATTGTTTACCCCCCCCCCCTAACTGGTGCATATACCTTGTTAATGTGGAGTAAACTAGGCTGATGTAATTCTTTATAATGTATCTTCTCCCTTTGTAATGTATCTTCTCTCCCTCATGATGGATATGATTTATCGGATGCATCATGTAACTCGGAAGTACCGCGAATTTGAGTTAGAAGAATCTTCGATTGTAAGGAGAAAAAACAAGTTGAAGCTGACGAAACCCATTGATAAAAATGTGTTGAATAATGATTATACATTTTTTGTAATAATCAATATATAAAACATTTTATCAGTTAAACTCAGACCGTTATTGATAATGTAAGAATACGGTCTATTACTTTATAGTTGAGTTCCTTGACCGTTGAAATACTTGCACCAAAGTCAATTAGGGTAACCCGGGATCACATAGATTGCCCGTTAACACAACAGTTATAGCAACTGTGTCACCTACGGTCAGTGTTGGCTTTGATGTTAGCACTGGTAGGATTTTCATTCAATCATCGTGGAATACCAATATTTTTGGTATCACTATGAATGTTCCGGCAATATCACATAGATATGCTTGATAGAATACATGTGTCCTAAAAGTGTTTAATTCGGTTATAGACTCAATTTGTGGACAAACAAAGGCGAGGACTGGAGAGAGTTGTCCTCTTGTTCAATATCCACAATCTCTGAGTGAGATGTCGACAGCATATGAGCTAGTCTCCGTGAAAATGAAACAAATACTTTTTAAGAAATACTTGAGTGGCTTGGGGGGTTGTGCATTGCATCACTGGGTCCATGATGTCTTATTCAATATCAGAGAGCAACATATGCAATCTGATAGAGACGTGGCGACCCGGCTTTTAATCGGTTTCGTAAGGGTTTTTCGTTTTCTTTAACCTTGTCACACCCTCATCACTCAAGCTTACTTTTTAAAATTTTCAACCTCACCCTCGTTTCATTTTACCATGTATTTAGCTGAATTGCACCCCATACTTAATTCCCCTCTCAAATTTTACCTCTGCACACCCCAATCAAGATCCCGTGATACTTGATTTTGCTCACCTAGACCTATGTACCCTCACAGTATGTCCTATTTTGTAGGTGGCTCCTGGGGAAGATCATGCCGGTTATAGCAGATCATAGGAGTTATTTGAGAGTGAACTATAACACTCATGTGCAAATGGATAGCATTGACGATGTTACGATGTTTTTTTTTATTAAGTTTGAAATCAAAACTGAGAAGATAATGTCATCAACGCAAGAGACAAAAGTTTGTCATAGACAGATGCAATCAATACTAATCGAAATAAGTAAAGAGATCGACGAATTTGACAAAAATTTGAATCCTACGTAGATGACAATTGAGTTTTAAAGAAGGTAATCAATTGCTCCCCCTTGACACTAGAATATTGGTTTTCTCCCCCTCAACTGATTATTGCATTTAAAGAACAAGTGTCAAGTTATTTACCATTGACCGTTTGGGAACGGGTTATACACTGAAGTGTGCATAAGCCATTAAGAAAGATTTAAAAACAGTGAAAACAGTTTGTAGAAACAAAGATTGAAATTTAACGAGTAGAAACGGTTTAGGTTTTGAGATTTAGCATACCAAGTTTAGACACAAGAAAGTTAAATCTTTTTTCGTCTAAAGCCTTGGTAAATAAATCAGCTAACTGAAAATAGGTGGATACGAAGTACATTTCCACATTTCCTTGTTCAACATGATCTTTGATAAAATGGTACCGAAGATCAATATGTTTAGTTTTGGAGTGTTGAACAGGATTGCATGAAATTGCAATTGCACTTCGTGAGTCACAATATAAAGGAATACAGCTGTATGAGAAGCCGTAGTCTTTCAATTGTGACTGCATCCAAATTACCTGGGATAGGCAGCTTGCAGCAGCAACATATTCCGCTTCGGCAGTTGAAAGAGATACACAATTTTGTTTTCGTGAAAACCAGCTCACCAATTTATCACCAAGAAATTGAGCACCTCCCGGTGTGCTTTTACGATCCAACATACAGCCAGCATGATCAGCATCAGAGAATGAAGATAGGTCAAACGAGGTTTCTTTGGGATACCAAAGACCAAGATCTCTAGTCCCCTTTAAGTAACGAAATATGCATTTGACTGCTTGAAGGTGAGATTCTTTAGGAGCGGCTTGATAGCGAGCACAAATGCAGGTAGAAAACATAATATCTTGTCGACTAGCAGTTAGATATAATAATGACCCTATCATGCCTCGGTAGTTTGTTACATCAACCAGCTTACCGTCGGGATCAGCATTCAATTTTGAGTCAGGTGACATTGGTGTCGAAATTTGTTTACAGTCATCCATCAGATATTTCTTCAGCAAATCAATGATATACTTTGTTTGATTTATGAAGATCCCGGTAGGTAACTGACGAACCTGTAGACCCAATAAAAAATTAATCTCCCCCATCATACTCATTTCAAATCTTTTGACCATAAGATCTGAAAATCGTTTACAGTATTTAGGATTTGTGGAGCCAAAAATAATATCATCTACATAAATCTGAATGAGGACGATATCTTCCCCTTGACGTTTGATGAATAGAGTTGTGTCAACTTTGCCTTTTGAATAAAACCAGAGTCGACTAAAAATTTTGATAGCACATCATACCACGCACGAGGAGATTGCTTCAAACCATATAAAGCTTTATCTAGAATGTAGACATGGTTAGGCAAGTGTGGATCTACAAAACCTTCAGGTTGATGAACGAAAACTTTTTCACTGAGAATGCCATTAGAAATGCAGTTTTTACATCCATTTGATAGATTGTAAAATTCTTGTGTGCTGCATATGCCAGAAAGATGCGGATGGCTTCTATTCTTGCAACTGGGGCAAAAGTTTCTTCATAATCGATGCCCTCCTGTTGATAATACCCTTTAGCACCCAGGCGTGCTTTATTTCGAATAACAATCCCATTTTCATCCTTTTTGTTCTTAAAGATCCATTTTGTACCAAAAATAGACTTCCCAGGTGGTTTTGGAACTAGACGCCAAACTTTCAATCGTTCAAATTGATTGATTTCCTCTTGCATTGCAAGAATCCAGTCTGGGTCTGTTAGAGCTTCACTGACTTTCTTAGGTTCATTAGAGATTAAGAAAGATGAGTATTGACATTCATAGCAGTTGCTCTACGAGTTTGAACAGAAGAGTCAGGATTTCCAATTATTTGATGTAAAGGATGCTCTTTGGTCCATTTCAGAGTATGAGGAAGTGGAAGTTGACTTGGAATTATATTGGAGGTATCAGTGAATGCAGGATGCGGGATCATAGAAGTTTGAGTATTAGATGTAGAAGGTGGAGGATCAACTCGTTGAACATTGAATTTTGTGAAATCAATCACAAAATTTGGAGCTTGAGCTGGTGCAGAGATTAAATCAGAAACACCGGCAGCTTGATTAGAAGGTGGAGAATCATCCGATGATGGTTGAGTTCCCAATGATGAAGACGAAGACTCTGAATTTGATACTGACTCGGTGTTATCAGGAGCAGCAGATGTTGGAGATGGAGAATCAGGTGAACTTGGAATTTGCATTTCAGGGACAGTGATAGACTGAACATCTGCGGCTGAAGGAAATGGAACGCCAGCCTCCTGAAGTAAGGTATGTCTGATGTTATGATATTCATCATAAAAGTGTTCAAAGAAAACATCGAAGTCATTTACAGAGGTGGAAGGAGATGAAGAGGGTAAAGGAGATTCAATATCCGAGGTTAATGAATCAATTGGAAATGTCTCATCAAAAGTAACATTTACACTTTCTCTTATTGTCCGATTTGATTGATTATAAACTCTAAACGGTGCAGATTCACGTGAATACCCAACAAAGACTCCTTCATCAGCTTTAGCTTCAAGTTTATTCAATTTGTCTTTGTCATTTAAGATGAAGCAACGACTCCCAAAAATATGGAGAAATTTAACATTTGGGATTCTTTTATTTATCAATTCATACGGAGTCTTGTTGTAGGTTTTGTTGATGATAGAACGATTTTGAGTGAAACATGTCGTGTTGATTGCTTCAGCCCACAGAGATAGAGATAGTTTTGAAAATGAAAGCATTGTGCGGGCTGCTTCAACTAAAGTACGATTTCTTCGTTCAACTACTCCATTCTATTGTGGAGTTCTAGCAGCAGAAAATTGATGGGTTATACCAACAGATTCAAGATAAGAATCTAGGGTTCGATTCTTAAACTCAGTTCCATTATCAGTCTGAATGGTATTAACTTTTAATTCCAAATTTGTCTGAGTTTGTTTATAAAGGCGATAATAATATCGGCAGCTTCATCTTTGGTTCGTAAGAAGTGAACCCAGGTATAACGTGAGTAGTCATCAACAATTACTAACACATACCGTTTACCAGCAATTGATTATACACTCATTGGTCCACATAGATCCATGTGAAGCAATTCAAGCGGTTTGGATGTACTTTGAACTGGTTTTGACTTATGTGATATCTTCTTCATCTTTCCCATTTCACAAGAAGAACAGAGATGATCTTTTTCAAAAGAAACGTCTGGAAGACCAGAAACATGGCCACCGTTGACCAACTTGTTAATAGTTTTGAAATTAAGATGTGAAAGACGGCGATGCGTTAGCCAAGACTCATTAGACGTTGCTTTGGAGACTAGACACACCTCTTCGAGAGGGACCACATCATTCAAGTTGATTGTGAAGAGATTTGTATCTCGGGTGCCAGTAAGAAGTTCCTTACCTTCATGAGTACGAACTGCACACTTCTTAGTTCGAAAATTGACTTCCAGAGTTTTATCACAAAATTGCCCAATGCTAAAAAGATTGTGAGCAAGATCTTCGACATAAGTCACATTTCGAATGATTAAATTTTCACGAATGATATCCCCAATGCCCGTGATGGCAGTTAAATGATCATTACCAAACCGATCAGTGCCCAAATATTTTTCTCTAAAATTTGTTAACAATTTCTTGTTGCCAGTCATATGCCTTGAACAGCCAGAATCAAGGTACCATGTATTCTACATAAAATAATTAAAACAATTTAGGTACCCAATCAATGATGGGTCCTCTACGATTAGTAATGGATGTTTTATGTAGATTTTACTGAGGGGTTAATTTAGAGATTTTGGGGAACTGCTAGGAGGCAGTTCTGTGTTGGTTGTTTTGATAGACCATTTAAACTTTTTTTCGGGGGAATGTAAAATCTAGTTTGAATGTTCATTCTTGATCCAATTGTAATGAACAAACGTGGATTTTGTGTTACTCATTCTTAATTTGGTTTTCGGAGAATTGGAAGAAGTGCTTGAATTTGACGATTTAGGTGTGGAGATTCCTCGAGATGTTTGACGTTGAGAGGACAGCGGTTTATTAGAGATGGGGGGGGTAGCGGAACGAACATGAGTCGGTTTGGAAGCTTGTGGAGATGGATGTTTTCGTTTATAGTTCAGAGGACAAGAAACAGATGTTTTGCATGAGTACGGGAAACAAGTTTTGCAGGACTTAATTATTTTACCAGATCGATGTAGAACATCGTTTCTAGGACCACATTGAGCATCCAGTCTAACAAAATATCGTTCATCATACTGAGAAATTTGTTTATTTGTTTGTTTGTCACAATATATCTTTTTACCGGTTTATCATATTTAACAAACATATTATCACCATTAACATCATAATTCACAGGACGATTAACAGCAGAATCATAAACAGTACCAAAAGCCAATTTAGGAGAAATAAAATTCATGGAGTTATTACATTTATTATTCTTAAGTTCCTTTGACTTAAGCATACTAGAACCGGACGACTTAGACTTCTTAATCTGAGCTACTCCTTTGTCTCCGACTGGCATGGGCTTCTTAAGCTTGGATTCTAAGGTTTTATCTGAAACATTTAAAACAGTTGGGTCAGAACTTCTTTTTAAAATAACAGGAATTTTAATTGTAGAAGGCTTTTCAAGAGTTGCAGTTGGAGCAGAAGAATCAATTTGAGAATCATTTTGAACAGAAGAAGAATTGGTTTTAACAAGTTTATCTTCTAAGTCATAAATTTTGAAAGGTAAAACTAATTTTTCTTTAACAAATGCCTTATGTGTTTCATCAATTTCGGTTTTCAATTGGCAAATTTTCTTTTCGAGAATTAGGGATGGAATATAAAGCTTCCGTGTCACTTTTTGTTGAACGATAGCCTTCCCTTTAATCTGAAATTCTTCTGGAGTTATTATTGGAAAATATTCATCATTTTCAAATTTAGCCTTTTTAGTTTCATATGTTTTGTTCAATTCGGCATAGTTGAAAATGCTTTGTGCATTCTCCTTCTTTGCTCTGTTGAATGTCTCAATTTCTTTTTCTTCATCGGTTACCCTCACGAATTTCTGCTAGATATCTCTTTGTGTGTAACTATAGTCATATAGTGTTGGAACCTTGCTAAGATATCCTGGATTGTCCGCACCTAGACCTTGTTTTGAATTAAAGAATTTGAACTCTTTTGGTTTATTCAGATGAATTGTTTGATCAGTGTTTCCTCGTTTTGCAATTAATTCTTCAAGGTGTTTAACGTGAGCGACTAGCTGATCTTTGTCGTAGATGATATGATTGATGATTGACTGTTGACTATTTATCTCTTGTGATGATTGGTTTATTTGATTGCTTAATTTGTCTGTTGATTCTTTGATTTGTTCGTTTAAAGATTTAAATTGATTTTCATTATCTTCAAATTCTTGTTGTTTACGTTCCAACCAGTTCTTTGTAAGTTGATATTCATGAAATGTTTCAATATATAATCTCTAATATTTATCATTACGATCATTTGATATTGAACCCGTTGAACTTTTAAGATTCTGAATTTCAATTTCTTTTTCTGAGATCGTATGTGACAAATTTTGAATTTCAGATTCATATTGGACCTTTATTTCTGATGCCTGTTTTTGTAAATCCTGAATTTCCAGTGTAAAAACTTTATTTTGTTTAATGTAATTAACAAGTTGCTCACCTAGATGTGCAGTTTGTTCACATTGATTTTCTAAATCGGTTAAACGTTCCAAAAGTTGTGTATTCATGTCCTTTTCGAGTAAAAGCATTTGTTTTAGAAATCAATTTCAGAAATCAGAGTTTTATCAAAACAAGTATCAGAATCAGTGGAATAATCAGAAGTAGATAAAAGAGAACTGATTACCTCAATTTCCTTGTTGGCTTCCTCATTGAAACGGTCGGAAATCTCAGCATTCTCTTTTGCCATGAAGCACAAGTTTGCAGCATGTTCTTCATCTTCTTGATCTGAATCTTCCATCCACCGGAGATCTTCTGCTAATAGCACTTTCCCAGACTCAATTTTTTTTTCCATTAACATCTTCCGTTTGAAATATTCAGAGTCCCAAACTTTAGGTTTCGTGCAATCACAGGAGAAGTGACCAGCAACACCGCAATTATAGCATTTCTTTGTAGGATCCAAAGGTGTCATGGTTGGCTTATCAGTTGAAGCGGAACCAGATTGAGCAGGTTTAAAGTTGGGTGAAGATCGTAGATTGTTGTTTGTGGGCTTTGAATAATATTTCTTCTGATAGTTAGAGATGAGTGACATGGCTTGCAACACTTCTTGAAGTTCTTTATCCATATCATCAATTTTTAGAGGAGTGGGTTCTTCTACTTTTTCTTTCAATTTAGCTGCCTCATTTAACTGATGATGTTGTTTGGTAAGAAGTGCAAGAGTATCTTGTGTCTCTTGTTTTGTTTTTGCTATGTTTTTCACCATTGGTGCATTTTGATACAAATATTCATACAACTCATGAATATCTATCAGACATAGATCTTTATGCTGCATAGCACTGTTACCGAACATTTCCCACTCAGGAAGAAGACTGTTGATAAATTTGATGTTGATCTCCAGATTTCCCTTTGATAGGTTGTTTTTGCGGAGATCATTCAACAAATTATAGTATCGATGATAAGTGCTTTGCAAGTCTTCCCCGGTTGTGGCTTTAAAGTTTTGATAGGAATTTAATGTAGTCACCATTTTAGCCTTATTCCCAAGAACTGTTCCCTCCATTTTTTTCTAATCTCATCCCAAAGCTCTTTACCGCTTTCAAGACTATCTAAGCTATTGTAGATGTCATTCGGTAAACCTTGAAGCATGAAGGAATATGCTTGTAAATCTGCTTTGGCACGTCGCCTTTGTTGAGCATAATATCTGGTAGGAGGAATGAGAAATCGACCGACAATAACTGGATGATTTGCATGAGGAGCATCAACAACATCTTCATAGAATTTAGCATTTCCATTCTCAAGAGACTCGAGAATTTCAGTAGCTAGCTCTTGATTCTTAATAAAGTGGAGAAATTTTTTCTTCCACTGAGCATACTCTCCTCTGAATAAGACTGGAGGTTTTAGATCAGACCCAATCGATAGTGCTTCTCTTGATGTCATTGTTTGTATGGTTAACCTTCAATTACTACCGGGAGAGAAAAAAAAATAATTTGAAATTTTTTTCAAAGTGGCCGGATATGATAAAAGACACGTTAAATATGTCCCAGATTTTCGAATTGGCCAAAAATGACAACCGAGCCAAAAACTGGGGCCACACAAAGTTTGAAAATTGACCGAAAAATCACAAAAACTCAAATAAAGTGATTGAAACAAGACTTTTTGGGCTGGGAAGTTGGGTAAACCGCCTATGGGTGTTTATCACGTCGTAGCCTACATCTCGAACTTCGATTTGGTTACTCGTGGGCTGGAAACGGACACCCGAGCTGAATGTTATGATTGTTTTAGTACAGCCCCTTTTGTCACGCGATCTCGAGCCGAGAAGATTGCAAGAGTTCGGGCCGAACTGTGGAAAGATCTCGGGCCGAACACTGGTAAGATCTCGGGCCGAACAGTTGAAGGATCTCGGGCCGAACAGTGGAAAGTTCTCGGGCCGAACACTAGTAAGATCTTAGGCCGAACAGTTGAAGGATCTCGGGCCGAACAGTTCGGGCCGAACACTGGTAAGATCTTAGGCCGAACAGTTGAAGGATCTCGGGCCGAACAGTGGAAAGTTCTCGGGTCGAACTGTTTGAAGATCTCGAGCCGAACAGTTACTGTTCTCGAGCCGAGATCGTTCTCGGTGTTCTTGACACTGACGAACAAAAACCAGCCAAAAATTTCACAAAATCGATCCTAGTTTGCTCAATACTTAACCAAATCGAGTGATTCAAATCCCAATATGCTCGAAAATGAAAATCGCACGGAATGGTTCAATAAACCCGATCAAAACACAACAAATCAGACGATAATTTCGATTTTACAGTGGAAAAAGTGTGTTTTCATGGTTTTCATTAAGATCACGAAATTAGGATCAATTGTTGATGGATTCAATCGAAATTTGATTCTAAAGTGCTTAGAACTACCAGAGGAATGTAAAGAGCAAATAATATCAACGATTTATACCTCAAATTCCGATTTTGATTGTTGAGCTATTTTTCTTCAAAATCTTCAAAACCTTGCTTAATCTTCACTGATATGGATCGAATCAAATATGATTTTTGCTCTGATACCAATTGTGAATTCTGAATTCAGTGATTAAGAAACAATAACAATGAGATTGGAAGATTATTGGAAGAACAAGGAGATGAAGCTTTGCACCAAAACATACGATCGTTTCAATAAGTCGGCAAAGATTACAAGTATTAGGTTACAACTAGGTATTTATACCTAGGCCTAATATTGACTAATGACATAAAGTACCCCTAGACTATTGATTACAATAAATATCACATATTACACCCCTGGACTATTGAATACACTAAATGTGACCCAATAGTTATACACTTAACAAAAAGTTCTATTTAAAGATATAAGTTCAAGATATTCTATCATTTTTATGTGTTAAATCACATATAATTTGAAGATAGTGGTGATTTCAGGGTTGATTGATCCCAGTTACTAAGATTTGTCTTTTAAACTATGTTTTAATGGTGAAATACCTAGAATACAATCATATTATTCTTAGATACTTTTGATTTTTTGATTAGGTATCGAATGCATACAAATTATGGTTACTAATAGTCATGATTTTTATTAGATGAATTTGTTAAGTATTAGTCTCTACTCTGAGTAGTGTATTATTGTCTACAATAGTGTTGTAAAAATTTGTCTAGGCGGTCAATTGCGTTCAACCTTGTAATTGGTGCAATTTATCGTCAAAATTGGTAATACTTATTTATTTATTGACTACTTAGTTATTATGTTAAAATATTGTTAATATTTATTTATATAAAAATAAAATTCTTTGTATTTAATGGTATCCACCTAAAAATTAATTAATCACTGCCGAGACAGATTAATCGCTTGAAGGTGGTCGTCCGCCTAGATACCTCTGACATATTTTTACAACCATTGGTCTACGTCTCACCTCCCACATATCTCAGTCTTTAACGAGATTGGGTATGATTGTACCCCGCGCGAGTCTGCTGTAAATTTCTTACGACGCCCAAAATATTGTTTACATCATTAAATGTTTCAGTTATATAATGTTTAGCTATATACGTGACATGTTTTATTCTTTTTATCATTCTAATATATTATTATACTTAGTTATTATATAAACTCATATCATTTAGTTTTACTTTGTGTCAATCTTACATACCAATTTTATCAATATGGTCTACATAAAAATTATACTCTTTTAGCAATTTTTCCAAACATGAAAATCGTGTATGTATATATAAGTATATTACTTATCCCGCAAAGAATTAAGCAATAAGGCAAAACAAATTCATTAGTTACAAAAATATATAATATTCTTAATTCACGTTGTCAAGTAGCCCATAGTCTGCCTTTCTTAAGCAAATAATTATTTTTTTTTTAAAACACGTGTCAAAAATTCAATGGTGCGACTACTATTCACCTAGTTTACAAAAGTATGTTATATAATTTGGTAATAAATATATGGGTATGATATCAAACGATGTTTAAATCACGAATCATGATCGATTTAATGGGCGTTATTGTGATCCCTTCATGTGCTTTAAAGATAACATATCCAGTATATCGATTGTTCAAATATGTTGACACTATGGTATATTAAAAAACAAACCCTATAAAATTAATTTCGTCTAACTTCTGTCTTTTTAATCATTAAATCAAAATAATTATCAAAATCATTAGATAATATGAATAACGATTATTAATAAATAATGTATGTAATTTTGTAGTAAAAAGAGATTGATAAAAAAAATAGACATGGCACCCATTCGTTGTGTCTACCCTAGCCTTCATGTACATTTTTCATTGGTTTATAACTTTTAGTTTTTACCAGTTGACAGTTGGTTTCAATTTCATTTTCAATTTTATTGTAGAAGCCCAAAGCTGGTCCAGAACAAAGAAACTAGGGCTGATAGTGCCCGTTTGGCGAGACAGGGTCTGGGTTCCTTTTAGTAAATTTATATGTATGTGTCATTGTTTATAACGAGTAAATTTTCTCTCCGCGCGTTGCTACGGATTTTAAAGTAATTTTGATTTTGTACGGATTTAATCTATTTATAATGAGTTTAAACAAAAAAAATTATTTACTTTTAGAAAACTTAATTGGGTAAAACACTCAACGCTAAAAAACAACATCATATTCAAAACACATATTTTATAATATATACCATTTCTATTTAAAAGTTAGGTTAAAAGAAAATATGTATATAAGAAATATTATAAAATTAGGCTTATTCTGATCGTATTTCAGTAAACTTTTTAATGGTGAACTTTTAAAAAAATAAATATTTCATTTTAATATATGTTAAATTAAGATAATTGGTATAATATTTTAGTCATTACTTAATAATTAGAGGGTGAAAAAGAAACATTTTATAATTATTTACAAATAAAACCTTATTTTAGGGTGTTTTGTGTAAATTGTAAAGCTTGTTTACTTTTCAGCCTTTCCTTTAATTCCTTCCTTCCGTGTACATACATGAATAACATACATGCATACAATTATTTGATGGTCCCTCATCAATTCCCTTCATGTATCTTCTAAAATCCGTTCATTTTAAAAATCAATTGTTTAGATTGAATTATACCCAAAATATGAGTTCTCTATATAACTTTCCACTTATAATATTAATATCAACTTAATTTTAAGCTTTGTAAGATAGATTGTGATACTGATTAAAAGTAAATTATAAAAATTAGGGGTAAGTGTTTTTAGCAACTAAAATAATAAAATGTTCTAAAAAAATTATCATTAAATTTGTCTAAATAATTGAAAGATGGAGATGCGCCATCTCCGTCTAGTGTTTTCCTCCAATTCAACATTTATCAACCAACTGGATTAATTAACACCGTCAGTTCTTTATGAACAGTATTATAACGGAAATATGAATGATCAATGTATTAATAGTGGAATATCCAATTTCTATTTTTCTATTATATATTGGCTTGAATTAATCAATCAACTATCTGGTGATAGTATAGTGGTAAAAGTTTCTGAATTACTTCCAAAAGGTCACGAGTTCAATCTCTCTAGGTAAACATTAAACAGATGTCCAAGGAATATTCGAAAGCAGTCATAGTAACAGTCAGGTCACGTACATCAGGAGCAAATGTTGACCACCCCGAGATTGGCCCGTTATAACGAGAATACTATATTCAAGATCCAAGGTTACATTAATCAATCATTTTGTTAAGCATGTTGTTTAATGGTTGCATATTTGATTTCATGTTGGTTTTGGTTATGCTTGATCGAAACGAGGTTTTCTTGAAACTAAATATGCCTTGTATATTTCCATTTCTATGATTTAAAAACATGCCAATAATTTGTCCCAAAATATTTATTCACTAATCATAGTTAGGCTTTACATAAACTCATCATGATCACAACAAACCGAGCTATGATCTTCATTATACTCAAGCTTAAATCTTTATTCCAAATCTATAATTCCTGTAAACAATAGATAGTATTCTTTAATTACCATCAAAGTAATTTATTCACTTACAAAGATTATTCGAGGATGATGTAATTTGACTGTAAAAATTAAAAGTATATTTTATAATAAGGTTAAAAATTCTTTTAATAAACAAAATAATTAGTTGGGAGTTACTCCCTCCGTCCCACAAAAAAACTTCTCATTTTACTTTTGCACAAGTTTTAAGGTGATAGTTAGTGGTGGGGTCATTGGTAATAAATTTGATTAAAATATAAGATTAGTTTGGAGAGAGAAAGATAGTTAGTGGATAATTAGTGATGGGGTCCTTAGTAATAATAGTACCTTATTATGTGGAGCCCATCAAATGTAGCAGATGTCAGATAGGAAGTTTTTTGTGGGACAAAAATTTATGGTGAAATGAAAAGTTTTTGTGAGACGAAATGAGTATATGGTAATTAAATTAGTCTTAAATTAATTTATTATTCAAAAAAAGGTGAAAACTGAAAATATGACAGATTGACGGTAAAACACAATTTTCAATTACTTTTCAGAGTCAAAACACAGATCTTAATATTTTTATAGTTTAACTTTTTAGTGCTTTTAGTAGAACCTTAAAAGAAAAAAGAGCCTTTGAAGTAGAAGAGGAAGAAGACATTCATGTGATGAAGATTCAATGCTACAATCACAATTATAATCAAGACGCCATGTTGGTTAAAAGTCTGAAATGTGACTCTTTATTTAAAATAATGAATAACACGTGTTAAATTTCTTAAATTTACATTAATATATAGTTAAAACCAAAATCTAAGAACAGTAGTTATATTTATAGACTAGCTTCAAAGCCCGTCCGATTGGGCGAGCATGTTTCAAAATTTATATTATAAAAAAGTATCAACAAATATTAACAATTTTAAAAATGACATAATAATCGATAGCTGTAATGATGAGTTTGTACAAAATTTGATACATGAACAGATGTTACATAAAATTTATAGATGAAATAAGACTTTTTTTGTAAACGACATTTGGTAGGACTATATATCATTTCTCTTTAGATGAAGACATGTGTCAAAATCAAGGGACAATATTAAGAGAAAAGATTAGTAGAGTATACATGTTATCCCATCAAACATCAAATAGGTAGGACTATAAGTAGGATCAAATAGTAGGACTAAATATCATTTCTCTTTCTAAAAACCATATAAATATATTTTCTTTTATTTTATTTATGTTGATCTATTCCCATGAGTCAACCTCGATGCTCTAATTCCATTTCGGATCATTTGTGATTTCCCCCCATTTTCAACCCGCTTCATTTCACAACCCGGGTACTTCACCGTCGACACCATTACCACCACTCATATCCACCTCTCTTTGCCCATTGCTCCGCCGTCCTAACAAATCACACAACACAATCCTCCTTTACATGTTTGCTTTCACCACATAATCTAATTGAATGTTGCTGATAAACCCTAATTCTATCTTCACCAAACCCCCAACTACCCCCTACCTAACACCTCCGGCCACCCTTCTCCGCCCGCGAGCTGCCTCTGATAACATCATCTGGCCGTTCAATTTATCAGCCGTAGCTGATTCCTCCTCCTCCGGGAAACTCAACAGCAACGAATTCGTCGGTACTCCGACGGCTGTGGAAAAGAAGCGTCCTCGTAACCTAGGTAACTATAATATCACCAGTACTACTAAGGTCAATGCGAAGGAGAGATGGTCACATGACCGCGAGAGTTACTTGACTGATGACGATGATCCTCTGCCGCTTCCGATGACGTATCCAGATACGTCACCGGTATCTCCTGTTGTTATCGACCGGAGGTTACGATGCGATCCTTTAATTGAGGTTTGTTTTGTATCAATCTTAATAATTAAGCTTCATTTCATGGTGATTTGGTTTTTTGATTTCATGATACACGAATAGGATAAGAAATCTTTCATTTTATGTGTTTAGTGAGCAGAAACCTTTCATTAGTATCCTACATAGATAATTACAGTTTGATTAGTGATGTAAAATATCTTGATTTTCAACCAGAAATCACGTATGACATTAAACTTCATGGCAATTCGTTGATTCATATCTCCATGTCATCATATAGACACATTTAAAGTCAACTTGTTTAACTGCATATATAGTCATACAGTTAAATTACTTCTTAGAGTAGGATAACTCCAAATCTTCAACTGATTGATTGTTTGACTGTTTGACTTTAAAAGTCAAACCGTACTTTAAAAGTTAACCCTATTTTCAGACTGAAATAACAGTCAAAATGGTTATTATAGGCTGCAATCATGAAGTTTGACATGGTATATTTTAACTGTTATAGGATGCATCTATTTTAACAGTTATTTCAGACTGTTTTCAACAGCTTTGTGTTTTTCTACCCTATTTTCAGACTGTTTAAAACCCTCTTTTCAAGTTAGAAATTTTTATAAAAAACTGTGAATTACATTAGACTGTTTGACAGCAATAGTGGATGCAGTCAAACTATTTAAAATAGATACAATCAATAAGAGCAAACTTCAAAAAGTACTTACGTTTATAATTATGGGATATCAATCAAAATGAATGGTGACGTTTTAAGCTAAAAAAAGATTTAATTTTTAATAAAAGATTTTTTTGTTTGACTGTTTGACTTTAAAAGTCAAACCGTATTTTAAAAGTCAACCATATTTTCAGACTTTTTTAAAACAGTCAAAATGGTTAAACTGTTTGACTTTAAAAGTCAAACAGTAAAAATAATTTTAATTGATATAAAATTGTTTAACAATTAGCCATAAAAAGATTTAATTTTTAATAAAAGACTTTTTTGTTTCACTGTTTGACTTTAAAAGTCAAACCGTATAATAAAAATGAACCCTATTTTCAGACTGTCTTAAAAAAGTCAAAATGGTTATTATAGACTGCAGTCAAACAGTTTGACATGGTATATTTTAACTGTTATAGGATGCGTCTATTTTAACTGTTATTTCATATGTTAAAAACGAATTTTGACCGTTTGACTTTTAGGGTCAAACAATTTGACATGGTATATTTTGACTAAAGGGTTTTACAATCTTCCATAACAAAAACCATGAAAATAGGGTTTTAAACAGTCTGAAAATAGGGTAGAAAAACACAAATCAGTTGAAAATAGGTTTCTTTGACTATAGATTGGAATGATATGTAAAATCAAGATTTTTTTGAAACCTTGTTAGTAAATCCAACTCATTCAGTTCGGATTTCTTAAAAGTGTAAATGTTTTTTTAAAAATAGGGTTTATAACAGTTTTTCAAACAGTAGTGTAGGCTTAAATTAATTATCAACTGACAAATTAATTTTATTAAAAAACATTATAAAAACGGTTTTAAAAAACGGTTTTTACTGTTATAACTGTTTTTACTGTTTGACTTAGAAAGTCAAACTGTGAATTATAAGTTTTTATTGTTTAATTGATATTTTTTTGGTATTAATTAATATGTTTGACTGGGTTGCAGTCAAACCTTTTGACTATTAAAGTCAATAATGTTTAAAAAACAGGTTGTTGATTCTCTAAATCTTTATAATTTTATTAAAATAAAATTTTAATAAAGATGTATGCGTACAGTTAGATTCGAATGATATGTAAAATAAAGGTTTTTTTGAAACTTGTTAGTAAATCCAAAATAACAGTTCAGATTTCTTAAAAGTGTAAATAAACAACTAAAAATAGCGTTTATAAATTACCTTGCAATAGAAGATTTGTTTGAGCGTTAGCAATTACTTTTCCTGCAATGACACCGAAATAGATGATTAAAAACAATGTAAAATAAATTATGTGTTTGTTAATGCAGATGAACTGATTTGTTATGGAAGATATAAAGTACAAAATTATAATTATATTGAAGAGATGCGTATCAACAGGTATGAATAAAAAAGAATGAAGAAAACCGAATTTAGTATTTAGTATTTGCGTATAAAACCTTGACAGTATGTACCTTCTTCTGATGGCAATTCGCTTTTTGCAGGGGTGAAAGTTTTATGACTTTCGTATAAAATTCACAGTTTATATAGGGGTGGATCTGTTATTGGAATTCAAATCAAGATGAAAAAGTTCAAGATTATGTGGGCTGCATGAAATACGGGATTTGGGTATCTTTAAATTTAAATATCATTCCAAATATGGTATCTTTGTCACGCGTTTTTAATTGGCCGTAGTTAATACTCACTAATTATTTTGGGCGTAATTTAATTGGCCATAATTATTTTGACTAAAGGATGCGTGACAGGCTTATGGTATCGATAATACCATATTTGAACACCTGAAATTTCAGCCAAAGATAAGTGTTTATTGTTATTATTTTGGGCGTAATTTAATTGGCCATAATTATTTTGAATAAAGGATGCGTGACAGGCTTATGGTATCGATAATACCATATCTGATCGCCTGAAATTTCGGCCAAAAATAAGTGTTTACTGTTGTCCGATTGTGCAGTTGTGGAAGAATGGTTGGACCAATCAACGAATTACAGGTGGCATTTTCGTCCAATGAGAAGCGAGCGTTGTGATGAGGTGCCAAAAATAAGTGTTTATGTAGCTCCATATATAGGTGAGGATAGAATTGTGAATGTCTACATTTAACCTACTGCATATCCTTATTCGTTATTGTTACTAAAGTCTAGATATAAATAACTATATTCCAATACAAATTTACGAAATTATTTACCAATTCTAATTATGGATGTCAATGTCATTTACTTTGACTCATAATCAAGATTCTTTATGTCGCGATCAAAATGACATTTTGGAAATTTAAGAAATTATGAAATACTAGTGAATGAGGAGTATGTGATCGCGTTTCATGAAGTGTTTGGAAATATATACATCATATTTATATACTGATTACTACATAGTATTACAATAAAATAGAACATTACACTTATTATAAATTTAATATTATGCATAATGATCGTCTCTGAAATTTTTTATAGGTAATCTAAATCTACTGATATAATAAATGAAAGCATATATGACCACATGACGCTTTCTTAAATGTCCGACATGACACGTGGCAACACTTTATTAATTATAGAGAATCCCCCCCCCCCCCCCCCCCCAACAAGTAAAATAAGAGAATTTAATTAATGGTTATTATATTAAAAGTTCAAATCCGTAGATAACAAACTTTGAGGGATTTAAGGGAAAAATCAAATGAGCAATTTACTTCAGTAAATCTTTTATTTACATTTAATAATTCTTCTAAAATATAGACCAGCAAATTTAAAATTCAAGATTTCGTAAATTTGAATTAAATAGAAAACCATATATTTTCCAATTTTAAAATAATTAAGTCGGAATCTATCTACCTAATTTAAAAGATTTACAGAATTCAAACTAGAATTAATATCTCAGAGTTTTTCACGGAATTTTGATTAGCTTTTAGTTTAACATTCTATATAAACTGGAAAAGATTTAATTTTTCATTCACAAAATTCCATACAGAGCAATCTCAGCTCAAATGACAGTCATGCCCTTACTTTCTTTTTATCACATTTTTCATTTCACCCCTCACACTAAGGGTATCATTGTCATTTGATATAAAATTACTCTGCATGGATAAAAATTGCTCTGTACGAATCAGCTCCCTTTACATAGCCATTGGAAATTGTGTTCAATATGCATGGCTTTATTTGAATTTCATTCCATTCACGACATATGAATTGCTTGCATTGCCTTCGCTCTGAGTAATCAATCATCATTTAGTTTTTCAATTACACGATCCGTAGTTTGTCGTTGAACATCCAATTCATGCTTCTATATTATATATATTATAATTTGGGCTTTGATTATTGGATATCTGCATAAGCTTCTTTGATTTTGTAATTAGGTAAACAGTTTTGCCCCAGGAAATCAAAGTGAATCCACTGATTTTTCCTGTACATGTTTCAAGCAAATTTTGTTACACATTCTTGATGTAATTTTTTGGTTATATTAAACAGGAAGATCTGAAATTGAAGATAAATGGCAACAATAACTGGTGCATTGTATTTTTATTTTTTTTTGGAAACGGCTTTCAATAAAAAAAATAGCAAAAAGCTAGAAACAAGAATCAATAATTACAAGGAAAAATAAGTCATTCTAACCAACTAACTATATACTTATTATTGCGATTACAAACCCAATTAAACGCTATTTCTTGGATATAGTCGACGAGCATATTCTTCCTCAGCTCTCCATTCTGAAACGTAACCGCATTCCTATACCGCCATAACATCCACACAACCGTAAAACAAACCGCTTTAATAATACATTTTGCTTTACTGCTCAAGTTACTTGCATCCACCGAATATATCAAATCATCAAAGCCATTCACATTCAGGTCTAGCACTTGTAACCATCTCCCAATCGCGGTCCAAACGGATTTTGCGACCTCGCAATCCCAAAAAACATGCTCCGTATCTTCAACATTAGCCCCACATATATCGCACATTATGTTCTCAATCCGCACTCCCCTTGTAAAAAGATTATGTTTTGTCGGAATTCCATTGTGATTAATTTTCCAAAACAAAATATTCACCTTCCTTGGAACAAGTGAATTCCACCGAGTAAACACCAGAGAAGAAGGGAGAATCCTATCATCGATCCACTTTCGAGTAACTCCAACTTCATAATCACCTGTTGAACCAATACCCCATCGCCACTTATTCGGGCCCTCCGAAAGCACAACTCCGTCAACCAAGGACCGAAGCTCATCAAAAGTAGCCCCTAGTCGGCCACCATTTGGCTCGCGGGACCAATGCCAAGCGCTCGAAACCCTTCCAATCCGATCTTCTACCGTACAATTCTTATTAGATTCTAACCGAAATAACCGGGGAAATAAGGAAGCAAACGCACTATTTCCACACCAAACATCTTTCCAAAACGAGGTTGATCTACCATCACCAATGCCTTTTGTCAAGTACTCAATCAGATTTAAACCTTGATCCTTCAATTTGGGAGTCATTTTAATCATTTGGGCCCACGGTTGCGACCCGGAAAGAACCCGCCTACTAGAACTAAACACTCCACCGTCTTCACCATATATATCACTTATAATTTTGGCCCACAACATGTTCCGGTTATTAACAAAACGCCACACCCACTTCAATAAGAGAGCAATATTAAAACCTTGCAAGCTCCCGATATTTAACCCGCCATTGTTCATGGACGAGACAACCAAGTCCCATTTAATCCAATGGATCTTTTTTGACCCGTCCGTACCGCCCCGAAAGAACGTCGCACGCAATTGTTCCAACATCTTCTCTACAACCTTCGGCATTTTAAACAAGGATAAATAATATACCCCTAGCCCACCCAAAACGGATCTAATCAAAGTTGATCTACCACCAATAGAAAGCGAATTCGCTTTCCACTTAGAAAGTTTAGATTTAAATTTATCCACCAAACTCCCCCAGTTTTTCTTTCGAGTCATACAAGCGCCAACCGGAAGACCTGAGTATGAAAACGGGAGCTTCCCTTTACATACACCTATTGAATCCGACATATCTCTTAATTCCCCATCCGACACTCCAACTCCATATAAATTTGATTTGTGCAAATTTAGTTTTAAACCGGACGCCATATGAAAAAAATGAAGCACGATTAGAATACATTGAATATTTTTTAAAGACCATTCCCCCATAAATATAGCATCATCCGCATATAAAAGATGTGAAAGACTAGAAGAATTATTCCGTACCTTAAGACCTCGGAACAATTGATGGGCCGCAACGTCCTCCATTGCAACGTGTAACCCCTCCATTGCAATAATGAACAAAAACGGAGAAAGCGGATCTCCTTGACGTAATCCTCTTTCAATTTTGAATTCCTTAGACGAATTCCCATTGAGCAACACCGAAGCTTTGGACGAGTGGAGAATTGCCCTAATCTAACCCCTCCATCGAGAAGGGAAGTTCATAAACTCCATCATTCGATCCAAAAATTCCCAACTCAATGAATCATAAGCCTTTTCAAAATCAATTTTTAAAAACATAGCCCTCTTCTTTCTTTTTTTGTACCACGCCAACAATTCGTTAACAATCAACGGACCATCAAGAATTTGACGCCCTTTAATAAACGCCGATTGTTCAATACTAACAATTGAATCCACCACCAAAGACAAACGAGAAGCTAGCACTTTAGCAATGATCTTATATTGAAGACCAATAAGGCTTATAGGGCGATAATCATTAATTGCCAAAGGATTAATAACCTTAGTAACTAACGTAATAAATGAAGGATTGCACCCAGACGGAATAAAACCCGTGTCAAAAAAATCACTAACAAACAACATAATATCCGATTTTAGCAACTCCCAATACCTTTTCACAAAGGCAAAGGAGAACCCGTCCGGACCCGGCGACTTATCGCTACCACAACTCCACACCGCAAGCTTAACCTCTTCAATGGTCACAGGCATCAACAATAAAGTGGCCTGATCCGAAGATAAGGTCTTAAACCGTTCACTTCGATTCACCACATCGACAACCTGAACACGTTTGTACTTATTATAAAAGAAGTTAAAAAACGTGTCTTTCACAACCACCGCTTCGTAACCCACACCCCTTCATGCTTCACACCTTGCATCACCGAATATCTACGTTTACTATTAATAATACCATGAAAAAATTTCGTGTTTTCGTCGCCTTCGATACTCCATTTAATTTTCGCCTTTTGAGATAAGTCACGTCTCTCTTTATCCACCAATTTATACATTAACTGTTTTAATCTGGCTCGCTCCTCTCTGTCCTCCGGGGTAGCCAAATTACTCTCCAACTTCTTCTCAATCTCAACAAAACGAGAACTGCGGTTCGACTTTACACTGTTTAACAAAATTTTCTTCTCTCGCCACCAAATTTTACACTTCTCTTTAAGAAGTTTCAATTTATTTTTAAACACTATCATAGCACTGTCATTGGCCTTACCAACCGGCTGCCGCCAACACGAGCTTACTAAATCATCGAAATCAGGTTCCTCCATCCAAGAATTAAAGAAGCGAAAAACCGTCGGGCCATAATCGACCACATCATGCAAAAGAACTACGGGCCGATGATTCGAGATGCTCTCCATCAACACCGAAGCACACAAATCTTGAATCACCGCATTACACACCGAATTCATAAAAAATCGATCCAACTTGCTCATCTTCCGCCCGTCTCTACTAAGTCGCGTGAAAGCCGACCCCCCTAACGGAACTTCAAACAACCGGGCTGATAAAATGAAATCATTAAAGTCGTTCATTTCAACTTCGTTCTTGGCACAACCCCATCTTTCCCCCTCTTCACGAACTGCGTTAAAATCACCGAGCACAATATAATTACCTTCATTATCTTCCATATACTTAACTAAAAAGTCCCAAAGACGCCTCTTCTCTACATTAGATTGTGGCGCGTATACATTGACAACGATACACTTAACCTTCTCAACCTTCCACTCCCCATGAACTACCAATACATTTTGGAAACTAGCAATCTTCGTACAAACAAATAAAGACGGGTCCCAAACCGACATAATGCCCCCGGACAACCCTACCGCACTACTCAAAGCAAAATCAAAGGCCATGTTCCCCCACACTTGCTTGATCATAAACAAGCTAACTCTAGGCACTCTCGTTTCTTGAATACATAGAAAAGACACTTTAAACTTGTTACACAACACCGCAATTTTTCTACATTTATTCACATCACCAATCCCACACATGTTAATAGATAACATATTCATCGACCAACCTTTCCAGCTCCCATACTATCAATCATATGTTCTAAAGAACTTTGGCACCCGTTCATGTCAAGACCCATTACACTACCAACTTCAATGAAACGATTAAGATCCTCAATCAAAGACTTTGTTTTAATCTTCTTCTGCCCATCATCCAAATTATTACCAGAATTCCCGGAAAAAGAACTTTTTCCGACCTCCTCACCTTTTCCTTTCTCGACCGAAGAAACGCTACCTTCTTCTCTGTTTATAACATGCTCGAAACCCGGGGGTTTCGATAAAGAATCACCATCCTGTGCAACACTGTTTACCTCCATGGGTTCCTGAACCAACGGTTTAATAGTATTGTATTAAAGAGTTTATTTTCTAGAATTGTATTTAAAGGGTTTAAGATCAATCCCTGCAACTTCTGGTGCATTTGTAACCAAATTTATAAATTTGGATTATCGTTGTTATATAAAGATTTTTAATTGGATGCCCGATGCAATAAATCTTGACATATGCAGGTTTATTGGGCGGTATTGTGATATTCAAGCGTTGGTTTTATTTTATTTTATTGGTTGATAATGAGTAAATTGACTAGAAAATAGTGCTATGTGTGCACATAATGTGATTACATTATGCTTTCATGGCTGCAAGAATCTAAAACGTGCCTTGAGCTTTCATGGCTTCAAGAATCTTAAATGGGTTTGGGGAATGTGTCAAGAGGGGTACTCTTTTAAAACGGGTTGGGTTTACATGCCAAGAATTTTTCTGACGAACTCTTTTATCATGATTTTAGGATGTTGTGAGCATGATTTTCTAGGATTTTTTTAGGATATCATGATTTTATGGTTTTTTTTTTACTAATAATATTTTTTAAACGGGTTAGATGCCCGAGCTGATGTAGATTGATACGTCCTGTTGGATTTTGCTATGCCTATGGATATGTTACACTTTTTAAACTGCACATGTATTCACTATTATTTGTTTGCTGTTTAGTCAAACGTTAAAGAATTTGTCAAGTTTTAATTTTTATCTTTTTTTAACCAAATTTTAGGTTTCAGTGTTCTGTTATTATGTTGACTGTTTAATGGTCAGGCTACTCTAGGTTTATCGAATTGTGTTATTGTCGGCTTAATGAATGTTTGACTTTAAAAGTCAAACTTTCCAAAAATATTTAAAACCATTAATAACATTTTTTATTATTATTTTGATTTAAAAAAAATCAAACCAGTGATTGCTTTCATCACTGGTGGTGCCTGGGTTATAGGTTGATTATTAGAAATGGGTTGGTTTATAAACATAGTTAAAATTAAGACGGGTCAAATGTGTCGAAAGTGACCCAAAGTCTGTTTATATGCTTTACAACTTCTAAACTCTTTACTGATCACCACATAGATTTTGAATTTTAATATTGAGGAAACACTTTAAATTTTGTAGGTTTTTGAAGAATAGCAACATTTAGAGATGATATTGAGGTTGTAACAGAACATTTGGAAATATTGGAAAATTAATAGTTGCAACAGAATATTTGGAAAATTAATAACTCAACATGGCTCCTTTGTTTCTGATCTAGCCAACGTAAATTAAAAAAGAAAAGAAAAAAAGAACTTGTATTCTAATGTCAAATATTTTAATATATATTTTACTAAGTGAAAATCTTATAATGCAGTGTTAAATAGAACTAGAGAGAACCAGATTTTTAGTTTTTAAAGTTGTAGACCAACTTGATCGGTATGGAAAAAAGAAAGCTCGTGGGGCCCTTGCCTTGCAATGGACAAGGTAACATCAGTCGAATGATGTTTCAAGTTTATTAGTTAACAGAGCTATTACCATAATTTATGAAGTATATTTTGTGTGATTCATATTATATATACCGGTTCTGTTCCTCCTAATAAAGTTTTTTCTTAAACTTATGACTTGAGGAGAATCAAGGTATTTAATAATCATGCAATCAACGATAAATTTTTGTATTCTATAAAAATTACGTTAAGTAAAATTTACGACAATCCGTGAATTTTCACGGATCATAACCTAGTTTGTATATAATTTAAACATGCGCTAACATATCATTGAGGAAGCAAAGATAACGCAATCCTCAAGTGCTTTTTTGTCTTTGCTTTTAAATGCTCCTTTTTTTATTGTCTATGCCAACTATGGTTCTTTTGGAGGAAAGAAGTTCAACTTATTTTATATTGGGTTATATACCATATTGTGGTTCATTTAGAGGAATAGAAATGAAATTATTTTCATGAACGGTGTGTCAAAGACGATATCCATTATCTCTCAAATTCAAGCTCAATCTTTCTTTTGGATAAAGTTTAGATCAAAATTGTCGGTATCTAGTCTAGATTGGGGTCTTTGGTGTAATAGTCCCATGGACTTACTTTAGTTTGTTTGGTTCTTTTTGTTTTTCTGGTATTGTTCGTCTAGCTCCTTACTAGTTTTTTATTCAATTGCTTGCCGTTCAAAAAAAAACTACGTTTCTTACTTCTTAATCAATAATAAAGGCTCCACACATGACCGAGTTAGAAAGAGTCATGACTCATGAACTGGGTTAACTTTTACCAAATTTAGCTTGACTCGGTCATTATGCATGATGGGCAAATGTGGCCCCTCACCATAAACAAAAAGTGACCATAAATATTGCAATTTTTCACTCTTAGAGTTCATAAAAGTCACCTTTTTGTTGACTAGTAATTCCACTCAAGCAACTCTCCTAACCTCTTTGGCCTTTTCTTCTCATTTCTCATTCCCTTTTATCTACTTCATACTACACTCTCATTTTCTCTATTTCACTTCAAATGGCCTCCAAACTCTACCAAATTCTCTCTACCTTCTTCTTCCTCTATATAACCCTAAATTCTTCTGTTACAATAGTCGGTCAGGAGTGTCCATATCCATGCTACCCACCACCAATTAGCGGAGGTATTGGCGGTAGTGGTGGCGGCAATGGTGGCGGTGGAAACACGCCACCAACGACCATTTTCCCGCCGCCATCCCAGCAGGAAATTTCCCTCCACCTTCTTCTATATTCCCGTATAACCCTCCAAATCATGACTACTATGGCGGTGGACCACCACCCCCAGACCCAGTAGTTCCATGGTTCCCTTACTACTACAAGAAGCCACCTCATAAAACCGACCAATCTTCGTCGGGTGGTCGAATACAATCAACGATTGAGATCTTGTCGATCCATTTTCTAGTTTTTTCATCCTTGTTACTTGTTCGTTAAGTTAACTACACGCCATGCATGAGTTTCTTATTCTTTTTGTGTCTTTTTTGGTGAACATGAATTAAGTTATGACGGTACAAATATTAAAGAAGGGTAAAAGTGGTGATTGAAGAAAAAGTAGAAGGAAAGAAAGTGGTGAAGAGATCATCATAGAGAAGGGCCACAATGTTGATGTCTAGTACTGTTTAAGAATGTGGACAACTTTTTCTTTATTAAGCCTTGTTCATCATAATGTTATTGGAGCTTTTTAATTCTATTGTTTATAATCATTGATGTACACTGGTTGGTTCTTGGAATCTAAAAAGTCTTTGATTTTTATTATTTTATAGTTTTTTATGACTCTCATTTTTTTATTTTTCATAGACCAAGCTAACAGTGTGATGCTTTTTAAGCCATGGGAAGAAAACAGGAATTTGAATCCATTAGGATAATATTACAAGACAATAGAGATAATTGAGCCAATGTTCTATCAAAAGCAAACTTTATTATCAAAGATGATGATCGACAAATATTATAAACAAAGTATCTTTCTCCATGATGGTAGAAAAAATAATTGTTATCCAAATATAATTAATAAATAAGATACATTGATTGCTTCTCTCTTATAAAATCAAGTGCTTGTATATGTTTACGTTGATTTTCCCTTTTCTTTTTATCTTTTTTTAAACGGTATAATAACCTCCCGCATGGTGGTCAAGCTTTGCTTGTTTTGTATGCGACCTACCGTCGTCGCAACCGTTTTTGACCATTCTCTTGATCATTTCATAAATGTTTACCAATAAGAGATCAAATATATGACATCTAAAAAGTCATTTCATAATTCTTACTACTAGGTTAGCCTTTTTCCTTTTCTCAACACCTAATAAATCTACTTTATAGTTCTTTTCTGCTCAAATGATATTTTGATATTCATATACTACCTGTATTTAAAGATAAACCGTAGCAAGAACACATAGCATTCTAATTCTAATTCTAATCCTTACCAGCATAGAAACTTGTACACGTTTTTTATACAAAGAAAGTAATACTAGAAACCATACATTTTACCTAGTCAACTAACAACTAATGTCCACTTGTAATCTTACCTTAATGTTTCCCGTATAAAGGGTACTATAGTAATTTCCTACCCCGTTCTACATGACAGACTTTGCAGGCACAACAACTTACTTGATACATACCCACATGACCTCATCTTTATTCCCTTTCTAACCATCATGACCATAACCTAACCTTCACCACGGGCTCAAGTGGGACCATTTCCCCTTAACGTGGTTCGAGCCCGTGGGCCTTTTGTTGGTTCAGCCTCTTTTTGTTTTTGTGAAATTGAGTCGTTTTTCTTCTCGTGTACTCTCTTTGGCGGTTGTAAAGGACGGCTTTTGTTAGTTAATGAAGTTGAGGAACTCGGTCTAGGGTTTGATGAGTGTTTGTTGGTGTGTGTAGTCATAGTAGCGGTTCGTGGTCTGTTTGGTATCTTGTTGGTAGTTATAACCTGATATTTATAATGGATATATGTTATATCATTAATTTTATTAAACTTATAAACGATTAGTTAAATGCGGATATAAATTGTAATATTATGGTTATATACCTTGTTTTGATCTGAGTAACGTGAAGATTCTTTGTAGAAAGATGGCATTGGTGTTGCTATAAAGTTAAGAGTTTTTCCGGATTGTGCCATGTCAGCAGCCCTTTTTTCCTAGAAATTTTGAGAATGAAAAATTACAACTAATTTTCTCTAATTTATCATCTCCAGTTTTCTAGAACATGGGAGGTGTTTTTTAAATCTAGTAAAATTTTTGAAAATGTTTTCATTTTCCAAAGACAAGAGTTTTTTATATTTGTAAAGGAAATTTTTGTTTTAAAACCAAATTGGGTTTCTAATTTATTTTTTATAATATTTTCCTTTAGAAGTTCAATTTGAACACGTTTTTTGATTTTTCCTTTGAATTTTTTTTGTGGAAATGTATAACAAGAAAGAAAAAGGATTTTAAGAAAGCTCTTTTTACCTCTTTCCTCTTTTCTGCTCGCTGATCACTCTTAAAAGTGAAACCTGACGTACTCTGATTGACTAGTGGTTTCCTCGGTGTAATAGCAGTATTTTTAGTCCTAAGAAAACAAAGCAAAAAAGTGAATAAAAATTGAAAATTAATGTTTAAAAGTAAAAGCACATTAGAATATAAGTATTTGACAAAAAAAGAAACTTTTATACGGTTAGAACGAACCTGTTGATAGTTTGACGTTCACCAGGTAGATATTTCTCCACTACTGAAGACTTTATTTCCACTGTTTTCGCCTTCAAAAAACTTTTATTTGATTCCTAACAAAACAAATCCATTAATTAAACTTTGATCGTATGGCAATAGCATAAATAATGCCATTAAAATTGATTTATATATTAATGTAATTTCATGTCACAACCTAAATGAGCAAGTAATCATAAGTTTAATTTAGGGGTTAATGCACTCGGTGGTCATTATACTACCCGAAAAGTTAAGTTTGGTCATTGTTTTTTTTTTTTTTGTTTATTAAGGTCATTGTATCACACGAGTATTACTTGTTTGATACCAAACTTTCTAAAGACATAGACTTAGGTCACCCGAGTGACCTACAACCTGTCAGCAACAATTTACCACCATTATTTAATATTTTTTTCGCAAAGTATAATGTCCAAATTGACCCTTTTCAGAAAATACAGAGACCTCAAGGTGCATTAACCCTATTTTATATCTTAATATTTTCCACATAGATAAATAATGGTTATGTCATCATTTTGCACCGGTTAAGATACATATCTGGTTGCTAGTGACTTAAATAACCGGTTTCATAAGTACAATAAATTTTCTCAGAATGTTCGATGACAACTGAGTGCATTAGCCCTATAATTTATGAATAGTTTTTAACGGAATTTAAGACTATTTTTTAACGGAATTTAAGACTACTAAAACTCACTTGTGATTTCAATGTTTTTCTCACTATATGTGGAACAGGACTAGCAGGTCGAATTATTTTTTTTTTCTTTTTCCTTCATGATTACGCCTTTATTAGAACCATGAGATGCTTCACTTGATGTCTGACCCTTAAATTTTGGTTTTAGTTGTTTCATTCCTGATGCAGATCTTACCTAAATCCACAAAAAGAAAACAGTTTTACAACATAGACACAAATTGTTACAAGTAAGAAAGCAAAAGTAGTTTAGAAACGTGAAAGCAAGCTTTCAGATAGACTCACATTGGAAGAAATTGTTTGCTGATTTCCAGAATTAGCAATCTTTCTGATATTATCTTCACTTTTGACCAAAACGATATTCTCAGTTCTAATTTGATCCGTTTCTTTAAGCTTATGATCAACATTGTTGCTAGCATTGCCATTATCAGAACATAAATTTTCAAAATTTTCATTTACACGTTTCTGAATTTCGGTTTCTTGATCATAATTATAATGACCAGAACTATGAGGGCTGTTATCTGGTTCATGTAAATCATGTGTGTCATTATTTTCAGTTGTTTGGAATTCTTTCTCATCTTGGCTTCCGGAAGAATTTTGCTTCAAAAGGGCTTTCCTTCTAAATTCAGCTTCAAAATAAGCTTTCATTTCATTAACTGAACCTGGTTTTGAGTATTTTTCAACATCTTCAAGATGTCGATTGTGTGAAAATATTGATCTTCTTTCCCATGATAATGATTCAGACTCAAATCTTCCAAATGAGATTGAGCCAGAGTGCAAGAGATCTGTCTGTTTAATTAAAATGATATCAACATATTGAGAGACGAAATAGAGTGTGAAATCGTTTCTGTTTAATTATTTCATATTACATGTCATTCAAATAGTAACAATTGAAGTGATATCAAAAGTTCAAAATACTGACTATAATTACTCCAGCTTGATGATTTAATAATTTGTTCATTTGTTGCAAACTAGCTGTAATTCTGTTCTGGATCAACTAAATTTAAGAGTATCATAAACACATTTGCATTTTGCTCAACTAATTCACAGGCTCAGATTCTTATGCACAACATCAACCGATCTTATTTACAAAAGAAGAGATAAACAATCACTTGCAACTAAATACTTTCAGTTAGTTACTTCCATCCACTTGAGACTTGAGTGATGTAATTTTCCAACATTTTCTCCACTAACTCAAAGCAATTTGCATAAAATTGAGAATAAACCTGTCACCCTCTGCCGACACTAAAATTCAACTTTACCGATGACAACTAAGTTTTCAAAAGGAAAATGCAGATTCTATCGGAAGTAAATCTAGTTCAATTGTGCTGAACTTTGATTTCATCAATATAACTTCGATAACACAATAAAAAACGTCTAGACGAAATCTGAAGTTAATAGTGAGATTAGATGCTAACTACTTGAAATCAACGAAGTAAATTAATGTAGCGAACGAATTACAGAGTAATAGAATATACACGAAACACTCATAATCAGAGACCATCATTTAAATCACAATCAGGATAAATTAGATCTAGTAACGAACGAACATAAAACAAACTTACCTGAAAATTAAACCGAAGAGGTTCTTCAATTTCTCCAACCATTATATAAACCAATTCAAATCATCACCAGAGCAGAAACGCTGCAGTTAATCAACAAAACGCACTATTATTGACACAAATTTCTAAAAAACAACGAAAACACATAGAGAAAGAGAGAATTACCGAATAAAATAGAGAGTGAGATAGAGATTTGTGAGGTAAATTGTGAAGAAAGTAAGAAGATGATGATTGAAGAAAAGTATTTGTGATCTGATTCGGTTCTTTGCTTTGAAGATGCGAGAGTGTTAGTGAAATGATTGAAGCAGTAGATTAAAATTTTTAGAGAACTGAACGTGAAATGAAGGGAGGGAGTCAGTGAAATGAATAAAAAGGTTAACATCATCATCTACTCTTTTTGTCGTGTCTGTTTTTAAGCCCCCAAATTATAAAATTAGGTTTTTATTCGAATATTTAATAAAGGAAAATGATAATAACATTTATTAATATGTCAAAATATATATCAAAAACTTATAGAATAATCAATAATTGCTTATGTATTTTAGAAATTAATCATCAATAATAAAAATAGAAATATTGTATACACATAACTACCTCTTAATGACAATCATTAACAAAACCATTTAATAAATTATGTGGTTATAAGACTTATAAGTTATAACCCACTGACAGTAGATTTCAAAAAACTTTTTAGTCATGAGTTTAATTTCTCCTTGAACAAATATATACATCAAAACCGATCATGACAATGATTATGAGGAAAATTTAATTACCCCGAATAATACTATTGAATATTTATGTTAAATTATACCAAACACTTAATATTCAATTAAAAAATTGGTTTTTCAAACTCTAAAACATTTAATAAAGCTTCAAATATAAAAAAGATGATACAAAATATTCACTTAAGTAAAAAAAAGTGAGACAAAAAGAAAAATTAAATAAAAAAACTCGGTTCAAATTCGATTCAATCATCTCGGTCCGGCCACGTTCATAGTTAACTCGCACGGTTCAAAGCGGTTCATAAACAGATTTTTGACCCAGTTAATTCAGCCAGTATACTTTCATTTTCCAATCAAACCAACCGGTCGAACCTTGATATTAAAACACTAGTAATTATCTATTAATACAATTCCCATTAACATGTGCTACTGTTCATTACAAATAAAACGGAACGGAAGAATGAGCTGAACGGATTGAGGAGAACGTACATGAAGAGTAATTGAGATTCACAAAAAGTTTTAAAATACACCTCAAAATAGGGTTACTTTTATAAATAATTTTTAATTTTTAAATTTCAACCCTCAATTATCTATTAATGACAAAAATATATAACTAATTTCTTAAGATAACATATATCTAAACAAAATAATATATTTATCTTTTTAAAAACTCACCATTAAAAAATTTATTGAAATACGATCAGAATAAGCCTAATATTACAATATTTCTTTCACTTAGATTTTTTTAAACATGACTTTAAAATTGAATGATATTTCATCCGTTTCAAAATAAGAGATATATTTAAGATTTCACGTTTTATGAAACATAATAAAGGTAAATTAGATTAAATTATATAATTAGTGCGGATGAGTCTCATACATTTTGATAAAAATGAATATGATATTTAAAAGTAAAATTATGATAAATGAGTTATTACACTATACTATATGAGATATTTAGTGAGTGTGAGACTCACTACTTTTTAGCAAATATGGTAAGTTTTCAAAATGTATCACTTATTTAGTTATTTTGGAAGCCACAAAATCAAAAGTATATCACTTATTTTGAAACGAAAGACGTATATATTATGAAGTATATGTTTTGAATAAGGTGTTGAGTCTTAAACTATATGTGTTGTATGACTCAGTTAAGTCTTTATTTTGCAAAAATAACACTTTAATAATAATTCGTTTTAATTTCTTACTTTAATATAATAGTTCATACATAAAAGTTATTACATCCAGATTTATACATTAACGAGTATATTAAACATATAATTAACATATGTAGGATCATAAGTAGTTTTACGTCTAGACTATTTAAATGGATTAAATCCGAACAAAATCAATTTTTTTATATACGCAGCAACGCGCGAGGAGAAATTATCCTCGTACACTACATTGTTCATTCAAACAAATAATTAAATACTTCATTTGTTTTGTATGAATACAATAAATATTCAGAGGTAGAATCTGCGGTCATGCACTATTGCCCGTTAAAGTTCCCAGCCCAAATATTTATTTATTTTATGTATTTTTCCTTAGACCTGTAGCTTTTTTGGTTAGATTTAAATCATGATCGGATCTAGTTCACGATAAAATATAAAAAAGAAATAGATAATGATCTGAACTGAACTGGTATTTTTATTTAATATTGTTCTAAAACTTCACACTTTACCTTAAAACATGGACTGATGGACTGATGGACTGATGGACATATATTTATAACAGAAGCGGTGAAGTATATATTTTTGTATAGTTGGTACGTAATAGTATTTCATTACTTTTGTTTTCTCATTTTTTTGTTTAGAAAAAAATTATTCCCGTTTATATATAACATGCTTCTTTGAGATGACCGAACTTTGCTCGTCGTGATGTACGTAACCCAGCTGTTAAATTTTATTTAAACCTTTGTCTAGTCATCTGATAAATGCAAGGTTCTAGATAACGTGACGCGTGCCATAGCGGCATGCTCAAGCCTCAAGCCTTAGAAGCTATGACGAAGCCTTAGCGAGACCATAACGTTTCTTAAGACGTGATGTATTGTAATCATTTTTGTACATAGATTATGATTATATATATGCAATTGTACAAATAAATATATAAAAACATATAATTATAAATTTGGAATATAGTTCATCATTATTTTTTTCGATCTTGGGCATATTCAACCATTTTTACGTGTAATTAACTCTATGTATTTGGCTCATATATCTTAGTTGTTTTAATACGCTTAAAAATACAATTTATTAAGATGATAATATTGTCAAATTGTGAAACCATATATAGCATCTAGTTAAGAAAAGATAAATGTCAAAAGAATCTATCTAAACCGGACTAACTAGCATTAACAAATTACTCTGTCTTAGTCTTAACTCTTTGACATGTTATCCAACTTGCCTTATTTGTAGTAATCTGATTCTAATCCGTACTATTCGAGTTCAAAATTAGATTTTCAATTTAGTATCTCATCCCTACCTGTTCCAGTAATGAGACTTTTGTCGTTACACTTCTTTTTGTGGTGTTAAATCTTAGTCCACTGTCCCACATGCCATCACGTGACCCCACATGCCATCACGATCTTCTTTAATAGAAGTAGAAACTAACGTTTAATACGTTATATATATTAGGGTAAATTATAGTTTTTGTCCCTGATGTATGGCCGATTCGGGGTTTTTGTCTCTAATGTTTTTTTGTCCCTAAGTTTTTAAAATTCTGGAAATTTGTCTTTCCGTCCAAAATCTTCCGTTAACTGACGATATTTTTGGTGATTTCCCCAAATTACCCCTATCTCATGTTGTACTGTATAAGTGTTCTTTGCATTTCATCTTCTTCAAGTTTTTGTTCAACAAACCCACTGCCCGAATCTTCTCCAGTCACCTGCAACAAACCCACTGCCCTCCTTCATGCCGGAATCGAGTTTTTCATGCCACGCACCCATTTCCGGCGGAGCATTCACATGTGCCAAATCACCATCTGAAAGGGTATTTGAAATTGAATCAGATAAACCAATCCTTCATCTTCTTCACGATTTCCAATCATCTCCGGTCACAACCGAGCTCCGGCAACCTCACTTCAAAGGCGAAAAGGCGAAAATCAGATCTGCCGCCGCCGGTGTTAGATTGAAACATAGGGTTTCTGCCGCCGCCGGAGGTATGCATCACCAAGAACTAAGGTTTTCTTCTTCCTCCGTTCAGAAGAAGATCTGTAAAATCAGAAGTAAAGCAAGGATCGGTGGAGTTTCAGGTAGGGTTTTCTTCGGTTGTTTCAGATCCATGAAATCAGATCTGTAAAATCAGATCCGTTCAGAACTAGGGTGAATCATTTCGTTGAGTTGCATCATTGATTCAGATCATATGGTTTGGTGAGATGAACCATTTGGACGTATATAGTACACTTTGTGATGCTTATTTGGACGATATTCAGATCCATGATTCAGATTTGTGATGCTTATTGTGAAAATGACCAAAATGCCTTCACATGCCTTACATTTTTCGTCACTTAACGGCTAAAAATAGACGGAAGGACAAATTTCCAGAATTTTAAAAACATAAGGGACAAAAAAACCGACAAAAAAATATTAGGGACAAAAACCCCGAATCGGCCATAGGTCAGGGACAAAAACTGTAATTTACCCTATATATTATGTTGGTAAAATAGCCAAGGTTTCTAAAAAGCGTGCCAAGACGTCGCCAGAGCGTGAGACGCGGCGTCGACGTCACGAAATATACCATGATGGTTGGACAAGACGCGACGTGAGATAAGACATGATAAGGCGCGCCTTATGACGAGTGTTTTCGAATGTGAGTGTAAAAATTAAATTTTTTTTAGAAAAATAATGAAATACTATATAATTATAAATTTGGATGTAACATTTTTTTGGAAATTTTATGTATGAATTGTTATATAAATTAATAGATCTATATTTTTTTAAAAAGTTTGATATACGGATATATATATAAATTATAATACCTCCGTATGAAAATAAGCGATACACTTTCAATTAATGAATTGATCAAAATAAGTGATACATTTGTAAGTTTTACGTAACTTATTTGATAAAAAGTAGGACACATTCTCTACTAACTATCTAGTTTAATAAAATGAAATTGTAGATCGGTCATTACCGGCTAGGAACAAGTGTGTATTGATATGCAATCGTGCTTGGGCTACTGTAAACTCCAAGTGATCTCCAATCAACCATTTAACTTTATCATAAGCTGCAACCATAAAATCCAATCGAGTTTGGCTTAAACACACCATAAAATCTTGAAACTGTTGATTTCCTACAACACCTCTTATAGGATCCTTTTCCAATTCCACTTCCAACCCCCATAAAGCCATCTATCTTTAACTATACAAGAATTGTCTAATCAAAACGGAACAACCGGTTAAATCTATCACAAAATGGGTGATCGTCTATCGATGCATCCAACAAAAACTTCACCTTATCACCACTAACTACGCTATAACTCATACAATTGTAGTTGATATTTTTATCATGGAGATATTTACTAGCTTCAATGATCTGATTTGACGGACCTTTTTTGCGACTTTGATTTATACGATATTTTGTACCGCCATCATCTCCATATACAGATTTCACAACATAGCACAAGTGGTTTTAATCTGAACGATGAAACCACTTGCTTCAGAGGAGGTAGATGTTCATAAGGTTCGACCAATCATAAACCCTAAGCAATGATATCCTCCTATATTAGTTTGGAATCTTCAACCACTAGTACTAATGCGGTAGTTATCCTGGAGATCGATATAGGGTCATCACTCAGTACTATAATTTTATTTATTTATTAATTTGTACGGATGTCAAAACATGAAACCAGACTATAAATCCCAATAGCAAGTAATGAGTAAACAATAATATGTATGCATTATCCTATTGTATTACAACAAACTACTCATATGGCGATAATTTTACTTGTTTATAAGTTCCCTTTAAAATTAGCTCATGTATGTTATTTTTTCATATCATGCATGTGTAGTAGTAGAAGAAGAAAGCTGGAGATATTATGTTTCATTTGATTAAAAAAATTCAAATTTAATAAATTTAGTTCGAGATACGAAATATAAAGGTGTAATGTAATCGAGTACAAAGATAAATTAAAGTTGTTTATTTAATGAAGTCACAAATGAACTGTGAATTAGTCCTATATTTTTCATATTTAATCCTCCAAAAATCATCAAAACAAAGCTAATTTTGAATGTAAAAAAATAACAATTGTTTTGAAAAATAAACATCGTGGACGGCAGGATTCGAACCTGCGCGGGCAGAGCCCACATGATTTCTAGTCATGCCCGATAACCACTCCGGCACGTCCACTAATCTGTTGATTTCGACACGTTTCTCCGTTATATATGTAAACATCCAAATTGTTGCTGTTATCAGAATATTGTTTTATCAGCGAGTATGTTGATTGTTTTGACTATACATACAGATATGTATAAAATTCATAATGATTATTAAACTTATACATTATAAATACGTTATTGTTATAACTGAATATCATTGATTACATATTTCAAATATAACAACCATAATAAGAAAATAATCCTTGTTAGTACTTCAAGTATACCAAACACATAACAAGAATACAACGGTGTTTTCTTTTAAGCATATTTTTTTAATGGCCTGTGTTCTTCTAAAAATGATCGTATAGCTTTAGTTTTTGTCAAGTTAGTTGACACTACAACTGACACTCAATTGATACATACATGTCAATCAAACTCATTTTCTTCAATTTTTGGAGTCCATCGTTATAAAATATACATACAAAATAATAAATACCCTATTAAAATACTCTTTGGACCCCACCTCCCCATCGTCCCTTACCTTTGGATAGTCGAATTGAAAACCAAAGGGAACCTACCGAAGGGGCGTGCCAATGGTGCAATAGATATTGAAGCTAATCGGTTGGCACTGGTCTATGTAAATGTTGATGAGCACACACCTCTTTATAATTAGTTTAAATGAATACATAGTAGACCTATTGATGAAGATCTATGTAAGATGATCACTCTCACCCCGAAATAATGAAAGAAACTTCAAACATTTGCAACAATTTTTCTCTTCCATTTTTTAATTAAAATGCCAATTACATCTTATTTACGAATATCCAGTATTCGAAAAATTATCGAAATATCTAAAATATCCTAAAAATATTATAATAATATGTTTTTTTTTTCTTCAGATAATTCATACAGTAAAAATCCACTATCCACGATAATCCGGATATCCGATTTTGAAGACACATATTCACATACTAGCTTCAAAGCCCGCCGATATGTAGGAAAATAACAAAATTATTGATACAATTTGAATAACATAACAATCCATATATGAAATGATGAGTTAGTACAAATTTTGATACATGAATTAATGTTATAGGAAATTTAGAGACGAAATAAGCCTTCTTTGTAACGACATTTGTTGTTGAACTAGTGTAATTGTCATCTTTGTCGCAAAAAATAACTTTCAATGAGTTCTTGTTCTTAACTCTTGATACAACCACATAAAGTTGACCATGTGGGAATACTGGTCAACATAACCTATAGTCAACATAAACAACTAACTCTTCAGAAAAGGTTACAAAAAAATAAAATATAATATAAAAAGTCACACACCATTTCTGGCCCGCAGACTCTAACAATGTCTCCAAAGCACACTTCTGCTGATTTTCGAACATCTGCTGAGTTATCCTGATGACAAACAGAAATTAATTTTATAACTAAACTTGTGTATATTAAAAATAAAAAAATTAATATTTTATAGAGTTTAAATACCGTCATAGCAACAACAACTGGTCTCCAATTCAATTGCATCAAGGAACTCAGCTAATCCTGTAAGTTGTTTGGACAACCAATCAAAAAGGTCTTTGCGTCCTTCTACTCCAATTTTAGCATCAATAAATGAAGTAGTAATATATGGTACCTAAAAAAGATCCATGAGTCAACAGAAACTAAATTATTAAGAAAACTCAGTATTATAATAGATCAAATTAGTTAGCAAATTATATAGCTGCAATTAGGGATTTAAAAAATAGAGATGCGTTCAAAGAGGTCCATCATTTTTATGAAGTCTCGAGGAACAAATCTCAACCATTGATCAATAAGATCTAATGGATATAGGTGTATTTAATGGACCTTGCTTGATTTTTCTATTGCAGGTCCCATAGCAGAAGCAAGATCACTTATAGAGGTCAAAGTAGCCATGATTAAATTCTTGTTGCTGTCATATAACCGACCTCTAAGAGCTCCAAATAATTCCACTAAAAACGATAAAAAAAACTAGAAATATATACACTACAAAACAATTAAATTAACGAATGCAAATTATTACCAGTTCCAGTAGGCTGAATACGCTTATTAGCTAGCTGCTTCCACAATTTTATTTACTGCTTCAATAGATTCCAAACGCATCTGAACACAATCAAAACCCATGTCAATATGTTTCCATTTTTTTATTATTTAATAAAATAAAATAAAATAATTTACCTTCCAATCAGAGCTCTCCAACCCTATCAAAAGTGTTCGTGTTATCTTTCCACTAATATCTTCACGAGGCAAACTATCCAAACCACCACCAGACATGGATACAACATCTAATGCCTTAACAGTCTTCTTTGTGGCACCATTCAAAAGAATATTTTGTTATATCCGGAATGATATATTTTGCAGAGCAATTGCAAACAACATCGATAGGATTAAACCTATTTTAGTCAGAAATTATGAATTTTTTATAGCTCATTTGACTGGCATCTTCGAGGAATAGATTCATAACAATAAGAATAATGTAAGAAATTATATAACCAATTATTACAAAAATCAGCAAATGATTCAAGTTTAATTTTTAAAGTAAAACTAACTCATACTTATAAATCGTCATATTAAATAATTAAAAATAATAAAAACCAATTAAGGTGTGCCTGTAAATAAAAAAATTATGTATTTAGAAACCATAGAAAAGCTAAATTGGTTTGAACCTAAATTTATTCTAAATCAACTTACAAAATCCTTTAATGACATATCCGAATAAAAAGTCAAGTTTGGCCAAACGATATCAATTCTAATTTACCAGTTATCTTTTTGACAAACTGAATCGTACTTTAATAATAAATTTAAATAATTAAACTTAATAATTTAAAATTGTTAACTTAATTATGATCAGTTTTTGAGTAATTAGTCAAACTATTTTAAAAAATATCAATATAGTTTCAGTTTGGCAATTAATACTCAAACCGAGTCATTTTTAAAAAATATAATTAAAATTATTTAATTTAATAAAAGCCATTTTAGGGAGTTGATATAAAACCAAATTATAGGGGTAAATATATATTTCCCAAAAATTTAGGTAGGTACTATTTTAGAAAGTTATTATAACGTAACATATCAGTCTATACCTTTGTCGGCAACCTATAATAAGAATTTACTGGAATATGTTTATGGCATTGTTCACAATATAATAGATGCATAATATCTTCAAGGCCACTTTATTAAAAAAAAACTAATTATTTAGTAATGAAGTTTCAATTATCATAGCTTATACATATAAATCATGTAATCTAAAAGTCAAACCTATATTGAATTTTTCTTTTGAAATCTGTTTGAAATGGGGACAGGTCGAAGTATCTATGAACTTTAACTATAGATAAAAGAAACCACAATAATCATAAAAAAAATCATCAAAAAGTTATGGATTATTACCAGAATATTCTCAATCTTACGTAGAGGCGGCACCATCTTCCTTCGCATTACCATTTGCTGGTATATAAACCTTTGAATTCTAAAAGTCATTAGCCTGCAAATTTATAAACCTGCAAATATGATGAAACATCAGTGTAGAAATTTATATTGAATAAGCCTACAAATATTTTATACCTCATTTAAGTATATAAATTTCCAACCTGTATAATTTACCAATTATATGAGAATCAAATGATGTTAAGGTCTATACATATAAAAACCAAATGATCAAATTAGTAGTATAAAAATCTAAACATCAAATGCAAAGAAACTTAAAAATCTTCATTCATGTAACATTTTCCAGTCAAGGTCTGTAGTTGGTTGCAATCAAAAAGCTTTTATGCAGCAGCCAAAATGTGTCGACACTGCAAATCAACTTTAAATTGAAACAAATAAAAAAAAATGTAGACAACTCCATAGGCTCAGTTAATATGATATTGGTTCAATTGTCATGAAGCTTATCTTTTGTTTCAATCAGTTAAAAAAAAAAACTATTATAACAAGGGTTTGGCTAACTCATGCCCTAAGGGCATGAGATAATAAGTGTTTAATGAACTTAAAATTTCCATATTTCATCTTAGCCAATTCTATTTGTCACATGTATTAAATGCATTTGCATACAAGAATGGTAAATTTTGATTATTGAATGCTTCTTATCTCATGCCCTTAGGGCATGAGTTAGAAAAACCCTTATAACAATTACCCTCTCGATGACTACAGAAACAGCTATAACACAAAATAAGAACAGCTATAACACAAGCAACAATTTCATTTCCTCTGTCCTACAATCAAACATTTAAAATTTACGAATCCAATAACCAAATGTAATAAAAACAAAATCCAGATCGAGGTGCTTGATACCATAAAACAATCAGCCAAAAATTATGAATTGTTTATAGCTCATTTGACTACCGTCACAAAAGAATGCCAATTTATGAATTGTTATACACCAAACGATCAGCCAAAAACATACAAAAGTTTGTTTCACTTACATTAGTTCACTTTGGGCTGTCAATTCAGTTGTGTATCTGGAACTCGAAATTGGTATATACCAGCTAAATTATATTATGAAACTTTATCGGCTCGAAATTGTATTCAAGTTGGTGAACAGAAGGTATTAGTTGTACTCATATGAATAAAACAATTAGGGCTAACGATAGTCAAAATGATCGAAGAAACTATAAACTGAAACAAAACAACAAAATATTTCAATTGAAACAGTTAGGGCAGGCAGCACCTCAAAATTGAAAGCATCAATTTTGAACAGTTTAGGGCTATCGGCATGGCGAAGGGGATTCCCAATTTTGAAAACTCCCCAAATTCCAACGCGTCGTCAAAGCCAGATTGTGAATTGCCCAATGCTGACATGTAATTCATTGTTCCTGAACTACCCTTTGAGTCACCATTTAAATCCAATCAAAACCTGCGAAAATGATCAATTTGAAGCATGGCAATAGGAATCGACAGGAGCGTAGGTTAGGGTGTAGACGTGAATAGACGGAGGTTGAGATCTGAAGGCAGAGGCACAAGGTTTACCGACGGTCGTTGAAGGCAGAGGCGGAGCGGTCGTCTAAAGCAAGTGAAATTAGGGCGCAGAGGGGATAGCTTCAAATGAAAAGCGTCATAGGAACGTATCGTGGAAGTTGACATGGAATTGGATGAGTTAGTCATTGACCAATGGTGTAATTCCACGTGGCATAATGAGCCAATCATAGAGCTTAAAACTGATGAGTTGACATACAAAAATCAAATGTATGCTCATCTATAAGAGAAGATACATTAGTTTACGATAAAAAACTTTTGAATGAGTGAACTTTTGTAAGTTTCTTGAACCAAAAAAAAGAGTAGACAAATTTTGGATGTTAAAAATTTTAGCACTTTTTTGGAAACGGCGCCAGCTTAGGCAAAAATGGAGAATAATTACAAAAATAACAAAATAAAATACATCAATCCATCAAATTACATTAAAATTTACTTTTAACCCTTAAGATTTTAGCACTTAAAAGTGCTTTAAAACCTTTGATCCAAATAATAAGTGCGCTGGGTCATGTTTAATGGACTTTAAGTGCTTTACTATTATTGGCCTATGAGAGCAGGCTGGGCCACAATGGGTGCGGCCGCCGGAACCGGGTCTACCGAAAAACCCTAAAGAAAACCCTAAACCAAGCCTAGAACCTTCCACCACCATTTCTGCACTTGATATCGTCTTTAAATTCCCGGAAAACGCCATCACACTTGCATTTCGTCAATCTAGAGAGTGGAAACGTTAGAGTAACAGTGCTAAATTAGCAATGGCGAAGCGTCTAATTCCGTGTCTCAACAGAGTGCTGGTGGAGAAAATCGTTCCTCCTTCCAAAACCACAGCCGGTATTCTTCTCCCTGAGAAATCATCCAAGGTAATTTGTAGTACACTTTTCGGCTGTCATGTGGTTTGGATCTGGATTTGGTCTGGTAATTGATTCTTTTGTGGTGTCGATTGCAGTTGAATTCCGGTACAGTTGTTGCTGTTGGTCCGGGAATCATAGATAAATCCGGTAACAAGGTTCCGGTTGGTGTTAAGGAAGGAGATACAGTTCTTCTGCCTGAATATGGAGGCACGGAAGTAAAGCTCGGTGAAAAACAGTACATTTTCTTCATCCTTTCTCTGATTTTATTGCTTTTGTTAGAACCTAGTGAAATCGAAATGGTGAATTTTGCTTTCATTATCATTTTGTTGTTTGATTAGGTATTTTGTGCATCTTGAGTGTGTAAGATGATAATTGATCTAAGTATAAAGTTCTATTTAAGACAGTACAAAACAATATCAATAGGTAGAAATATATATCGGATCTAAAACTGATCAAATCTGATTAAGCTGAACCATGAAATGTTTAATTATGAAGCTACTTTGGGACATCGAATTGAAGTAAGATTCAACTTTCAATCATATAACTTTTAACTAAGAGCAAACAAATCCTTGCTTAATTTGATGATTATGATCTGCTGGGACCATGTTTTATAGATAATCATGTATAATTACACTAAAATGGAATGGGCATGAATGTCAAAAACAGGGGAGAGTCTTATATCGATGGCTCTGAAATACCTACAGGTTTTCTGTAGGGTGCCCTTTCATTCATTTGCCCTTTACATTAATTTTTATTGTTTATTTCACATTTTTTTTAATTAATTTCTGTGAAATGAAGGTAAATAATGGCATCATAGTACGGGTTTTGTGCTCTTTTGATTCTAGGGTTTCTTATTTAACCTTTGAATTAAATCTTTTTCTCATTCCCGCCTCCAAAGGCCATTACATTTTTCATGATTTTTCCATTTTTTTTTATAAATATAGTCATAAGTCTGCATTTTGACAACATATGTTGAGTGATTTTTATCATTGTTTGTTGCAGGTATCATCTATTTAGGGACGAGGACATTTTGGGTACTTTGCATGACTAATTCTTCAGTTTGGCTGTTCTAAATGTTATCTTTGAGATGTTATTAGACTGATTAAATGATTTGTTGCCAAATGATGTTATATTTCATGATCATAAATGCAAATGCAATAACATTTACTCATGTATTCACTGCTTGTTTCTTGTTTTTATCTGCTTTTGAAATTGAGTTTTAGAAAAAACAATTAGAGGATGCAAGCTCGTAATTTTGTTATAATTTGCTGTTCAAATTAGTTTAAATATTGAGTAATAGGTGGTAAAAATAAAGCAAGGGTTTTTCTAACATGTGCCCCTAGGCACACGTTTAGATGCATTAATTAATTTAAAGTTTCCACTATAATTTAAAACAATATTTTCAGATTGTAAGTTAGGTGATTCTATAGCTTATTTAGGTGATTCTATAGCATAATTGTTGCCATTAAAGTATATCGGTACTTAGCAGGCGACTACATATATTAACTACAAAACACATTTATATTGAAAATAAAACTACCTAGCTCATTCTTAGAGCATGCGGTGCAGTGGCGTAGCCACCTCCGCCGGACGAATTTTATGCACATTTTGGCGAGCCTCATGCTTTCGCCACCACACCCCTCGTGGGTTGAGTGAGGCATTTCGCCGGAGTGCTGGCGAAGCCGGCGAGGAGAGAGAGAGGGAATTCTTTTTTTAAAGGGTATTTTGTAAGTTAGGGGTATTTTGGTGGGTCTCAAAGGAGTATTATTGGTTAGTGATGGTAGAGGGAGTATTTGGGGGGTTTTGAATGTGAAATGTGAAATAGTGATGTAGTGCATATGTGGCGCATAGGTGGCATCCGACTTGGTGTGACCACACCTAATGCTCTTAATAGTCGCATTTCAATTTTTGTTAAATTAGCGACACGTTAACTTCAATTGAAATACTAATGCCAACAATATTCCTATACTTTTGTGTTCAACTGAAGTGTTCTCTGATCGAAGGCAACAAGGTGAAGACTTGTGCCAATGGGAGTGAAGCTTTCGGTTGAAGTGAAGAGAAAATTGAAGATATTGTTGGAAATGGTTTTTAGTTTTTTCCTAACCGTGACAATTTTCTAACTCGTCAGTAGCTTCTTTCCTACTTACAAGTTGTCATGTCAACAATCCTCATCATTAACTCATCCAACTTAAAAAAAATATTAAAAAAATGCTACCGATCAGATGCAGGAAGAGGTGTCTGCCAATGGTGATGAGCTGTCGACGAGTTAAATTTTACCGACGAGGTGCACGACGTGTGCCGTTGGCACTAATCTTAGAAGTCGACTGCATATATTAATTAGAACATAGCTATACTTAAAATAAACGCTATTGTTTTAGAAACTAACTTTTCTTAGCAACGAGTACTAAAGATTAGGGATGACAATAGATCAAACATAGATTAGATATGTATATCCATATTCATCTAAACTAGATTATATTTATATAATTCATATATCATTTAAAGCATTTCATTCATTCACATTTGTACGCATTGAATTAGACCGGGTAATTTTACGGATTTTGAAATAATTTTGTTTCTATGTATATAGTTAGTTAGTTACTTCTAAACAAAATATACAAATAATTTTATGCCTATGTATATAGTTACTTCCAAAAAAATATAGAAATAAAGATATAACTAGAAATCTACATTTGATACGTAAAACAAACATCCCTCATATTTATTCGTGGTTTTACCATGAACCTCCACTACCATGAACCATCATGCGGAGTAGGGGTGTCAAAAGGGTCAACCCGACCGATCCAAACCCGAACCCATTTATGCTAGTCGGGTCGGATATATTCGGGTCATGTGTTAATATCGGGTTTTTAAAACCCGACCCGACAAACCCGACATTAATATCGGGTCCGGTATCGGGTTAGGATTGCATACTTTTATCGGGTTTCGGGTTGACCCGATTAGAACCGACTCAAGTTTAAATTTTTTTATTTTTTTTAATTTAAGATATTTTCCACATAAGTTTTCTCCTTTAAATTTAAATGTATTAGGTTGCCTTCCATCTAATGAATAATTTAATGCTTCGATAAGCAAGGTTGTTCATGATCATCTTTTCACTCAGATTCGAATCAAACAATTAGTCTAAATATAGTGGTCAGACTTTCAGCATATATTATTATCAGTTATTATATGCAATAATCTAAGTCTCAAGGTTACTAATACTAGGTAGATTATATGAACTAATGAACACAAACTTTGTGCTTAAATATTGCTTCTTTTTCCCCCTAAAATCAAAACTTAGGTGTAACCCGATCAACCCGATCGGGTCAATCCGTCAAATCCGAAACTGACAAACCTGATTCCTTATAGGATCGGGTTTCGGGTTAGTATTTTTTACCTCAAAACCTGACGGCCCGACCCGATAAAAGTCTAACCCGACAAACCCGATTGACACCCCTAAATTGCGGAGGACAGCACCAACCCAACTACGAGGTGCCATCACGGACCCACACGATGGTCTAAATATTTAAAATTTCAAATCCTATATAAATGCTTGTTGAAATGTCATATCTACTTGAATATACATTATTAGCGGGATGTTGTTTTTCTTTATATACCACCTCTATAACATCCATCATTTTTGCAAAAACAAGTGCAAAATTATTTGCTCATTGTCAAATTTGAACTTTTAAAATAGTGATATTTAATTTAGATCTCTTAATCTTAAAAATTAAAATTTTGAAATGATTAGTTTACCCCTTAAAAAACATTTAGTATTAGCATACTTTTATTGGAGTATAAATTTATTTGAGAAATATTATCTCTTAGTTAATATATATTAATTAAAACACACATATATACCCAAATAGACTTAAATTCACAATCTAAGAGTTGTAAATAACTTGAGCAAATCACAAACTTTGATTTTTCTTTAATCTTGAAAATCTAATACTTCCTCCGATTCAAAATAAGTGATACACTTTTCTTTTATGGGTGATTCAAAATAAGTGATACACTTTGAAAATTTCCTTATTTGACAAAAAAAATGGGACTCACATCCACTAACTATCTACTTTAACAAAGTGAAATGACCCATTTACCCTTACTTTTTACTTTTAAACATCATTAACTTTACTTTATTCAAAAGGTGTGGGACCCATTCCCCACTAACCATCAAATTAATCTAATTTAACCATTATTATAATCTTTTGCCTCAAAAACTGTGAAACCCCAAGTGTATCACTTATTTTGAATCGGAGGAAGTAAGATAATTAATGAATGAAATATATTTGAATTGAATTTCCCATTCACAACTGGAGTTTGTACGCAACACGTTGAAAAAGGAACATTTAGATCCGGTGCAAATTATCAACATCGTCTTCGTCTTCCTTCTCCCTCACGTGATTTACGACACAACACAGACTGTAATCTTCTTCCTCTTCCCCCAATTTCACTCACTCAATTGCATTCTTCGATTCACACAAACATCTGCGTGAATTCACACTCTGTATGTATATATAAATATATATAATCTCCGGCGAAAAAGGGCGACGGGGAACGCCGTTAATTTGGATTCCCCCACCCTTATCATGTGATTGATCCACCAAGAGATGCACGCTAAAATCCGGCTTCCTACCAGCAGAAACAGCAGTCCTTCACCCCCTACATCACCTCTGCGGTCTCCTCGTCTCCGGCACAGCCGTTCAACCAAATCCTCCGGAAGATTCACTCACCGGTCGTTCCCCAAACGTTTTGCTTGGATCATTATCTCCTTTCTCCTTCGCCGTCAAGGCGTTTTACTCCTTGTACCACTTCTGTACTTAATTAGCATGCTATTTTACATGAGGAGTAGTGTGCAATTTGACTCCGTTTACGGTGGAATTAAACCTTCAATGGCAGTTGGATCAGTGTACCGGAGTCCTGAGCTGTATGCTAAGCTCCGGCATGATATGGATGCTGATAATTCCACTGCTGATGCGGTTAGTGATTCGCAAAGTTTGACCTAATGTAAATTTGATCCTTATTTTATATAATTTTAACCAATGCTTTGCTTAATTTAAGTTACGGTTATTGATTATAGCGTGTAAGAACATTACTAGTAGGGAAAGTGCTAGGCAGATGCTAATTGAACAGTTTACTTAATTACAAATTAGGGAGACTAAATCCAGCGGGAATTATACGAGTGCAATATGAATCATACAGGTTGATAGTTTAGAGATTTAAAATATGATGAATTTGTGCCTGCTGCTTTTGCTAAATCCAGTTTATTGTATGTTCATAAGTAGTAATCCTTCCAAGTATTGAAACCTTCAAAGTATTTATTGATTGAATTTTATTGGAAAACTGAACAGGAAACTATAGTTGGATTGTTAATAGTGTAAGATTTTATAACCATCCATATGTGATGCCTTTAAACAAGAATTTTAAGATGATTCATATGATTTCGTATTGTTGATTAATAAAATTAAACTTAATGTAGATGTCAACTGTATGGAAACGTGCTAAAGGTGCAGATTGGAAGCCTTGTATAAATAAATCTTCAGCAGGTATGAGACATTAAATTTAAGATCATTTTATTATATATAAAAATAAAAATATAAATTCATCAGTTAGTTTTGTTGTAGGCTTACCAGAGTCCAATGGGTACATATATGTTGAGGCAAATGGTGGTTTAAATCAGCAGAGAACATCGGTAATTCAAATGCTGCAATTTTCTATATATATATTTATTATTTATTTTTATATCATAATAATTACTTATTGTTATGTTGTTATTATTATGTTTTATATTTAGATATGTAATGCAGTTGCTGTGGCGGGATATCTAAATGCAACACTAGTCATTCCTAATTTTCATTTTCATAGCATATGGAGAGATCCTAGGTTTGAAAACATTGTTTTTACTTTTATATTTATATGATAATTACTTAATGTTTTTATTATTTCAGCAAATTTAATGACATATACGATGAAGATTTTTTCATGAAAACGCTAGAAAAAGATGTACGTATAGTCAACAAAATTCCTGGATATTTAATGGAACGGTTTGACCACAATATGTCAAATGTATTTAATTTCAAAATTAAAGCTTGGGCTCCTATTAAGTACTACAAAGATACCGTTCTTCCAAGACTACTAGAAGAAAAGTAAGTATAAAACATATTGTGATTATCTAATGTCAAAATTTTATTTTATTATTATTTTTTTAATTTTTTTAATTTTAGGGTTATAAGGATTTCTCCATTTGCAAACCGATTGTCATTTGATACTCCACCTGTGGTTCAACGTCTTCGTTGCTTGACAAATTATGAAGCTTTACGGTTTTCAAATCCTATATTGACCATGAGTCAAACATTAGTTTCTAGACTTAAAGCTCGAAGTGCTAAAAATGGTGGAAAATACATTTCCGTTCATCTAAGGTTCGAAGAGGTATGTAAATTAATTAATTATAAAGTGAAAAAAAAAAATTAATTAAGGCCAAAATGCATTTAGTCCCCTGAACTTGACTGACTAGGTTTTCTATTACCCTAAACTATTAAAAGTGCAACATGGTACCCTGAGCTAGACAAAATAGTCGATTCAGTACCCTGTCTCACTAATTTGATTGCGTTTTCTCACGTGATTTGCTTCTAATATCAATATATTAAGATGAACGTATATTTTTTTGGCCAGCCAATAGCTACAACGAAAAAAGTCAAGTAGGAATATGCGATCAAATTAATGAGTTAGGGTACTAAATCGACCATTTTGTCAAGTTCAGGGTACCATGTTGCACCTTTAATAATTCAGGGTAAAATACATTTTGGCTAGTAATTAACTAGTTATTAATTAATTAAAAGGGATTAATTAAATTAAATACAGGATATGGTTGCTTTCTCATGTTGTGTATATGATGGTGGAAGAAAAGAGGTTGAAGATATGATAGTTGCAAGAGAAAGGGGTTGGAAAGGTAAATTCACAAAACCTGGTAGAATCCTTCAGCCAGGTGTCAATAGAGTCAATGGAAAATGTCCTTTAACACCCTTAGAGGTAGGTAATCTTTTTTAATTTTTTTATATTTATAAAATAAAAAAAATGATAATTATAATTATAACAATTAAGGTTGGATTGATGCTTAGAGGAATGGGATTTGATAGAAACACATGTATATTTCTAGCATCTGGACAAATATACAATTCAGAGAGATACATGGCTCCATTACTTGAAATGTTTCCTCTTTTACAAACTAAGGAAATGCTCGCATCTGCTCAAGAACTTGCACCATTTAAGGTTTTATTTTAGTCTCAATTTAAATTTTACTAAACGGGTCGACCCGACCCGACATGAGCTGAGTGAAAACACTAACTGTTTGTAGAATTATTCTTCACGGATGGCTGCAATAGACTACACTGTGTGCCTGCATAGTGAAGTATTTGTAATAACTCAAGGTGGCAATTTCCCTCATTTTTTACTCGGCCACAGAAGATACCTTTTTAACGGGCATGCAAAAACAATCAGGCCCGATAAACGCAAATTAGCCTTGTATTTCGACAACCCAAATATCAAGTACGTAGCATTTTTTATTCTTTATTTTCATTATAAATTATAATAATTTATTTGTTTATTGTTGCAGTTGGAGAACGTTTAAGAGACACATGTTAGGTATGAGAAGTCATAGTGATTCAAAAGGGATTGAATTAAAAAGACCAAATGATTCTATTTATTCATTCCCATGTCCAAATTGCATGTGCCATACAAATACAACACAAGATTCCTCACCATGAAAATAACAACATTTTTAATTGGAAATTATATTGTTTTATCTTCGTACATGATTTGTATTTGGGAATCAAAAGTCAGAACAATGGAAGTAGTGTTTGTACATGATTCAAAGAGTAAATGGTGATTGTTTTATTGATTTGTACATGACTCTTTATGTTGGTAGTTTTGTACATTTGAGTCCATCTGATATTGATTTTGAATACATTTGAGATCATTGGAGTATGCATATTTTTTTTCATTTTTTTGAAGATTAGGAACCAAGAAAATAGAATGAAGAATTAGAAAGGAAAAAGATTTGAAAATGTGACGAATTAGGGGTTATGTATTTATAGAGTGTTAGGGTAAAAACAATTTAAAAAAATCCGACTATTAGGCATAAAAAAATGAAAGTTTTACATGTTGTATAAAGAAATAAAAGTTTAAAGTTACAAATAACTAGACATACCACATTTTTTTTTAATTTCTTAATCGTAATAACACGAGTAATCAAACAACTTAATTACATTGCTATTAAGTACACCAAGAAACCTACAATACATAATCAAACGAAAGTGAAAATACTAAATCATTACTTGATTATAATCCATGGAAAGAAAAAGGGTATTTGGACAAATTAGGTCTTATTATTATTCTAGAAGCTTGTTACAAGCCCCAACACCAATAGCAGCAGCAAGATGCCACCCAGCATGCAGATACGGAATGTCAGGAAACATATCATCCGCCACAAAAAACACTCCTCCCAAAAGCGCTGACATTTTGTGAACATTGTGCACCGCTTTCAGCTCTGGATCTTTATCCACCCTTCTAGCAAATGCCACCTGGCAGTGTGTCCACAAATCACATCATTCCATTCCAATCTTTAAACCCTAAAATTCAATTCCAAATATACATACCTCCATCATTCCAGTATGAACTGCTGAAACCATAAGCGGTTGAATAGGAAGACATAACGCAGATGCAGCCATTAATAGTCTTGGGTTTTCATCCCTAAGAGCCCGCGATAAACACTGAAAATAATAAACAATTAATATTAAAAATATAATAACAATAAATATTTTTTATTAGTAACTAACTAACCACAGTAGCTGTTGCTATCATTGTGTAATCGGCCCATCTTAAATACTTTCTCCATCTTCCTTTTGATGAATGGTATAAACTTGATGCAATTCCTACTCCGATTAATGAATTTGCATAAAGTTTCGAGTTCAGATTCTTTCTGTAAATCAACAAATACCTATTAAATTTTACTATTTTATTAAAAAAAATAGTAATAATATTAAAAAAACATAGAGAGAGAAGATACCTTGGAGCTTGAATACCAACAGCAATAAAAGGAATTGAAGTAAGCACATTTGCAATTCTTTCACCAAGATGTCGATCACCTACCACAAGTTTAAATAAAAAAGTATTATATTATAATATATTATTGGAAAATGATTAAATACATATATTGTTAGTACCATGTAAACAACTATGTATGGGTCTCAAACACGATGGTCTCTGCTCCCATACTCTCCTATATTAAATAAAGTTATATATATTCAATTATAAGAAATTAGTAAATATAAATGTTTTTTATTTAAATGCACTCACTGGACAGTATGCACTTTTAAGAAGTGATTAACACCGATGGTCAACCTTCCTTGTGTTGACTGCTGAAAGTTTCCATTTTGAGAGATTTCTTCTAACTCAAAGGGTGAATGTTGAACAACATGGACTCCATGAATGTGTTCTAGGGTTCTTCCTGTATTCAGTTGACTGTCTTGACCCATCATAAAGTCAATTGGCAATCAGTCGATAAACAGACTGATTGCCAACAAATAATTAGGTCACAAGATTTACAGCTCTAGATGCACAATCACCCTGCTGCAAAAAAAAAGAAGGATTTAATATCCAAGAAAATTGGAATATTTGGACGAACATGACGTGTTATCATTAGTAAAAATCACCAAAAATATGTTATTTTAGGGTTAAAAACATGGCATGAGAAATTTTATTAGTTGTATTAGATAAGCAGTTGTTTGAGGGGGTGTTTGGGATTGCGATTTGGACCAACTTATTGCGTTTTGAAAACCCAAATAATCTAAAATGATATTTTGCAAAAGGTATGAAAAAATCAATTAATTATGTTTTGGGCCCATACAAAACAGAAGTTTGGAAAAGCATCAAAATCAAATCCAAACACTACTATTCATAATCACGTTTCTTAACCGAAACGCAAAATCTATTATCAATAAGCAATCTCAAACACCCCATTTAGTGTTTTTCAATTCCGCTTTTTGAAGAATTAAAAGATAAAATAATCAAGAGTTCAAACAAGCAACTCCTAAAGTAGTATTTAAAAGTGTTTAATTAACCCTAAAATAAGCACATAATAAGCAATTTGCTTCTATCACACTTAAAATCGGTTATAATCAATACACAATAAACAGTTTACATACGCAATCACCAGGGGCGTCTCCGAGATTTTGAAGGCCCAGTGCGAAAATACGAAAATGGGCCCCCTAGATTTTTATGAAAAATTGGAATTCTAATTTTTTTTTCTACTTAATTATTAAGTTGGGTTAAATTTTAATATTATATATATAAGATATATATAAAAATTGGACCCTTATAAAATATGGGCCCCGTGCGGTTGCACCTCCTCAAAGACACACTATTCACAATAATAATTAATTAAATCAAAAGAACCCCAAGCTTTGATTTATAAACATCTATAGCCTAATCACATTACGCATCTTAATTCCCCAAAAAACAGAAATTCCTAAAGTTAGACCAGACCCAATTGTATTCTCGGAACGAAAACCCTAATTAATTGAATTCAATTCCCGTAATTAAACCAAGAAAACAGCATCATGTTAATCAATGGAGGAATCAATTCGCATGTTTTTACGGTAAAAAGAAACTGAAGATTAGAAACGAACACGATGATTGTACCTTTGAGAAGGATTTGTGTGGGTATGAATGAAATCAAGAAGCCGTGAGAGATGAAGAAGATGTCAAATTGATGCGAATTATAACAGGAATCTTCCAATGAGAAACAGGAATTTAGCATATTCTTGGTGCCACTTTTATTTGATTTGATGATTAACTCCTGAATTTTGCCAATTTTACAGTGGATACTTGTCCATCCCATTGGCATTGGCCCACTAAAATAATTATAAATTCAATTATTACTTGTATTTGGGCTTCTGTAATAGTAGTAGCCCAGATGTGGCCCAATTAATAGTTTTTCCTTGCCAAACTGTTTTAAACTACTTTTGGTATTTTTCTTTCTTCTGTTAACACTTAAAACAGATAGTAATTTTTTTTTTATAAAAAACACTTTTTTTAATATAGATAAAGATTCCTTTTACATAGAAAGACAAGGAAAACGAGCAAAAAGTTGCGCTGCTATCTCTTTTTAAATTGAAAAACTAGTCCTTTAAAAACAATGTTTCTAGATTTTGGTGTCATAGCTATGCATAACACGTTAGACTCTGTTGAGAAGTTTCACTGTTCCTGAACATGCCTTTTATTTGGTAGGTAACATCGATGAAGCTACGGCGAAGGCTATGAACTTAAAAATGGAGAGCAATTAGAAAAAAAATGGCCTGCAAAAAAAATTAGTAATCAAAATTCAAATATGTATTTCAAATATTCTATATTTATTAACGGTAACAATTTTATGTTCATAAATCATATTATTTCATATTAAATTTACATACTTTACTCCACTATACACAAAATGATTCACATATTAAATCTATTCATTCACTTTTTAGTCTTATCATTGTTATTAAACATTTATATTAATTAAATTAGTATACAAATAAAATAAGTATAACAATCATATAATCTAATGTATCAAGGGAAAAGTCAAGCTTTTGTGATTTTTGACTTTTGAGTATCGAGTCGTATGGGCAGTTGTATGTCGGCAGCTTAGGGGATTACTCGTGGGGTCCATATCTTTGCACCTGACAATGATAGAAAAGAGTTACTCTGAGATTATATACGTGCACAGGTTTAAAGTAAAATTTCCATGCTTTATTACTTCAAATGTACTTTATTACTTAGTTACTTTATTTTATTGCAAAACTTTTTATTGAGGATACAGCTGCTAAGGCTAATCGTAATTGGTAATCGGTTTCATATCAGTTTTTTTCTCCAAATCAAGTATATGATCAAATTTCAATAGGACTAAACTTACACCAATATATCATCAAATCATAAGATACGTACAATCACTAATTCATAATACAACAAGCTCCTATCAAAAGTGTCTGGTCGCCAGAACGACCAAATATATACAAAAAATGGAAGGAGGACGTGCCACAACAACCGATTTGATATATTTTTAGGGAAACCTTAGTCTTGCACCCATCAAGAAGCTTGGATCTTATAAAATGAAACAAATTTAATCTAAGCTATCCACCAAAAAAACTACACATTTAAAGACGTGGACACAATGCTTAAAATGTTTACATTTTTAAGTATGGACAAATTTGATAGATCTAAAAGTTTTAAATCTTCGCGTTTTATATCTCTAATCATTTTTCCAATCTCATCGCTTCTATTTTTTACAAACATATAGGTGCTATGTATTTTTTTTAATCAAAATTTATATACTTATGAGAAGTTTTACGCTTAAAGGAAGAAATGTTCTTGGTGGAACTGAAGTATTTATTAACGTTACATTCCTACGAATGTGATAAAAAATTTATTATTTGTACATTATGCGTGAAGACTTCATATATTTGTTGTGATGAATTATACACGCTAATCAAGTTTTATAACAATTTTATTGAGTTATGATTTGTTGTTGTGTATTAATATATGATTCGTTTATTAAGTTCAAACCTCACTACAGGGGTAACATTTTAGGATGTTTCAGGAAAAAATTAAAGTATGAAAATAATCATGAGAATATAAGTTAGGCCATATACATCATAGTAAAAAACTTGATATTTCCCGAGTAATCTAAATATGGATCCCTATTTATTTACCTATTTACGTATAAATTATAAATTAAGTGAAGTTAAAAGATGCCAAAACATATAGTCGTAAGTGTTTAGGTGGTGCTTTTAATTTATTAAAACAAGTCAAATAAAAAGGTGCAAAGTCCAAAGATTCAGAACCAGAAATAAGATATACTTCCTCCGTATCAAAATAAGTGACACAAATTGGCTTACACGTTTTTTGAGGTGAAAGATTAAAGTAGAGGTTAAAATAGATTAAAGTACATATTTAGTGGAGAATATGTCCCACTTTTCTTGAATAAAGTGATATTAATGAGTTTTAAAAGTAAAAGTAAGGGTATAAGGGTAATTTTACTTTATTAAAGTGGATAGTTAGTGGGTATGGGTCCCACTATTTTTACCAAATAAGGAAAGTTTTAAAAGTGTGTCACTTATTTTGATACACCCCAAAATGGAAAGTGTGTCACTTATTTTGATACGGAGGAAGTACATACGAAGGTTCCAGGAATCAAGGGTCACGATCATGTGACTTAGACCCATAACATAAGGAAGAAAGCAAGAAAAAAATACAAACCCTTTACAGTTTACACTCACTCTCTCTCAAAAATTAGGGTATTAATTTTGTCTTTTAACACAATAATAAGACACCCATTTTCCCTTACTTTGTACAAGTCAAAGATCTCATTCTTAGTTTTCAAATGGCTCAAGTTTCTTCAAAGAAAATATCAACAACAAGAAGTGATTCTAATCCAAGATTTCACCTTTTTCTCATCTGGGCTATATTAATTCTCACCCATTTGCCACCGTCATCCGCCCACCACCACCACCACCACCGGAGTTCAGTATCTTCTAGCCGGAAAGCCATGCTGTTCAAGACGACCGTACAACCTCAGTTCCATGCAACTCATGATGTGTTACCACCAACTCAACCACCGCTTGGAAGCAATAATGTGTTTGATGAAGATAAAAGAATAATTCACACAGGTCCAAACCCTCTACATAATTAGATAATTAAATTTAAGTTAATTCAGATGGAAGTTTGATTAAGTTAGTCCTCAAAGAGCTTTGCTAATGTTGATTCTCATTTCTTTTTAATTTATTTTTAAAAATTTTTGTCATCATTCTGAATTAGAATTAATGGTAGCAAAGCTTTTAGCTTTTTCAGCATGGGCTTACAGTCTAGCAATGGTGAAGAGGGACAGAGAGGGAATTTACTGTTGTTGTTTCATTAGAGGTTTTTCCTAGGGTTGAAATGTCAAAATCTAGAGTACAAGTTGTAATGCATAGTGTACAAGTGATTAAAAAGATTTACATTTCTTTTAAGGGATTTAACTTCTTGTTCCCTCTGAAACCCTTCTGGCAAAGAATTTATTGTGTTGTGCATTAACTTCTATGTTGTTATATTGGCTCTCATTTACTGGTTTACTTTGTGTGGCTCAGGCTTTTTAGCTAAAAATAGCATTGACTTGATATTAATGGTGTAAAGACATTATAATCCTTTGTAATATCATTTGTTGGTTGATGTTTGTTACCAAATTAAGGGGCAAATTTGGTATTTGAGTAACAAATTTGTTTTTTTTTTTTTACTCTTATGGTTTAGCTATACTTCTGGCTACTGTTAAAGGGAAATAACACTTTTAGGTTGCTAAAACCAACGCACTCTAAAAATCTCTACACTGCCATTTAATTCAACAGGTGCTTTTATAGGCCTAAAAAGGAACATAGATTCAAGTCAAATATAGTAAATCCTAAATCACTTTCAAAAAAAGATTAGTGTTTTGTTTATAACAAGCATTAATTGGCGCGCTCCGCCGCTTATATTAAAATTCTATTTTATTATATATTATACTCCTTTCGTCCTACAAAAAACTTCCCATTTCACCATAAATTTTTGTCCCACAAAAACTTCTCATTTGCTACATATGATGAGCTCCACATGATAAAATACTATTATTACTAAGGACCCCACCACTTATTATCCACTAACTATCTTTCTCTCTCCAAATCAATCTTATATTTTAATCAAATATATTACCAATGACCTCACTACTAACTATTATCTTAAAACTTGTGCAAAAGTGAAATAAGAAGTTTTTTGTGGGACGGAGAGAGTAGTAATTTTTATTATTTTTGGGTACTTTAACTTAATATACCTATGTAAATTTACATCTTTTACTTAGCATCTTCAATGGAAATCTTTTTACAAAACTTTTTATATTTTATATATGTCATTTAAAAGAAAGTGACTTTCTGGCGAAAGCTTTTCTGAAAACTTATTTGTCAATGTTTAATGGAAAGTTTATATATTAGTTTAATTTATTTTTTGCAATAGTTTATCTATTGGAGATGCTGTTATATAGTCCATGTATATAGTAATTTTTTTATTTATTGTTTTTGATATGTGGATTTTCATTTCTATTTTCAATTATGGGATAATTTCATATATATCCTTGCAAACTTCAGATATTACGTATATATCCTTGCAAATTTCATTATTACGTGTATATCCTTCTAAAACCTCAAAATTCTCAGATATATCCTTTTACATAATTTATTAATATTTAAATATTTTTAAATTTAAAAAACATAAATCCTAATTTTATTTAATGATAAATACCCTAATTACCCTTAAATTCTTTTTTTTTTTTTTTTGTTTTGTGTCTCGTTATCTTCAAAGTTTTGAATGTGGTCGTCATCTTCTTTCCTAGGTTTGGTTTTTGTCTATTCCATTATCATACAATACAAACTCACTTTGTGTGAGCAACGGATAAAAGTGACCTACTCCTTTTTTCCATTTCTCATATTTGCATCCCGCCGCCCACAATTTCTCTGACCACCACTATCCGTTGTCAAACTAGTGAATCAAAACACCACCACTGTCTATGAAATCAAGCCAGGGTGAATCTCTATTTATGTCAAAGATATTTTATATTGTAATTAGTTTTAATTTATTTGGGTTTAATTAGTATGTTTATATAATGCACGCTGCTAGAGGACCTATTGAAAAAGATAACAATTGGCTGCCATGGTTGAAATCACTGCTTCGTGTTTTTTTGTTCAATGAAAATTACATTCAGATTCGTATGTAGGTGGATAAAGACGACGACACCCAAAATAAAACAAAAGAAGGTTTAAGGGTATATAGGGTATTTCACTATTAATTAAGATTAAATTTCATATTTTTACTATTTTAATATTATTAAATTAGATAAAAGGATATATGTGAGAATTTTGAGCTTTTGGAAGGATATACACGTAATAATAAAATTTACAAGGATATATATGTAATATTAAAAGTTTGTAAGGATATATATAAAATTATCCCTTTAATTATTGATCCATTTCTAAGTAAGTCTATCTTCAAACTTTAATTTATTATCATCCAACCCATTTACTTTCAATGTCTGGTCCAATTTTAAATTAATAAAACATTAGAGGCCATCATAAAAGAGTAATAAAATATTGATGGCGTCCCCTAGATTTTATTTCATATTTACATTCATACGGTATTACTTGACTTTTAAACCCGTTCCGTTCTTTCCATTCCGTTCCTTGAGTTTCTAATGAACAGTACTTCCTAATGCTGATTGTATATAAGGTAAATATATTATTTCTTTTGCGTTTTCTTTAAATTAAAATAAATTCAGTTGCCAAAAATTATAGTTAATTGAATCAAGCTTCTCATATATGCTAAAATAATCGTGGGTTTGAGACATATTATTAACAAGATGTGTTAAAACGTTTAATTGAAAAGGATTTTTTAGTTAATCAAGTTAAATGTTTATATGTATACAATTTCTAACTTCTGCATAGATATACAAATAGAAAATACAACTCCTCTTATAAGTATGTTAATCATAAAAAAATTATCAAAATAAAGCGAAAAAATGGACATAACATAAGAATACATAAACCAATGGGATTTTTGTGCAAATACTTCAATTAATGAACGTAAAGCATTTTGGGACATGCATGCGATGGTTAAGTCTTTATAAGAAACTACTTTTATATGTTAAACTTATGTATTTTGTCATTTTGCCTCGCGCTATTATTTTACGTATTTTAGAACCTTGGAAATTATATAATCGATGACAAAATCTACATATATTAATCAATAATGTCATTTATAACTTAGATGTAATGATATATTTTTATTGTATCATTGATATATTATATTAAATAATTTGTTATTTGTAGTGGTTGAGTTTTGTTTATTTAATTATTAAAATTAAAATACACTACTATTAATAAACGAACAATTTTAATGATTTTATATAGTGTGCAACAATTTGGAGTAGATATATTCTATTCCTAGAAATACCCAATTCGTTTTTTTTCTCATTTTATTTCCTCGACTTCAATGCTTCGGACCATTCTCAAAGGGGATGCCTGTCTCCCTAATTACTCTGCACACTTTCTCAAGGCTTCACCCTTACAAAATAAAGTAAAATAATCCTTCACTAAATGACAAGATATAAAATACGTTTAATAAATAAAGGGTTTTGTATTTTTGAACCGCTACTTAGTTAATTGTTCGAGTCAGACTAGGGGTGTGTATAAAAACCGGAAAACCGGAATCGAACCGGGACCGAACCGGGACCGGCACCGAACCGAACCGGAACCGGCGTCCGGTTCCCGGTTCTTAGATTTGATAAAAATTAACAAACCGGGTTTACCGGTTCCGGTCCCGGTTTTTTCGGGTTTGGAACCGGCATTTAAATAGGTATATAGACTTACGAGTTTTCATATATATATATGTCGAAATAATAGGTATATAGGCTTTTAATAGAAACATATTTTACTTGAAGCAGCCCGTGAACCCCCGCAAACATCATACTTTTATCAAAAGTACGCTAAAACATCTAAGTTATATACTTTAAGATGAAAATATGCACCGAAAATGTATAATCGGATGACAAACACAAAAACCGGGTTTACCGGTTCTAAACCCGCTTGAAGACCGAACCGAACCGACCCGGAACCGGATCGGGCCCGGAACCGGTTTAACCGGTCCGGTTCTCGGTCTTTGAAATTTCCTTTTTTCGGTTACCGGGTTTACCGGTTCCGGTCCGGTTCGGTCCAGTTCCGGAACCGAACACATCCCTAAGTCAGACACTAAAATCCACAAAAAAAAACAGTATGCCTTCCTTCGAAAATTTCAGGAAATAAATTCCATCACCTATTTACCTGAGGAAAAACCTTCAGCAAGACATAAACCCAAGACCTTATGAAGAAAAACCTCAAAATTTCCGTTAATGACTAATTGATCTACATCAGTTTTCAACAATTACTTGTCCTTAAAAAATTATTCTATATATTATTAACTTTTATTTTCAATAATGAGAAATGAATTCTTTAAATGTGAGAGGTAGTTATAAATTGATGCATACGTTATGTGAAATCTTATTTACACCCCTAAATTTCCATAGATAAATATACATTACTGATGTTTACTAGCTAGTCAATTGGTACTATATATTATTAAGTCTGTTTTGAGCTTAGATGATGTAATTAGCTTAGCTAAATTAGTTAATACTGATTAGTGTTAGATGGTATAAAAAGGATGAACTAAGGGTAATTTTGTAAGCTTTCCTCACTTAATTGAATTACAATTTGAAAGCTCTCCCCTCCATCTCCATCTCTCTCAAGCAAAACACACACAAACACACACTTGATTCTTCATTTCTTCTCAAATCACCATGAATTAGCTTGATTTCGATTGCAAAAGCTTTCTCAAATCACCATGAATTAGCTTGATTTCTTCTCAAATCACCATGAATCTCTCAATAATGGCAATGTGGTATTTTATGAAGATGTTGTTGCTGATCCGGATGCTATTCCTGCGGTTATTGGTGGTAGACGTACAGTAAATCCTGCTGATTATACTGCTCAACAAAAACGACGTGTCAAAGCCGATCTACAAGCTTATTCGTTTATGCTTCAGGGCTTACCGAATGACATCTATAACAGTTTGGATAGCCTTGAAACAGGAAAAGAGCTGTGGGATGAGATCAGAAAACAAATGGAGGGTACTGTTTTAGGAAACAAAGCAAAAATGGTCACTACCCTAAACTCTTATCAATCGTTTAAAGCCAAATCGGAGAAGATTTGGAAAGTACTTATCATCAATATTGTACATTGTTGAATGATCTTCGCAAAAAACTACTTGCGAAAAGAAAATTTGGAGCTCAATATCAAATTCATCAACAGTCTTTTACCGGAGTGGGAAATGTTTGGGAATAGTGCCATGCAACACAAGCTGATCGATATTCATGAACTTTATGAATATTTGCACCAAAATGAACCTATGGTGAAAAACATAGTTGAAACCAGACAAGAGACTGCAGATACTCTTGCACTACTCACAAAACAACATCATCAGTATACTACATCTACTAAAATGAAAGAAAGTGTTGAAGCACCTGCAAAATCTACAACTGATGATTTGGAAAAAGATCTTCAAGACGTACTTCAAGCTATGTCAGTTATCTCAAACTATCAGAAGAAGTACTACTCAAAACCTACAAACAACAACCTAAGATCTTCATCAAACTTTAAATCTGCTCCATCAACTTCAGCTGCTACAAACACAACTGATAAGTCAACTCTTACACCATTGGATCCAACTAAAAAATGTTACAATTGTGGTATTACTGGTCATTACTCACGTGATTGCAAGAAACCTAAAGTCTGTGATTCTGAGTATTTTAAACGAAAGATGCTAATGGCTAAGCAAATAGAGGCTGGAAAAGTGTTGTTAGCTGAAGATATTCAGTGGATGGAAGATTCTGAACTGAAGATGAAGAACATTCATCCAACTTATGCTTTATGGAGAGAGAAAATGCTGAGGTTGCTGATCGAATTAATGAAGAAGTCGATGAGGATGGCAAGCTATTTACTTCTCTCCTCTCTAATGAAAATCAATCCACTAATTCTGATACTTGTTTTGTCCAACCTCAGATATCTCAAATAGAATTGTTAAACCAAACACTTTTAGTTGAAATAGATTTAAATATTCAACTTCAAGATCGTTTAAACGATTTGGAAAAACAAACTGAACAAACTGCTCATCTAGGTGATCAACTTGTTCATTCTATTCAACAAAATACCGTTTTCAAACAAGAGAATCTGGATTTACAAACTCAAATATCAGACTTAAGGGCTAAGTATGATCACAATCACAAACTATACACTAAGACATGGCATGAATATCAAATTAATAAAAACTCATTGGCACGTAAACAACAAAATTTTGATGATAATGAAAAACAATTTCAATCTTTAACCTCTCAAATTAAAGAATTATCTGAAAATCTACATGAACAACACATCATTTCCTCAAACGAATTGAAAAGCAAACAGAATATCATAAACACACTTAAAAATGAAACCAATAAATTGAATTCCCATATCAAGCATCTTGAGGAATTGATTGTCAAAAGGGGACATACTGATCAAACCATCCATCTAAACAAGCCCAAAGACTTCAAATATTTCAATTCACGAGAAGGGCTAGGAGCTGATAATCCAGAGTTTCTTAAGAACGCATGCAAAATGGTTCCTACATTATATGATTCAAGATACATGAACAATGGTATCTCGCAAAGCTTCATTCGGATGACAGACGAGGAAGAAGAAATTGAGACCTTCAACAGAGCAAAAAAGGAGAATGCACAAATTAGTTTCAATTACACTGAATTAAATAAAACATATGAAACTAAAAAGGCACAATTTGAAAATGATGATTATTTTCCTATTATATAACCAGAAGAATTTGATAACAAAGGAAATGCCGTTCTTCAACAAAAAGCAACACCAAAGATTTATGTTCCCTCACTAATTCTAGAAAAGAAAATTTGCCAATTGGAAAATGAAATCGATGAAACACATAAGGCATTTGACAAACAAAAATCTGATTTACAAACCAAAATTCATGAATTAGAAGATAAAATTGTTGCAATAAAATATGTTTCTAATCAAAATGCTTCTTCAAAGCCAACATATCTAAATGCTAATTCTTCTTCTCCTAAAACTCCGGTTCTTTTATGACGAGATTCTAATTCACTTGTTTTAAATTTTTCAGATAGAAATTTAAAATCCAAGCTTAACAAGCCAATGCACGGCAGAGTAACAGCAGTTGAGCAGTCTAAGAAGTCTACTTCGACTAAGTCTAGTATGCTTAAGTCCAAGGAGCTTAAGAAGTCTAGATCTCCTTCGTTGTTAGCTTCTTCTTTTTCTACTTCCAATAAATGTATAACTCAACAAAGTTTATTCATCCTGCCACACTTTATGGGATTGTGTATGATTCTGCAATTTATCGTCCTGTTAATTACACTGTTAATGGTGTCAATTTGATTGTTAAAACAGATAAAACTGGCAAACAGGTTTATTTTGATAGAAAAACTAATAAACCAATTTCTCAATATGATACACGATATTTTGTTAGAAAAGATGCTCCTTGTGGTCCTCGACATGATGTTCGTCATAAAAATGGTTCAATCATTCATTCATGTACAATATGTTATCAAGAACCCTGCAAAACAATACTCTCTCGATCTCTCAAACCTATCACTACACGTTCATATCCATCAAATTCTGATAAATCTTCCACTCGCTGTCTTGTTTATAGAGTAGTGTCTGCACCTAAATCGCCAAAATCCGGTTCCTGGACTCCGTCTCCCAAGCTAAATCAAAAACCATCCAAGTTTGTTAAATATAAATGGATTAAAAATGAACAATCAAACTGGATTTTACATTCTCCTGAGAAATCTTTAAAATGGACTATCAAATTAACAAAAACAGAACTGCCTCCTTGCAGTTCTTCAACATTCAAAATTTTTCATTCCTAGGTCACTACATAAAACAACTCATACTAATCGTTAAGGACCCATAACTGATTGGGTACCTCAATTTTTTTAATTGTTTTATGCAGAATATTTGGTATCTTGATTCTGGTTGTTCAAGACATATGACCGGAAACAAGAACTGATTAACAAATTTTAGAGACAAATATTTGGGAACTGTTCGATTTGGGAATGACCATTTAGCTGCCATCATAGTTATTGGCGATATAATTCGTCAAAATTTAATCATCCGGAATGTGACCTATGTTGAAGATCTTGCACACAATCTTTTTAGTATTGGTCAATTTTGTGATAAAACATTGGAAGTCAATTTTCGAACAAAGAAATGTGTTGTTCGCACCTATGAAGGCAAATAACTTCTTACCAGAACTCGTGAGACGAATCTTTTTACAATTAATTTGAATGACGTGGTCCCACTTGAAGAAGTATGCTTAATGACAACGACGTCGTCAAATGAATCATGGTTATGGCACCGTCGTCTTTCTCACCTTAATTTCAAAACGATCAACAAGGTGGTAAAAGGTGGTCATGTCTCTGGTCTTCCAGATGTTAAATTTGATAAGGATCATCTATGTTCGTCTTGCGAAATGGGCAAAATGACTAAAAGATCTCATAAGTCCAAACCAGTTCCAAGTACTTCAAAACCGCTTGAATTACTTCATATGGACTTATGTGGTCAGATGAGCGTACAATCTTTAGCCGGTAAACGATATGTGTTAGTAATTGTTGATGATTATTCACGTTATACATGGGTTCATCTCTTCCGTACAAAAGATGAAGCAGCTGATATCATTATCACTTTCATCAAGAAAACTCAGACAAATTTGTATTTAAAAGTCCACACAATTCATACTGATAATGAGAATGAATTTAAAAATCAAACTTTAGATTCTTTTCTTGCATCAGTTGGTATAACCCATCAATTTTCCGCTGCCCGAACTCCTCAACAAAATGGGGTTGTTGAACGAAGAAATCGTACCTTAGTTGAAGCTTCTCGTACCATGCTTTCATTTCAAAACTCCCATTATCTCTTTGGGCTGAAGCCATAAGTACAACATGTTTCACTCAAAATCGTTCAATCATCAACAAAACCTACAACAAAACTCCATATGAACTCATTAATAACCGAATTCCAGATGTCAAATTTTTCCATATTTTTGGGAGTTGGTGCTTCATCCTAAATGACAAAGACAAATTAAATAAATTTGAAGCTAAAGCTGATGAAGGAGTTTTTGTCCGGTACTCACGTGAATCTGCATCGTTCAGAGTATATAATCGGTCAAAACGGACGATTAGAGAAAGTGTCAACGTTAATTTTGATGAGACTTTTCCAATAGATTCATTAACTACAAATGTTGAAATTCCTTTACCTTCGTCGTCGCCTTCCACATCTGAAAATGCCTTAGATGTCTTGTTTGAACATTTTTATGATGATTATCATAACATTAGACATACTTTACTTGAGGAGGCTAGCGTTCCATTTCCATCAGTAGCCGATGTTCAATCCATTATCGTACCTGAAATGCATAATTCATGTTCTACTGATTCTCCATCTCATAATTATGCTGCTACAAATACCAATCTTTCTCCTTCAGATTCTGCTTCATCCTTGGAAAATCAATCATTTCCGGATATTCCCCCACAAACTCCACCTTCTGGTCAAGCTGCTAATACTTTAGATTTATCTTTAGTTCCAGCACAAACTCCACCTTCTGGTCAACCTGCTAATGCTTTAGATTTATCTTTAGTTCCAACACAAACTCCACCTTTGGTGATTGATTTCTCCAAATTCAATGTTAAACGTGTAGATCCTCCACCTTCTACATCAAATACTCAAACTGCAATAATCCCTCATCCGGCATTCACTGATACCTCAAATATAATTCTAGGTCAACTTCCACTTCCTCATTCTCTAAAATGGAAAAAAGAGCATCCTCTACATCAAATAATCGGTAATCCTGATTCTTCTGTTCAAACCTGAAGAGCCACTGCTGACGAATGTCAATATTCTTCTTTTCTAAGCTTTAATGAACCTAAGAAAGTCAGTGAAGCTCTCTCAGACCCAGACTGGATTCTTGCTATGCAAGAAGAAATCAATCAATTTGAACGATTAAAAGTTTGGAGTCTGGTTCCAAAACCACCTGGGAAATCTGTTATTGGTACTAAGTGGATTTTCAAAAACAAAAAGGATGAGAATGGGATTGTAATTCGTAATAAAGCACGTCTAGTTGCGAAAGGGTATGCTTAACAGGAGGGCATTGACTTTGAAGAAACGTTTGCTCCGGTTGCACGAATAGAAGCCGTTCGAATATTTTTGGCATATGCAGCACATAAGAATTTTACAATATATCAAATGGATGTAAAAACTGCATTTTTAAATGGCATTCTCAATGAAGAAGTGTTCATTCATCAACCCGAAGGTTTTGTAGATCCAAATTTTCCTAATCATGTTTATATTCTCGACAAAGCTTTATATGGTTTGACACAAGCTCCTCGTGCGTGGTATGATGTGCTATCCAAATTCTTAGTTGATTCTGGTTTTTCAAAAGGAAAAATCGATACAACTCTTTTCATCAAATGACAAGGGGAATATATAGTTCTCATTCAAATTTATGTCGATGATATCATTTTTGGATCTACAAATCCCAAATACTGCAAGAAGTTCTCTGATCTTATGGTTAAACGTTTTGAGATGAGCATGATGGGTGGAATTAATTTCTTTCTTGGTCTTCAAGTTCGCCAATTACCTACCTAGATCTTCATTAATCAATCCAAGTATATCACTGATCTCTTGAAGAAATATCTCATGGATGATTATAAACCAATTCCGACACCGATGTCACCTGGTTCTAAATTGCATGCTGATCCGGATGGCAAACTTATTGATATTATACATTATCGGGGGATGATCGGGTCCTTGCTATATCTCACTTCGAGTCGACCAGACATTATGTTCTCTACTTGAATATGTGCTCGGTATCAGGCTGCTCCTAAAGAATCACATCTTCAAGCAGTCAAACGTATATTTCGCTATCTAAAGGGTACTCGGGATCTTGGCTTTGGTATCCCAAAGAAACTTCTTTTGACTTGACTGCATTCTCTGATGCTGACCATGCTGAATGTATGTTGGATCGAAAGAGTACATCTGGAAGTGTCCAATTTCTGGGAGATAAATTGGTGAGCAGGTCTTCTCGGAAGAAAAACTGTGTATCTCTTTCAACTGCAGAAGCAGAGTATGTTGCTGCTGCAAGCTGCTTATCACAGGTAATTTGGATGCAATCACAATTAAAAGATTATGGCTTTTCATACACATGTATTCCTTTATATTGTGATTCACAAAGTGCAATTGCAATTTCATGCAATCTTGTTCAACATTCAAAAACTAAACATAATGATCTTCGATATCATTTTAACAAAGATCATGTTGAACAAGGTAATGTGGAATTGTACTTCGTTTCAACCGATTATCAATTAGCTGATTTGTTTACCAAGGCTTTAGACGAGAAACGTTTTAACTTTCTTGTGTCTAAACTTGGTATGCTAAATCTCAAGTCTTAAACCGTTTTACTTTTTGTTCTACTAACAATGGCTTTCAAGTACATCAGCTTGAAACCCGCTCATAATCCGTAAAACACATAATCGTAAAAACTCTTTCCCACCCCTCTAATGTTGTTAAATGTTTCATTTCTGATCTATAAATTTTTTCACTATCTTTATTTTGTCGAGGGGGAGAAATAATAATTCTAGGGGGAGAATTAGTATTTCAAGGGGGAGAAACTTGAAAATTCAAAATTTTTATACCCGATTGAATAATTAAACAACAAATCTTTCAAAAGATAATACCTTCCCATGGTTTGCCAGAACCGGCCTAACCTTCCAAGGGAAATACTTTTTAGCCGATTAGTAAATGTGAGGGTATAAGTCTAGGGTATAGAGTTAGGTGAGTGCAAGGTGATATGAAAACATGATAATAACAAGAAAACACACTTTTGAGTGCATCCAAATAGCCAACAAACCGGGCAACCTCATAAAAAGGTGATCATTCATTTGTTGAATGTTTCGCTAGACTTTATTGGCCCAATAAAGCAAATGCACTCCACCACCATCCACTCAGATTCCTCTCAACAGGAATTTGTTTCAATTCATCAGGGGACGTAGCACATAATCTATCGACTACTCATTCGGAGTATGTTGGTATTGAAATCATTAACCTCCAGCCCCGGGTTACGTCTCGATTGAATGCACAAAGTGTCTAGATCTCACCGCCAAATATTTCCATTATAGGACACATACACTATTGAAAATGAATCTCCGTGAATTCATCGGAACACTCATAGTGGTATCGCAATGTGGTGCTTCACGAGGATTGAGTGAAAATCCTGGTAGAGCTAAAATTGCGCCAACTGTAAATGCAGGTCACACATTTGAATCAACGGTTTTGTAAATGACTACCGACTCATACGGTGTGTTAACGGTAAAAAATCTATGTGAGCCCAGTATTACCTAAATTGTTCAACTTGATGTGCCTAAAATTTTCAATCATAAAGGTAACAACTTATGCCGGAAACACATACATTTCCGATGAAAAATCCATGTGAATCATTCTTACAATGGAACATCATAAATGCTGATCAGTTGCACATGAGCGTTATAGTTCACTCTCAAATAACTCCTATGATCTTCTATAACCGGCATGATCTTCCCCAGGAGCCACCTACAATATAGGACATACTGTGAGGGTCCATAGGTCTAGGTGAGCAGAATCAAGTATCACGTGATCTTGATTGGGGTGCGCAGAGGTAAAATTTGAGAGGGGGGAAGAAGTATGGGATGCAATTCAGCTAAACACATGGTAAAATGAAATGAGGGTGTAGTTGAAAATTGAAAAAGTAAGCTTGAGTGAGGAGAGTGTGACAGGGTTAAAGAAAACGAAAAACCCTTACCAAACCGATTAAAAGCCAGATCGCCACGTCTCTATCAGATTGCATATGTTGCTCTCTGATATTGAAATAGACATCATGTACCCAGTAATGCAATGCACAACCCCCCCATCCACTCAAGTATTTCTTAACAAGTACTTGTTTCATTTTCACGGAGATAAGCTCATATGCTATCGACATCTCACTTGGAGATTGTTGATATTGAACAAGAGGACAAGTCTCTCCAGTCCTCGCCTTCTATAGTCCACTAACTGAGTCTAGATCCGACATAAACACTTTTAGGACACATGCATCCTACCCAGCATATCTTTGTGATATAGCCGGGACATTTATAGTGATACCAAAATTATTGGTATTCCACAATGATTGAATGGAAATCCTACCAGTGCTAACATCAAAGCCAACACTGAACGTAGGTCACACGGTTTTTGTAACTATTGTGTTAACGGGCAATCTATGTGATCTCGGTTTACCTAGTTCGATTACATTGTACATATCTGATGACTGTACTCCAATGTTATCAACAACAGTCGGGATATCAGATGATAAACACGAGACTATTCTTTTATGTCATCCACAACGGTCATTGAGATTAAACGATAAAAGATTTGATCGTATTTCTTCATAATCAACAACGATCTGGTTTTAACTGATAAAATGTGTTATATATTGATTCATTCAAAATATGAATATATCATTATTCAACACATTTTTATCAATGGGCTTCGAAGATTCTTCCTAATTCCACCTCGCAGAGCTTCATATTTTACATGATGATTCAGATAAATCTTGTTCATCATGAGGGGGAGAATATATTAGCTCAGTTTACTCCGCATTAAAAAGATATATGCACCGTTTAAAGGGGAGTAAACAAGAAACCGAAGATCCGTTAAGAAATAATTGTTTGTTTGAGGGGGAGCGTAAACTCTATCAACATTTTACCTGACAACAATTATCAATGATCATAAATCGAAAAAGCCACAACTCCAAGAAATGACTTCCAATATAAACAACTCTATCTATGGGTCTACATTTCGTCGATTTACATGAGTAATTTGTGAATAAAAAGACACCGATTCATCTATAGAAATTTCAAAACACAAATTCTCAATCATTTCAATCCAAAACATCCATTTCAATCCGAAATTTAATTGTATAAATCATTCATTCCAAATTACATACAAAACATCCATATACATTCAAAACTTAAACTTTCAAATCATTCTTACCAAAACAATCCATACACATTCAAAACTTAAACAGTTCAAATCATTCTTTCCAAAATACAAAACAACCATACATATCCAAAACTTTAACTTTCAAATCATTCTTTTCAAAAATCCAAAACATCATCACATCACTCCTACAAAACCTCTACCACAAAATCCAAAACAACCTCTCCATTATCTGAAATCCCAGACAAATCCTTACCTAAATGATATTCCATTTCCAGAACTTTCAAATCCTTAGTAAACCAGTTTTAGGAATTTCTTACACCAACAGATTCAACGAAACAAAATTATTCCGTTGAGTGTTTGAAATCTCAATTTTCTTCTCAAGCCAATCAGATGTAAACATTGAAGAACAAAACATAGATATGTTGAATACAGTTTTTGTCAAAGAATTATAGTTGAAGAAAAATAATTCAACTGTATGAAGTACATCTGAGAGTTTATCAATATAATTATGGACCATATGAAGAAATTGAAGAAGGAAGACTGGGATGAGATGCTAAAGCTCAAAAGGGGGGAGATTGTTAAGTCTAGTTTTGAGCTTAGATGATGTAATTAGCTTAATTAAACTAGTTAATAGTGACTAGTGTTAGATGGTATAAAAAGGATGAACTAAGGGTAATTTTGTAAGCTTTCCTCACTTAATTGAATTACAATTTGAAAGCTCTTCCCTCCATCTCCATCTATCTCAAGCAAAACACACACAAACACACACTTGATTCTTCATTTCTTCTCAAATCACCATGAATTAACTTGATTTCGATTGCAAAAGCTTTCTCATATATGCATTCTTCAAAACGCAATCCCAAACACCCCTGAATATATATGCATTCTAAATGACTATATATGCATTTTTCGTTTTTAATTACAACTAGTATGCATTTACCCGCGCGTTGCTGCGGGGGATTTTCATATAATACCCAAGAGATTTTGAGTTTGACGCCAAAAGATTATTTACATTAGTAAGGCTTTTACATGAAACCTAAAAGACTATTTACATATGCAAGTCATGTAAAACAGAATTAACACAACATACCGGGTCAAAAGTCGAATCTGCTTCAACAACATAGCGAACATTCTCCGCGCACTTTATTGCACAGAACTGTATTTGAAATTTAAAACAAATTAAGGTCAATGATAGAACATAAAAAATATCAAATGTATAAAAATTTAACCCGACCTGACAAACCAAAGTTGAAATTAGGTCGAGTAGTGGGTTTGTATTGCTTACTTCTATCGGGATTCGGGTTAACCCAATTAGACCCTATTGAAGTTTTAAGGCTTGTTTCCTTTAAAATTTAAGATAAGTTTTTGTGGTGGGCTTGCAGTCTTATCAATATATTTTTTCCAATGGCTAGTTAAGAAAATAGTTAACTAAGTGCTCGAATTTTAGCCTTAAACTTGTTAACCGAAGAATCTATTGGCCCTAGTATGAAGATTGAAATTTAGATGAACTCCGCTATTGCAACTGTTTGTATATGTAGCTTTCTACATAAACTGTCGAGAAAGGATATCTGACTTTTATGCAGATATATCATACTATCCTGTTCTACAATCAAAAGTGTTGGTGTATGATTTTAGAATTTAGCCAACTATGTTTATTGAATTGACACACTAACTGTGAATGAAATTTTCAATTAAGCATTTTGCAGGATGAAAACTACCACCACTTTATTAATTAACAAAACAATGCAGAAATAAGTATGCAAAGTGTAAACCACATTTTTTTTACTTCAACCTCGACATGCCTTAGTCGATAAAAGCCCTAACCCGACCCGACATACCGATTGGAATCCTTTAATACATGGATCTGATTAACAAATTCACCCAGTATTATTGGTTATGTAAACTCGGAGATTGAAAAAATTAAAATTCAGTAACCACATATATATATCTATACTATACGAAAAATTCTGTTGGAAATTTAGTAAATAAAGTGGGCCAATAGTACATACCTCAAACATTAGCAAGAGTAAATAATAATAAAAGAAGTTAATTAGATAGTAGAATAGTAGATACCTCATACATGCTTCCTTTATTATAACAATCATAGCTGAAAGATCCGACATTTGAAATCTAAAAGTGCCAAAGAAAAAACCTGATAGATCAATGACTGCACATACAATCAGAAAATAGAACTGTTGATGACAGGCGTTGTATTAGAAAACAATATTCAGTGGATATGCACATTCATAAACCCTAGACTGAAACTTAACAAAAGTAAGTGATGGATGCAGCATACGACATACCTTTACAGGGACTGAGTGTAATTTCTTACTGAGACTGGGACTGTAATTCCGAAATTTGAACCCCAAATTTGAGAAAGTTAAGGGAAGTTACCTGAAGAAGATTTTTGATGTAGGGAAACGACAGGTGGATCTCAAAAAACCCCAACTTTGAAAGCTAAAATCGAGAACAAAACTTAAAAAGGGAAAACGGCAGCACTAATTGAAAAGTAAGAAAACCCATGATGGTAAGAACAACGTTCGCCTTCTAGGGTAGGTTGTAGATAGGTGCAGATGGGGCAATGAATTGTAGCATGAGGTGTTCATCAGGAAAGATCGAGAGGAAGCAGAGGTGTCATCAGGGGAGATCGAGAGGAAAAGTAAGCTGCTTGCCACTATTCACCGGTTTGGTAAATGTAAGATACGAGTAACTATGGCCCCGCGCGTTGCAGCGGGAATTTAAAGCATTGTTTTTTCTAAGTAAAAATTAAGATTTGATTTATATCGAATTTTGCTTTTTTTTTTTATATTTATGAACAAAATTTTGAAGGATGGTATGTTGTAACAATAAGTATTAAAGAATTGAGGGATTAGGTAATTAAATGTTTTTGAGCCTTAATATGAAACCTAAATAAGTGACTATTAAAATTTATAAACTATAATTTAAAAGTAACTTGTGTGAAACAGTTAGATAAATACATTTTTAATGAAAAACAAAGTTTATAAATATTGTAAAAAGACATCTACCATTATTATATGTTACATATTGCAGTTTTCACAAATATATTTTGATTCATAAAAATCATATTTATTATATAGACACAAATGTATTTTAATATAATTATATGTTAAGTTTTTACTAAAATTATTTTGTCTACTAAAATAAACATATTAATAATAAAGAACTTTATAATAATAACATTACTATAATAATACACTAAAAATCATACTTATAAATAAATATTGTTTGATAGCTTGTATATAAATTCAAGGGCTATAGAATAGTTGATAGATTATTTACTATAAATTTTCTTTAAATAGATACAAATAAAAGAAAAAAAGTTACTAATAAAAGAAAAGGGGGAGCCAAGAGAGGCCAATGGTCAGCGACTTAACCACTGGCACGAATTTGTAATTTTGTGATACTTTCATCAATTCTTTATATCCAATATTATTGGACATGTGGCAAGATTTTGTTGGTTGTGCTTCATTTGTAACCTTATTCTTAACTCTGTTATTTTTAAAACTGTGTTGATAATTGTAATGAACAGTGTTATTTGGATGCTTATTGTATTATATAGTAATATAATGTGATAGACGAAAATGAAACATATTCAGCCGTTGGGATTCTTTTTTTCGATGTAATCATGCTAACACGATAATTAATACATTACAACTTAAATTCAAGCTACTAAAGGGTTATAGCCTAGTGGTATTGAAGTTTGATATTTTGGTGTTGTTATGGCCAACAGGTCATAAGTTTAAGTCCCATTAGGGGTAAAATATGAGTACATTAAGTGCCGTTAAAAAAATTCAAGCTCACGAAGTAAGTTAGGGCCGGGTGTTTCAACTGTTGATATATTATACTGAGTACAATACTAGAAAAGTTGCCAGTATCAACGGAATTTTACCAAGGAATATTAAATTCGTTGATAAATTAGTGTATTTCTAGCGGAATTAACAACGAAAAATACTTTACCTAGTTTTTACGTTTTACCAACGAGCAACCATTGGAAATGATATTGGTAATTATCATTATTTTTTAGGGGAAATTTACCAACGAATTTTTTTTTTATTGTCCTATTGGAAATAATCATTAAGTAATTTGATATACACATTTGATGTAACCATGCGATCATGTCGATGACATGGTTCATGCTCTCAAGACGAGATGGTATTAGAAAAAGTTGTAGAAACTTCCTTGGAATGATTATTTTTTAAAAGATCAGAAAATCTGGGGAAAAGCAATTTCTAGAACTGAAAGATTTGAATGGTTCGAAAGATTCTTGAAGAGATACTTTGATTTCAAATTATAAGTAATGGTATTGGGTTAGACGGTTCCCAACGGTTTCGTTACTTTCCCTTTCTCTCAAACTGGCGAGATCTAACCGTTGCATGGCTACTGGTCGTCAGTTGGGATCCACCAATATAGAGGAGCTGGATGAGTGGTGAGATGTGGGCCCAAATGGATATTTTGTGTGCGTGGTTTTTATAATGGCGGGTCCTAAAAAATTAAAGGGAAGATGTATTGTTGGCATGAGTACGTCAGTTTTATGTCGGTTGGAGGGTGAGCTGACGTGTCGCTGATTTGACAACAACTGACGGTGTCACTTTGTGTAATGGTTGGGAGTGGTCTTATACTACTTATTTATACGCATAGTTCTACTTATTAGATGAACACAAATGTCAAAATCAAAATATAATATTAGGAGAAAAAATTAGTGAATTATACATATCATCCTATCAACTCAGTAGGACTATGATATGAATAAATGGTAATATATAATGAGAAATGATATTTGTGCCTACTATTTGTGCATACTCATGTGTCTACTTATATCTAAACTTGATATGTGTAATCTACTAATTCTCTTTCCTTATATCATCCCTTGATTTTGACATGTGTCATCATCAAATGGATATACACATGAGTATGTATAATTGGTAGGCACAAATACCACTCGTCATATATAATTTCTTTTAGATTATATAAACTTTATTTTTTTCATTTAGCACTAAAGGTTATTTAAATTTGTTGGGTCTTATTAAAAAATATGATCCAACAAATATGTTTTTTTTACATGAAGTTTTAATAAAACTTAAAATTACAAACTTTTAACCTTACTTTTTAATAAGTATGAGTGGTAATTCATATATGGGGACACTTTTCTGTTTGCCACTAATATTAATTTACTTTGTTAGTTTCATGATAAGTGAATTACTACACTTATACGCTTTCACTGACCAAATAAAAATTAAGACAACACTCAATACTTTTTAAACTTTTCTTTATTAATCAATAATGATACAATAAAGATGCAAGTATTTTGCGGAATAGCTATGAACAAATCCTAACTAAACTACTTGCATGAGATAGACAATAACCGATACTATCTAAGACAAGTTCTGATCAACAAATGATCAGGCACAAGACCAGACACCTTCGTTACAGAGATTTAATTCTAAAATCAAGTAACAAAGGATTAACTGGTAGTTTACACTCTACTCGAAGAAATAAAAGTCTGGAGTAATTTTAGCAGCGTGTAACCTTGGTGGGTGCACATTGAATTCGATCGCTAAGCCCTCAAGTTATAGCATTGGGAAATGTGGTGCCAAAGGAATGATCGATCGAATCCACGTGTGAGAATTCCGTTGGTGCAGAGGATATTTCAAGCGACGAGCACTACTAACGGAATTTTGACAGTACTTTCTGTCATCTTTTGATCGCCGATATCTTCTAGACGATTTGCAAGATATTCCCTTTATCAGCGATGCACTAACTTGTGCTTTACTTGTATCTTTCTGTGACACTGAAACTTCAGGCCTTTAGACGCTTCATATGGTCACGAGTCTTCGGATACTCATGCTTCTTCAGATGACATTCAGCTTCAGTGACCTTCACTAAGAGTTTTGCTTAGAGAGGCATCTGATCAATGGTTCAACGTTATTTTCAAGTGTGCACTGAACCTGCTACAACTATCTGATCTGTTAATCAGTTTCTGATTCCGCACGGGGAACCGATCGTTGTTTCAGATAGTGATCAGATAGTGTAGCTTGGTAACTGAAACTCGAACTGATCAGATTCAGTTACCCACAATCTGAGGAACTGATCCTGAATTATTACTGCATCATTACTTATGCCTTTCGTTTGTGTTGATTACTTAATGATTTTTACAACCTTAATTGTAACTTTATAACTAAACCAATCATTTCTATTAAACTAAAGACATAAGACGAGTATTTAATAATACTATTACTTTTGTCTTTGCTAGATATTGCTCTTGCAACAATCTAGAACATATTCTAGTCTTGCCTTTTATGTAATTCGGTAAACATAGGAGGACTGGAAATTATCTCCTTAGTTTCTTGAATTCATAAAACAATCCTTGTAACTAAAGCCTCTTTTAGTTACTTGATTTGTAGATATTCTTACTAGTTAAAGAAATTTCCTTAAATGATTATGTTATCCACTGAAGGGTTAACAACCTATTAGATTTGCAATAATTAATCACAAGACTTGTGATCACGCTATTAGGTTTGCAATAATCTAATCAATGATCATTTATTATTTCTCTTAACTCTTTGGCTAACGACTTGGTAAAACCTTGTTGTTAATGTCTTACTAACTTACTAAATTCACTAACATCTTTAATGAATTACGTTAGTCTTAGCCCCCACTTACTTTTATGGAACTTAAGCATCTCTTAAACTACTACTTTGACCTAGTCAATAACTTGTAGTTTAATCTTTTAAGAATTCTATCAATAATTAAGATCATCCATTGGATTTGCGAATATCCAACATTCCTTTTTAGGGAATCATGACCTTTTTTGATTACTGTATCTAACAAGTATAAAACACTTGAAAAAATACTATCAATTCTTAAACACATTAGTATTCTTTTTAAGAATTTTATTTAATGCCAAAGTCATCACTTGGAATTCTCAAATATCCATTATTCCTATAAGGGAATTATGATTTGATTAAACATTGTATTTATTACAAGTATAAAAGACTTGCAATAATACCCTTTAATTCTTAAATACCTTAATATAGTTTTGTCCCTTTTAAGAGTTCATTTATTGTCTAAGTCATTTTACTTGGATTATACGAATATCCAATTATTCCTATTAGGGAATTATGACTTCATTAAATACTTTACTACAAGTATAAAAAACTTGTAATAATACTCTTTAAAGTCTAGCTTGATTATATCCAATATAATCATACTATATTAATACTAATACTTTTAAAACTTTCTATCATAAGTAATGACTATTACTTAAGATGTTTTAACTAAGTTCAATAACTTTTGAACCTTATGCTTCCATTAAACTCTTAAATACTTTCATTAGAAAAACTTTCTAATTACTAGTATCTAAATACCTTGAGCTATCAAGACATTATTTATACAACAATCAAACAAATAAACGTGAAATATAAGTAAGTCAAAACTTGACTTACAATCTAGTCATAAACCTTGACTAGTGTAATTATCACACATGCACACAATATAATTCAACCATGGATTCGAAATTTAATTAAAACCAAAATGAAACTTGTTTTAACAAAAATAATATTATCCAAAAACAATAAACTAAATTTGTTTAAAACGAATCCACAAAATACTGAATTATAAAAAACCTGGTGCTCGTGGGATCATCACCATCTCATGCTGGTCACTATCACTTTCCATCTCCTCCTGCAATAAACGATTGCAAAAGTTAGATTACTCGTAATGTACTTTACAAGTATCTTAAAGTGATTAAGAAGTGTGGTTGTGTTACCCGAGGAACTTGCGTTTCCTCCATTACCACTTGCACCCTTTGGACAATTCCTTTTCCAATGCCCAGCCTCACCACACTTGAAGCACCGGTTCTCGGTCCTCGCAGTGTTAGGCTTAACCTTGTTGATCTTTTGTTTGACACCTTTACCATTTGGCACTCCTTGGTTAGGATAGGTTTTACCCTTTCCTTTACCACCATACCCTTTTTCATCGCTATGATCAGTTGTGCGACCCCTTTTAGAATTGTTCTCAATATTCAACTCAACAGCCTCGAGCATGGATTGTAGCTCGGGAATGGAATGATCCATATTATGTTTGCTGTAGTTGGCTACAAAGGACTTGTAGTCATCGGTCAATGAGTTGAGTACCATGTCAATTGCAAACTGAAATGGTATGTGGTGACCAAGTCTAGTAAGGTGATCAATGTGCACTTTCATTCTCATGACGTGTGCACCTACTGATGCTCCCTTAGCCATCTTGCAAGAAGCGAACGCCTTACAAGCGTACAATGCTTGTCCTGGTTCGTTTTCTTCATCCTTGGCAGGAATTTTCAACACGTTTCTTTCTCGGTCATTCCTATCCCTCTCTTGTCTGAGCATGATCTTAAAATCACGCTTCCAATTGAGGAAATTTGACCCAGTCTTTTCTTTCTTTCCTAGAAAGAAACGTCGCGAGAGTTTGTTGTAGGTTATCGTTGTGTTTGTTGCTGCCATCTACAAATCAAACCCAGTTTAATTAGTAATCATCAATAAACATCCTCTAAAATATATTATAAACCCATAATTAATATTTTAGGCCTAGGATCCATATATCACATTCTCGTCGCAAGGTTTGGGCACTTCCCGACGAGACATGCTATTTCTGGTAGGTAACGTCCTTACCGATCGTATCAAGACTTGACACGATTCCTAGGGGTCGTAGAATCTTTAGACTTATAACTTATTACAACCTTGTACAATCTAATTGTACATTTCTAAGTTAGTAATAAAGTCTAGTATGTTTATTCTACTCAAGTACTTTTTGGGTCGGGACTCCCGATTATCACCAAAGTAGATCAGACCATCTAAGACAGTGCGATGCTCTGCGCCGGGACTCCCGATTATCACAGAACCTTACGCACCCTAACACTCGCAATGATTTGAATCCATATCTAAGGTTCTTTATCCTTACAATATGAATATCGTTTAAGAAGTGAGGTGTTCCATTAGGTGGATAGTACTTCGATCTAAGATTTTCTTGGGTTTGTTTAAAACTTACTTCTAATAAAACTTACTTGTTTTATATTACTTGAAAAACTTATAAACTTATGTTAAACTTTTATTTCTTTTATGATTCATGAACTTGAAACATAAACCTAGTTTAACACATCTAGCTTTTCATACGTCTAATAATAAAATTAAACATTTGATTTGACTTATTAGATTCGACCAAAACTTATGTCTTAATGACACACTTATAAACCTTGTGATTTTCTTGTGTAGCTCCCACTAGCTTCAACAACCATGATGAAACTTAAGCTAATACAATCACTGGTTTACACTTGGTGAAACTAATAAACTTATTATATAAAGACTATATATAATAATTCTTAGTTTGTTTAAACCTTTCTTAAATTTAACTTAAACTAGCTAAATATAGGTTCTTGTTATTTATACTTGATCATTAATCTAGTATAATAACTTATATTATACTTGTATAATTATCTAGTTATAATCATTTATAACTTTATACACCTTATAATAATAATATATAACTTTGTATATTTCTAGTTAATCATATAATTTTAACTTGTACAATTTCTAGTTATAATGAAATCATAACTTTGTACTTTCTAGTTTTAATTATATTATAACTTTATACAATAACTAGTTATAATATTATCTTTTATGATCAAAATAACATTATCCTTTTAATTGTTCCATTTTATCTTGTATTTAATATATAAATTCGTATATATGTATATTTCTTATAATAAACTTGTAACATTCTAATAAGAATATTACATCTAATTTATACGTATACATTTTAACTTGAACTAATTAAAATGTGTATAAACTTATTACATCTTTTAAAATTCAATTTTCTTAATAATAAAACTTACGAAAAATTTAAATACATACATATATATATATATATATATATATATATATATATATATATATATATATAATTAAATACACCTTGTTAATTTTAGAACTTAAAAATTAACACCCTTTTTCTTTTAATATTTATTAATTCCCTAAATTAATTAAATGAACCCTAATCTTGTTTTTGACCAATCAAAACTAGGGTTTTGACTTTCTTGATCAAAGACATTATTTTGTTAATTAAAAGACGAATTTTAATCAATCCTATTAAACAATAAACTTTGTTTAAATTCTAAGATAAATTATAACTTTTAATAAATTCATTTAAACTTTTTAAATTAAACCTTATAGACAATAAAACTTTGTCTAAATTTCTAGGTCTAAAGAACTAGCTTTAATAAATTTATCAAAATAATAATTAAACCTATTAGACATAAACTTGTCTAATTAACTAGGTTTTAGATTATTATCCTAATTAATACTTTTAAACTATTAAACTTAAACTAGTTTAATCTTCTAGGGTTCTTTTAGGATTTCGAAATTCTTAACACTAAGAAACTTTTCCACCAATTAAACTTGGCTAGTTTAATATACTTGGTGTCCAAGTTTCCTCTTAGATTTCGAAATCTCTAAAGGTAATTAGGAAAGAATCCTTTTGATCAGTTAAACAAATCTTGTTTAACATACTTGATCCTAGGGTTCTTTCTAGGCCACGAAATTTTAAGGGAGAAAAGGAAAGAATCCTTTTGATCAATTAAACATATCTTGTTTAACATACTTGATCCTAGGGTTCTTCCTAGGGATTTCGAAAATTGCTAGGGTTTCTAGAAACCTTCTTGACCAATTAAACTTAGACTAGTTTAATATCTTGGTCCTAGGGTTCTTCCCTTTTTCGAAAAATATGAAGAAGAAGAAAGAATACTTGAAACAAAAAAAACTTAAAATTAAAGTAAACAAACAATCTTTGTTAATCTAGTCTAGATCTCTAAACCAACGCTCTGATACCACTGTAGGGGTTTTGACTATACTCGCCATGCGACTGATCAACCACTTGGGCCGACCTCCTAGTGTACTTGGTTCGAACCATGACTGACCAATAACATGAACTTGTTCTTGACCGGTTAAAACCAACTAGCTGATTTAATCCCTAAATGCGGAACTGGGATTAAACCTAATCCTTAAACCCTAAAGGATTGGGATGTTGGAGATTTGGATTAGGTTAACAAGAAAGAAACCTTGTACGAAGAACTCGAACACACACATTGCTTGTGTGGTTCGTTCGACCATCAACCAAAGAACCCTAGGGTTCTTTGGCCGAATTCGTCCAAGAGGGGAGAAGGGAGAAAAGTGTTTCCCAAAACATACCTTGTTGATTGCTTAAGATAGATCCACTGATGATGAACAAATCGAGCGATCTTCTAGTTGATCTAATCAATGAACTTGGATCTTCAAGACTTGAAGAACACGAAGAACACAAAGGCTTGTGTTGGTGTGTGTATTTGGCCGAAGCCAAGGAGGAGGAGGAGGAGGAAGTATTTCGTGAGGTGTTAAGGGAATGATTAGGTTTAAATGAAACATTAAGCCTTCTATTTATAATAGAATAAATTTCATTTAAGTCCTCCTAGTTTAATTAAGAATAATCTCTTAATTAAACTTATCCTTTTACACTTCCATCCCTTATAGTTTAAATAGTTTATTATTGTTTCACTTAACTACTAAATGTCTAGTACTAACACACTAATAATTCGGTACCCATATACACGAATTATATACTTGTATTTATACTTTTAATAGTTAATTATATAATAACCTTTATATAATTTATACAAAAATATTATCCAATTACTATATGATTTAATAGCTTTAAATCATATCATGGATGATCTATAATTAACACATTGTATATTACTCAACTAGTAAATGTACAACTACTTGTATTAATTGGTTAGTTAAACTAATCTAGTAATAAGTTAAACTTAACTTAATACTTAACTGATTCATAATGACTATTATAAATCATTCCTCTTCGTAGTATCATTGCTTATCTTGCTCGTATTACATGCACTCACCGGTGTGACCCTTAAGTGTTTCGTAGGCATGGATGTATCATCATAGGTTGACTAACTGTGCATATAAATCCTTCAGAGTATTTTTCACAATTGAGAGGGTCTTCAACATACCTAGAAAATATTACAGTAAATGATGATTTGATAAAATCGGATCATACTTTAGTTCAGTGGCTCATATATTTTCTTTTTGAGTTCTTTTAAGTATCTAGCAATCAATCAACTAAGGTATGTCAAACTATTACAGTTGACTGATAATATTCATTCATGATGACCAAACGATAAAATAAAATGTAAATTGTTTGGTGCATGCAAGGAAAAGTAAAATATTGTTAGGTTACAGACGATTGTTTTTGAAAGTATAACCACAAATAACATCCAAAGCACCAGCACATCAACGTCGGTACTTTCACCATCCTTCATCAGATCACTTCTTTTTCCCTTTGTGGCTCCCCACACCCATCCTTCGGCATTCCTCTTCTTTAGCCGCGGCAAGTTCCTATTCGATCATTCCAAGCCTTCTTGTTGTCCTTCTCACCTCCTCTTCTTGGGAGAAATTTGATTTTCGGAGGAGGAGGAATAACAAGACCTTTTCCCTTGTCAAGGGAGAAATTTTGGATTTTTCCCGCGGGAGCTTGAGTTGGAGCCCTTCCAATGACCAGAGGATTAGAGGAAGGAACTATTGGAATCCTGGTCGTACCACCAAGATGGATGAGATTGATTTCCCGGAATTCTTCAAACCTAACACTTGTCCTCCTTTCGTGTGCGGCCATTGGATACCGCTCAAAGGTCATCTGACTCACATTTCCAATACGAGCATTATCACGGGCTAAACCCCTACCATCACCATGAACTCTGTTATATCTAGTTGAGCTTCTCACACCATTGTTCCTGCCACCACTATCCATTCCGGGCGGTCCACCTATGACCTTCTCCGTTGTGCCTTATTGAGGCACAGATTTCTCCCCCTGAAAATGAGGAGGAGTGGGTATGGCAGCTGTAGCATTTTCTCTGTTCATTTGTGAATCAACAAGGTGATTTGAGATAAGAGTTGTCAATTAATCAATCCTCTCACCGATTGATCTTTCAAATTGATTGAACCTGGAGGACAGATCAACATTTCTGGAAGTGAGATTTTGTATTGCAGAGATGAGATTATCAATCTGGCGATGTTGTGCATTCACATTCTGTTGGATCCCAACAACACAAACGTGTTGCGTTACGACTAAGTAAAGACAAGAAAGTAAAGAACACACAATATTTTCAATGATTAAGAGTTTATTAAAACAACTTAATGCGGTAGAAAGTTTGCGGAATTAGATAGTACACACTAACTCAAAACTTTTTACTTGAAATGACACTTTTGATCGCTCAAACTAAGATCCTATGCAAGGAGAGTTTATCAGCTGATACTAACAGCTAATATTTAATGCCTGAGTATTAACTATGAAGAAGTTAATACCAGACAATAACAAACTCTCAGAGAATGTTCTTGTGCTATGAATGCTAAAAGGTGTATGTAAATGCAAGCATTTATGTCTCTATATATAGCCCAAGAACCATGTTCCTTTTTCCAAAAGTTAATCCACGTGTAAACATATTATTCATTGATATAGACTTGTCCACGGAAACATTAAATACATTTGCTTAGGTTAGAGTTCCGATTGTAGTTTGTGTCAACTTCTTTTACTACCTTTTCTGACGCACAGTGAAAAGGTGTACTATGACAGTACAAAAGAAGTTGACTTTTCCTTTTTATGTTTGGAGGGACAAACGATGAAGTTCTGAAAAGTTATCTTCTATTCCAAAATAGAAGATCTTCATCGTTTTCTTCTTCTTTGAGCGGGAACGGAAAATGTTCAAAGTGTCAAGAACATTTTCCACCAAGTGTTTATCTGCAGCAGGTACTATCAGTTGATTCCACTATCAGCTGAATGGTCTTCTTCGGGTTTCTGCCCTTCGGCCATAAACTTTGAATGATCACACTATATGTAGCTACTGATTTGACTTGATTCCTTGAGCTAAGTACGTACTCAGCTGAAGGTTTATGAATATACTTGTACTTCAGTTGAGATACATACTTCATCTGATTTTTTTCTTCTTAGCTATTTGATCATCAAATCTTATTTACTTAGTCTAGGGACTAACAATCTCCCCCTATTTGATGTAATCCAATAGCTGTGTAAGTATGAACCTGTAATGATTCAACTGCTGAATCAGCTGAATGCTTATGTACTTTGACCCTTTGGGTTCTTTTGATTGTTTTTATCTTTTATAAAATTTTTACAAGTATATTACAAAATAATGATTTTCTATTGATATAAAGCTGATGAAGTACATAGAAAAATCATAAAAATTACAAGTCCTACTATTTATTCGTTTAGGACTTTGTGGAGTAACAAGTGTCTTCATTTCTTTTCCTTCAGGTGTAGAAGGATCCAGCAGTTTGTGATAGACCATAAGATGTTCAATGTCGCACAGGTCTAATTCGTCAGCTTGTTGAAAGCATGGCCTCTTCTTGTCATCCAGATAGCAAAAATCGTGAATAGGCTCTTTGACAATTTTCCCAGGGATAAAGGCAACTCCCATGGGAACGGTTCTTGTGAAACTGATTCTTGGTCGTTTAGCATTAAGTATTGAAGAACCAACTTCAGCTGATCTGGGTTCTGCAAAGGGCTCAGGAAGAACAGACTTACGTTTCTCCCCTCTTGCAGAAGAGCTTTCACCAGCAAGACCTCTGACTGTATCAGCTTGAGGTTCACGCAATTCAGTTGGTATGAGATTTGCCAAATCAGGAGGATATCTCTTGACCTTGTCGCATAGAGTCTTGAAGGAGTAGATTGCGATCTTTACCTCATTTTCCTGATCTGCTATGTTAGGAGATGGTTTTTCAGATCTGGCAGCTTTTAACAGCTCATTCCATTCACCGTAGTTGAAATGAGTGCTGACTTTGTTCAGAGACACTTTTTCAGAAATGAAGGGCCCTCCAGCTCTATTGATTACAATTTCTTGAGGGGAGCTGGAAGAGGATTTGGGGCACCTTACGCTGGCGATTCTTGCTTCTTGCCTACGTTTATTAAGAATCTTGTTGAACAATCTGATGTTCTCAGCTCTTTCTGCTTCAGCTTTTTGAAACAGCTCTTCTTGAGTTTTTCTTTGAAGAGCAAGAGTTGCTTTAAGATCAGCAGAGGTTCCAGCATATTCTATAATAAGAGCTTTAACCGTGGCAGAAGTTGACTCCCCCTCAGCAGGTTGAGGATTCAACAGTACAATAGGCTGAGGGATTTGGATTTGCGGGGTTTGGACTTGTGGGCCCTCAACTGATTCAAAGGAATCAACGATTTTAACATAATTAGTTGCGGTTTCTTCTACCCTGAGACCTTCAGTAGGGGTGAGTGTTGATTGCGTTCTTGTCTCACCTGCTGAAGCAATTACCTCAGGTGTTTCAGTAGGGACGAGTGTTGTTGGAATTGGAGTCTCGTCTCTGAAACGTCTTCTTCTTCTTCTTGTACTCCAGCAGAGGTGAGTGTTGGAGAGATATGAGTCTCACCTGTTGGAATATCTTCTTGAACATTGGCTCCAACAGCAGAGGTGACTATAAGTTGTGAATCAAGATGTTCACCTGGTTGTTCACCTACTGATGTAGCTTGCTCTTTCTCCCCCTCAGAGAGTGCCTGCAGAAGTAAGGAACTCTCTGGTGCAACAGTAGGATGAACAGCAGCGACACCCTTATTTAATTTTTGAAGAATGAGGTCAAGGGTGCCTTGGAAACCAGTGACTTTAGAGGTCAACGAACTAACCTCATTCTCCAATTTGTCCATCCTTATGGACACAACAGAAGCAGAATCCTCAATAGCCTTAGAGAGATGGCTATGAGTATCGGTCAGCAGAGACTCTTACTTTGATTGTGCAAGACCAATACGACCAACAGTTGAGACAAGCGGAGAAACCTTGGAATGCAAGGTGTTTAGCTGTCGTTCAACTTCTGCTTCTGTTGCCCGGGCTTCGGAGAGAAGTTTATCTTTTTCGACTCTGTCAGATTCTCGAATGGAGTTCAACTCTCTATGAATGTATTCTTTGAGAGTGTTGAACTCAATTGTGTTGCATCGAATCTGATCAGCAAGAAGAACCAGCTGAGGAGTCTGAGTGTGAACCCCAGTGTGAAGAGAAGCAATGCTGCAAGAGAGATTCTCAGCAGTATCAGCAAACTTCTTTGGAACATCCATGCGAAGGGTGTTCATCTGCTGCCTCAACATGGCCATCCCAGGTGGAATCTGGTATGAGACAACTCTAGACATCAGAGCAGCAGCAGCTCTGATGGGAATGCTTTCTCCAGCATTGCTGGATTCAGCATGGGACACATGGACTATTTGGGGAGAGGGGTCCGGTATGTCTCCAGCTGAGAGGGTGATCTCAGCTGTGGAAGAAGGTGTTCCTGAGTTAGGAGGAAAAGCTCCTATGGGATGCTCAGGAACTGTGGGGGCGAGTTGGGTCCAGCTGAAACTTCTGGGTTTTTTTTTCAGAAGGGCCGACATCAGCTGTGAAGTCATCAAATTGAAGCCAAGGTTCATCCGCTGCCTCTTCTGGATACGAGTAATAGGGCATGATGGGATCATCAACAGAATCAAACATCATGAAAAATGTTTTTTGAGTACCTTGAGCTTCAGTCTCACCAGTCGGTTGATCTGGTATAGAGACATGAGGATTAAGTCCTCTGGGTGGTGTATCAGCTGCCTCACAACTCAGTTGGCGTATACGTTCGCGATCACTGGCAGCTTGGGTCTGTGCCTCAGTAACATCTGGATCTACATTTGTCTCTTCATCGACGGTGGTTTCCTCGATCTCAAGCTGGTGTAAGCTGGTGACGTTGTGGGAAACGGAAGGAGCAGTTTCAAGAATGACTTGGTTTCCAGTCAATCTATCGTCAACTGCTAACTCAGGTAGTGATGAAGAAGTTGGTGGTGGTGTGTCTGCAGCTGACTCACGGGTGGCTGGGATGAGCCAAAAACTTCACCAGCAGTCTGTGGAGAGACTGAGGTTGCTTGTGGAGTTTGTTCCCTTGTTACAACGACTGATAATGGATCAGTCGAGGAGCTACGCCAAAAGTTGGAGACCGCAGTAACTCCTAAAGAACGAAATTGCCGTTTTGAAGGCTGTTGACTTGTTGAGAAATCAGAAGGTAGAGGAGAAGAAGGATGAGAAAGAGAGAAGTGATCAGCCATGAGTGTTTGACTAGAAACTCCGATAGGTGGAGTTCCTGGAAAAACACTGCAAAATTGAAAATGAGAAGGATTAACCCCAGATGCTGGCAGATCTTCTGATCGTAATCCTCCCAATCTAGGACTAGAGTGAGTACCTAGAGGATCCTGGCTGAATCGTGATGATGCTGCTGTCGCCAGATCAGCATCATCAAGTGCCACATCACCACCAGTCGTGGTCGTCCCTTCTCCGATCGGTTGATGAGAAGAAGGACCACGTGAAGTGGGAGAAGATGGCGGAGGGGATGGAGAGAGCGTGGGAGGACGACGAGCCTCTTCTTGGCCAGAGGAGGACTGAGGTCCCTGTTGAAGTGGGATCTTCTTCATCAGCAGCTAGAGGACGTCTAGCAGCTGAAGAACCCTCCAGATGAGAAAAGGACATACCTTCTTGTAGGGCAGATTCTTTCGTTGTGGTGCCCTTTGGTTGATCCCTCCTGGATCTAGTATGATCTTTAATAATCTTCAACTTGTACGAGGAGAGGGGATTACCTTTAACATCTTCCTTCTTGGAGTTGAAGATGGTGTTAGATAAGGGACGAACCTCAAACCAATCCCCCTGAAGGTCTTCATAATCAATCTCCAGCTTCTCAGTCATCACATGAGCGATGCACAGAGTGAAGAATCGAATATAGGGAATGTGAAGTCCCTTTCATTTGAGCTTGGCTTTGACCTCCTCGTAAACTAGTTTCCCATAATCAATCCGCTGACCGGTGATTAGGGCTCAGCAAAGATCTGAAGGCTGGAGTTGCACTGGTTTTGAGACCCATGGTTCCCACCTATGCACTGAATGATGTGCGTGAAGAAGTAGGCTCATGGTCTCGACAGCTGAGACTTCTTAAAGATGGGGACCCTGTCATCTTCTTTCTCTAATCGATATCCAGTGATCGATCAGACTTGCCTTTGCCTCCTCAGAAGATTTCATCTCCTGAGGGAGTTCATCAGGGAGCAGATAATCAAACCCGCAAGCAATGTCGCAAGAGTTCGTAAAAACTCTTGGTGAATCGAGTGAATGCACCACTGACAAGGCAGTGACGCAAAAACTTTCCGACCGGACGGTAAACCTCCTTGAGGTTCTCCGGCGGAGAGGTGTTTGCAACCAAGTTCGAGTTTTGAGTGAACTCGATGGCTGCTCTGGTGAGAGGAGCTTTTGAGGATCTCTTAGACATTTGGAAGTAGGGAGAAAGATAAGGGTTTGAAAGAGGATTAGGGTTCTTGAGAGAATTATGAGAGGGAACTTTGAAGGTGGTGAGGAAGAAAGTGAGAGGGATGTGGGTAGATGTGGCAAATGGGTCGTGTCGTGTCGGGTTCGTGTCGTGTCGAGACCTTAAACGTGTTGAGACCCTTAAACTCAAACCCAACACGTTTAATAAACGAGTTCAAAATGTTGACCCAGACCCAACACGATTAATTTCGTGTCAACCCGACCCAACCCGTTTAATCCGTTTAAGCTGTAAACATTAGCATATAGCGACAAAACATAATAAAATTCCAATAAAAATGTAATAGAAATTCAAAAAAACTTAATAAAAGTCCAAGAAAAACATAATATAATTAGATACTAAGCTCAATATAAAATAAAAACTTAATCTTTTCCACTACAACTACCAAGTTATAATATTTACATATACTATATTTAATAATATAATATATACATACTTAAACGGTTGAATCGGTTTATCTTCGAGTTGAAAATATTGACACTAACCCAACCCGTTTAACTTTCGTGTCGTGTCGAGTCAACCCATTTACTTAAACGTGTCGAAGCCTCTAACCCAAACCCACCAATTTCGTGTCGGGTTCGTGTCAAGTTGTCGTGTCGTGTCTGATTTTGCCACATCTAGATGTGAGGTATTTATAGGGGTGGAGAGGACATTTTGGGTAAACTTTTGAAATCCAACCGGCTAAAAAATGGATAGTTGAAAACCGACTATGGAAATGTTGGTTACCGTGCGAAGAAATCGGTACAATGTGACAGTGAGGGATAGTGGAGCCGTTTCAGTGTCAGGGATGTCTTGTCACTCATAAATGCCAAATATTTCCACTCGAGTGAAAATATTTACCATACGAAATGTGTGGATAGGGATGAAAGATTCCTTTTTCTTGAAAACCAAACGTTTTAACTTATAAAACTTGACAAGTATCATTTTGAGATGATTTATTCAGCTGATTGATAATTTGAAACATTATTAGTTAGCTGAATCTACTAAGTGGCAAGGTGAACTTATCAGCTGTTGATACTACTTCAGCTGATGATTTAAGCATTTAACATACCCAGCTCGCTGATTCGAAAATTGAAACGTTTTTCATCTAAAGGTTTAGTAAACAAATCAGCCAGCTGAAGGTTTGTTGAAATAAAATGAAGTTCCACGTCACCTTGTTCAATGTGATCTCTAATGAAATGATACATTATGTCGATGTTTTTGGTTCTAGAATAAAGAACTGGATTGTTGCTGATTGCGATGGCACTTGTGTTATCACAGTAGCTAGGCACTTTGCAGAATTTAATATAAAAGTCTATCAGCTGATTCTTCATTCAAAGGAATTGAGCACAACAGCTTCCAGCAGCAACGTATTCTGCTTCAGCTGTAGAGGTAGAAATAGTATTATGTTTCTTGCTTGTCCAGCTGACTAGCTTGCCACCTAGCAGCTGGCAACCTCCAGTAGTGATCTTTCTATCCATCTTGCAACCTACAAAGTCTGAACCCGAATAGCCAATTAGATCAAACCCAGAGTCTTTGGCATACCAAAGACCTATGCTTGGAGTACCTTTAAGGTACCTCAAAATTCGTTTAGTGGCTATTAAATGAGATTCTCTAGGATCAGCTTGATACCTAGCACACATGCAAGTAGCAAACATAATGTATGGTCTGCTGGCAGTGAGATAGAGCAAAGACCCAATGATTCCTCTGTAGAATGTGACATCAACTGATTTCCCAGTTGTATCAGTATCTAAGTTATTAGGAGGAACCATTGGAGTCTTCATAGATGATGATGAATTCATATTGAATTTCTTTAAAAGATCTTTTATATATTTTTCTTGATTTATAAAAATTCCATTTTTAAATTGCTTAACTTGTAAGCCAAGAAAATATGTTAGTTCACCCATCATACTCATCTCATACTTTGTAGACATAAGTTTTGAAAAACGTCTACAAAGTTTTTCATCAGTAGCACCAAAAATTATGTCATCCACATAAATTTGAACAAGAATGATATCGCCTTTAGTTTTGCGAATGAATAAGGTTTTATCAATCTTTCCCCTGGTGAAATCATTTGCTAAAAGGAAAGTGGAAAGTGTGTCATACCATGCACGAGGAGCTTGTTTCAACCCATACAGCGCCTTATCCAACTTAAAAACATAGTCTAAATACTTAGAATTTTCAAAACCTGGTGGTTGCTTCACATATACTTCCTCTTGCAGCTTTCCGTTTAAGAACGAATTTTTCACATTCATCTGAAAAACTGTGAAGTTTTTGTAAGCAGCATAGGCTAGAAATATATTTATAGCCTCAAGCCTTGCTACTGGAGAAAATGCTTCATCGAAATTGATTCCTTCCTCCTGTCTGTATCCTTGTGCAACAAGTCTAGCCTTATTGCGGATAACTACACCATCTTCGTTCATTTTATTTCTAAAAACCCACTTGGTACCAATTATGGTCTTACCAGCTGGTGGGGGCACCAACTACCACACTTTGTTGACCTCAAATTGGTTGAGTTCTTCCTGCATCGCTTGAATCCAGCTGGAGCTTTCTAAAGTAGCTTTAATATTTTTCGGTTCTTCAGCTGCTAAGAAACAAGACCATAAGCATAGATTGCACGATGCCTTACTTCTTGTAACCACTCCTTGTTGTGGATCTCCAATGATTAATTCGATTGGATGTTCTGAGGTCCACTTCGATTGAGGAGCAGCTGTAGAAGAGGAAGATTCAGCAAAATTTGTTCCTTGTTGAGCAGCTGAATTCTCAGCAGGATTCAGTACTTCATTTTGAACTAATCTTCTTGAAGTATAAAGAGGTGGCCTAGAATTGGTTCTAGCCTTGGATGATGCTCTAGTTGTAGGAATTTCTTGTTGAACAGCTGCAATATCTACAAGGTATGTACGAGCATCATGAAACGTATCATCTGAATCATTTATTGGTACATCATTTAAGGCATTAGAGAATGCTTCAGCTGTATCATCAGTTGGCGGTACAGCTGTTCTCTGAGATGAGTCAGACGTTTCAACAGAGGTAAGATTTAAGGCCTTCGAGTGTTCTTCAAAAGTAACATGTATAGATTCTTCTAGTGTTTGTCTTCTTTTGTTGAAAACTCTATATGCCTTAGATACAGTCGAATACCCCAAGAAAATAGCTTCATCAGCTTTGGAATCAAATTTACTCAGCTGATCTCGTGTGTTTAACACAAAACACATGCACCCAAACACATGAAAGAAGCCAATGTATGGTTTCCTTTGACGAAGAATCTCATAAGAAGTTTTCTTGTGTCTCTTCACATAGAGAGACCAGTTTTGAGTAAAACAAGCTGTATTGACAGCTTCTGCTCAGAATTGTTTTGGCATGTCTGACTCAGCAAACATTGTTCTTGCAACTTCTATAAGGGTTCTGTTTATTCTTTCAACAACACCATTCTGTTGAGGTGTTCTATCAGCTGAAAAGTTTTGTGACATCCCAACTTCTGAACAAAAGTCTTCCAATGTACTATTTTTGAATTCAGTACCATTGTCTGATCTCAGCATCTTTACTCTTGACCTATTTAGAAGTTCCATCTTTTTGATGAACTTGATAATTTCATCAGCTGCATCACTTTTGTGACGAAGAAATATAACCCAAGTGTATCGTGAAAATTCATCAACGATAACAAGTGTATACTTCTTACCACCTAAACTTTCAGTACTCATAGGACCAAAGAGATCTATATGGAGCATATACAGGCAACTGTCGATGGAGAAACATTGCTTTGATTTGAATGAGCTTTTATGTTGTTTACCTTGTTCACACGCTGAACAAAGTTTATCTTTTTCATATTTGATTTGTGGTAGGCCATTCACCAGCTGACCTCGAGCCAGCTTCGATATGTTTTTGAAGTTTAAGTGAGAAAGCCTTTTGTGCCACAACCAATTCAGCTCTTCAGTGGAATGAGAAAATAGACAAACTTCTTGATTATAAGGGTTCATGTCAAGTGTGTAAACGTTGTTGTTTCTTGGTGCAATTAATACAACTTTTCCACTTTTATCTGTCACCGTTCCTCTGAATTCATTAAAGTTCACTGAGAACTTTGCATCACTTAATTGGCTAATGCTGATTAAATTATGTTTCAGCCCATTCACGTAACCAACTCTTGTGATCTTTATAGATCCATTTGAGATGGATCCATAACCTTCAGTTGAGCCTCTACCATTATCACCAAAAATTACTGGAGGACCAGTACTAACTTCAAACTCTTCTAATAGGGATTTGTTTCCAGTCATATGTCGTGAGCAACCACTATCTAGGTACCAGATATGTTTGCTTTGATCACCCTGCACAAAAGTTGAAAGAGTTAGTTCTTTTTGGGAACACACATTTCTATGGGTCCTTGTGATTTCCTGTTGGAACTCACAGGGGTTGGTTTTTCAACAGACTCAGAAGCTAAAGTTGGAGAACGTCTTAAGCTTTAGCTGTCACACTTACTAGCCATATGCCCACGCTCTCCACACTTATAACATTTTCTATTCTTTTGTTGCGGAGTTGAGGGAGATGCAATAGAGTTACGTATAGGACCCAAAATCCCTTTCATTTTATGATTATCAGAGATAGTCAGAGTTTGAACGAGTAAAGTCAGCTTACTGACCTTTCCTTTCAGCTGTTTGACAGAACCAACTGAAGAAGGACTTGGAGTGTTTTTGGGAACACTCTTACCTTTGTTCTTTGCAGCTCGAGTACGAAATCCAACTGGCTCACCCTTGAAGGGTGTAAGAACAGTTTTTTTTGTTGTTCTCTTGCTAGTCTTCCTTTGTGGTCTAGCAGATGAGACAGCAGGTGCTGAGCCCAAGATAAACTTACTTGGTTCAACAATTACTACAGTGGGTGTCTTAGCTACTATGGCTGAGGAATAGCTGATGATTCTTCACAAGTTTTAGAAGGTTCTTATGTGGACATCTCAGTAGCATAGGTTTTGGTAGACTTAACAAAGCAACCAAACACCAACTCTTCAGCTGGGAAAGAAGCATCAGCTGACGAGTAGTACGAATCGTCCATACTGCTATAAGGTACAGCAGCTGCAGCAAGAAAATCTCCTCCTAATACAGCTTGTACTTGACTAGGAATCTGTGAGTTAACACATTCAGTCACACGTTTGGATGAACGAGACCATGATTCACAAATCTTTTTAATGGCTTCAAGTTCTTTAACTTTTTCATTAAGATCATGTTGAAGAACTGAATTTATAAATTTAGTTTCAGAAAGTTCTTCTTTTAAAGTTTCGTGATCGGTTAATCTTTCTTTTAGAAAACCATTTTCTCGTAGAATAGCATTATGTTTATCCAAACATTCACCTTCCAGCTGATCAATGAAATGCAAGTCACAAATAATGGAATCAACAATTTCTTTGGCTTATGTAGCCTAAGTAGAGATTAGAGAGGTTACCTTTTTGTGAACTATGTTGACCCATTGATATGAACCAGCATCATCAGATGTTATGCTTTCGTCAACACGAGCCATCAAACACATGGTGGCCATTGGTTCATCATCATCAGAGGAGCTGTCATCAGAGTCAGCCCAATCGTGAGTTTCAGCTACTAGACCTTTGTCAGCAACTTTGTCTTCAAGTGCCTTCTTCTCCTCAAGAATATTTTTGGTGAAGGCTTGTAGCTTTTTGTATTTTTCTTCAATGGACTCACTAGCTGAAGATGTTGAACTAGCTTTCTTTTGCTTTCAGTCGTTAGCATAATGTCCCTTTTTGTTGCAGTTGTAGCAAGTTATCTCATAGATATCAGGTGTACTTCCAGAGGGTTTGGAAGGTGTAGCTGATGAGATAGGTCTGCTACCTGAGCCTCTAGCTGAAGAGCCAGATTTGCTTTTGAAGAATTTTCTTTTTTTAACAAATAAGGCAAGCTCAGTTATAAGGGCTTCATTATCTTCATCTTCATTGATCTCTTCAATGCTGACATCAGGCATGCTGAACAGATCAACAGCTGAAGTTGCATCAACTTCATCATCTGAGGGAGGATATTCAATCTTTCTTGGTTTGTTTATAGAAACAAGAGGAGCTGAAGATCCCGAGGAACTGGCTTTTGAGTCCTTTGGAGGTTGAAATTTGTTGAGTACAGTTCTCTCATGGCTAAGAAACATACCATAGAGAGATGAAAGAGTATAGTCTTATAGAGTAGCAGATGTACTCATGCAAGTTATAATGCTGGCCCATTTGGAAGGAAGAGCTGCCATGAACTTATACATTTTGGACATATCATCCTTTTCAACCCCATGACACTTCAGCTCGTTTAACAGAATGTTATAACGATTGAACGTTTGAGCTATAGTCTCACTAGGCTTGGCCTTGAACACCTCGTAGTCAAGAATGAGCATATTTTTGTTATGTTCTCGCAGAACAGATGAGCCTTCATACACTTCAGCCAGCCTCTCCCACATTTCTTCGACTGAGTCACAAAATTGAATGTTGTGATACAGTTCATCACCAACTGCTTGAAAAAGCATGTCTCTTCCTTTATTTTCAAGATGGACAAGACGTCTATCAGCGTCTGACCAGTGTGCTTCTACTTTCACCACATAGTGTTCTGCTACGTCAGCAGTTCCAGGATTAAAGGTTTGAGGGATATATCTTCCTATCGTTATATTATCTTGAAGTATTGGGTGATAGGTAATCATGTGAGACAACATACGTGTCTTCCATATGGGATAGTTGGTTTGAGTAAGTTTGGGAGGTTTTCCAGATGATGGAAGATCAGACGTAGGTTCAACATAAGTGTCTTCCACATGGGACACTCGCTCTGATACCAGTTGTTGGATCCCAACAACACAAACGTGTTGCGTTACGGCTAAGTAAAGACAAGCAAGTAAAGAACACACAATATTTTTAATGATTGAGAGTTTATTAAAACAACTTAATGCGGTACAAAGTTTGCGGAAATAGATAGTATACACTAACTAAGACTTTATACTTGAAATGACACTTTTGATCGCTCAAACTAAGATCCTATGCAAGGAGATTTTATCAGCTGATACTAACAGCTGATATTTAATGTCTGAGTATTAACTATGAAGAAGTTAATACCAGACAATAACAAACTCTCAGAGAATGTTCTTGTGCTATGAATGCTAAAAGGTGTATGTAAATGCAAGCATTTACGTCTCTATATATAGCCCAAGAACCATGTTCTCGTTGATATAGACTTTTCCACGGAAACATTAAATGCACTTGCTTAGGTTAGAGTCCCGATTGTACTTTGTGTCAACTTCTTTTACTACCTTTTCTGACGCACAGTGAAAATGTGTACTATGATAGTACAAAAGAAGTTGACTTTCCCTTTTTATGTTTGAATGGACAAACGATGAAGTTCTGAAAAGTTATCTTATATTCCAAAATAGAAGATTTTCATCGTTTTCTTCTTCTTTGAGCGGGAACGGAAATGTTCAAAGTGTCAAGAACATTTTCCACCAAGTCTTTATCTGCAGCAGGTACCATCAGCTGATTCCACTATCAGCTGAATGGTCTTCTTCGGGTTTCTGTCCTTCGGCCATAAACTTCGAATGATCACACTATATCTAGCTGCTGATTTGACTTGATTCCTTGAGCTAAGTACATACTCAGCTGAAGGTTTATGAATATACTTGTACATCAACTGAGATACATACTTCAGCTGATTTATTCTTCTTAGCTATTTGATCAAATCTTATTTACTTAGTCTGAGGACTAACACATTCCTATGAAGTTTCTCCTGATTGTTTGCTAGAAAATCTTGCACATTGTCCGACATGTTTTGGTGGTTGGATAGGTTCTTGAGATTGGTGTTGATCACCCCCCACCGAAGCTTTTGATAAGAGCAAGTTGTTTGAAGGTTTCATTAAAATTTTCCACAAGACCAGGGAGATTTCTTGCAGCTGGCACACCCCGATTCATTGAACCTTCTGGTGCGTCAGCTCTCATTGGATGTGGTACTTGTTCAGCTGTGGGAATGGGATCTTCATCAGAACTCGTGGTCCAACTGACTGGTAACTTATACTCACTTTCAGACTCGACACCTTGTTTTGTTTCTGGAATGGGATTACCCATGGGCTCCACCGTTTGGTTCACAGTAACACCATTTTCATTAACAGATTCATTAATAAGTTCTTCAATATTCACATACTCAACATTTGGGGCATCATGACCTGAACTGGATACCTGACGGACCGGAGAAGGGTCCAAACCAACATTCTTAGTCCTTTGAGGGACAGGAGTGGGAGATGGAGAAATTTCTTTTATTTGGATTGGGGTCGGGTTAGATGCAGCTCCGGATCTTGAACTTCTTGTTCTGTGACGGTGTGACTGACTGGCTTGATTATTTGGTGGTGGTGGCGGTGAGTGGTCAGATAATGAGTGGTTGTCTTCTTGGGCATCTGACGAAGTTGCTTCAGAAGCACTGCTTTCAGACCCCGTATCATCCTCGTGAGAGGAAGTTGATTGAGCAAATTGAGTGAAAGTTAACATACTTTCAGGTAATTCATGAGCAGGCTCCACCTCCAGACTTGTGAAATTAGAACGACCCACCGTTCCAGCTTTGAAAGACGGTCCAACATTATCAAAGAAATCATGTTCCCCCAGAGAGTGTAGAAAGATCATACATAAGAATCGGAGAAAAGGAATCAATTCCTCTTTGTTGGCAGCAGCAACCTTCCTCACAAGTTGACCAAAAAAGAGGGAACCAAAATCAGCCCTAATGTCAGAAAATAGAGCAGCTCCAATAATCAATTCATGACCAGACACAGAGTCAAATCCTCTTGTTTTGCTTGTTAGGCATTGGGAGATGGTCATGAAGAATGTTGACCAGTGGACCATCTTTGTTCTAGAAATTCCTCTGGAGTAGGATGCCTGTTATTGGATATGTGGCAGGATGATTTTCTTTGCTTCTTCTAACGTTGGAGTTGGTTCATGGATTTGTTGGGGTCTTATATAGTCTAGTTTGGTTGCTGCCTTGAATGTTGAGAGGTTGAAGGAAATTGTGTGTTTACCTTGTAGAATGGTTCCAGTGATTACATCTTTTCCTGATTCGCTTGAAGTTGTGCATGTGTACCAAAATTCTAGAAACATCGGTTTTGATAATGGGATATCAAAATGTAGCGTGTCTCGATCGGATGTTGGTCGAAGAATTTGATGAGTTCTTTGAATTTAGGCCTTAAGTTCCTGATTCGATAATTGAGAAAGCTTCTGGAGTTATTCTTTGTGTAGTAGATATTTCTGTAGGAGTTCGACACATTTAGAGATGGACGAATAGAATCAGGTAAAGTGATCCTGAGACGAATCCGCTTTGAGGTCACCATTGAAGACTGTGTATGATTTCGTGAAAAAGATGATAGGGTTTTTAATTTTGAGAAAAATTTGTAAGTGAAGAGTAATGAAATGTTGAAATGTGGAGTAATTTGGGGGAAAACGTGGGAGACGGTTTTGATCGACGGTTAGAATTTGAACCGTTAAAATTGATCGTGTAGTGGAGATGGGAAGTTATTTGTAGGTAGGCTAGGAATGATGATGGAAGTCAATCAAATGGCAGGGTAGTGTGGTGGGAAATGACATGGTGCAGTCAATATTTAATGTCAGCGAGACAAACGTGTCCAATAGCACTTGAGTGTCAGTTTTGAAGATAGGTCCAATGAGATTGCTTCACATAATGAGTATCTGATGAAGTCTAGTATCTGATCCTTCATCAGATGGTCATTAACATCAGATAGTATCTGAGATCATGGACTATCTGAAAAGTAGCACTAACTGAAGTTTTTTTTGGTCGAGTAAATTTGGTTACTTAAACTGATAGAGTGCCTTGTTTCTGATCATGATGAGACACTAAAATATGGCTGATAAATCATATAATGTTTTGGTATTTCAAAAGATTAGACCCATACCACTAGGGGTGAACATGGTACGGTACCATACGTATTTTCCTCATACCGTGTACCGTACCAACTATAGTTGGTACACTAATTTTAGTACCGGTACCATACCAAGTATACTTGGTATCAATTTGTTTGGCTGCCAACAATGTTGGTTGGTACAAATTGGTATTGTATACCAAGATTACAAGCTAATATGAAACTAAAAACATATTAAAAACAAGATATATTTTATAATATTGTATTTTACTATCAGCCATCATTTAAAACATATTAACAAATTTCACAAACTCGAAAACACGATAAATAAAACGATGATTTATTAATGCTGTATAAAAATTATCTATTTTAAAGAATCAATTATATATATTGTATGGTGGAGAGATTTTTAAAGATATAAATTAGACCATATTTTATGTAAGTATATATTGTAAGGATTAATTTATATATATATATATATATATATATATATATATATATATATATATATATATATATATATATATATATATATATATATATATATATATATATATATATATATATATATATATTGGTTGGTACGGTACTACCATGGTATTTAAATATTTGTACCGTTACCGTACCATGAATACTCGATTGGTACGGTACTACCAACCAAACATGTTGGCTACCAACATATTGGCTAACAAATTAAATTGGTATGGTTGATAGCATGTTCGTTGGTTTTGTTCGGTACAAATTTGACACCCCTACATACCACTGAAAAGCGTTTGAGGCATTGACCCATATAAAATATCAAACCAAAATTAGTCCTCAAACTTAGTAAGAAAGGAAAAGAAACAACACCATAAGATAAAAATATCTGCAACAGTGGTTGGCTATGAGAAGAGTTTGATGAGATGAGCTTTACTTTGCCTTATTGATGAAATAGGAGAATCGCAGGGGCTTACAACTGATCATAAATCATGTCGTTTGCCCTGCACTAACCTTTAGCTCATTCATGGATTTTTGTGTATCCACTGAGAGATGGATACTTGTTGTCATCGAAGACGGCTACTTTTTGTGATACATACTTCTCAGTATCTGATGACCTTTTTGAGCCTGATGTTATTCTTCTTTCATAAGTGAGATTATGACATTCTTTGTTTTTTGTGATTATTACAGATACATCCTTTCTCAGCACTCTAGAGTTGAATGACTTGATCTGTATGTCTATCATCGGTCTCCATTTCTTCAGTTACTTCCAAAATAATATACTGTTTTACGTATTCTTCCATTGATATACCTTGAATATTTTGATCAACTCGATTGTCATCAATCTCCATTTCCTCAATTTCTTCTAAGATGACATTTTGCTTGATATAGTTTTCTATTGAGAGATACTGGGATTGTTTGAGGTCATCCATCTGATCAAAGATCGTTATCAGATTGTTATCAGAGATCGGTTGTTCTTGTATTTTATTCTCCCCCTGACGAACTGAGAAAGGTTGAGCAAAATGAGATGCATGATCATTTTGAGCAGCTGGTTGAGTAGCAATGTTTTCCAGTTGCTTGAGAAAAGTTTGCAACTGCTTGCTTATTTGGGCGAACCCTTCATTCATCTCAACCCGGATCGCGGATATGATCTTTGTAAGTTCAGCTTTTGTATCGAGTCATCTCTTCACCCTGGATCTTGGATCCCTCTGATGAGCAATCATGGTTAGTGAGACCAAATTTTGTGATGATCAGGTTTCCGTTAGCAGTCTGAAATACTTCTCTACCAGAACGAACTTCTTAAGATTTGGAAATTTTGGATTTATGAGTGTGGTCATTTGATATTCCAAATGTGGAAGTTCTGCAGTTTGGATTTGACTTAACTTCTTCAGAGAGAACTGGGGCCGAATTTTGTTCTTCCTGGACCTGCTTGATAAGATCAGATGACTTAGACCATGAGTTGCATGAATTCTGAAGGGCTTCATTTTCTGAAATAACGTCAGGTTGTTTTCTTTCAGAATATTATTGACGTACTGAAACCCGATTACCTTGAGTTTTAAGTCCTCAACTTTTGAAGATTCTTGAGTGAGCTTCTCTAATTCTTCAGTCACTTTAGTTAGACGGTTTCTAACTTAGCATTTCTATTGTGAGTAGTCATTAAATCTTTTGCATGTGACTTGACTAAAGGTGGATAATCTTCAGGAGAAACTTTGTCAGACATTTTTACCTTGTTTGGAATTTCGCCTTCCCAGTCCCTTGAGAAAGAGAACTCTGGAGAATCAAATTCATGATATTCTTCTTCTAGCTGATGCTCTTCAGTTTCTTCAAATTTAGCCATCAGACATCTACAATCTTTTAGATTTTCAGAATCGGAAGCAGTTTTTTCTTCTATTTTTGCAAATAGACCTTGTGTATTACTTACAATCACTTCTTCATCACTTGTCTCTGAGTCATTTAACCAAGTTTCAGCCGTTGCTTTCAATGCTTTTGCATTTTTCTCAGCCTTGGCGATCTGAGCTTTCAGCTCCTGGTACTTCTTTTCAGTGTCTTCATATTTCTTTTTATAGTTTGATGAAGAGCTTGAACTTGATCTTTCAGAACCTGGGTTTTCTTTGACTCTGCACTCGTCTTTGATATAGCTTGTTCTTCCACATTTAAAGCAGACCATTTCACCTCTATCTTTTTGGCCTCCTGCTCTGTTTCGATTTAAGAATCATTTGTATCTTGTGGCTAATAACGCCATAATTTCAGATAGTTCTTTTGTATCATCATTCTCACACCCTTCTGAGTTAGACTCACACTCTTCGAGGTCACCATCCTCAACATGTTCAAATTTTTCATCATCAGCATCATTTGGATCGACAACACTTTCGAATTTTGCTTTTAGAGCTCTTCGAGAGGATTTGGAAGAGCTTGCGAAAAGAGCAGAGGAAGTGGGAGCCTCATTCAGATCATCGTACATTTTGTTTTCATTTTCAAAGTTCATCAATGTTCTGTAGAGACTGCTCATATTCATATCTCTCATTTGACCAGAAGTTCTCAGCACTGTGGACATAACAGCCCAATCCTTTCGAAGAATTTCCAAGAACTTATACATAAGTTCATGAACTTCTTTGTTGATTCCAAATTCCCTTAGCTCGTTTACCAGAATGGTGAACCTTCTGTTAGACATGTTGAGAGTTTCTCGTCCGATAACCTTGAAGGCTTCATACTTACGATTCAACATAGCTTTCTTATTAGCTTTGACTTCATCGGTTCCTTCATAGGATGTTATCAAGATATCCCATATCTCTTTGGCAGTTTTACATTCTTTCACTGTGATAAAAATGTGATTTGAAAGGGATGTTTGAAAGAGGAACCAGATTTCAGCATCTAAACCCGCTAGCTTTTTATTTGCCTCTGACCATTGATCTTTGGGCTTGGGTTCTTCAACATCATACATATCTTCTTCTTCTTCCTCTTCTTCGTCTTTATCATCTCCTTCCTTCTTTTTTTTCTTTGAAATACTTGTACTTGGTACGAACATTTTTGGAATGTGTGGACCATTGATAAGAATATCTGGTCCCATATCATTTTGATGTTCGACAAATCCCAGAAAATGGATTTTCCACATACTAAAATCATCATCAGTAAAAACAGGGGCATTTGTGTTTGAACCAAGGTTCATTTGTGATAGCTTTTCACCCATTTTGATCAGTAAGTAAGCAGATCCACAACTATGAGTTAATTGTCCTGCTCTGATACCAGTTGCTAGTCTCGTGATAAGTGAATTACTACACTTATACACTTTCACTGACCAAATAAAAATTAAGGCAACACTCAACACTTTTTAAACTTTTCTTTATTAATCAATAATGATACAATAAAGATGCAAGTAGTTTGCGGAATAGCTAAGAACAAATCCTAACTAAACTACTTGCATGAGATAGACAATAACAGATACTATCTAAGACAAGTTCTAATCAACAAATGATCAGGCACAAGACCAAACACCTTCATTACAGAGATTGAATTCTTAAATCAAGTAACAAAGGATTAACTGGTAGTTTACACTCTGCTCGAAGAAATAAAAGTCTGGAGTAATTTTAGCAGCATGTAACCTTGTTGGGTGCACACTGAATTCGATCGCTAAGTCCTCAATTTATAGCATTGGGAAACGTGGTGCCAAAGGAATGATCGATCGAATCCACGTGTGAGAATTCCGTTGGTGCAGAGGATATTTCATGCGACGAGCACTACTAACGGAATTCTAACAGTACTTTTTGTCGTCTTGTGATCGCCGATATCTTCTAGAAGATTTGCAAGATATTCCCTTTATGAGCGATGCACTAACTTGTGCTTTACTTGTATCTTTCTATGACACTGAAACTTCAGGCCTTTGGACGCTTCAGATCGTCATGAGTCTTCAGATACTCATGCTTCTTCAGATGACGTTCTGCTTTAGTGACCTTCACTAAGAGTTTTGCTTGGAGAGACATCTTTTCAATGGTTCAGCGTTATTGTCAGGTGTGGGCTGAACCTGCTACAACTATCTGATATGTTAATTAGTATCTGATTCCGCACGGGGAACTGATCGTTGTTTCAGATAGTGATCAGATTGTGTAACTGGGTAATTGAAATTCGAATTGATCTGATTCAGTTACCCACAATTTGAGGAAGTAATCCTCAGATTGTCTTCTAACTATTTATCGTTTTGTATTCATTAAATCTCTTCAGTAGGGGATGCTTTTCAGCGACCCAACATACTTGTATTGCTAACATAGATACGTTTCAATGTTAGGCACTCAAACAAAATAGGTTAGTTTTTATTTAACGGTAATTACTATTTTACTATTAAATATTGCACATATCTATTACAAAACTTGAACTCTTAAAAATAAGAATGAAGAGCAAACGTAATACTACCTGGCCAAATATTCTTTGGTAAATAGAATATGTTAGTTAATTTATCATTGTGTTTAAAACTAAATAATATGGACGTGGAGTGTGCATTATGAAATAAGATATCTCTATTATTGTGCACGGAAAAAGTTTAATTTTCCCAACGTACAATGAATGTTTGCCTGTGGTGCTATTCAAGGTAGACATATTGTGTAGGACTTGTTTAAAACAGGGTGTTTATGATACTACAATTACGTACCCACCTCTTTCTCCCTCTTTCTCCCTCAATCTCCATCACTAGTCTCCATCATAAGTTAATCAAATACCGCAATTATATAAAAATCATGATTTATTTAATCTCATCCATCCATGTCAGCAATGCAAATCTTATTTTTTCAGAAAATAAGTAACTAACTTTAATTGTGAGTTGTCACAATTAGACTAGTAGTAATGGTTATTATTGCTATTTTAGGATTACCTCAGTTTTCTTTCTAACACAAAAAAACATAACCAAATAACCTTAATGGCCTTAATGGTGACAAAATGCATCACCAAACATTTTTCTTTCAAATTCATAACCAGACCTCAGCTTTCTCGTGCAAAAACATTCGGTCAGTCTGTTGATCAAACCAAACAAAAAAGAAAGGGTGACGCGTTCTTGAGGACGGACGAAGTGGTGTGTGTTTTTTGTGTGTGTGTGTGTGTGTGGGGGGGGGGGGGGGGGGGGAAGACCCAACCATTAAGGGTAGTCTTAAATTGTATATTATACATTTCTATTCTTAACTAAGAGGATTAACATAAAAATAAAATTTAATAAATCTTTAGTATATGGGATACATGTATTTTAAATTATTTTTTTCATTCTATCTTCATTTTTAATTTTGTTAGATACATTTCTCATTTTTTTTCGTTTTATATGTTTTTAAACATCTATGATTGGAGATGTTAAAATTGTATATTTTTTAAGGAGGCCGCTTTTTATATGTTCTTTGCAAATCAACGGTATAATCTCAGTAAACTAGCAAGTCAAATTTGGATAGTGTGATTTGCAAAAGACTTTCTACTAGATCCGAAACGAAAGTTCTACTACTAATGAAAGGTCTTAATTTCTCCTTTCTACTTTGAGAAATATCTTAAACACTTAAGACACCCAAAATATTAAAACACAGTTTACGGGAATCGAACCCGTGACCATTTGGGAGTTAGGCGTGCGTGTTAACCATAGCTACTTGCTGCATTTGTTTTATTGCAAACGCTAATTCATATAACTTTTACGATTGTGATAACCCACCACCATCTTTACTTTTTTTAACCGGCCCAAATGTAGTTCTAAAAAACCCACTAATTTCATGACTGCTAAAAATGCCCATCACTACTGCCACCATCGTATATTGTTATCACAAAATATAGTTATAGGGTACCCGCCGCCGTATTGTGCGGGTACCCTGCTAGTATATAAAAATGTAAGGATAATTAGTTGTTAATAAGAACGCTCCCTCCCACCAACAGTGAATGAAAGTGACACATTTAGTTTTTGCCAAATCAGCGACACGTCAGCTCACACTACAACTGACATTAATCTGACAACTCATGCCAACAATATCCTTTTCTCTTCAGTTTTTTGGGCCCCACTATTACAAATACACACACAAAATATCAAAATACCTTATTGCTTATTGAATTGCATTGGCCCCACATAATTAAACCCCTCAACTCTTTGGTTTGAGAAAAAATTCAACTGAATGTATTAAAGTAAAGAAGCGTGCCAATGATACCCTTCTCTTCGGTTGTGGAAGTGGGGGAAACGAAAGTACCATTGAGACTGCTCTAAAGATCTATTGTTGTGATTACAATAACTCACATGAAAGAGTTAAACTAATTTTAATTGCTGCCTGTTTAAACAAAAAAGTTTAAATGTTGCCATATTTTTGTCCGAACAAAAAAAGATACCCACAAGATATGACACCCTTGAACTTGAAAGAAAAACAAATAGTCTTACTTTAATTTAAGAGAAGTGATATTTGCTTCCTACATAATCTTTCTAATTATCTTTCTATTCATTTAATTAATACAAATGTTTAAGTCAAAGAATAAGATTAAAAAATAAAATTAATAAATTTCATATCTCAATCATTTTATAGTTAGAATGATAAGTATGAAGATTTATAAGTAAGAATTTTTAAATTCGTAACACTATCAACAACCCAAACATGGCATTATTAAAAATAATGTTAATGCATAAAGGACACATTTCACATGCCTTTTTGAATTCTTGATGACAAGTATATACACAAGAAGGTAGTTGAGCTTTATAAAGGCTAACATTAATTGACAGAAAGATTGATTTTGAAAATTTTGATTTGGGTTCATCTGCCTTTGGAAGAAAGATTTGATCTGGTTGCCCTTTGAAGAATGTTTTTTTTGTCATGTTATGGAGTTATTTTAACAAAAATGCATGGTATCATAAGAAAGCATATGAAGAACATGAATGCATAAATAATGGTGGATGGACCGTTTCTTTTAATTATGATAAAAATATATATAGCTTTTAAGAGAAATTTTATTGAAATGTATTTCAAATATATATTTAAAAGAGTATTCCCATCTATAACTGGCTACCGAGATGTCTAAATTTTGCTTATGATGTATGAGATCTAACCATTCTTATTATCATTTTTGAATCTTCATCTAGTAAATCTATACTATACAATTAGGCATTTCCCAAACTAACAATACTTAATTTTCGTCAATACACTTTTTATTTTGAGAAATATTTGATTTTATAAAAATATGCATATGGGTTATTTGCACAACACCCTAATTAAATGAGTTAATAAACAATATATTTATTATTAACTATAATTATTTTTATAAATTCGCTAAACACCACTGCCACAAACTTTATCACTAGCGACACCACCACCCACCATCACTACACCCACCACCTACAACCACCACACACCATCACTACAGCCACCATTACCCATTAACTGCCACTACCATCACTACCGAAACCACCACTCACCATCATTACCACTACCATCCACCATCACTACTGCCGCCACCACCAACCACTACCATCATTACCACACCACCATCCATCACTACAATTATTTTTAGAAAAAAACATGTAACTTAATAATATATGCTCGTCGCAAAATATTGTTGCGTTTACTCAGCGCCGCATTGCGCGGATACCCTTCTAGTTTTTACATATATAAGGGATTCAACTCGTAACCTCTAATTAATCATTTTTAGCACCATTACAACTAGATTATCATCAAATGATTTTTTTTGGTAACCTGGGTCCCAATTCGCTTTGCGAGTCACTTATTTCCAGAGGGACTATCCGCTTTACGCGTAGTCCAGATTTGACACAAATGCAGCTCCGTAGCCAAAGGGGTATTTTTGCTCTTAGTATGGATAAACATGAAACCTCTTGAGAATTTTATATTATGTTAAACAAATACAAACTATTAAACACAAGCATTATGGTTTGTCATCACCATATGGTTATTGCATACAAGTAAAGGTTCAATTTTGTGAATCCAAAAAAGTATGTAAAATATATATTTGTGGCAGTGGTAATAAACAAAAATATGGTTACACGTACATATAAGCTTTAAACATACATGTCACTATTCTTTTTATCATGAAACATTGTATAAAGGTAAAGGGCTGCTATGATATTGAAGGGAAAGGAAAATGTAAGTCAGACATTTTCACAAGAACCTTGACCATTTTATTAAAAGATCGATATATGTACCAAATAATACTAAAAGAATGTTTAGGATGGCATATTTTATGTCTTTTAAAGGAAAAGTGATTAATAATTGGTAAAATTATACTTCATTTAATGTATTTTTTATTTTTTATTTTTTTTCTTTTGAACGGAAAATCCTAATTATCTACACTTGTGTTCAGTTAATACTTTTTACCTCATGCCCTTAGGGCATGAGTTACCTAAACCTTTTAAAAAATTTGTAGCTTTCACTTTTTAATAACTTTTGAACTTTGAAATTAATGGTAATTTTTATATTTTATGCCAACATTCCGTATCCACTTTCAAAAATCTTATTTTTTAGAAATAATTATTCAAAGAATTTTATGACTGAAAAAAGATCCTATTTATTGAAAACTATCATTCACATTATTATTTTGTGTGAATTAAAGTTTATAACAGTAAAAGAAAAAAAAGATTTTGGAAAAATTCGGCCACCGTAAGCCTTTCCTCGTTTGAACCTCACCCTTAATTTTAAGGAGGCAATGGCCCACAATATAGGTGGATAATATAGCCTGCATTCTAGATCTCACGAATTCCAAAAAAAATACTTTAAAATAAATTAAAATTGAAAAGGAGGGTTTGTTTAGTAGGACCCTTTAAATAAGCATCACTCTTAAACTTAAAAGAAAAGGTTTATTCTAAGTGTAAAAAGAGAACGTATTATGTATTCATCAAAACACTTGAATATACGTATTGCGTTAAAAGCATGTAATAAACACTTAATAGCTAAAAACTCAATCTCAAACACTCCCTAAAACTACATGATCTCTAACCTCCATCCCTAAACGCAGACATTGCAAAAATATCGACCCTATTGATATCATTAGAGAAAGAATTGTGACAATTTTTGATTTTAGGATGTTTATGTGTTTTGATACTGAGTTAGGACGCTGCCAACGACATGTCATAAGAACTCATCGGCAGCGTCCACTTCTCGTTGAGCTCGTCAACCGTTGGCACCATCACTTCCTCTATCCCGTCGGTAGGTTTCTCATTGTTGTAGGTTTTATTTAATATTCTTTTAATTGGGGATGAGATAGTGATGAGTTATTATTGACATCACTTTGTCAGTTGCTTGTCAGTAAAGATGAAGACGATATGACCCAACTGACGAGTTTGCTAGAAAAGGCTTTATAAGTTCATAATTATCATCCCAATTAACATTTCGCATAATGTAAACCACACACCTCCCATTGCAAAAGTGAAACAACAGTTGACTAATAGACTTGTTAAATATGTAATAAATAAAAGAATTGATATTATTTCATACTATGTAATACAGTAATTTTAGAACCATTTTTTGTAAATACTACGTAAACGCAAATAGTTTAATATTAACATTCGGTCAATTATAATACATAATTCAGAGTCCAGTCAATCATTTCCAGACCGACACCTAACAAAAGCAATCATAACGAACCCTGCAAATTGTTCAATGAGGTGGAGACTAGCACTAAATTAAGTAAATAGAAATAACAATAAAACTGCATTGACAACACCAATCAAGAAATATCACATCACATATAAACACGAGTTTGACTTTTACAACAAACAACTAAGTTATCAGTTCACCTTCCACAAAAATGAACTCGTAAAGTTCCAGTTTACCTTCCACAAGTATGAACTGGCAAATAAAGGAACGGCGGTTCAGCGCAGAACCTAAAATCATTGTCGGCCTAACAATGATAAACCAATAGCTCATTTACTAATCGGTACAATAAAACCTCTTATAATACAACACAAGTATTAAAGGTCAGATTATCGTAAAAACGAAAGTAAACGAATCCCAGCCATTTCCACTTTTGTTGACCTCTAAGTATCCTATGTGCACAAATGACTAATTAACATAACGCAATTAATTAGACAATTCAATTAGCAAGTCATAAGTGAAATCTACAAATTTTTCCGCACACAAAACTTTCGCGCGGCGAGACCACAGGCTTGCGCCGCAAGTCCTGGGTTCACACCATGTGTCAAAGTTCGCACACGCGAAAACAAGCTTCTGTACGGTCTGATGCACGGTTCGCGCCACGAAGCCTAGGGTTGGTGCCACGAACCAAATACACAAAGGGGCTCGCGCCGCGAACACCCGCAAATGGTCAATATGCTGCATATGGCTCATATCAACTATAAATATTTGGTTCGCGGCATGAGCTTGATGGTTATGACCAACCTGTTTTGCGTATTAAGTAAAATGTGGTCTTGAATTGGTTTCATCATTTTGGTTATTGCTGAGAATGGTAACTTCAAGTAGGATTAGCATGTTGGTAAAAATGCTTTACGTTACGACCAAACAGGTCAAAATGATGAAACCAATTCAAGACCACATTTTACTTCTACCGACATGTTAATCTTACTTAAATTTTAAGCAAAACCAACTTATGGCTCATAGCAAAGTCAATCTTGATTAACATTAATTCTATTTTATACAATTTAACCAAACAGGTCTAAAATCGCTTAATTCATGTCAAGACTACAAACTATATATTTAACATGTCAAGGTACATATAAAGGCCAATTCATATTTAACTGATTATTCTATACATGCGACCAAGTCAAACTTTACAATAACCATCTCCGTTTTACTAGTTGATCACAACAATAGGACCTCTACAGTCTACATAAGTCAAAGTCAATATTTTAAATTAGACTAATTCTACTCTTGCATTAAATCATCCAAAAACTACCATAACATATAATAGTATAAAACCCAAGACTTACACTTTTAGACTAATTAAACGGGTCAAAAATGAGTAACTTTAGTTAAGATTGTTTAACACTTTTACAACATGCCAAACTATTTACAAAATATTAAATTATTCAATTATCATTCATCATCTAAGTCAAGTTACCAAAAAATGCATTCAACCAATTGACATCATTTACCCTAAACGGGTCAAAACTTACAATCTTAACTAAAACACTTTCAATATCCATTTAACAATCATGTAAATATATTATTGGCATTTTACAACTAACTAGATAAAAGGTAACTCTAGATTTTGACCAAAGTCAAATTATCTCTATTGACTAACCTTTGACTTACACACACAATCATCCAAATCATGACAAATTTTATCAATTCAAGACAAAATCAAGCATACTTGATAATTAACATCTTTATCGAGCTAACTTAACCTAACCTAACCTAACATTTATAAACACAAAATCATCCAATCATAATTTTATGGTTCGTGTCATCTTCTACAACTAGCATTTCATAGAAAATCCCATGAATTTTAAATATTCAAATTATAACTAAACATAATCAACAATTACTACTTCTAACATGTTAGTTACACATAAATTAATAAGATTTAGCATAAAAACTTATATTCTTCCTCAAAATCACCAACAATGGTGATTTCTTGCATCTATATCAATTCAAGTTTCTAGACAATTATTATATGAAGATCAATATGGAAGGTATTCAATTGGGAATGTGGAGGTTCTTTAACTTTTAAGAAATTGGAATTTTGCCTCTAAATTTGAAAAGATACAAAGGGGAATGATGGAGAAAAATTAAACCTATACGTTTAGAAATTAATCGTTTAGAAAATTAAACCTATAAGGGGAAAATTTTATAAGGGAAAAATGTAAAGAAAATAATTATAAGTACAACTTTTTTTGAACAAATCAATTCTCTTATCAAAACACCCTGTAACAACCGCATTTTACAATTTGTATTGTCGTATATATTTAATTCGGGATTCATACGAATTTTAGTATTTATATTAGTTTATGTTTTGAGTTGTGTTTTATCGAGTGTTTGAATGGTTGGGACTTAGTATAGCCAAGTATGGGTAAAGACTTGGATGGAAACAAGCTTAAAACGCAAAAACCTGACCCAGACAGACCTCGCGGCGCGAGGCAGGCGTGAGGCTGGCGCGAGTAAGCAATCAAGCAAGCAAACATAAATTTCAGGGACCAGACGCGAGAAGTTTGCGTCGAGCTTCGCGTTTGGTTCGCGGCGCGAGGGAGGCGCGAGAGCTGGAAAAGATCGGCATCTAGCAGGCAAACCCGCGTCTCTTCGCGGTGCGAGGTTGGGTGCGAGCCCGGCGCGAGGACGCGCAGAAGTATAAAAATATGAGCGTAGGCTAGGGTTTCATAACACCTACAACGCTAGATCTATAGCAGCCGATTGGAGAGCATTCTTGGACGTTTTTGGAGCTCAAGAGCTCAAATCTTCACCATCTTGAAGGATTTAAACATCAAGGGTAAGAATTCTTGATTCTCTTGCTTATCTACCTTGATTGTGAGCTTCATATTGCTAAACATTGTGGTTTTGGGAACTAACCATGTCATCTTTGGGGAAGATGATCTATCATGTGTGTAAAACACTCCTTGTAGACTTGTAATCAATTATGTGTACAAGTTGGATTTGGGATTATTGATGGAAAATCTTGAACTAGGGTTTAAGATTCCACCTAGTTGGATGAACTTGGTGGTTAGGAAGGTTAATATGGATTGATTAGTGATTAGTTATGGATAATAACTAGTTATTGTAACGATATTGATGTTGGGTCAAGAAGACCTTGTGATTGGAAGTACTTCTTTAATTGATTGAGGAGTAAGGATTTGTGTTGATTAACACAAGTATTGGAAAGCATTGCTAAGGTGAATACATGTGATCTTTTCTGAGTACATAGTAAACCCAATTTTTATAGTTGAAATGATTTATTGAGTCTTTATTAGATAATTGTTTTAATAAAGAAAATGGTTGAATTGATATTAGTATGAATTGAATTGTTAATTGATTTGTTGGTTACCGCTAGTATGATATGAGTTATGATTGGGAGCATTGGCTCAAGTTTGATGATCTGTTATGTGGTAGCTAATCAACTGGATCCTAGACAACCCACTCAAGTTGGGGGAGTAGTGACACCTACTTGGGGCGGTACCACTCTGCGCAAGGGTAGTGTGTCGAGAAATAGATAACCCAGAAAGCGGGGGAGTTGAGATAACCCGAAAATTGGGGAAGCAAATAGATAACCCGGAAACGGGGGAGATTACCTAGATAACCCATATCGGGGGAGTTTGTTTCAGGGAGGCCCGTTACGTATGTGTGGGCTTATGGCAAGCCTTAGAGTATGATTGACTATGTGCAATGTGATAATTATTTAATTATTAGTTTATTGCAAATATTTCTAACCGGGTCCAAAACCCTTGTTTCTCACGAGACAATTTTGTCTCACGTACTACGTTTATTTTTTGCTATGTACTCAGGTTCGGGAGCTTAGGATTAGGCGGCCCGTAGTGTTACCATTGGATGATTAAGCTCGGTGTACCATTTGATTCCCTAAGAGTTTAGTTTTGATATTATTGTAACACAAGTTTTTGATACTTATTGATCATTTCAAATGTTTTATTTAAACCATGTTTTTGGATATTATGGATTTGAATGTTAAACTTATTCATTTAAAGAGTTTAAATTGGTTTGAAAAATTGGTGTGTTACACACCCCAACAAAACTTTAAAACTAATTTTATTATTACATGCACCACTTACCAAGGACGATATACAAACGACCATTGCACTATTCAGGCGACCTCCATCGGTCGCCCTAGCGACCGAGCCTTTGCCAAATCAGTAATCAGCACGGGGACTCATCAAGCTTGAAGGGTGTAATGGGTGGGACGGCCTCTTCAAAGGGGTGACCTTCCGTCACGGTCGCCTCGCGACCTTCCGTTTACTCATAGTCTAATATCATTAAAATAATTACATATATATTTATTTTCATTGAAATTAGTTCATATGGATTAAAATTGAGTGGCAAATACGAGTGATAATTATAATGTTCCATTTGGTGAATGAGAAAAAGGGGACACGGCAAATTATAACAAGACACGTTTAAGTTCGAGGAAAAATGACATAAATTGGTGGTATTTGAATTATGAGTTTTTAAATATATACTTCAAACAAACTTTAAAAAACAAAAAATAATTCAAAGAAATTGACAATCCAACTGTTAAGAATAAAGAGTTGTGTTCTTGGTAGTCCAAAGGTTTTGCATAGTTCTAATGAACAAATTCTAACTATTGAATCAAAATGGTCAAGATCAGATATTTAGCAACTGCCACCTAAAGCCATCGCCGGCCACCGCCGGCGGCGGCCACCGTATGCGGCGGCGGTGGTGGCTGATAGTGAAGGTGCTGGTGGTGGTGGTGAAACACATGTGTTTCAAACACATGTGTTTCAAACATGTATTTCAAACATGTGTTTCAAGTCACTTCAAACAAATGTGTTTCAAACACATGTGTTTTAAGTCACGAAACACACGTGTTTCACTCAAAACATGAGTTTCTAAAGCACATGAGAGCATGCGAACTATGAAGCACATGTGTTTCAAAAGGTGAAACACATGTGTTTCAAGTCACGAAACACATGTGTTTCACTAAAACCATGAGTTTCTAAAACACAGGGGAGCATGCGAACTACGAAGCACATATGTTTCAAAAGGTCAAACACATGTGTTTCAAACACATGTGTTTCAAGTCACGACCACCGCCGCCGGCCGACACCTCCGGCCGTCGTCCGCCGCCGCCGGCCGCCGCTGTCCGCTGCTGTCAGCCGCCGTCTCCGGCCGCCGGAGGTGGGTGGGGTATTGATGTATTGAAGCACATGTGTTTATAGTGGTGGTGGTGGTTTAAAACTTGATCTTGACATTTGACTTTTTCTTATTCCAAGGGCTAATAATTGTGTCTTGGGACTAGATAAAATTAATGGACTATCTTGAACAAACCACTACGAACAAAACCTATAACTTATCTATACATGCTTTTTATTCTTATTTTAACGAAGGATTTAATATTTTAGTTCCTTTAATTGCTTAAAAATATTAAAAAGACGCGGCATCAAATCTGATTATGAAATTCTCGCTCATAAAAAATTTATAAATATGTTCTATTTCTTTTTAAAGGTAGAATTCCCGAGAACTTTAATAGTTTAAAATTAAGGCTTCTAGTCTAGTGGTATTGGTGAAAAAGATAAGGTGTTGCCCATGGCCAAGGTCATGGGTTCAAGTCCCGTCGTGGACGTGGGGTTTATTCCCCATAGGTGGAAGATTCAAGGGAAGGCATACTGCCCCTTGTGGATGTCACTGTCTAGGCTCGAACCACTAACTTACTAACTAGCCGTTCCAAAAAAAATAAAAAAAATAAAAAAATAGTTTAAAATTTGATAATTGGAAGTATGATTGATTTTACAATTATCAAATGAGTAAAGGTTCTGTTTTAGACAAATTTAAAATTGAAATTAATAATTTTACGAATAGCTAAAATACAATTTTCGACAGTATACAAGTACAAGTTCGATCTTAAAAATAACAATGATCCAAATGTAATTACTTTTCACAAAACTCGCGTACATGTTTTAGAGAGTTGTGTTATACGAAATATATCCTTAAAATAAGTTTAAAGTGACAAATCATAATTATTGGATAAAAAAAAGTTAAATGTTCAAAATCAATCTCTTAACCACTACTATCATCAAATCACATCTGAATACACAACCACCACCACCATCACCGACCACTGCCGCCACTGACCACCGTCGGGCGTCTCCGCAATCACATGTGATTAGATACACAATTACATGTGATTGAAAGCGGTTGGCGGTAGTTTTGGGGTTGCCAGTGGTGGAGACGGTAGCCGTCAGAGGTCGGCAGCGGTAGTGGTGGTGAACGGCGGTTTGCAGTCACAAGTGATTTAATACACAATCACATGTGATTTAAAGCAGACGGTAGTGGGGGGAGGTTTTCAATGGAGGTGATGGTGGCCGACGGCGGTGCTGGCCTACAGTGGCACAAACAAAACTTACACAGTTTTATAAAAATACATTTATTACACTGTGCAACCAATACAATTTTATTTTTACTACCTAACTATAGTTGAAATTTTCAAGTGGAAAATAATTTTGTGACATATAAAAAATGAAATATGGACAATAAAACTAGGATGTTGAACTTGTATCTACTTAATTCTCTAAAAAATAAGAAAATTTATATTGAATTCTACTAAACTTTTCTATTTTATCTTTCTTCTTGTAAATTGATTAAAATGTGGAATTTACTAATTTTTTCATAATATTATTATTTGATTTGAACATTTGTATTGAACAAATGAGTAGCAAACTATGTAGAAATTTTTAATTGGAAGCAATATTATATCTCAACAAGAGGTGCAAAAACCGGATTTTTAATTAAATCGGATCGGTTTTGATCAACGAAAGTCAAAACTGGTTTTAGAAAAAAACAGGTTCGGTTTTAAACAGGTTTTTAGTGAGCTGAAGTATATCCGATTGAAACAGGTTCATACCGATTAAAACCCATTTTTTCAGTTTTTATACCAATTTTAAGAACCGTATTTCAAAAAACCGGTTTTAATCAATTTATGTGTTCTACCGAAAACAAAACAAACGTGCAAGAGAAAAGATGACCCACCAAGAAAATATCAATTGTTGACTGCGGTCATTTCACTAAACGTGTTTAAAGTTATGCATTTTAAAGCTTTTTAGTATAAAAAATTATATTTCTGCGTTTTATTTTGTTGAAAAAACAGCAAATTCCGGTAGAAAACACAGTACTCAAAATTCATAAACTCCGTGAGCTCAAGCTCGATTATGGCTTCCCCACCACCATGGCGACGGTCATGGCAAAATCTGTCACCCAAAAATTCATCATTAACCGGATCTTCGTCTTCAATTTCGGTTTATCCCTTCATCTTCACTCTTAAGCAGCGATCTTCTTCCAACTTTTCGCATAATCATCATTCACCGCCGTCGTGTTGTAGTGCCAGGGATAATAATGCAAAACGAAGATTGAAGAAATCCGATAAACGACTTACGATCGGAGAATTTTCAGTTGATAACGAGGTTTCTGTAAATAAAAAGGAGCAATCACTGAAGAAGATAGTGAATCTGAACTACAAATCGTTATTCGGAAAGCGTGCGTTATGGCGAAGGATTTTTTTTGCATCGAAGAAAGTGCGAAGCATAATTTTGCTTAACGTTATTACGTTAGTTTATGGTATATCTCAAATTTATTTCTCAATTTCCGTTTCCCCCAATTTTACAATCGATCTGTTGATACTAAACTGTATTAAGAGCGATAATTGATCGATTTCATCAGTTTATTTGCTAGTTTATGTCTGAATTATTTGGTAATTTTAGGATTACCTGCACTAGAGATCCATTTGTTATTAGTCTAAAATCAACAAATTTCTATTAATTTTCCGCAAATTCTATTGCTAAATATACCGATTTTATGCCTCATCAGCCACACAGGACTAACAAATAGCTCTTGGGCATTCTAATTTGACCTTATGATTCACAGAAAATTGGTACAATTATTATTCGAACCTACAGATATGATTGAAAAACATTAGAAACTGGTCCAAACCTTCGCATATTTCCTTCATTTTGCTAACAGAAAGACAGTTTCAGCAGACAAATTCAAGCAAATTAATTAATTACTTTTAATTGTTACAGCTAGTGACATACCGGTGTTAAAAGAGGTTGAAGCAATCATGGACCCTGCAACATTCACTGTCGTCAGATTCACCATTTCTGCAATTCCATTTCTACCCTTTGCTTGGAGATCTTGGGGAGATATTCAAACACGCAATTCAGGAATCGAATTGGGATTTTGGGTCAGTTTAGGTTATCTCACACAGGCCCTCGGATTGCTAACTTCTGATGCTGGTCGTGCATCATTTATTTCCATGTTTACGGTAAGTAAATCACAACATAATTTGTAAAATCAAATATGGTTATTGATATAAACATAATTATAAAATAATATGATCAAATTAGGTAATTGTGGTTCCATTAATTGATGGTATGCTAGGAGCAGTTATACCTGCTCGCACATGGTTTGGAGGTCTTATGTCAATTATTGGGGTTGGAATGCTCGAATGCAGTGGTTCACCACCATGTGTAAAGCTTTAACTAACTAACTTTTATTTAATTATACCTTAAATCACATTAATTTTGATATTTTGTTAAATCTTTCAGGTTGGTGATTTGTTTAACTTTCTAAGCGCATTATTCTTTGGCATACACATGTTAAGAACCGAACATATATCAAGGAAAACAGATAAACATAACTTCTTACCAGTTCTTGGATACGAGGTTAGTTAGTTAGTTAGTTAATTAATTTATTAATAATTTTTAACGCTTTTAATAAGTATATTTTTTTTTTAAATTTGAATTTTTAGGTGTGTGTTGTTGCTTTATCGTCTATTATTTGGTATCTTGTTGAAGGCTTTTTTGATGGTGGTTTACAATATCAACCGTCATCTTTGACAGTTGCAATGTTGTTGAAATGGATTGTGGAATTCCCTTGGGTGCCTGCTTTATATACTGGTGTTTTTTCAACTGGTATTTGCTTGTGGATAGAGGTAAGATATTAATATTATAAAATAATTATTAATAAGAAAATTACTATTTTATTTTTATTTAACATTTAAGGGTAAATTAATTATATTTGTATTAGTTTAATGAATATAAGTAACAAAAAAATATTTTTTAAACCTTTGAACAAATCAGATTATTTAAAAGATCTTTTCAATACCTTCAAAATGAACCCAATATTGACATGTTATCTACCTTTAAATTTTTTTCATTTATTATAATTTTCATTAAAATAGTTCTAATAGATTATTTTAATATATGGCTATATTAATAATTTAAAAATATGCATTATAATGAATAAATTGACACAGATGACAGCAATGCTTGATATATCAGCAACAGAAACTGCAATTATTTACGGGTTGGAGCCCGTTTGGGGTGCTGGTTTTGCATGGTTTCTCCTTGGTGAAAGATGGGGTGTTTCGGGTTGGTTTGGTGCTGCTCTTGTTCTTGGTAATACTTAATTCTTTAATCAAAGTTAATTAATATAATATTAAATTATTAATCATATTTGAGTTTTAGGTGCAAGTTTAATGGTACAAATGGTTGGTGCTTCATCTGAAAAGAAACATAATGTTTCGAGTAAAAAAGAGGATTTAACGATTCTTTCAAATTCGAAAAACGGTCTTTCTGCTTCTCCAATTCCTGTTACCTCCAGAAAAGATGTTTCTGATTTATTAAATAAGTAATTATAGACGATATTTTTATTAGTAGTTTAACCAATATGTATATGTGTATATATATATATATATATATATATATATATATATATATATATATATATATATATATATATATATATATATATATATATATATATATATATATATATATATATATATGGAAATCGGGTAAGTACTAATGTTAATGTCTCTCCCAGTCTTCACTTTGAGCTAGATAAGTATATGTAAATCAGTGAATGTATATGTAATTTGATAATATAGATAAGTATTTTTTTTAACTGCATTTAAAATAGATAAATGTACCATGTATTTATTTTTTTACCTTTAATAAATTGCATAACTGAATTAAAAGTTTATTGGTCCACATATTTATGCATTGATGATTATGTCCCAAATTTGTTCAGAGTAATTTCTATCATAATATTTTTTTTTCAATTCTAATCAAATTTGTTAATAGTTATGAGGGTTTAGGTTGAGTAGCCTACTTATAGTTATTTTATATTCCCTCCGTCCCTAAATAAAGTTCTCATTTCTCCTTCAAATTTTGTTCCTAAATAAAGCTCTCATTCTCAAACTTAAGGGGCCCACTTAATATAATAATATTATTGTAATACTTTCACCACTAAAACATTTTCTCTCTCCAATCAAATCTTATATTTTAATTAAAAGTAATATCAAATATCTCACCACTAACTATCTCCTAAAAATTTGTGCCCAAAAGAAGTGAGAACTTTATTTAGGGACAGAGGGAGTACTTCTTCCGTTTCAAAATAAGTGATACACTTTCTTTTTTTGGGTGTTTCAATATAAGTGATACACTTTGTGAAAATTTTCCTTATTTAGTAAAAAAGAGTAGGACCCACATCTACTAACTTTCTCATTTAATAAAGTGAAATAACTCATTTACCCTTACTTTTACCTTTAAACATTATTAAGTTCACTTTAATTCAAATATGTGGGACCAATCTTCCACTAATTATCCAATTTAATCTAATTAATCTTCATTGTCATATTTTGACTCAAAAAACGTGTAAGCTCATTTTTATCACTTATTTTGAAACGGAGGAAGTAATAATGTTTTTTTTATGAAGGGTATTATATTATTTTTTTTTAAATATAATCGATATTTTATTGTGAAAACTTAATTGATACATATCTTTTTGGTTGATATAATTCATAATATATTTTCTTCATTAAAATTTTTTCAATCCTTCATTTTATAGCATATTAAAGCATGCAAACCTTTTATTTATCTTAAGAGATTCTTGTTCGAAAGTAATTTTTTTAGACACTTTACTATATGTTGATAAAACCAATTAACATCCTTCACAATACAAGGTACACTTTGGAAAAGGGTATATGGTCTAGCATGAGTATTCAAAAGGATCTTCTATATGTTTACGTAAAATATTGTATTTGTCGGATAGAAAAATTATCTGGTGATGACCTAGCAGTAAGCATGCTAAAAATAGTATATTAAAGTCACGAGTGTTGGAAATAGTGTCCAGCACATCAAATAAACCGGTTTTGCGGTTCGGGTATTTTAGAGTCCTATTCGGGTTGCCCTCGAGGAATCAACGAACACGAGAAATAACGTAGTGTTTAATTAATAGTTTAATTAACTAGTTATCGGTATCGGACCAAGTATTAATTAATGGTTTAGTTAATTATTTGCGGGCTTAATTAATGGTTAATTAAAAGCGGGCTTGGACCAATTGTGGTGTTACCATAATTGGGATTTGACAAGTATATATATTAAGGTTAAGGAGTTTAACCTAATAAGCTTAATCATTTGTTCCTTGCCTCCTCCCAAGCTCGGCCGAACACCACCACCTTCGACCGAACCGCCGCCCCACCTCCGCCGTCGGACCGCCGCTGCTCCGCCGCCGTCGTCGCCGGAAATCGAAAGGGTTTTCGATTTTGGTGCAAGTTTTCTCAAGGTGCTTTATACTACGTTGTGGATATCGTCCTGTTCGTGATAATCCTTGGGTGTGAGCTAATAGAGGGATTTTTCTTGAATCCTAGGCTTTGTGTAATAACTGGCAAGAACGAGATCACAAGGTTTGCCCAACTCACCAAACCGAGATCAAGTAAGTTTCGAATTACTCATTTAATTAGTTCATTAAATATGTCTAGTTGCATTATGATTGTAAACCTTACGGTCCAAAAGTTTTATCGGGTCGGTGTTCTAACCAAGTTACTCTTGATTTCCGCCTTGAGTAAATTGTGGCTAGATGCATAGAAAACCCAACAACGAGTTCGTTCTTTTCTCTAGATAAACATTTACCGTATGATCCGGAAAATGTTTAGAAATCTCACGACAACAGTTAAATTGCGTATATCACGACAAAATTTGGCCGTCAAATAAGTCAATTATAAACGAATAATAATGTGTATAATAATATTTCTCGGTTAGAACAGATTTGCCGACGACGTTTTGTATATAAACTCTGAAATTCCGATAAACAACTTACGTTTGTAAAAGTTCCAGTCAACGAAGATGTTTCCGTCACTAAAATCGACCGACCTCTGAATCTCAACTACAAATCGTTGTTTGGAAGACGTGCGAAATGGTGAATAAGTTTTTTTGCATAGAAGAAACTCCGCAGCATCCTTTTACTTAATTCCATTACTTTTCTTTGCGGTATATATCTAGATTTCTCATTATGTTCACTTATTTTTTCAATTTGTTGATAATATATAAAATAAAATAACAGGCAAGCAATTTTAAAGGAAGTCACAACATGTATCCATTTATTTTTTTGAATGGCTGGTTAGTGGTTCAAGGCTAAACAGTAATATCCATAAGGGACACTATGTCTTTCCTCGAACCCTCCACCCATGAGGAATAAACTACACCACCTATTCACCTAGGAAAAGCCTTTAGCAATACTCAAACTCAATACTTTATGAAGAAAAACCCTCCAAAGTTTCCTTTAATGACCAGTTGATCTACACCAACGGGTTACAACAGGTATCCATATCCTACCCTATATATGAGACTACACTTGATGCCTTCTTGCCACCTATGCACCACAAACGATTCTGATTGGCCAATAATGCCACCCGTAATTCCCTGATTGGTCCACGTGTTCAAGCCTTCCTCACCTATAAAATTTCCGGACGATTCTATCATTAAATTCAAAACCGGATTTTCAGCAAACAATTAAGGAATTGTTTGTTAACTTTCTGCGATTAATATGTCTTCATATTTATCGGCAAATTGAATATCCCACTTTTAAATTATTCCGCATCCTACAATAACATATTCTGAAAACCTTTTAAATTATTCAAACAAAAAAGGAAAAAATTTAAACTTACCATAATTCGGATCCGTATGAATATCCCACTTAATTTTTTCCTTATTTATCGGCAAATTGAAGGTAACAACTCATATATATATCGTAGGTGAGGAATATACGAACATAACAAATCCTTCTTCTCTGCATAAGACCAACTTCAAATACTATTAAGGTACAATATATTATGCGTTTTTCGGCTATTTGAAACCCAATGCATTGTTTTTTCGTATGCATTGTTTATAAATCATCAATTGTTGGTATGTATAATAGATTTCAAACCAAATGCAGTGTTTTTAATATATTTCAAACCAGATGCAGTGTTTTTACTGCTTTTGTTGTTTACCTTTAAATCCGTAGCATTCATCTGCGTTATGTTAAGTTCATACGAAATATTAAAGTATTAAAAAACAAAACAAAAATCTTGATTAAATCCGAATTCCTGATCTGAACGCAGTTGTGTTAGTACAAACATAGTTTACGGTTTATTTAAATACACTATTATATCATTATAACCACATCTTTACTGACAGATTCCGGTGTCCTTCCAGGAAAATTAATCAAGAGGACACAAACATCTCTTATATTGCAAGGTAAATTCTATACAATATGTTTAGTTTATTAGACCACACTTTTAATAAATCCGAACAGTAATTATTAGTACACTGTTTCACGATTTAATAGTCATTTAGTCATTAATTAATTTCCTGCATTTAAATTTAGTATCACTCTTTAAACAAAATGTTAAACCAGATTTATATACTGTTTTTATAAATTTAGTATAAATTTAAATATACATATATATTAAAAAATATATTAGTCTACTGTAATATTTGTTAACGTATTTATTTAGGGAATTGTTGTTACATTCTTCGATTAATTTGTCTTACTATTTTCAAAATAATTTTATCCCATTTATTTGGTTGTTGTTAATTCCGCATCAAACCATAAAAATTAGGTTTATAACTCTTTAAACAAATATGTAAACCAGACGTATATATTGTTTTTATAAATTTGGTATAAATATAAATATTTATATATTATAAACCTAATTAGTTAACCAGAAGTATCTATGTTAACATATTAATATGACAAACACTATTTTTAGTTATTTATACCACCCTTTTAACAAATCCGAACAGTAATTGTTTGTACACTGTTTTCACGTTTTAATAGTCAAACAGTGAATAAATAAATTCGTGCATTCAAAATTAGTATCACTTTTTTTAAAAAAATTTAAACATAATTTAGTGACTATTTTTTTAAATTTGGTCAGCTATTAAAAGCACTCATTAGGAAACTGTTATAAACCATTTTCGTTTAGGAAACAGTAATTATTTGTACACCGTTTGACTATTAATAGTCAAACTGACATTAAATAATTCATTAAATGGTTTAACTACCAAAATAATATTACTACCAAAATAATATTATTACGAGAGTTTTACACCACAGTCAAACTCTCAAACCTAATTCGATAATTAACTCTTTAAACAAATATGTAAACCAGACGTATATATTGTTTTTATAAATTTGGTATAAATATAAATATTTATATATTATAAACCTAATTAGTTAACCAGAAGTATCTCTGTTAACATATTAATATGATTAACACTATTTTTAGTTATTTATACCACCCTTTTAACAAATCCGAACAGTAATTGTTTGTACACTGTTTTCACGTTTTAATAGTCAAACAGTGAATAAATAAATTCGTGCATTCAAAATTAGTATCACTTTTTTTAAAAAAATTTAAACATAATTTAGTGACTGTTTTTTTAAATTTGGTCAGCTATTAAAAGCACTCATTAGGAAACTGTTATAAACCATTTTCGTTTAGGAAACAGTAATTATTTGTACACCGTTTGACTATTAATAGTCAAACTGACATTAAATAATTCATTAAATGCTTTAACTACCAAAATAATATTACTACCAAAATAATATTATTACGAGAGTTTGACACCACAGTCAAATTGTCAAACCTAATTCGATAATTAACTATTACTTAAAAACTGTATTATGTTTTATTAGTATAATAACATTATTATTGTAAAAACTTTATTTATTATATTAGTTTGACAACAGTAAAAATTAACTGATATTAAAAATTAAGTTTTTTTATAAATTAACTGATATTTAAAATTAACTGATATTTAAAATCAACCATTTAGTCCATTTAACCCGAATTACCAACAATTATCTTGATTAATAAAAAATTGATTTTTAACTATATGATTTCCTAAAAACTATATTTAGTATGACTCTTTAAACATAATTTTAATAATAATTTATTGAAAGTTTTTAAAAACAAATTTCGTTTGATATCTTTATTGGTAATCTGTTTCATTTGTTTATTTAAAAATATATTAGTTCGTGAGTTTTTTTAGCACACATTCGTAATCATTATTTAAAAATATCATAATTATACTGTTATAAACCATTTTCACTGTAGCAAACAATAATTATTTGTACACCGTTTGACTATTAATAGTTCGAGCCGCTTTTCGAGGAAGGAAAGTGTTATAAGATTTCAAACTTCACTATTTATCAGAATACTGGAAATTACCCTTTGTTACCACATAAGTATAAACTTGCATTTGGATTCAACACAAATGTTACGCGAATTGATCAGGTTGATGACAATTTGTATAGTTTACTACTCGAACCTTATACTGAGATTAAGTCGGCAAATCGTACTTATGCTGAAAAAGACGCTGTTGGTACGTACTATTTATAGAAATTACCTTCTATACAATATTTTTAGCGCATGGATATATATTTATTTAAACATACTGATTTGAAATATTTTTATCTGTTTAAGATGTTATTGGATCTGTTGTGGGGATTATGGAGATTGTAAAGGTAGCCACACAAAGTGGTATGAAATTTCGACGTACTGTTGTGATCGAGGATAACATGTACGTACTACTTACATACTTAATTATATACAATATAAAATATTATTAGCAATTTATTAATAATTATATAAATAATTACTACAGGGGAGAACAGCTTGATTTAACATTTTGGGAAGAGTGGGCCACGATGTGGAATGACTATGCAACCGATCCAGAAAAATTAGGACATTTTGTCGTCTTACTACAACTTGGCAAGGTTAAGTACTTTAGAGGTATGACTTAAATCCTTAATATATTTTTTTTTTGTTAATTATTTTTGTTACACGCTCAATGCAGAGGCACCGGCGGTACATAATGCTTTGTTCGGAACAAAGATCATTATTGATCAGAATCACCCAGCTATACTTGCATTTAAATCAGAGTGAGTAACATTTATTATTAAAAAAAATTATATCGATGCTCAATTATTTTTTTTAAATTATATTCTTGGTTCATTATTGTATCTCAGGGCCGAGAATTAAGAGGATTATGATCCAAACCAATTCAAGATTGAGTTCTTCACACCTGAAGCTAAAGTGGTTACCGTGGCCGATTTCTTTAATGGTTCGGTAAAATGCATGGTGGGTCATATTCGTCAAGTTCAACAGGTATTTAAACCATATTCGAATAACTAATAAAATAATACCTTTTAACTACTAATGATTTTTTTAAATTTAATTTGACGATAAATACAAATATGTAGGATTCCCACTGCATCGTCTTTGCAACCATTCATTGTGTACACGAACAAATGGGATGGGCTTATATAGCATGCAAGGAGTGCACCAAAAAAATGAAGGTTAAATCAATGAATAATCGTCATACTACTTATGAATGCGACGACTGTGGGGCAGCACAAAGCGTTTCAAGGTAATATTTCACTAAACTTATCAATATGTATAGTTCGTTTTATAATGCTATGTTTATAACATTTTTTGACTGTTTATAACTTTTTGATTAACAGGTTTAGGGTCGTTGTAACAGTCATCGATGAGAGTGGTACGACACAAGTGGTGTTTTTCAACAGCTCGGTTCACAAATTGACCGGCCTTACCGTGTGGGACTTAATTGAAAAATACAGAAAGGATCCTTCCAAGTACTACCCCGATGAGCTCAAAAGAATTATCGGTAAAAAATTTATGTTCAAGTTGTGGTATTCTAAAGAAAACCATGGAAAAAATAACCACACCCACCGATGTGATGGTATGTCGGAGGATCCTCAACTCATAAAGCATTTCAAAAACAATTTTATTGAAGATCGTGTAATGGCTGATGTTGTTGATGAGGTTTGCGTATTCCACTTTATATTTTAGATGAATAAAATTTGTAATTAAACAATGTAATATTTTAATAATTTTTTAATTATCTATTTTGTCAGCCTGAGGATGAGCCGTTGGAGGATTTCAACACGCCTTCTAACTTGATAAAGAAGGTTACCATGTCTGATGATAGCGTGAAACGTGTGCCCGACATGCAAACGCCTACTTCTGGTGATGGAGCTTCTGGCAGCGATTCTTCGATTAATAAGAAACGACGTGTTTTTATTAATCTCGATGATCTTGACACTGATTCTGAAGATGAAAAGGATAACAAAAGCTCGGAAGGCTTGGTTCAGGTCAAGATCGAACCAGAAGATTGAGAGACATCACATAACCCAATACTGTTTTTGGGTCATTATTTTAATATTTATTATCTTATGATTTTTTTTAGTTGTTAGACATAATTGTTTGTGATTTGTTGGAACACTTATTATTTGCTTAAACTTATTTGCATTGGTTTTTATATTATGATTAGGTGGTTTTATTATTAAAAACTATTTACGTTTTTATATGTCCTTTTTTAATTTGGAAACGTATTATGATGCAGTAATAAATTCACACTTCAGTTGCAAATAATTCACACTTTATATATGGAAACGTATTAAAATCGTTATTACAAAAGTAAAAAAAAAACGTATATCTTACCAATTTAGTAAAATATTTATGGAATAAAATTATAAATGAGTAATACATTTCGTAACTAGGACATATAAAATTATAACGTGGTTTTATTATTAAAAAACTATTTACATTTTTATATGTCTTTTGTTAATATGTTATACAATAATCTCGAAATCATACTCATGTTACATAAGGCGGACTGTTTTTATTGTTACCCTATTTGACTACAAAAAGTCAAACAATAATTAACCAAATTCGTTTTTACCACATATATTATCGTGGCTTTTTTTAACCACATATATAGGGTAGGATTTATTTAACAAATTAAATAATAATGAAACAGTTGACCTTTTGAATTTAATAGTAAAACATTTTCACTGGATGATTCTATGTGAAAATGTAAATAACCATATATTATGGAAACTTATTAAATATATATTACAAAATTTTAGAATAGCGTATATTATGGAAATTTTTTAATACCGAAATTTTATGGAAATTTTTTAATACGGAAAATTTATGATAAGTATAAATATGTAATATATATGGAAAACTTATATTATTGAATTTATTTACGGAAAACAAATTTGGTAATCAATATTTTGAAATTAAATACCATATTTTCGTAATATATGAAAAATTCAACTAAATTTACCTAAGATTATGGAAAGGTATAACTTACCAATGTGAAGCATTCACTATATAAATCCTGTTATTGATCCTTTCTTTGACATCCACATAACCGAATTTACACATCCATATTCATTGTAAAACAGCAAGTTCATACCGAATTTTCCAGCACAACAGTTCCTGAAATCTGCAGAATTACCAGAGGTCTGTTATAATTTATACCTGCTGTTTATATTTCAATCTGTATCAACAATTGTTCGGTTAATTTTTTTAGATATTATACAATAACAGGAATCAATTAACTCTTTTTTTCACGAAAATCAACTCTTTTATAATACTTTTTGTAATATTATTGCTTCGTAATTGCAATGTATAATCGTTTAATTGGTTTTCTAAAATTGATCTGTTAATATATATGTTCTTAATTTGTCGAGGTTGATTAAACATACCTAAATTCGCCTGCTCCCTGTATTTTTAAGTTGCATTTTTTCCTGTTTTCCAGATTTTAAGTACTATAACCCTATTGGAACTTTCACTTATAGATTGCGTCATATCAACTAAATCAGAGCAACATACAATATCACTGCTACATTACCAATTGCAACTTATTCTGTAACGATTTAATATTCTATACAACTTTTTAAAAACTTTTCTAGGTTTAAATTAGTCTGTACAACTCATACCCAAAATTAGTCTGCATAATAACTTTTTAATAACGATTTAATATTCTGTACAACTCATACAACGATTTAATAACTTTCACCTAAGAAGTGTATGTTCAAAATAACGATTTAATAACTTTTTTCAGTACCCAATTGTTTAATTTGAAAATTTACCGTTCTAGGGTTTCTGATTAGCATCCGAATCAAGCAGTTTACACCAATTCAAAGGGCCGTGCTATTGTCCGATCTCCAAGGTATCCCTTCAATATACTTCGATTTACAGTTTCTGCTTTCAATTTCTGGTAATGAGAATCGTCCGTAAAATAGATAATCGACTCCTCTGCGTGTTTTTTTTCAGTGTTTGGGAAATGCTTAATCAGTTTAGGAAAACAATAGCATAAGACGATCTTTGGGCCGGACAATGAATTGAGCTACAAATGGGCTTATCTTCAACTTTAAATTAATGGGCCGATGATTTTTGCGTGATATACAACTTCTCATTTCTGGCAAATGGGCTTAGTTTAAAAATTTAATTATTAAAATAAATTTCGTTATCATTTAATTTCGTTATCACATTTTTTTTATATATATTTTTTTTGTCAACTAAATGTTTAATTTCATTTTTCTACAGATATTGTATAAGGATATATTATATTTAGTGGATCTATTTTCAACACTTATCAAACAATGGTAGATAATAAAGAAAAAAAAGGAGGAAAAAGAAAAATCACGGTAGAAAACAACGAGAATAATCCAGAAAACATTAACCGCATCGTAGATAATGCTCAATTATGTGGTAATTGCTCTTCGTCCAACACACCATTATAAAATTTCTTATAAAGACCCCTTGAAAATATTTCAACACAATATAAGTATTGTATTATTTTAGCGAAGTTAATTATATAATTAACCAATTGAATATTTGATTAAATTGTTTTACTAACTTTTACTCCTTTTGTACTATAAGCTTCGCAAAATGAGTTCCCAAATGAGGTTAGGAAACGAGGAAGACCGACCGCAAGAAAACCACTTATGCAGCTTAATGAAAGTATGTAATGTTTTTTATCTATAAAAACATATATATGCTTAGTAATTTATTTAGAGCATACTCACTGTTTTTTTAATAATTATCTATAATATATTTGATAGGTGATATAACTAAACGGCGTCCTGGAAGGCCGACGAAAAATTTGATACCCCCTACCCACAAAGAATCAAAAGGTATCAAATTACAGAATTTTTGTTATAAATATTTACAACGTATTATGTACGTATTTTTGATATTTTTAATATTTAGCAGGCCCATCATTTATATCACCAATGCCTATGATAGCTCCACATATTAGTCAATTATCATGTAAGGATATTGAATATCAAATTTTTATATAATTAGTTGAAAAATATTATAAATAATTATATTACCTCTTATATCATGTTAAATTATTTGTTATTAATTACTTTACTTAGGTCCGCCGTTAAATAATTTTTATCGAAGTACCGGAAGTCTGATAAATTATTTCCCAACACCACCACCAACCCAAACACCATTTCTACAGTTTGCAACTCATACAACTACAACACAACCTTGCTCATACCCAGTTACTTCAAGCAGTCCATTAATCAAAACAAACGGTATTTGTAAAAAATTATTAATTTCTAAAGTATTTTTTTCTCTTATATTCATATGATATAATTTATTTACACCTTATATTTTTAATCAGTAAGTGCAGTGTTGACCAACAAGACTTCAAGGTTCAACATCAATAAACCCATAAGTGTTAATTAAAGTGAAGAAGGTTTGCAATTTTTACAATATATTTACACCTATATACTCTTAATTTGAATAATTGTTTGCCCCTCATGATGTCTAATAGGTGATTCTTCAAATTCAAAGGGAAAAAAATACTAACAAAAAAGGAAACACGGTGCGTCCGAGAATATCACGTGGTTTGAACTTTACCACCCCTCAACACGATGATGAACCTGAGCTACCAACACATACATTTGTTGGAATTTCAAATGGTAAAAAGTGTTACCCTTAAAAAATCCGTAAATAATTTTATTTTTTACAATAGGGTGTTTACATCATAATGTTGTTACTCATAATTTGATACATTTTTGTAGAATACCTTGACCATGGAGATCCTGTTTTCGAATGCGCGTCATGTGGCGCTATGGTTTGGAAAGCTGAGAAGGACCGCGGACGGTCACCTACAAACCCCCACTCATACTCAATTTGTTGTATGAGGGGTAAGGTTAAGCTGCCTGTTGACATGATCAAACCACCAAAATTGTTGAAAGACCTTATTACCAAACAACACCCTAAGAGCACTTCTTTTTTTACCAACATACGGCGATATAACATGATGTTCGCTTTCACTTCCATGGGAGGGAAGCAAGACGAGTCCGTTAACAATGGACGTGGCCCATACTGCTTCAGGATAAATGGGGAAAATCCACATAGATTGGGAGATTTGATGCCCGAACCAGGGAACCGTCCTAAATTCTGTCAGCTTTATATATATGACACGGAAAACGAGATTCAAAACCGGATACAAGCTGTTAGGTAACGATCTAATTTGTTAATGATGTCTTTTTATTTTATAATCTAATTAGTTAACGATGTCGTAACAATCTAATTATTAATGTTTTTCGTTACAGCAACCGCAGATGCGCATCAACATCTACTAATGAGATAGATGTTGAGCTTACGACCCAGCTACGAGACATGCTTGATTCAATCAATCCGTTGGTTGAGAAGTTTCGGATGGCCGCCCGATCGATAAGGTCTTCAAATGACAGTAATAGTAAGCTCAGACTTATTGGCAACAAGTCACGAGATGGTAGGAACTACAATCTACCAACTTCTTCCGAAGTTGCAGCTTTGATTGTTAGTGATTTCAAAGATACAGCAAATCCTAGGGATATTGTCGTCCACAGGCAAAACGGAAAACTAAAAAAAATCAGCGAGCTGCACATACTCTACCTAGCATTGCATTACCCTTTGTTTTTCCCGTATGCAGAAGATGGGTACCGTACTGATGTCTACCACCAAGGCGTGACTGATTTTAAAGAAAAAAATAAAGGCACGCGAGTGTCAATGAGGGAGTGGTTCGCTTATAGATTGCAAGACACGAGAAATCAGTTCTCCATGATATTCAGTGGTAGGCGATTGTTACAGCAATTTTGTACCAACGGATTGACAATGGTTGAGGCTGAGAGGATGAGATACATTAAAACACAGCAAAAAGATTTAAGAACTGAGACGTATGCAAGATTGGCTACCATATTCGCCCAAAGTCAAGATAATGTTAATGTATTACGTGGTAAGAAGTACGTGCTACCGTCGTCATTTACCGGAAGTCCAAGGTATATGATGCAGAACTATTTAGACGCCATGACGATATGTAAGTTTTACGGATATCCTGATTTTTTCATAACCTTCACGTGTAACCCTAATTGGCCCGAGATTTCGCGTGAAATGGCAAAGAAATGTTTGAAATCTGAAGATCGTCCGGATATTATATCTAGAGTTTTTAAAATTAAGCTAGATTGTCTACTAAAAGATTTCAAGGAAAATCATACTTTTGGCCACGTAAAAGGAGGTAAACTTCCAACACATGTACTTTCACTTTATATTTAAACGTATGAACATAAATATATATGTTTTAATTTATTTTTTTTTTTTTTCTAATTCGCAGTTGTTTACACCATTGAGTTCCAAAAGAGGGGTCTACCACATTGCCACATATTATTGTGGCTCGAGGCACGAGACAAGATAACTGTTGCGTCAAAAATAGATGAATTTATATCAGCAGAGATACCCGACAAAGAACAGGATCCGGAATTGTACCAGATAGTGTAACACCCTAAAATTTACAAGATTTTTAAAAATTTTGTGTACAATATTATAATCAAAAAGGTCCCATAAATAATCCCCCAAAATAATAATTTAATATAAAATGTATTTAATGCGGAAATGTCTTAAATAGAATTCAGAGTTTTGAAATAATAAAAACGTTTCACATCAGCACTCAAAAGTAATACAGCAGTCAACCGTCCACCTTCTCTTTTCCTTTGCTAGTACCTGAAAAATGGGAGGGAGTTTTTGGGTCAGCGGGGAAGCTGAGTGAATAAACTCAAAATGCAAACAACTATAACATACAATACATGAGGGCACACAGGTGAACTCCTAATCATTTACCACTAAGTTAATTTCTCAGTTTTTGTATCTTTTAAATTTATATAGCGCGCTTGTGTAATTCGAGTCGAGAGATCAACCTCGCCTCTCCTTACACTAAAATGCCACAAGGGCCCACACAGAATTTGCCACAAGGGCCCACACAGAATTTGCCACAAGGGCCCACACAGAATTGGCCACAAGGGTCCACACAGAATTTCCACTGAGATTTGTTAATTATTTTTATGTTTCCATTCCTAACATAAACCACACAGATAGCCCTATCACTTAGTAGCACAGAATGACTTGGTACCGGCTCAGATACTCGGCACGTCCGTCTCAGATCAGTAGTATGCAAAAACAGTCACTCAGATAACAGATCAACACACAGAAAGTACAACAGATCAAAACAGTTAACCATATGAGTCATGCACGTATCGTTATAACTGAATACACGGTGAGAATACTCACCTCGAGAAACGTAAGCTCCAACGGGTTCACGGGAAGTCAAAGATGTGGCAAGTTATCTCTTAGACGGACCTAAAACATATATCAAATACCCGGATTAAAACCCATCTCTTAACTCTATTTCAGAAACTGGCAGTACCCGTCGGTCTCACGGAAACTGCCATAATTCCTAAACGATGCAGTAGATTAATCCCAAATTCTTACCATGAAAAGTAGACGACCAGAACTACATATCTCTGTGAGACGGTCACTGGCCAAAACAGACCCTAAAGGTCTCAAAACAGTGTCGCAAGACAGACAAGTCGCACAGGTCATTTTCCTAACAACAGCATAATAAAATGGTTATAACTCCTAAACCGTAATTCGGATTAACGAGAGGGTTGCGGCGTTGAAAAGCTAACTCAGAAACCAAGGGGCCAACACAGGCCAAAAATCCAAAAACGTATTTTAAGTGTGTTAAAAACAGTCCCGAAGTCAGCAATCAGATTCTGTTAAAATTCAACATATTAAAATAGAACCCGTTTTAAATCCCGACATCAACCCGTCTATTCCCGAGGCACCCGACAGCCCCAAAATCACTTTTAATCAGAGTAGTTCATATTCACAAAAACCTTGTTAGTTTATTTGTTTAAGCTATTCGGGTTAGGAAACCAAGAACCCTACGGTTCGGTTTCCGGGTTTTTCGGTCAATAAAACGTTTAATCATCAACAATGGTTTTTACCCAAACCAAAACCGACACCCTTAAAACTCAGTCAACCCCAGACCCATACTACCACTCTCGATCAGATTAGACAAATGGTTTAAATAAAACAAACGGTTTCTAAATCAATGTAGTAATCGGTTCCCAACCCTAACATCACCACCAGAACCAATCAAACTAAGACCACCAAAAACCCGAACCCTTTCATGACTCAATCCAGCCCCGAAATCATCAATCTACAGCAAAATCAGAGATTAAACGAATGGACAAATAAAAAGGAAGATAGAAGGAATAAACTACCGAAGCAAAATATGGGATAGCGACCAAGGAATCTGCTCGGAATCTTGCTCGATCTCGCATAAACTGAACAAGAATTATACCCGCCGTTAAACTCGATTAAAAGATGTGTGCCTGCCTGCCTTTTCCTCCGTCTCAAATAATAACAACCAACACCACCATGCTTGCTTGATTGCCTTTACTTCCATCTCCAATAATAACAGCCAATACCAAAATGCTTGCTACCACCGCCACTAATTAATTCCTTGTACCACAAATCAAGGAGATAAACTCCCACCGCCATCCATGAGAATTGGTACACGCGATTGCTTCTTTTAATTGACTTCGGAGCTGCTCAAAATCCACTATGCCGGCATTAAAAAAAATGAATTCACGAGTGCAGATTTTGGCTCGATCGTTGCACAAGGAGGAAGAGAACACGACAGCTTTTGGGTTAGGGAGGAATTAGGTTTAATCTTTAATTAAATACTTAAGCTTTAAGTCTTAGAGCTCTAATAACAGGTTGGGCTAAAATCTTAATACAAGGCCCAAACACCACAAGCTCAAAAGAAACTAAACAAACTCGGCCTTAGAGAAAACCGAGCAAGGAAGCAAAGAAAAAGAAAGGGAACTCGGCTAGGGCTAGAAACGAATCAAGAAGAAGGCCTTGGCCTAATCGGCCGGCCCAACTCGAAAGAATATATCCCAACTCATACTATAACTAAGCGGTCCAAAATAACTAAAAACGTCTACTAAAATGAACCGTCTAATTACAGGTCGCCTAAATAATACGAACCGTCCAACTAAAGGTCGTCTAATAAATTCATTAATGACAAATATAAACTATTTAAAACATATGATTTATTTTTCTACTAATTAAAATTAATTAAATAAATAACTTAAATTTCGAGGCGTTACAACTCAACTCCACTTGAAACAGACTTCGTCCTCGAAGTCATGGCTCGGGAGAAGGTCATGGTAGCGACCTCGCATCTCAAACTCAGGCTTGCCAACGGCACACAACCGCAGATGGGGAAACTATGAGGTTATGAATAAAACAAACTCTTCAGGGCGACCTTCACGATTAAAATAACTCCAGTTCTTGCAACTGTTCAACACATCTTCTGTCTCTAGCGGCGCAAGGCGATAAGGGATCAGAATCAGAATGTTTTCTGCGGAACTTGGTTTATATATCGATGAAAAGAAAGTCGATAATAAGCACAAAATAATCACGATACTCTACTGAAGGCGTCTTCTTGCTCTTGTAGTCGGACACAGTCGCTGCACCTAGCTGTTGACGTTGCGTTGAATCTCCGATTCAACTCCACTTGGAGATTTGTTACGGTTTGGTTTGTGGCGACAGATGATCTCGGCGTGATACTTAATCGTCCAACTCATGCTCGCAATCCTACTCGGCCCTCTCACGGCGATAATAATAAGTATATGGGACATAACTTCCCGCACAACTCCATCAAATAATAATCACTTATACATATTTGCAACATTTTACAATCTTATTATTGTCAATTCCATATTAGAAATGGCTCCAAAAAGGTCCTCTGCCCTATGGGACACCAGTTTGCATAAGGCAAGGAAGCAATCTAATAGTTTACACCATTATCAGTTAATACAAAAATAAGAAATTATTCACCAGAAATGTACATATCACACAGAATGCTCAGATGATGCACACAGAAATTAATATCACTCAGTAGTACTCATGCAATTTACTCAGAAATGTCACTCATGAATGTAACTCAGAAGTCTAACTCGGAATATATCTCAGAAGTATAACCCATAAATCTAATCTCAACAATTTTAACTCATAAATAAACCCAGAAATTTGAACTCAGAATGTAGCAACATTTATCAGTAACAGCGTTACGTACCACACGTAAATCTCATACATAATCATGAACATGCCTAATTTCGCGCATCCGATTCATCTCCCATATACTTGCTTATATATATCAGATCATCTTCGGTTAATAATTAAGATATATGAACCAATAATTAGTACAAATTATTTTAATATTAAATATATCTCCCAAATTTCTCATTTTCATATACTCCAAATACACTCGATTAAAATTTCCATAATTCAGCCTTTAACTTATCGCAGTCTATACTGACAACTTATTTAAAACCTCGATTAATAACTTCCCATTGATAAATTTTTAAATTTTCTCTCGATTACTTCGACCACATATTACTCATTAACCCTGGTTACCCATTTTTTATATATATATATAAGAATCAATTAAACATCATACACTTATTTTAATGATTTCTCATTGCTCAACTTTGTGAATTAATTCATTGACTCTCATTTACTCAATACTCAATTGCCCTTTATTCGATCATTTAATAATAATTATATTATTTGATAAACTATGTACTTACAAATAAAGTTTTCCATAAAGATTTTATGACACCTAAAAAAAATTCTAATTATTTAATAATTTAATAATAAGATATATTATTTGATAACTCTAATTAAAACATATTAGTCACAAATAAAGTTTTCTCATAAAAATTTTATAACACCACAAAATAATTAAGTATTCAATAATTAATAATCAAATATATTATTCACTAACTCTAAATAAAATATATTGTTCACAAACACAATTTTCTCATAAATACCTTATAGTACCTCTAAAATTTTGAATAAAACTTCCCGTTAATTCAAAACTTTTCTGCATTAACTCATTTCTTCGAAATTTCATTGTAATTGTTTTCTCATATCAGACTCATTAATAAATTTTCATCACTTTAATTTAATAATTCATCATTATCTCGTTATAATCACACAAGAATAAGTATACTATCTTATTTTGTATATAATTGTAGTATTACTACTTCCCTTTTGCACGATATTCATTCAACCCAACTAACTTGATTTATTAATTTCTCCAGTAATCCCGATTTATCAGTTTGTTATAAACTCTATAATTACCCATAGAATAAATTTAATTATTCTCAACTGCTTGATTTGATAGTTACTCTTATAATTTATTTAATCAATTATATGTATCTAGATTTCGCACTTTAAATTCATACCAATAAAATATCTCTGCATAAGCATCATGCTCATAATATTTATAAATAATAATTAGTGATAATTATTTCTTGACAATTTCCCTTTTATACCCCTACTCAACTCCACTTGGAGAAAAACTCGTCCTCGAGTTTGGAACTGACATTCACTATCAAAATAAAACAAGCAAGCATGTAGTCATACAAACAATTAGGATACACATACTAAATTCACAATAACAAGCATTGGTCCATCGTTCCCTTCAAAATCTCCCCATAACCAACCAAAAGTCCTGTGTGTACGGTAATAGGGGCCCTCTATTACTTTCGACACCTACCTTTATTTGGTCACGGGTCAATCCCAAAGTTCACAACTTCCCACACATAAATCCACCAGCAAATCACACTAAAAAGGAAGAAAATTTTACTTTCATATCTGATAAATTACTCAAAATCTTATAAACATTACTCATAAATGCACTCAGCAAAAAGGCACTCAGCCAAAGTATTTTATTATGTTTTTAACTCTTTAATTCGGAAATAATATAATTCATAAGCTCTTTTAATTCATTTTTAAATAGATCATCACTGGATTCATGATGATAGTCTCCCGTTAGAATAAACTTGAATAATTTATGTTTAATCGACTCGACAATTCTCGATTAGTCAGTATGACAAACTTATATAGTTTATTCAATATCTTTGGGTTGATTTAATAATCTCTCATTGAACTTATTATATATAAAAAAAATATATTGGATTTTCACACTCAGCTATTTAGATCCTATACTTTTAAAAGTTGCCATTTGACCTCAATTTAATCAATCTCAGTTTATTATTTTTCAAGCGAATTTTTTTTTTCTTCAATACATCGTGCCTCATCTCTTTATAAAAGCATTTTCCTTTTTAATTGTCCAAATATTTTATAACACCCGAAATTCTCAAAAATTTCTCAAATTTTAAATTTGATAAATATCTAAAAAAGAAATAAAATCTCAAATGATAATTCAACATTTAAAAATATGTTTATTCCAACTGAAGTTTTAAAATTAAAAACAAAAACGACTCTTAAATAACAGATAAAAAAAAATAAAAGTCAATTCTAGTTAAGATTTTTCGTCTAACTTAAATGTAATTAATTTTAAATGATTATCGATTTTAAATAAAACTTTTCATAAAGATATGTTCTCGGTATTTTCGCTTTACTAGGCTTGATAAACCATCATAAAAATGTTCTTTAAATCACTTGATAATAAAAATATCTTTTATTTACTCATTTCACAGTTTACTCGTTTCAGTAACTCTTTCTATTAACTGCTTTTCCATAACGAAAGATTTTAATATTTTCTCAATATGAAAAAAATTTTATTACTCCTCATTTTTTTTTTTACCCAAGACATGTTCTCATTAAATATTTTATGGAATTTATATCATAATTTCATATCCATTTATTACCCCTTTTGGTTAAAATTTCTCAGAATTATAAAATCTCACAGATTATATAAAATTTTATGTAATTATGATATTTAGTGTATATGTCGCGGATGCACTCAGAATTAGACACGAAAAATATAATCAGAAAAGCAATCCTCATCGCGAAATACACTCAGAGTTGAATCAGAATTATACTCAAAATAATAACAACAATTCTCATATTTGTCATTCCTCAAAACTCAGACTACAACAAAATTCTCAAATAAATAAAAGCTCTTAAATATTACCGGCGTCAGGAAAAGCGAGAGTCGACGTGACATGCTGTACGTTTGATGTGAAACTTCTCTTAGAAACTGTTTTACTCTTTTCAAAAAAATATTTCAACTTGAGTTTGAATTCGCCCCCTGCGAACCCAAATCCCTCAAGTCAGTGCTCTGATACCAACTTGTAACACCCTAAAATTTACAAGATTTTTAAAAATTTTGTGTACAATATTATAATAAAAAAGGTCCCATAAACAATCCCCCAAAATAATAATTTAATATAAAATGTATTTAATGCGGAAATGTCTTAAATAGAATTCAGAGTTTTGAAATAATAAAAACGTTTCACATCAGCACTCAAAAGTAATACAGCAGTCAACCGTCCACCTTCTCTTTTCCTTTGCTAGTACCTGAAAAATGGGAGGGAGTTTTTGGGTCAGCGATGAAGCTGAGTGAATAAACTCAAAATGCAAACAACTACAACATACAATACATGAGGGCACATAGGTGAACTCCTAATCATTTACCACTAAGTTAATTTCTCAGTTTTTGTATCTTTTAAATTTATATAGCGCGCTTGTGTAATTCGAGTCGAGAGATCAACCTCGTCTCTCCTTACACTAAAATGCCACAAGGGCCCACACAGAATTTGCCACAAGGGCCCACTCAGAATTTCCACTGAGATTTGTTAATTATTTTTATGTTTCCATTCCTAACATAAACCACACAGATAGCCCTATCACTTAGTAGCACAGAATGACTTGGTACCGGCTCTGATACTCGGCACGTACGTCTCAGATCAGTAGTATGCAAAAACAGTCACTCAGATAACAGATCAACACACAGAAAGTACAACAGATCAAAACAGTTAACCATATGAGTCATGCATGTATCGTTATAACTGAATACACGGTGAGAATACTCACCTCGAGAAACGTAAGCTCCAACGGGTTCACGGGAAGTCAAAGATGCAGCAAGTTATCTCTTAGACGGACCTAAAACATATATCAAATACCCGGATTAAAACCCATCTCTTAACTCTATTTCAGAAACTGGCAGTACCCGTCGGTCTCACGGAAACTGCCATAATTCCTAAACGATGCAGTAGATTAATCCCAAATTCTTACCATGAAAAGTAGACGACCAGAACTACATATCTCTGTGAGACGGTCACTGGCCAAAACAGACCCTAAAGGTCTCCAAACAGTGTCGCAAGACAGACAAGTCGCACAGGTCATTTTCCTAACAACAGCATAATAAAATGGTTATAACTCCTAAACCGTAATTCGGATTAACGAGAGGGTTGCGGCGTTGAAAAGCTAACTCAGAAACCAAGGGGCCAACACTGGCCAAAAATCCAAAAACGTATTTTAAGTGTGGTAAAAACAGTCCCGAAGTCAGCAAACAGATTCTGTTAAAATTCAACATATTAAAATAGAACCCGTTTTAAATCCCGACATCAACCCGTCTATTCCCGAGGCACCCGACAGCCCCAAAATCAATTTTAATCAGAGTAGTTCATATTCACAAAAACCTTGTTAGTTTATTTGTTTAAGCTATTCGGGTTAGGAAACCAAGAACCCTACGGTTCGGTTTCCGGGTTTTTCGGTCAATAAAACGTTTAATCATCAACAATGGTTTTTACCCAAACCAAAACCGACACCCTTAAAACTCAGTCAACCCCAGACCCGTACTACCACTCTCGATCAGATTAGACAAATGGTTTAAATAAAACAAACGGTTTCTAAATCAATGTAGTAATCGGTTCCCAACCCTAACATCACACCACCAGACCCAATCAAACTAAGACCACCAAAAACCCGAACCCTTTCATGACTCAATCCAGCCCCGAAATCATCAATCTACAGCAAAATCAGAGATTAAACGAATGGACAAATAAAAAGGAAGATAGAAGGAATAAACTACCGAAGCAAAATATGGGATAGCGACCAAGGAATCTGCTCGGAATCTTGCTCGATCTCGCATAAACTGAACAAGAATTATACCCGCCGTTAAACTCGATTAAAAGATGTGTGCCTGCCTGCCTTTTCCTCCGTCTCAAATAATTACAACCAACACCACCATGCTTGCTTGATTGCCTTTACTTCCATCTCCAATAATAACAGCCAATACCAAAATGCTTGCTACCACCGCCACTAATTAATTCCTTGTACCACAAATCAAGGATATAAACTCCCACCGCCATCCATGAGAATTGGTACACGCGATTGCTTCTTTTAATCGACTTCGGAGCTGCTCAAAATCCACTATGCCGGCATTCAAAAAAAATGAATTCACGAGTGCAGATTTTGGCTCGATCGTTGCACAAGGAGGAAGAGAACACGGCAGCTTTTGGGTTAGGGAGGAATTAGGTTTAATCTTTAATTAAATACTTAAGCTTTAAGGCTTAGAGCTCTAATAACAGGTTGGGCTAAAATCTTAATACAAGGCCCAAACACCACAAGCTCAAAAGAAACTAAACAAACTCGGCCTTAGAGAAAACCGAGCAAGGAAGCAAAGAAAAAGAAAGGGAACTCGGCTCGGGCTAGAAACGAATCAAGAAAAAGGCCTTGGCCTAATCGGCCGGCCCAACTCGAAAGAATATATCCCAACTCATACTATAACTAAGCGGTCCAAAATAACTAAAAACGTCTACTAAAACGAACCGTCTAATTACAGGTCGCCTAAATAATACGAACCGTCCAACTAAAGGTCGTCTAATAAATTCATTAATGACAAATATAAACTATTTAAAACATATGATTTATTTTTCTACTAATTAAAATTAATTAAATAAATAACTTAAATTTCGAGGCGTTACAGATAGTCACCGATCAGATGATGCATGGCCCGTGCGGTGCTGAAAATCCAAGATGCCCTTGCACTGTCAATTTCAAATGTACGAAAAAATTCCCAAAATAGTTTAACGAGTCAACTGTCATCGATGACAATGGATATACAATCTATAAGAGGAGAAACGACGAAAATACTGTACGGAAAAGCGGAATAGATTTGCATAATGGTTATGCCGTGCCTTACAATCCAGGTTTGCTGAGGAAGTAGCAGTCTCCTATAAACGTAGAATGGTGCAACCAAGTTGGTTCGATAAAATATATGTTTAAGTATGTGAACAAAGGACCAGACAGGGTTACTGTTGCTGTGGAGTGAGAAGAGATCGACGAAATTAAAGATTATTATGATTGTAGGTATCTTTCAGCCTGTGAGGCAACCTGGCGTATATTTCAGTTTGATATTCATAAAAGGGCGCCTTCAGTAGAACGATTGCCTTTCCATTTAGAGAATGAACAGCCAGTAATTTTTGATGCAAGGGAGTGTATAGATTACGCGTTAGACAAGTCATCTGTAAACGAAACCAAGTTTATAGCGTGGATGGAACTAAACGAGAGAGATCTAGACGCCCGCAAACTCCTGTATGTTGAGATCCCACAGTTTTACGTTTGGAATCAGCAGCAACGCATTTGGAACAAAAGACAAAGAGGAAACACACTAGGCCGTATACATCATGTCCCCCCCTCATGGGGTGAACTTTATTATTTACGTGTATTACTAAACAAGGTTGAAGGTCCGAGAAGCTGGGATGATCTCAGGGAATGGCGCGGTGTTATTTATCCGTCATATAGAGACGCGTGTTTTGCCCGTGGGCTCCCTACAGGACGACAAGGAGTACATTGATGGGTTGTTGGAGGCAAGTTTTTGGGGAATGGGTGATTATCTACGTTCTTTCTTTGTCATGCTACTCATGACTGATAATATGTCCCGACCCGAGTTTGTCTGGGGAAAAACTTGGCATGTTTTGGCAGAGGATGTGTTAACCGTTGAACGAAGGAAGCGTAACGATCCAGGTAATACTGAAAAACAACTCACTCATTTTAATTACTACTTTTTTTTCATAATTAATTTATATTGTTTGATAAACTTATCGTTTAATAATGCAGATTTACAACTTTCTGACACACAGAGGATGAATATATGTCTCACGTATATTGAACACAAGTTGCTATGTAATAACAAGAGTTTGAAGTCTTTTTCAAACATGCCATATCCGGATGAACAATACACGATGGAAAATTACAACCGGTTAATACATGATGAGGAATCGTACAACAGAGATGAACTCCGCGAGCGGCATCAAACTCTTTATGCCAGCCTTACATCAGAGCAGAAACGTATCTACAGAACAGTCATGGACGCAGTTAATAATCAAAAGGGCGGAATGTTCTTCGTATATGGTTACGGCGGTACTGGGAAGACTTACCTATACAAAACTATGTATGCTGCATTACGTTCCCAAGGGTCTATAGTATTGAATGTTGCATCAAGTGGTATTGCGGCCCTTTTGTTAGACGGTGGTAGGACGGCTCATTCCAGGTTTGCGCTTCACTATTATACTCAAACAAAACACCTTTAATATTGAACTTTAATACTTTTCTTATAAATTTCTAATTTTGTACTTTCTCCAGGTTTGCAATTCCTATTAATGTGGTGGAAGATTCGTTGTGCCACATATCAGCTGACGGTGACCTTGCTGAGTTGATACAGAAAGCCAAGCTAATTATCTGGGACGAGGCACCAATGATTAACATATATTGTTTCGAGGCGTTTGATAGAACCCTGGGAGACATATGTAGGCAGGACCCTTCGACACCGTCAAAATCTGTATTCGGTGGAAAAGTTGTTTTGTTTGGTGGTGATTTTCGGCAAATTCTTCCTGTTATTCCAAACGGCTGTAGGCAAGACGTGGTTCATGAGACTATCAATGCGTCATATCTTTGGGACCACTGCACAGTCTTGAAATTAACAATAAACACGAGGCTTGGTTCGGGAGCATCTGATTTTGAAAAACAAGAAATAAAGGAGTTTGCAGATTGGATACTCGATATTGGCAACGGCACTATAGGTGTGTATTTAAACTATTTGTAAATTTTTATAAACCGTTCCATTATATTTTTTACTTATATGAATAGTTTTTATAATATCTAAACACAGGTGGTGAAAATGATGGTGAGTCGTCAGTAGAGTTCCCGGATAACATGCTGATTCCAGCATCTGATGATAACGTTGGGGCTATTATTGCAGAAACATACCCTCAATTGCAAGATAATCTTTGGCAGCCCAACTTTTTTCAAGATAGAGCCATTCTTGGTCCCACGCATGAAATGGTTGACCTCATAAACGAACGTATGCTGTCATTAATTCCCGGAGAAGAAAAGAAGTACGAGTCATCGGACTCGGTTTCCGCTGCAGATGAAGATGATACTATGTTTAACCTTGATCTTTACACCACTGACTTCTTGAACAGCATAAAAATGTCAGGTGTCCCGCAACATATCCTGAAGTTAAAGATTGGCGCTCCGGTAATGTGTATGCGGAATATTGATCAGAAAGTTGGATTGTGCAACGGAACCAGACTTCAGATTTTACGAATGGGGGTAAATATAATCGAGGGTAAAATCATATCTGGCGGCAAGGTGGGTACAATTTGTGCTATCCCTCGAATGGTTATTAGCCCTTCCGACACCAAGATGCCTTTCAAATTGAATCGGAGGCAATTTCCTGTTCAGGTATGCTTTGCTATGACCATTAACAAAAGTCAAGGCCAGACGTTGTCTCAGGTTGGGTTGTTTCTGCAAAAACCGGTATTCTCGCATGGCCAGCTTTATGTGGCCGTATCACGAGTTAAGAACAAGAAGGGATTGAAGGTCATTTGTTGTGACATAGATGGGAATTACACTAATTCGACAGCAAATGTAGTTTACAAAGAAGTCTTATTTCGTTTGTAGATTTTTATGTAACATTTTTTAATGTATCGACTATTCTATCAATTCATCATTACAGCACAACATTATTATGTCATTAATAAAAATATTATGATTATGTAAACTACTTTTTCATCATTACAGCACATCATTTTTTAATGTAGCATACCCGCCCATTGGGCGGGTTTTGTAGCTAGTATGATTATATGAATACTAGATTTAAGAGGTAGATTGTCTTGACATTCATAAGTTCACATATTAACATGTTCGAAAGCTTTAGTAGTTTAGTACACATATTAATGCAACATAAACCGTTTTCTTCTATATTAATATGTTGCAGCATGGATAATTCAATTTTTATTAATGCATGAACACACATGAAATACACACAGTGTATTCATCTATGAATACACTATGTATTCATCAATTAATCAGTTGAATCATCCATGAATACACAGAGGCGGGCGCGAAACTTCGCAGATAGACCCGCGTTTTCTCGTACCTCGAAGTTTCGCGCCCGTCCCAGTGTATTCATGGATGTTTCTCAAAAGAACTTATTCCTAGTATTCATGGGCGAGTTATTTAATTCATAGTAATTGTTCAAGGATATTTATGATATTTTTACATTTTTATTTTTTGTTTCTCTTTTGAAATTTCTAGATTCAGGCTTTATTTTCTAAATTTAATTGTTGACATATGCCATTTATTTATAAGATGTTGAATATGTGTTTTTTTATGCTATAAACATGTATATTATATTTATAAGCGGTTGAATTTTGACACATGCTCTTTTCAATTGATTCCTGCATTTTCCAATTGATTCATGCCATTTCCAATTGATTCCATTGCAAACATGAAAACCACCTCTTATAACTCGGGGTTTGAATTTAAAAATATCCGAAAAAATAGGTATCTGAAAAAATATAGGATACCTGAAATTCAGGTACCCGAATATTCGGGTGCCCGGATTACGAGTATCCGAATTTCGGGTATCGGATACGGGTAGTAATTTTCTAAAATATCAGGTATTCGGGTACCTGGTATCCGATTTTTATTTATTTATTTAATTTTGTATTCAAATAGACTAAAGGCGTTGTTAATTATTCAATAGATTGAAGTGAGAACTATGAATGACGGGCTAGTATGAATGTCTTTATTCATTATCCTTTATAAATTTGGTTAGTAGTTATAAATTTGTTAATTAGATGTTTTATTTTTATTAATATTCGGGTATCGGGTACCCTGATTTCGGGTATCCGAAAATTCGGGTACGGGTATCAGGTACCCAAATCTTCTATCCAGATTTTCGGGTACCTGGTTTTGAACACACATGCTTAAATATACTATGTTTAAGTGATGCATTAAACGCATTATATAAGAGCATCCCTGATGGTTAAGTCAGTGCAATGGCTTATTGTAATTGACACTTATATTTTCCACTCAAAATTTATAAATAAGCTTTCTAAAAAGCTTTTGGTCCATGCATATTAACCTACACAAAACTTTTTTTTGTGTCTTGAGAAAGACTTAGGGAATGATAAGCGTTTGAAGCAAAAGTTCTTTATTAAAAGGTCATTTACTTTCAAATAACATACACAAAGATAATAAACTTTGTAAAAAGCTACTATTAGAGATGCTCTAATTTCGTAGATGGTAAATTGTGGCCAAAGGTATCTTTGAGGAGGTGCAGGAGGTACAGTTGCACATGATCCTCATTTTATGGGGACCCAATTTTTATATATCTCTTATACAGTCACACAAAGATAAATGTTGTGTTTTAAAGTCTTAGGGGCGTTTGGTTCGCTGGAATCCTTAGGAATTTGATGGAATTGGAATCCAATTCTTATGGATTTCTGTGTTTGGTTGGTTGGAATTGAAATCCTAGATGGGAAAACATTCCATCAAACATGGGAATGTGAATTCCATCCAATGAAGGAAACATTGTGAAATCCCATGAATGAAGAAATGCTTGATTACCATACTACCTTTAAAAATCATTTTAACCTTAAACCAATCACAACCACCACCGCCACCTGCCACCCGCCGCCACCACCAACCTCCATCACCAACCGACGCCACCACCCACCGCTAGACCACCACCACCTTCCACACCACCACCACCCACCGCTACACCACCACCACCCGCAATCCACCACCACTACCTTAACCCGCCACCCACCACCACCTAAATGAATAAGGACAAATTCGTCATTTTACATAATTCCAATTCTGTCTCCCGTCGACCAAACAGAATATTGAATTAAATTTCAATTTCATTTCCTGTCAACCAAACAGAATATGGAATTGGAATATAATTCCTGACAATTCCAGTTCCTTCCAAGATTCAAATTTCATCAGAAACATTCTAGCGAACCAAACAACACCTTAGTTGGTTTGTATCCCACATAGTAAATAGGCTAGTACGTTGATCCAAATCATCATTTTATTAATCATGTATCAAATTATAAATATAATATTGGTAGTAAAGATGTTTGTCTTGGTTATTTCATTTATTTAGTTTTCTGGACCTGGTCTTGGAACTATAACAAGGATAGTAGAAAATACTATGATCAGGGCCTAGTTGAATTTCTTGAGGATGAACACTTATTTTTATATTTATGCACCTTTGTATGTCAGAATTTTAATAAATTAAGTTGATAATCCTGAATCTCCTCGTCAGGTTATTTTTGCCGTTAAAAAAAAGTTGATAACTGATATTAATTTAGAAAAATTGTATTAGTTTCTATTAAAATTTCTTATTCATTTTATTTGATAAATACAAATATTCAAATCAGAAAATAATATTTAGAAAAGAAAAATAGTAGATATCGCATGTCTATTATTTTATAGATAATAAGATTTATTAGCGTGCAATATAATTTTTTTATTAATTATTAGGTTACCGTCATATTTCAAAATAATTTTTTTTAACGGCACATAATCTACTCCTTTTTATATCTACGACGAGACTTGAACTCATGACCTATAGGTCATGGGCAACACCTAGGGCTGTCAAATCGTGTTATCATGTCGTGTTTTTGTGTAACACGACATGACACAAATTCGTTCAAAACGAAAACAACACGACACGAAGTCATGTTTAATTTTGCTAACAAGTCATGTTTACTTACTACATGGTAAAAACACGACAGATACAACAAAGACAACAAAAATATAACATAAATATCTAAATGTTCCCAAAATCATAACTATCGTGTCAATTTCGTGTTAATTTCTGAACACGAACACGAAACGACTTCGTGTTTGTTTTACACGACACGGAGACGAATTCAAATCTGTATTTCGTCCCAATTTCGTTTCGTTTCGAGTATTTTTGTCGTGTCGTGTTAGGTTTTGGGCTAATCTTGATAATTAATAATCACATGTAATGTTTGGACCCACTAAATATCTATTCGTGTTGATATTTATAATTTATCTAATTCTTCTATTTTGTTGAAAACTATTATTGGTGTTGTGCAAATTAAATTTGATGATATTTTGGAGATTTGATTTTGAATAAAATGTGAAATAAATAAAATAAATAAATAGAGTGTTACATCAAACCGGCGATGGGAACAGTAAGTCTGCGATATGAAAATGACGTTAAAGTTGAAGAAGAGGAGCTACGTTTTGGACATGGGAGTATTTTATAGGAAAAATTGTATTAGTTCGTTCTTAAATCTTCTATTTGATCTTTACGTTTATAAAATAGTTGATATTTAGAATCTAACAATTCTGTTTCTCAATACCATCATTATTGTATTAATTAAAAAATTAAAAAATAAGTAGAAAATTTTAATAAAAGATAATATCATCCCTCGTTTTATAGACGTGTATTTCAAGTTAGGTGTACCAAAGTAGGTGTGCGAAAACAACATTCGTGGGTCATAAGATTTGTATAGTCATTGTTGATACGTTTTTTCACTCAAAATATGGGATATATATTAGTGTTTTTCTTTTTGATTTGAGTTCCGACTTGATTTGCGAGCCGACTCATCTTAAAGTGACCACAAATTATACGAGTTTATTGTTAATTTATAACACTAATATGATTTAAGTGTAATGTATAAACTTGTTGATCAAAAGTAATGTTAGGACCATTTTAAATTGTATCAAATAGTTAGAGGACTAGAAGTGTAATATTGTAATAATGTTAATTTAGTCTTAGCCTTAATCGTATTTATTAGTGAACTGGGTATTTAAGAAAATCTTTCCTTCACTAATTGTAAGTTTTGCACATTCACATAATTGATTAACCTTTTCAAAGCATCATTCCCTCCATCTTTCTCTCAACTTTACACCAAGAACACACACTTACACACACTAATTTCTTCAAATCTCTTCAAATCACCATGGATTAGCAAGATATTGATTGCATTTGATCTATCAAGTGGTATCAGAGCACAAACTCTCTGTGAGTAGATCCAAACAACTGCTAATTCGATCTAGATCTGGAATTTTGAAGAAAAGTTGGTGTTCGTGTCTGTGAATTTAATTCAAGAATTTTTTGTTTCAAATCAATGAATTGAGTGAAGATTATTGTTTCTCCATCAATTCTAATAAGATTAGAATCAAATTTTGATCAACTCCATCAACAATTGATCGAGATTTAGTGATTTTAGTGAAAAATTGAAAAGTTGAAAAAGTCTCTGAAAATCGAAGATTAAGAGCTGTGTTGTTATGGATTAAAGGATATTACTGGATCAAAGTGTTAGGAAATCATTTTCGATCAGTTTGGGATTGGAATCACTAAAATCGGTCAAGTATTGAGCAAGAATCGAATCAAAATGTTGAATTTTTGAAGGTGCGTACAAGAACAGCTCTAGAACACCCGAAGTGTGTAAGTGTTCGGCTCTAGTTTATTCGGCCCGAACATTATTTGACTTATGGTCTTCGTCCCAATTTTCTTCGGCCCGAACACAGGCCCAATCAAGTTCGGCCCGAACTCCTTGTTCGGCTCGAAGACGTTTCTCTGCTCAGGTGTTCGGTCACAGTGTTCTGCTCGACATAATGTTCGGCTTTTGTACATGTTCGACTGAGTGACTCAAAATTCAATCGATCATCAATTTCTGCTTCTTGTTTCCAACTTGAAGATTCCGACATCAAAGAATTCACTATCTATCATCAATTTCAATCATCGGACATTCAATTCGAATCTCAATCGCTGACTCCCATTATCAAGTTCGGATTACAATCGATCTTGTTCCAACCCAAACTGTGTTTGGCTAAGAGTTCGGCAATATCAATTGATCCCACAGATTCCGATTACACTTGATCTTGTTCCGATCCAGATGATTTCGACTTGAAATGATCGCCATTCATCCGTCTTGTGTCTGCTTCCCGATACCCTTCCTGGTCCAAATTGTTCTCGTCAAAATCTAAGTACAAGCCCAATTGAGTTTATGCCCAATACAACATCAATAAAAACATCTCAATTTCGGCCCAGTTCAAATTCCATAGTCTAAAATCAACAAATAACCTCTCGGCCCAAAATACTAATTTTTTTTTTTTACAATTTTTTTTAATACAACATCACGGTACAAAATTTTTTTTCCCGGTTTATTAATATATATTTTTAAAATCACAAATCAACTTTCGTCTTCATTAATGTTTGAATGCGGTTATTGACGTCAATAACAAAACCCAAACTTTAAAACTTTTACATTTCTATTGAAAACCGAAACACAAAACTTTTAAATTTTTTTTTACCCAATATCAACAAACTTTAATCGTTTTATATTTTTTGGTCCAAATTCTATTAAATCCAATTAAACGTCAAAATCCGAAATCCTCAACATTTAAATTTTTTTAACCCGATTAAATTCTCAACTTTTTAAACATTTTTAACTTCTACATTTTTTTTAAAAAGTTTTTTTTAAAAAAATTTCACATTTTTAAACACAAGAACTTTTACCCAAAATCCTAATAATCGCAAAAATGGAAAAGCCAACCATCACATCTTTGAATGCTACAAAGAAACCAATCGTTCGTGATTCAGCGTATTATGAACGTAAGATGTTGATGACTAAACAAATTGAGACTGAAAAAGTGTTATTAGCTGAAGATGAAGAACATGTTGCAAATTTATGCTTCATGGCACATGAAAATGCTGAAATTTCTGATCGTTTCAATGAAGAGGCTAACAAAGAAATCGAGGTAATCAGTTCTCTCTTTTCTAGTTCTTCAACTACAACTGATTCTGATAATTGTTTTTCAACGAACCACATTTCTGAAATTGATTCTTTAAAACAAAACCTTTTGAATGAAAAATAAATAAATACTAAACTCCTAGAAAGTTTAGCTGATTTAGAAAAAGAAAATGAACAATTTGTTCATCATAATACACAACTTGTTCATATTATTAAACAAAATAAAAATTTTGAGAAAAAGAATCTGATGTTACAAAATCAAATATCAGAATTGAAGGTTAAATATGAGAATGATATTAAGCATTTGTCTCATACAATTTCTGAAAAGGAAATTGAAATAACCAATCTTCAAAATACACAAAGTCCAACATCAAATGATCAAAATGATAAATATTACAAGTTATACATTGAAACATGGCATGAATATCAAATAACTAAAAACTGGTTGGAACGTAAACAAAAAGAATTTGATAATAATGAGAAACAGTTCAAATCTTTAAACAATAAAATAAAAGAACTATCTGAAACCTTACATGAAAATGACATCAAAACATCACAAGAATTAAACAGCAAACAAAATGTCATACATCAACTTCAATATGATAAAACTCAACTTTCTTCCCACATCAAACACCTTGAAGAAATAATTGCCAAACGCGGACAAACTGATCAAACCACTCATTTGAACAAGCCTAAAGACTTCAAATATTTCAATTCAAGAGAAGGACTAGGAGCTGATAATCCAGAATATCTTAAGATGGCTTGTAACGTGCTTCCAACACTGTATGATTCTAAATACATACATGTAGATGTTTGGCAGAGCTTCATTCGTATGACTGATGAGGAAGAAGAGATTGAGACATTCAACAGAGCAAAGAAGGAGAATGCACAAATTAGTTTCAAGTATGCTGAATTAAATAAAACATACGAAACTAAAAAGGCAAAATTTGAAAATGATGATTATTTTCCAATTATAAAACCAGAAGAATTTGAAATTAAAGGAAATGTCGTTCTTCAACAAAAAGTGACACCAAAGATTTATGGTTCATCTCTAATTCTAGAAAAGAAAATTTGTCAATTGGAAAAAGAAATCGACGAAACACATAAGGCATTTGACAAAGAAAAATCAGTTTTACAATCTAAATTTTTTGAATTAGAAACTAAAGTTGATAAAACACATAAATCTTTTGATGAAGACAAATTAAAGTTGCAAACGACAATTAAAAATTTAGAATCTAAATCATCTCATCTTCAGAAGTTTAAGAAGCCTAGTGCATCTTTGAAATTAGATTCTCCTTTAACGGCAAAGAATAAATGTAAAAACTCAAGAATGTTTTCTCCTGTCATGGCATATCGCGATTTATATACTATCAAGCAATCTCAGGTTAATAGAGGAAATTCTAAACCTAAACCGCAATCACAAGTAAGTTCCTCTACCAAACCAAAGCCTAGGAGATCCACGGTTCCACCAAACTCTGATAAGAAATTGAATGCTCTCAAACAAGTTAATAGAGAAAATTCCGCACCTAAAACTCCAAATAAATTAGGTTCCTCTTCTAGACTTAAGCATTCTCAAATGGATAAAACTAAACCCTCAACCGTGTTGAAACATTCGACTGCTTCAAAGAAAATCCTTTCCAAAACTAAATCGTTAAAATATTCGAGAAAAAATTTACTTTCCTTGGCACCTAAAACAACTTTTACTCCAGTGCCAAAAACAACTCCTAAATCTCCAACGATCTTCAAAGAAATATGGGTTCCCAAAACTCCAAAATCTCAAATAATTCCCCGAAAATTATTTGAAAGTGAAACATCCAGTTTCAGTTTTTCTTGGAATTCTACATCTTTAAATCAAATCGATACAACTTACGGTGGTTTCATTCCCAAGCTAACACTGTAGGACCCAAACAAAAATGAGTACCAAAAGTTGTTTGATTTATTTTGCAGGAAAATGACTTATACACAAGTCCGTGTATAACTCGCGTTTCATCAGAATGGCTCTTACACACTTCAGTGTATGACCCGAGCTTCAACAAAATGGCTTTCAAATACATTAGTTTGAAACCCGCTCTTAACCATTTTTTCACATAACTGTCCAAACTCTTTCCCACCCCTCTATAACTGTAAATTTTCATTCCTTTATTTTGTCGAGGGGGAGAAATATTAATTCTAGGGGGAGAATTAGTATTTCCAGATGGAGAAAATTTCTTATATCAATATTTTTATACCCGATTGAATTTTTTTTTTTTTTTAAAAATGATAATTTTTTTCCCTTAAAAGACATTACCTTCCCATGGTTTGCCAAAACCGGTCTTACCTTCCAAGGGAAATATTTTTTAGCCGATTGGTAAATGTGAGGGTATAAGTCTAGGGTATAGATTTAGGTGAGTGCAAGGTGATGTGAAAACATGATAAAATCAAGAAAACGCACCTTTGAGTGCATCCAAACCGCCAATAAACCGGGAAACATCACTAAATTGTGTTCATTCATGTGTTGAATGTTTCACCAGACTTAACTGACCCAGTCAAGCATTTGCACTCCACCACCAACCACTCAGATTCCTCTCAATAGGAATTTGTTTCAATTGATCAGGGGACGTAGCACATAATCTATTGACTGCTCATTCGGAGTATGTTGATATTGAAATTATTAACCTTCTACCATGGGTTACGTCTTCAATTGAATGCACAATGTGTCTAGATCTCACCATCAAATATTTCCAATTTACGACACCTACACTGTTATAAATGAATCTCCGTGTATTCATCGGAACACTCATAGTGGCATCACGATCTGGTGCTTCATGAGGATTGAGTGGAAATCCTGCTAGAGCTAAATCGCGCCAACTCTAACTGCAGGTCACACATTTGAATCAACGGTTGCGCAAACGACTATCGATTCATACGGTGTGTTAACGGATAATCTATGTGAGTCCGGTTTTACCTAAATTGTTCAAGTTGCTGTGCCTAAACTAATATACCATAAAGGCAACAACTTATGCCGGAAACACATACATTTTCCGATGAAAAATCCATGTTATTCATAAAAAGTAACATCATAAATGCTGATAGATTGCACATGAGCGTTCTCTCTCTCAAATTCCTCCTATGATTTGCTATAACCGGCATGATCTTCCCCAGGAGCCACCTACAATATAGGACAAAATGTAAGGGTACATAGGTCTAGGTGAGCAGAATCAAGTATCACGGGATCTTGATTAGGGTGCGCTGAGATAAAATTTGAGAGGGGGAATGTAGTATGGGGTGCAATTCAGCTAAACATGGTAAAATGAAATGAGGGTGTACTCGAAAAATGAAAAAGTAAGCTTGAGTGAGCAGGGTGTGACAGGGTTAAAGAAAATGAAAAACCCTTTCCAAACCGATTAAAAAGCCGGGTTGCCACGTCTCTATCAGATTGCATGTGTTGCTCTCTGATATTGAAAAAGACATCATGGACCCAGTGATGCAATGCACAACCCCCTACCACTCAAGTATTTCTTAACATGTACTTGTTTCATTTTCACGGAGAATATCTCATATGCTATCGACATCTCACTTGAAGATTGTTGATATTGAACAAGAGGACACGTCTCTCCAGTCCTCGCCTTCGTTTGTCCACTAATTGAGTCTAGAACCGATATAAACACTTTTAGGACACAGGCAAAATACCAAGCTTATCTTTGTGATATAACCGGAACATTCATAGTGATACCAAATTTATTGGTATTCCACGATAATTGAATGGAAATCCTACCAGTGCTAACATCTAAGCCAACACTGAACGTAGGTCACACAGTTTTTGTAACTGTTGTGTTAACGGGCAATCTATGTGATCCCGGTTTACCCAATTCAATTCCATGTACATTTTTTATGACTGTACTCCATCGCTTTCAACAACAGTCGGGATATCAGATGAGAAATACACGAGACTGTTCTTTTATGTCATCTACAACGGTCATTGAGATTAAACGATAAAAGATTTGGTCGTATTTCTTCATAATCAACAACGATCTGGGTTTATGTCAGGATCGATTAACCCAGAAGGATTAATTAATCACAGATCTACAAACTATAAGAAGTTGCAGCGGATCAACACTTTAGTTTAATTGATTAAGAATGATGAATACTGTTAATGAATACGAATGTAAATAAGAACACAGTAATTCACAAAAAGCTTCAATGTATATTAATGTTATCGATCAATACACACGTATATTTACAATTCATAAGGAACTATATATAATAGTCCTTGAAGCCTAAAATATTAACCTAGTTATTCTAGGATTCGATTACAATTGAATTACATAAAGATATACATTCCTTAACTAACTATGCTAGAATCTCGTATACGATCAGCACCATAAATAGACGTCAGTAGTATTTGCTATCGTCAGTAGTAATCTTGAGATCAATAACATCAGTAGTAATTGCAGTTCTGCCCTATCAGTACTATTCTTCAGTAAGCTTGAATCAGTACTAACTGCAGCATCAGTAATAGAATGTTATATCTGATTTACATCCCAACAATCTCCCCCTAAACTTATTAATTCTCTTTGAATTAATCAAGTTTCTTTTGCTCTTCATTCTTCTTAGCTTGTTCTTCTAATAATTTAGCTCTTCTTTGTCTGCCTTCAATGGTTCTTTGATTTTGCAGCTTTCTTTGAGCTATAATGTACTTGCTGTTTCTTTTAATAAAATAATTAAGTTTGTTATGAAACAATACAACATCATAGGGTTTCATCATTGTGTTTGTGTACAACTGATACATTGTTTCTTCAGAATGTGGATATTCCTTTTCATACAAGTACAATTCACAGATTTTGCTTGATCTTTCAAAGAAATACATGTTCACCGTGGGAAGCACATTCCAAGCATACACATTTTCTTTGTTTGAGAATATTTCAGGATATTTGTCTGGATAAAATGCAGCATCTATCATTTTGGTTAAGTATCCAGCTCCTGAATTCTTCCATGACTTCTTTGTCATTCTAGGTTTGCCTATGATCAGTATTTTAATAATATCAGCTCAGCTCTACTACAAGACATAACTAATGGTTTCCATCCAGTGAATCTTTGAACTGATTTGTCTTATCTTATTATTTCAATAGCATCACCAACCATCCTCCAATTTATGATTGGATTATCTTCAATAGGAGCAACAGGAGTATCAAATACCTGTATTTCCTGTTTTCTTTTCTTTCTTTGTTCTGTTTCAGGTTCATCTCCTTTTCTTTTCTTAGGAGGTATTGAAGGTTCTCCAGTTATTGGTGTTCTAGTGAGGATTATTGTGGGATCTATTTCAACTAATACTTTTTCCTTTTCAGATTCAACTTCCATTTCTGCTAGTTCTTTCTTCTTGGCAGTACAATATTTGTCTACTATTGTAATCATCTTCATTCTACCAAAAGATTTAGCACTATGTCCCTTTGACTTCAAAAAGTCAATCATCTTCTTTTTCTGTTCAAATATATCATCTGGTAGATCAGCCTTTTCTCTTTTACATTCGGCTACAAGGTCTTCAAGACAATTTAAGTGTTCTTCTTCTATCTTTCTTTGTCTTTCAAATTCTGCCTTTTGACCTTCTACCAGGACTCCTTCTATCTGTGGAATTTTTACTTCAGCTTCTTGATTTTCAGGATTGTTTAATCTTTCTTTTTCAGCCTTTTTCTTGTCTTCAAGAGCTTGAGTTTTAGCAACTTTTCTCAAGTACCTTATCTTGTTCACCTTCCATTTATCTTGTTTAGCAGGTCTGACATGGTTTATTTTGTTTACCATGTAGTGACCTAAGGCTCTGTTTGGATAATCATCATCAAACTTCTGTTTTCCTTTTACAATACATGCTGCTAGAGGAGGTGGAGTGTACTTCATATCAAGAACAGGAGTGAACACAAATACACAATTGATGGAGAGAATAGATGAATTTTATTCTCTGGAAGTATTTTAGGGTGTGGGGGAAGTTCACATTCATCAACTTCATACCAGTTTACATTGTCATCAATGTCAGGTATGACAAGTGGTTGTTCTGGTGTTTTAGGTTTTGTAACAATTATGATCTGTTCTCTTTCAAGAACCTCTGGAATTTCTTCATCTTCTTCTTCAGTAGTAACCAAGGTGGTTTCTACTGGTGTGATTGCTACTGGTGTGATTGCTACTGGTGTACTTTCTGGTTCATACACCACAACTTGTTGATTTTCATTTACTACTGGTGAGGTTGCTATTGGAGTTACTACTGCTAGGGCATCAGTAGTATCCATAAACTCTTCTTCTGGTGCATTTACTACTGAAGTTTCTTTTTCTTCAATAGGGTCAGTATTAACAACCTCTTGATCCTTGTTTTCTTCAATTTCCATTGGATCAGTAGTCTCAATGACTTCAGTAGCAACTGGTGAGTTTATTTGTTCTGCAGTTTGTGATTGGTTTGCAGACACAAATACATCTTCATCCAGGTTTTCCATTTCTTTATACAGGTTCTCACCAACACTTTGACTTGTTTCACCATGGACCTCTTTTAAGTTTAGAAGGGCTGCTGCTGCTATTAATTGATCAATCATCCCTTGAATTTGATCTTTCTCCCCCTTAGTGATCTCAACTTGTTGAGCCTCACTAGCAACAATTTTTCTTTGTAGTTTCCTGATCAAATTGGATTGCTTTTGAAGCCTATGCTCGAACCTCTTCTGTCTTCTGTTCAAGGTATTAATGTAATGCTTCATGTAGGTCATGGTTTTCCCTTGATTGTTCAGTAAATTCAGACAATTTTGTACAGTGGTTTTAAGGTTTTCCTTCCTATCCGTCAATTTTATTTGTTTAATACTGCCATCAGCCCATTTGGGTGGATCATTGGGCTCATTTGGTACATTGGTTTGAAGGTTTTCCATCCTATCCGTCAATTCAGTTTGGTCAATTCTACCCTTATCACTTCTTGGTGATAAATTGGGTTGTTTGGACACTCTCTTCTTCCTAGAAGAAGCAGTAGTGTCTCCCCTTGTGGTTTCTTGGCACCGGGGTCCTCTTAGTAATGCCTCAAATTCTGAGTCATCACTTAGAGTTGCCGAGGTCTGGGTCCTAATGATGTTCTCACTATCATGTGCACCCACCTTTGGGGCATCAGTAGTGAGAGCCCTTTCCTCATGCCCTCTCTCCTCCATGGAGGACAACTCTTGGAGTCTGGGGTTTGACTCAATTGGTCCCCTGGTGTCCTTTAAGAAAGATTTCTTCCTTTTATAGGTTTTGGAAATTTGTTTGGCAATGGTCTGGTCTTCCTCAGAGTGAAGAGTAGCACTCTGGGGATTAATCTCATGTACCTGGGACACATTTAGGACATCTGTTGGTTCATTTAATTGAGTGGACTGAATGGGTTCTATTTGGGCTGTATTTGGTGGTGGAGTTGGTTGGGGTTCAATGGGGTGACTTGAACCTTCTCCAGTTGGGGGTTGATCATAGATCATGTTTGGAAATAATGGAGTATCTTTACCAGAAAATTTAAATTGTTTCCTCATATTTGCATACACCTTTTTATTTAACTCTGTTGTAACAAAAATGTTTTTAGGAATACAAAGATTTTGAATTTCACGGTTTATTATGTAAGTGAGGAATCTTGGATACATTAAAAATTTTGATGTTGACAAATTTCCAAGCATTCCTTCACAAATTTCCTGTGCTCAGACAAACAACAGCAGAAGCTATTGACTTCTTGAACTCATTCCAAGTACTTCTTTTTGGAGAGATGCAGTGTTGAATAGTATGCACTAAAAATTTCCATTGGGGTGAAAGAAGACCCTTTTGAAATGTGACAATGTCTAATCTTCCTTCATACCCCATTTTTTGTAAAACATCAACAAGATTCTCCTTTGATAAAGAAAACATACCTGACTCATCATTGAGTTGAAGATGGTGTCTGATTGTTTGTTCAGTGATGGTGATAGACTTTCCATCTACAGTTGATTTGATCTTGGACATGTTTGAATCTTCAGTTCTTTCAGCATTTGTCCAGAAATCGATGAGGTGTTGTTCATAAGCCCTGGGATTGATGGTTAATGCAAATTTGATAGGAGAGTTTTTCAGAAACATGACTATGGGACGAAAGTCCTTTGTGCCATCATGATTTCTTAGGAAGGTACACATGTTGTGAAATTCAGAGAATTTAAGATCGGTTTTGACTGTAAGGGATTTTAGGGTTGCCATTTTGATTGATTTTGATCTTTTGTTATGAATCTTTCAGAGAGTGGTCGTTTTGGCAAGAATTGCAAGTTTGTGAAAGGAATTGAGTTGTTACTGATGCAGGGTTTTGATCGGATTTTGCAGAGATTAGGGTTTAGCGTAGGGTTTATCGAATCGAGGAGAAGATAATGCTAAACTAATCTCAGTTTGCTATTTATATTTTTCGATTTAACCTGCAAAAGGACCAAAATATCCTTCGAATAATAACCCAACGGCCATTTTCATGAGGGTCTGTATTGTAGTTATGTATTTTCCGGATAACGGTCTATCAGTAGTAACTAAGTGTCAGTAGTAGAAACATCAGTAGTAACCATTGTTTTTTATACTTAACCTACTTCTACTGAGAAACCCTATCAGTACTAAATTATAGTAGAAACATACAATCAGTAGTAATAAATAACGAGTAGTAATATAATTAGAATTATACAAAACACTTTACAAATGATTTTCTTTTGAGACTTAACTTATTAAAATCATTCCAATACTGCTAACCAAAAAGCTGAATCTTCAAATGCTTTTGTAAAAAGATCTGCCAATTGATTGTCAGTATGAATTTTCTCTACTTTAATTAATTTCTTTTCATTGCAATCTCTTATACAATGAAATCTAATTTCAATGTGTTTTGTTTTAGAGTATTTTACTGGATTATTCACAATACTGATAGCACTTTGATTATCTATAAATATTGGAGTTTTAAGGATAGAGATACCAAAGTCTAGAAGTTGATTTTGAATCCATAGTACTTGAGCACATCAAGCAGATTCAGCTACATATTCTGCTTCAGCAGTTGATGTTGAAACATTGGTTTGTTTCTTGCATTGCCATGACACCAATCTTGATCCAAAGAACTGACATCCACCAGTAGTAGATTTCCTATCTTGACATTCACCACCATAATCACTATCAGTGTAGGCTACTAGTTCAAATGGTGATGCATGTGGATACCAAAGACTAAGAGAGGGTTTTCCCTTCAAGTATCTAAAGATTCTTTTGACAGCTTGCAAGTGTAATTCCTTAGGTCTTGCTTGATACCTGGCACATACACAAACACTATACATAATGTCAGGTCTTGATGCAGGTAAATACATTAGTGAACCTATCATAGATCTGTAAAGGTGTTCATCTACATCCTCCCCCTCAACATCAGGATGTAAGTGTTTGTGAGTTTCCATTGGAGTGCTTGCACTTTTGCTGTCTTTCATTGCAAATTTCTCTAAAATATCTCTGACATATTTAGATTGATTGATCAAGATCCCAACTGATCTTTGACTGATTTGCAGTCCAAGAAAGAAGTTCATTGGACCCATTGAGCTCATCTTGAACTTGATCTGCATTAACTCTTCAAATTCTTTGCATAGTTGATCATTTGTTGATCCAAAGATGATATCATCTACATATATTTGGACCAGTAGTATATCATCTTTGACCTTTCTTGTGAACAGTGTTTTGTCAATTGCACCTCTCTTGAAGTTTTTCTTCAGTAAATATGAGGACAATGTGTCATACCAAGCTCTTGGTGCCTGATGGAGGCCATATAGAGCTTTGTCTAGCTTGTACACATAGTCATCATGTTCTGGATCTTCAAAGCCTGGGGGTTGGCATACATACACTTCTTCTTCAATTTTCCCATAAAGGAAAGCACTTTTTACATCCATTTGGTATACCTTGAATTTCTTATATGAAGCATATGCCAGAAATATTCTTATGGCTTCAATTCTGGCAACAGGAGCATATACTACATCATAATCAATTCCTTCTTCTTGTGTGTATCCTTGGGCTAGAAGTCTTGCTTTGTTTTTGATTACTATACCCCTTTCATCTTTATTATTTCTAAAGATCCATCTTGTGCCAATGGGTCTTTTTCCTTTTGGTAGAGGTACAAGAGTCCATACAGCTTGCAGTTTGAATTGAAGAAGTTCTTCTTGCATTGCTATGATCCAGTTTGAGTCTTTCATAGCTTGTTGAATCTTCTTAGGTTCTTCCTGTGACAGAAAACATTCATACATGCATTCATTAGATATTAAACTTATGTTACAAACATTTGAATTTAATGAAGAATTAAATTTGCTTCTTGTTTGCATATTAGAATTGACATCACTTAGGACTAAGTCCAAAGGATGATTCTTTTCAGTTCTGGTTCCAGGAACTTTGTCAACAGTGATTTGAGAATCTAAATTTGACTCATTGGATTCAGGAATTTGTGCATCTGTCCATGTTTCTTTTTGATTGTTTTCATTTTGTGGAGTTTCATCATTACTACTGGTGTCAGTAGTAAAATTCTCTTCATTGACCTCAGGAGGGTCATTGTTGTTACTGACATCAGTATTGAGTAGATCATCATCACAACTCCGAGGTTCGGAGTTACTACTGGGATCAGTAGTAGCTTCAGAATTTGTGTTATTACTGGTATCAATGAAATTAGGGTTACCAGAGTTACTACTGTCCTCAGTATCAACTGTGGGATCAGTATCAACTAAGATATATTTCATGATTTCTTGCCTTCCACTTGATGATGGTCCTTCTTGTTGGCTTTGATTGTTTGAATCTCCTGTATTAAGTACATAATTAACATCAAAAGATTTGGTTAGAATATCAATATTAAACAACCAATCTGGACCATTTCCTTGTTCATTCATCAGATTTTCATTAAAGGATACATTTACACTTTCTTCAATGATCCTTAACCTTTTGTTGAACACTCTGTAGGATTTGCTTTGAGTTGAGTATCCTACAAATATTCCATCATCTGCTTTGCAGTCAAATTTACCAATTTGTTCTTTTGTAATTAAAATAGTACAAGGACAACCAAATGATTTTAAGAAACTTATTGATGGTTTCCTTTTATTGAAAAGTTCATAAGGTGTTTTAAAATGAGGCTTAACTATTAATACTCTGTTCTGAACATAACAAGCAGTATTAACAGCTTCAGCCCAAAAAGTTATTGGTAATTTTGAATCTGCAAGCATAGATCTAGCTGCTTCAATGATGGTTCTATTTCTTCTTTCAGCTACACCATTTTGTTGTGGAGTTCTTGGTGAGTTGTACTGCCTGTCAATTCCCTTAAGATCACAAAAATCAATTAGGTTAGCATTTTTAAATTCAGTTCCATTATCACATCTAATTGCTTTCACTTTGAGATCTCTTGTATTTTCCAGCTTTACAATCAGATTCTTGATCATTTCACTTGTTTCATCTTTGGTCCTAAGAAAGAAGACCCAAGTATATCTGGAAAAATCATCAGTAATAACAAGGCAGTATTGTTTCTTTCCAATACTCATTACATTTGTAGGTCCAAAAAGGTCCATATGTAAGAGCTGCAAAGGTTTAGAAATAGAGTTGATTGCTTTGGTCTTATGAGAAGTTTTGTGTTGTTTACCTTTTAGGTTGGCAACACAATGATGATCACACATAAATTCTTTTTGTGGTAGACCAACTACCAAATTCTTCTTAACTAAATTGTTCGTATTTTAAAATTTGTGTGACACATCCTTCTATGCCAAAGTTCTGATTCATTTGTGTTTGCCTTAGATATAAAACAGTTGATCTCATTTGAAGAAATGAGTTCTCCCCCTATTTCCAGGCAATACACATTGTTTCTCCTTGGTGTTCTTAAAACAACAAATTTTTCATCTAAAATAAAATCAGGAGAAAGAATGATGCACTCAACATCTGTAAAAAGAATTTTGTTCTTCTTATCACAGACTTATGAGACACTAACCAGATTATATTTAAGCTCAGCAACATAAAATACATCATCAAAAGTGATCTTGCCATTTGATACTGTACCTTTACCTGTAATCTTACCACCTCTAGGATTTTCTCCAAAAGCAACATATCCTCCTTCAAAGGACTTGAAATCTCTAAGTATTTGAAGATTTTCAGTCATGTCTCTAGAGCATCCACTATCAATATGCCATGTTCTACCTTCTTCAGGGATCTGGATACTCTGCACATAAAGTAAAAGGATTAGTTAATTTTGAGAACCCAAGCTTGTTTTGTCTAGGGTTCATCCTTTGAAGAGTAAGTCTTTCTAACTGAATGAGCCTTATATGCAGTTTTGTGTTTTGTTCTTTGATTAGTACCGGTGTTCTTGGTTGCTACTGATCTAGGTTTATACCCGTAGTTTTTGGCTTTTGAAAATTTTACTACTGACAGACCAGTAGTGTTTGGATAATATGAGTTTTGAGCATAACCAGTAGTGTTTTTGTAATTATACCAGACAACATTGTAATTAGGGTTTTTACCAGTAGTAAACCTGGAACAGTTTCTACTGGTGTTTGAAAACTTTGAATATTGAGGAAATTGATTTTGTTTTCCATTGTTTTTGAAATAATTACTTCTGTTTGGACTTTTATACCTGATATTTTGCACAAATCGTGGTGCGGTTCTTCCAAATTTATGAGTTTCAACACATGGTTTATTGAGTTCCTTTTCTTTTGTTTCTTCAATTTGTTTCAATTTTAAGGCTTTTTCCTTTTCTTTATTGATTTTAAATTCTTTAAATTCTTGACTGTTAATAGGATTGAAGTGACAGTTTTAGCTATGTGGTTAACCTTGTTACAAATTAAACATGATAATTTTGTTGACTTAGCACTTTCTGGTTTTCTTTGTTCTTTTAACTGATTTAAATTTCTTTGATTTCCCCTTCTTAGAATTGTAGGTATATTTTCTGAGTTGTATTTTAGAGATTCAGTTTGACTTTGTGTTGTGTGAAAGCTTGTATCATTTGATTCAGTTGTTTGATCATCATCAGAAGACTCATTTGATTCATTACTAGTTTCAGTTTTAGTTTGACTTTCAATTTTCAAATCATTTAAAACTCTTTATTTGCTTGACTTAGGAGGAGGAATAAAATTTGTTGGAGGTGGGACTGCATGATATCCCACTCCATGAACAACCTTTTCTGTGGTTTGATTACTAGTTAATTCATTAACAATTTTAGAACTTCTTTCAAATTTCTTAATAGTTAGTTTATTCTGTTCTAATTCCATTTGACATTCTTCTAATTTGATCAAAGTTTCTTTTAGTTTTAATTCAATATGTTCTTTTTCATAAGCGGTTTGTAAAAATTCATCTTTTATTTTTTGATCAGTTATTTTATAGATTTTAATTTGGTTTTCTAAATCAGCTATACAACCATTGTATTCAATTCTTCTATTTTTGTTTAGTATCATCTCTTCAAGTGTTTCTTTATTAAGTTTTTCTAATTCTTTATATGCCTTAATGCATTCAAGAGTACAAGATTTAGAATGTACCTCAGTAGTAGAAGGATCAGTAGTAAAGGCCATGAGAGCTTGGTTCTGTGCATGTTCTTCTGCTTGAAAGCTCTAGTCATACCCTTGTCCTTCTTGAGATACTAAAGCAGTTGAATTTGAGGTACTGTTTTTGTTGTAGTTTGATCTTTGGTCTTTGTTCGGGCATTCTCTGGCAAAGTGACCCAGATTACTACAGTTGTAGCATTTGACCTTGGTTTTGTCAAATCCAGCACGATCACCTTTGTTGTAAGACAGATTTTGTCTTCCAGTTCTTTTAAGAAACCTTTTGGTTCTTAATCTTAGCATAGCCATCTGCCACTTGATGTCCATCTCTTCCAAATCATCAGGATTGAGTTGTTCTAAATCCTCACTAATCAATGCAGTATGCATATGACTAGTGAAGAAAGAATCTCTTGCTACATCTTCAATACCTGCATTCTTTGTATTGTCCTTCCCTGTTCCTGTACTAGACACAAAAGCAGCATTGTTTGAAGGTAAATTAGGAGATTTATTACTTACCTCTGATTCAAACACTCTTAGTTCATTGTAGAGTTCATCAAGCTCTTTCTCTTCTAGTGCATCTCCTTGTCTATATATCACAGTATACATAGACTATTCTTCACCTAGAGACTTGAGGAACTTTCTGTTGACATCATCATTGTCTGGTTTGTAACCAACTTGATTCAGTTCACCAATGAGTTTGTTGAACCTATCAAATACTTGAGACAATGATTCATTCTTCTGTCCTTTGAAGTTTTCAAAGTCTTGTTTCAGAACAGACTTCATGTTTCTTTTTGTGCTCTTTGTACCAACAAACCTCTTTTCCAGAGCCTGCCATAACTTCTTTGCATCATCATCATTGGGAATGGCAAGTAAAAGAGTGCTTAAGGCTTTGAGCTCGATCCCTCTGTCCTTCTTCTCTTTCTCACACTTCAGTTTGCCAACTTCAGTTGAAGTGGTGTCTGTTTGAGTTTGAATAGTCTTGTTGCCTTCAAGAACCACTTCCCACATGGAAAAATCAGTAACCAGCATGTATTGCTTGATTCTGTTTTTCCACATCCCAAAGTTGTTGGGAGTGAGAATTGGAATCTTGTTTGCCTGAGTACTTTCATTGTTATCAGACATGATTAACAATTTTGAGATCGAAAATATGAAACTTTTTGCTGTGCTTAATTCGTAGATCTAGAACCATAAAGCTCTGATACCACTTGTCAGGATCGATTAACCTAGAAGGATTAATTCATCACAGATCTACAAACTATAAGAAGTTGCAGCGGATCAACACTTTAGTTTAATTGATTAAGAACGATGAATACTGTTAATGAATACAAATGTAAATAAGAACACAGTAATTCACAAAAAGCTTCAATGTATATTAATGTTATCGATCAATACACACGTATGTTTACAATTCATAAGGAACTATATATAATAGTCCTTGAAGCCTAAAATATTAACATAGTTATTCTAGGATTCGATTACAATTGAATTACATAAAGATATACATTCCTTAACTAACTATGCTAGAATCTCGTATACGATCAGCACCATAAATAGACGTCAGTAGTATTTGCCAGCGTCAGTAGTAATCTTGAGATCAGTAGCATCAGTAGTAATTGCAGTTCTGCCCTATCAGTACTATTCTTCAGTAAGCTTGAATCGATCAGTACTAACTGCAGCATCAGTAATAGAATGTTATATCTGATTTACATCCCAACAGTTTATCTGATAAAAGATTAAATGATAAAATGTGTTATATATTGATTCATTCAAAATATGAATATATCAGTATTCAACACATTTTAATCTTTGAGCTTCGATGATTCTTTCTAATTCCAACTCGAAGAACTTCATATTTTACATGATGATTTTGATAACTCTTGATCATCATGAGGGGGAGAAAATATTACAGAAGCTCTTATTATAAATATACATTTAGAAGATAGAATATATGAACTCAGTTTACTCCGCATTGAAAAGACATATGCATCGGTTAAGGGGGAGTAAACAAGAAACCGAAGATTCGTTAAGAAATAATTGTTTAATCGAGGGGGAGCATAAACTTCATCAACATTTTACCCTAAACAACAATTGTCAATAATCATAAATCAACAAAGCCACAACTTCATCAAAAGACTTCCGCTATAAAACAACTCTATCTATGGGTCTATATTTTCGTCGATTTACATTTGTGAAAAAGAAGAAACTGAGACATTCATTGAAATGTCAAACCACAAATTCACATCCATTTCCATCTGAATCTTAATCGTATAAATCTTTCTTTCCAAACTACAAAACATCCATATCAATTCCAAATTCCAGATTCCTCAACAACCATTCTTTCTAAATTCTGTAACAACCACATACATTCAAAAGCTTAACCGTTTAAATCCATATTTCCATACCGAATACAATTTTTCCACACTCATCCAAATCCTAAATGTACATATCATTCTTTCCTACATACAAACCATACACATGTCAATTCAAAATTTAACCGATACAAATCATTCTTACCAAAATTTACACACACATCCAAAACTTTAACTGACAAAACATTCAAAATCATCATTATCCTATCCTCATAAAAACCTCTACTACAACATCTCAGTCAAATCCTTACCTAACTGAAGTTTCATTTCTAGAACCTTTTAATCTTCAATATATCAGTTTTAGGCATTTCTTACATCAACAAACTCAACGATAAAATTTTTAGTTCCTTTGAAGAAAGACGGGGATGAAGTTCAAGAAGCTCAAAAAGAGGGAGATTGGATAATGATAAAGACATGTTAAGTCAACAATTCATGAAATCTTCTGAGATACTTTATATTGGTTGAAAAGCCAATTAAAAAGTATTATATTTCACTGTTCAATCAAAAGATGAAGGTGATACTACATCAAAACTACTCAACGGATAATTCAGTTTCAAACTTTGCTAGAGAAGAAGATTTCAAGAACATGCTAATTCAAACTATTGATACAAAGGGGGAGATTGTTAGGACCATTTTAAGTTGTATCAAATAGTTAGAGGACTAGAAGTGTAATATTGTAATAGTGTTAATCTAGTCTTAGCCTTAATCTTGTTTATTAGTGAACTGGGTATTTAAGGAAATCCTTCCTTCACTAATTGTAAGCTTTGCACATTCACATAATTGATTAACATTTTCAAAGCATCCTTCCCTCCATCTTTCTCTCTCAACTTTACACCAAGAACACACACACTTACACACACTAATTTCTTCAATCTCATTCAAATCAACATGAATTAGCAAGATATTGATTGCATTTGATCTATCAAGTAATTTTAATAAATATCGAAGAAGTAAGTGTGGTGCGGAATGCACACTTGTTTGAATTTGGTATGATTAGAATACACAGACTCAACGAGGGGTCTGGGGCAGCGTCGCTGGTTATGGGGTCTAAGGGGCAGCGCCCCTGGCGGGGTCCACGGAGCAGAGCCCATGACTGGGGTCGAATTTGAAATCAAATGGAAAATCCAAATTTGAATTTGAAACCTGTTCTTTTACACCCAAAGAATCCGATCTGGTTTCGATAGTTTTCGGCTTTTTTAACTACCTTCTTGCAGTTTTATGTTGGTTTCTGGAAACTGGGATAAACATCATTTTTTTCACTGGTATGAAATATCCATAAAACTATTTATCTGTTTTGTAATCTCTGATTTTATGTGATTAAAGATTTCATTAGTACCAACGAAAGCTTTTGATCTGAATATGATACACACGACTTCAGAGAGTTCTAAGCAAAATGAATTTTCCACTGAGTTTATAACACGGATAGCCTGGAACCAGTGCGGGTGAACCTTTATTACCATTAGGGTGATTGAACTCAGGACCTGAATTTCCCCATTTAGGATATTAAGTTCAACCATTAAGTCACCACCTACCATTATGTTTAGTTTTAACAATTATGTTACAAAAGATGGAAAATTAATAAATTACCAATACATGCATTAAAAATCAGATCATTATTCATTATGGGTATGATACGAGGATCACTTAAATAGAATGTCGTAAAATACAAGGCCAACATATGCTTGAGATTTCATGAAATCATACACACGACGCAATTATTTAGGGGCTGTCTGGTTCGCTGAAATTTGATGGAATCTGAGTAAATTGGAATTCAATTCCACCACATTTAAGTGTTTGGTTTATAATAATGGTTGGAATTGGATTCCTAAATGATAGAAACATTTCAAATGAAGGAATCTCAATTTCATCCAAATGTTTATAGAATTGAATTCCAAGGTTAGATGGAATGTCATTTTTACCTTTATACCCACCACCACAACCACCATCATCCACCACCCACCGCCACCACCACCTACCGCCACCTCCACCACCACCCACCGCCGCCACCACCTCCACCCACCACCACTAACCGCCACCCACCACCACTAACCGCCACCCACCACCGCCACCACCACCAACCACCACCACCTCCGCCACCACCACCAAACGCCGCTGCCGACGCCGCCACCCACTGCCACCACCGCACCCATTGCCACCACCTACTGCCACCACCAACCACCACCCCAACTACCCACCACACCACCAACCACCACCCCAACTACCCACCACCACTAACCAACCACTATTAGCAATAAAGGTAAATTCGTCATTTTAGATAATTCCAATTCCAATTTTAATTCATGTGAACCAAACAGAGTATTGAATTGGATTTCAATTCCTTTTCATGCCAACCAAACAGAGTATCGAATTAGATTCTAATTCCCGACGAATTCCAATTCCTTCCTTAGTGATGAAGTACAAAAGGAAACATACAACCACAACCCGAAACAAAAGACAGACCCCAAACACCATATGCGAAACTTACACCAACACCAAATCATGCCCAAAAAGTAAAAGCATGCAAAAACCTAGAAACAATCAGTGGGCTTAGAAATCCACTCCTGATACTTACCTTGCTATGTACTCCCTCCGTCCCAAAAAAAACTTCTCATTTCACCTTACATTTTTGTCTCATAAAAAACTTCTAATTTCATACATTTGATGTACACATAATAAAATACTATTATTATTAAGGACTCACCACTTATTATACACTAACCATCTTTCTCTTTCCAAACCAATCTTATATTTTAATCAAAATTATTACCTATTACCCCACCACTGACTATCATCTTAAAACTTGTACCAAACTCAAATAGGAAGTTTTTTGTGGGACGGAGGGAGTATTATTCTATTTGCTTCACATACACGGAAAAAATAGCAAATTATGCGCCGCGGGACGCGGGTAAAGTCCTAAATTAAATGAGATAAAAGAGCGAGGAAATATATCTGTGAGCTTTGTGGCACGGTAATTCTTTGCTAAGTGTCGCTAAAAATAATACTTCTACATTTTATCGATTACTTAAAAAAAATGATGCTAACTTATGTCTTAGAGATATACTATAACATGCATCTGATGAACTTAATATTTATATTTAATGAATATTACAAAATGGTTGAAATTAGAGAATTCATTGAATATATTTTGGAAATTTCATGTTGATTAAATGCACATTATCGTATTCACCTAAGATATAGGTTGGAAAAATCCTTATAAAAATTACCATTAGATACTCAGTTATAGTGACACCTTTTTGTGTCAGTAATATCTCTTTCACTTAAATACACTTCGTCATACATAGAAATGTAGAATTCACACGAAGTGTCATAAATTATTTACTTTTTTTTTAAGCAAACATACCCACCTATTAAATTTATACTAATTTTATTCTTAACAAAACTTGAACCTAACTACAACCATGTGGTATAATACCTAATCACCTTAATACCACTAGCTAGCTAATCACCTTAATACCGGCCACTAGCTAGCTTATAAGCCCTTTGGTATAAATTTTTTACTTATATATAAATATAAGTGGATTATTAAAATGTTATTCATTATTTTGTCTATATATAGTTAAATATTGGTCAACTGGTGTGAACAATGAACACATACAATAAAAGGAGTTGAACCCAAAGTCGATCACCTCATCCATAATTATTTGCAAGATAGCGACGAGTGGAAGTGTCATGGAAGAAGGATTAATGCTCCTGCAAGAAAGAGAGAACACCGACAGATTAACATGGCGTGAATTGGTGGAAGAAATGAAGAAATTAGGATTTATCGCAGGTCCGATGATGGCCGTCACTCTCACACAATATTTCTTGCCGGTTAGTACCATCATGATGGTTGGTCATCTCGGTGAACTTGCTCTTTCTAGCACCGCCATTGCTATATCCCTCTCTGCTGTCACCGGATTTAGCCTACTTGTGAGTTTTTTCTAATTTCTAAATATATATATGAGACAAAAATTTAAGTCGTATGAAAAAAATTTACCTACAAAAAGTTGATATTTGTCAAGTTATTTGTGTACTCCACGTTTCTATTTTGGCACTGAAATAAATTTTTGGTCTAGTTTTGGGATTCTGAAGTACATGTGTATTTTGGAATTTAGAATTTATATAATAAAAATGATTTCTGTTTATACAAAGATGTTTATGGTCTTTCATATTTTTATTTTTATTTTTATTTTTATTTTCCATTTTACGAATTAATTCGAAGTATACAGTCTTGTGCATCACATTCAATATTTATAGGAAACCAGATAAAAATACGTAACGTGTTTTGTGTTGCACGGGGAAGAAACTAGACAAAGTCAAGTCAACTACTAATTGTTTTTAACTTAGTGTACTAACTCTTGAGTATTTTCGGTGCTTTCGTTTTGGAAGGTGATTCTTACGGAGCATATCAAAAGATTATCATGTCATTCCTTTTTTTTTATAACACTTTGCATTACACATCTCTCATCAAGAACATGATTTTGTTTTGACATTAAATTGCTCTGTAAAAATAAAAATTGCTCTATAAGAATCACATATTTGGTTTGTGTTTATTTGTTCTTTTGTTACTAGTTTTTCTAATAGATTCTTTTTGCCGCTAATATTTTTTTCTTAATTGACTTTAGTTTTCTCTGTTTAATTTTTGTTTTGGAAACTCGTTACTAAATATTAAAAAGGTATCGATCCCCGTAATGCGGCGACATCTATATTATGACAAAATAATTAAGAAGATAGATGCGCTTAATGGGTTGGTTAGCAGGTAAACTAATTACATAGTCTTGCAACATCTATACGTATTTAGTTTTGTTTATAGTTAATATGCTTTTTAACATGCTTAGTGATAAATTATGAGAAGAAAATTAGTCTTGAATAATCTTTTACTTTAACGAATAGGAAAGTGACTTTTTATTTTTATTTTCTAAAAGTTTAGATACATCTTTCTCATCCACACTTTACATTTTTTTGTATAAGCAAACTTTTATTTTTTTATCTACTAAAACAGATGGGAATGTCAAGTGCATTAGAAACCTTATGTGGACAAGCTTACGGAGCTCAACAATACAAAAAAGTTGGGACACATACATACACCGCAATTTTCTCACTTCTACTTGTTTGCATCCCACTTTCTATCTTTTGGAGGTACATTGAAAATCTACTCGTTTTTATGGGTCAAAACGCGTTGATTTCACATGAAGCGGGAAAATACATCTCTTGGCTTATTCCCGCACTCTGTGGTTATGCGATTCTTCAACCACTTGTTCGTTATTTCCTAATGCAAAGCATGTTATTGCCCATGTTTCTTAGCACAACAATTTCTCTATGTCTACACATTCCTCTTTGTTGGGCTCTTGTGTATAAAACCGGATTGGGGAACATAGGGGGAGCAATTTCCGTAAGTGTTGCTTATTGGATAAATGTTGTTTTTCTGTTTTTTTACATGATGTTTTCGTCATCGTGTGAAAGTACACGTTCTCCCATCTCAATTGAGGTGTTTCAAGGGATGAGACAGTTTTTTAGCTTTGCTATTCCGTCAGCCGCCATGATGTGGTAATTAATATCTCATGATATTTACTTATCAACGCATTTAATTAATATGCTAAACATTTTCATATGTTTATAAAATTTGTAACATTAATCTAACATTTTGTAGCCTTGAATGGTGGTCTTATGAGCTTCTCATATTGCTTTCTGGACTCCTGCCAAATCCGGAGCTCGAAACTTCTGTTCTTTCTGTGTGGTATGTAATCTGTTCTTGTGACAATTTCTGTTAGATAGTTATTTTCACTTATACGCTTCTTTTAAGTATTATTTTTTGTGGTTTTTGTATGCTTGTCAATTCCATATCGTTGTTCATCGTGTGTCAAATTCATATTATTTAAAAATTGAAATATTTTAATTTGTGAATTTCTTATACAGCCTCCATACTATTTTTACACTCTATGCTATACCATATGGATTTGCTGCTGGTGCAAGGTTTGCTCAAAATCATTTATTCTTTAGTCTATCTTTGATTGCACATGCATGACTATTGACCAAGGTTTTAAACGTGGCGTGGTGACACGATCAAGTCTTAAGCATGGCGACACATGGTGCTTTTTTAATGTGTCTATATATATAAATATGTAAATTTTACAACAAATGTTACATCTAAATTTTATAACTATATATGACATTATCTTTTTATAAAAGATCATTTTTCAATTAAAAAAAACATCAAATTTCAGAATGTGCCATTAATAAACTAGGGATAAGTCGCGCTTTGTACCGTTTTATCGCGTTTTATCTTGCACCACGCCTTATACCGCTTCCATGAGCTATTTCACAATGATGGAGATAAGTGATGTAGATTAAGTAACGATAGTGAATACCGGGATAATCCAACCAAACTCACGTTGATTTAGGAAATGCAGTGTAAATGGCCTTCAAAATCTGTTTAACTAAAAGAACATTTTTGGAGAGAAAAAACTTAATTTTTGCAAACACTTCAACTGATTATTTCATTTCAGAAAATACATTTTAAATATGGCCTAAAATTTTGAATGGGCCTAAAACGACAAACGGACAAAAAACTAGACATACACAATGTTTGCAAATTTAAAGGAAAAATATGAAAACATAAATAAAGTGTCCAAAACACAAGGGCCTTTTCAGTTGAGGCCCTTTTCTACCACGATCTGGGCTTCCATAAACACAAGAGCCCGTTCTTACGTTGGGCCGCATCATTACGCTCGCGCCTTGGCACGTTTTTTAAAACTTTTTTGACTAATATGAATATGGTGATGATGTGGCATATTTTCCAGCACGAGAGTCTCGAATGAACTTGGTGCAGGAAATGCATATGGCGCTCGTGTGACTGTTTATGCTGTCATGATTCTTGCTGTTACCGTGGCAGCTATAGTCAGCACAACTGTTTTTGTCAATAGGCGGGTATTTGGATACATTTTCACAAACGAGAAGGAAGTAGTTGATTATGTCACGAAAATAGCTCCTTTTCTATGTTTAAACATTATAATGGATAGTGTGCACGGAACCCTTTCAGGTTATAACTAAAAAACTCATCCACCCTCTCATTTTCTTTTTCTTTTTAATTTTAAAATTGTGATTAATTCATGTATATCCAATGTTTGAAAACTCAGTTAAACCAGAATATGGAAAGGTAGCCGGTCTAAACGAGACGGTTAGATCGATAGTTATAGCTTGATCAAAACCGGCTGGTTGGACATAAAAACCACTATTGAATCGGACGTTCGAACCGAATAACCTTTTTTCCTAAAAAAAATAGATATATAAAATTGACCTATGGATTTTTATATAGACTTTAAAACTCAAAAATGATAAACTTTATTAAAAAAAATAAGTCCTGATTTTGATTTTTTTTATTTATTATGTATTTGTCTAGTTTTTTTATATATATTTTTTTAACCATTTACATAATTAATGCATTATAAATACTCAAGAATCATATTATCTGTTTCAGCTGGCCGTCTAATTTAGTCTGACATTTGTCAGTTCAATACAAAACTGGTTTTTAAAATATTGTTGTTTATGAGATATATAGGTGTTGCAAGGGGTGTGGGATGGCAACATCTAGGGGCATACGTGAATCTTGGTGCTTTTTATCTTGTTGGAATCCCAGTTGCTGCCGTTTTAGGCTTTTGTACTTCACTAAGAGGAATGGGCTTATGGATCGGAATACTAATTGGCGCAATTGTACAAGTTACTCTACTTTCGCTAGTAACATTTTTCACCAATTATGAAAAACAGGTATGCTCATAATTTCTTTGGGAGGTGATATCTACATCATACAGATTTAGTAATACACCATAACCTATAATTTGATATATGTGTATAATTTTCTTTGAAATTTGTACACTATAGTGAGGAAATTAGTTTTTATGGTGTAGATTTTACTTCAGTTTTCTTTTAGTCCATGATTCCTTATAATTACTTATAGAGAATTTGGTGATATTGTGGTTTCTGACGAGATTGATTAACGACGTAGGCAACAAAGGCGAGAGAACGGTTATCTGAGGAAGAAAGTTTAACCCAATGATTACTCGAAAACCAAATATAGTAAATGTTGCGGAACTGCTCTATTTGGTTTGTGTATATACAGGTTTTGTTTTGGGATTTTTGGTTCATTGCTTAATTTATATGTGAGTGCTGTCTATATGTTTGTAACTTATCAGTGTTTATTAAACTATTTGTTTAATTTTTGTAACTTTTTCATTATGTGACTGATTTTTTTTTTCTTTTCTACATTAAGATTTTCATAACTTTAGGTGTAATTTAGTGAACTTTCAAGTTAATTTTAGTAACAAAATTAACAACAATAATAAAATTGAATCAGTGAGAAAAATAATAACAGAAAGGATTTGAAGTGAAGAATTTTATTACCATAAAAACTATACTTCATTCATTTCAAAATGTAGCTTATTACACTATACTTCATTTCAAAATGTAGCTTATTACACTATACTTCATTCATTTCAAAATGTAGCTTATTACACTATATTTCATTCATTTCAAAATGTAATAAATGTAGCTTATTTACATTTTGAAATGAATGAAGTATAGTGAAATATGCATGTTGAGTTTTGTTTTGGCGTTCATCGGTTTACCAACATAAGCTACAAGGAGAGAGACTTAGTAATATATTGGAAAACTTGTACTTCATATGAGAAGCGGTATTGATTCCTACTATTTATTTTTATTAATAGTTCTACATATTAGATTAATACAAGTGTCAAAATCTAGTGATGATATGAGGAAAGAGATAGTGAATTACACATGTGAAGTTTAAAAGTGAGTACGTATGATTACAGATAGCACTTAAAAGTATGAACAAATATAATTACTCTGTGTATATTATGTAATATATTTTGTACTTTAATGATGTAATAAACATGGGCGGACCTACTAAGAGCTTGGGAGTATCAGTGCTACTCCTCAATTACCGACTTGTAGCGTATATATTTTTCCAAAAAAATAAATAATATGTCAGTATTACCCCTAAAAAGCGTTTGACTACCTTTCACTTGTAGTTTCAACAAAACATAGTCCAAACTTGAAAATAACAAAATTGTTTAGATTATTAGGTAGTTCAAATGTCAATCTATCTATATTATACTCCCTCCGTCCCACAAAAAACTTCTCATTTGACATGGACATAAGTTTTAAGGTGATAGTTAGTGGTGGGGTTATTGGTAATAATTTTGATTAAAATATAAGATTGGTTTGGAGAGAGAAAGATAGTTAGTGGATAGTTAGTGGTGGGGTCCTTAGTAATAATAGTATTTTATTGAAATGGAAAGTTTTTGGTGGGACAAAAAATTAAGGTCAAATGGGAAGTTTTTTGTGGGACGGAGGGAGTAATAAAACAAGCTTTTAGGTGGCCACATGACACCTTCTTTGATGGCAAGCTTGACACATGGCAATTACTCAATGAATTTAGAAAATTTTCCCCCTTTTTTTATTTTTGGAATTTAGTAATTAGTTTAAAATAACAAAATTTCTACCGGATTTTAATTTGATTTCCTCCAAATTTAGTTTTCTTCTTTAAAAAGTTTTATATTTATTTGATTTTATCCATTCCTAAAATATCTACCTAATTTTTGAATTATTAGGTTTAATTTAAAATTCCCAATTATTATATATAAAGCTAATTAACTTTTATAAGGATGTCAAAAGCATTTTTTTTCTTCAATTTCTTATTCTCTCCAAGTACATTACGTTATGTTTATATAACTCATTTTTTGTTTCAATTACATGATCAATATTTTACATTCTGTTTAGTTTGATCATTAATTGATATATAATTTACCAGCAGAAAGTTTTATGTTTATCGGATCAACATAAAGTTTTATGATTATGTTCTACATTCTATTTTATTGCTATATTTATGTTTATCGGATCAATATTATATTTATGTTTATTGTGTTTATGTGCAGAAAGTGAAGTAAGAAACAAAAGCATTCTAGATTTTGACTTTTGTCTTCTCAGGTTATTAAGTTGGTCATTTACTCTATTTTTGTTTTTTTTTTCTCTTTTTTTAATCGTCCCGAATATGATCTTCAAATGCTGACTCATAAAGTCAATGTTTTTAATTTGATATTCTAAAAAAACTACTTTTGTAAATATATGATTTTTGTTTTTTTATCTTTGAGTTTTGCTAAATGGGTATGCTTGAGGTTAGTGAGTTTTTGAGTATATCTTTTTAAATTTTAGGTCAATATTATAAAATGCAGGTAACGTTTTCTGCATTATATGACATAAGGTTAGTGGTTATTAATTTAAATATATATAATATCAGGTAATATTATATTGTTTATGTCATTGTTTTTAATTTTTTTAAATTAAATTATTTTAAATTAAGATATTGAGTCTCATAGTTAGTTTTTTATAGTTTTTTTTAAATGGTATGATTAATACCATCTGTTTTAAGATTAGGCTTTATTGTTTTACTAACTACTAGCAGAAGTAGATGTAAGTTCGAAAAGCATATACAATTTTTTTTGTTAAGTTGACATTTTTTTGTATAAGTTGACTTTTAATTTGACTGTTTATTTTTTTAGTTCATAATCAAAATTTGTATTGTTTATGGCTTATTATTGGTATCGGGTCAGATACAAACGTATAGAAGAACAGACCCAGTTCATTGTTTAAGTTGATTTTAAAAGTCAAATTTAGAACGGTGACAATTTAAACTTTTTTGCAATTTTTAAAAAATAAATAAATTTTTAAAAATGGAATAATTTAAACCTACTATTTTAAGAATGAGGTTTAGGGTTTATTGTTCTAATGGGTACTAACAAAAACAGATGCAACATTGATATAATATTTTTTGTATTAGGGTTACGGTTAGGATTTGCGTGTTTTGGTTAGAGTTTATCCATATTTTGACTTTTATAGCCAAAATAACATATGATTTTGTATGTTATTTTATACTGCATGCACACTGTAGGGTATGTGAAAATGGGCAGGTTGGAGGGGGTTATGTCACATGTCAATATGGCTTCGGGTTGAAAGGGGTAACTTTTTGCACGAGCCGCGTCAGTTTGACCTGGAGCACTTTTTTGTTATACTGTATATTATATAATTCAATGCAGAATCAATTGGGTCTCTTTGACTCATTCCTTTGGCTAAACTTTTTATTTGACCCATTTGTGAAATTTGATAGTTTGACTCAACCGTTGGTAATTATGTAATATTTTAGTAAGCTTTTTGGGCTTTAAAATTTAAATTTTTTATTTTCCTCTCAAATATAAATTTAATTTTTCTTCTTCTTTAAAGCATCTTAAGTTTCCATTCACCCAGTTCTGTTTTGTATCCTTTTTTATCTTAAAAATATTTATTTTCATTTCTCATTCAATATGAAGAAAATGCTTTTGTTTTAAATCGATCCATGTTCCTAACGAAGAAAGAAAAGCCTAAAAAGCCTAAATTCTTGGTAAGAAAACTAAAAATCTAATCCCAAGAGTGTTTTCATTGAACATAAAAATTGCATTATATTCTTCCGAAAACTGTATTGATTCTATTTCTGGTGGCTTTTGTTCTTTTCATTGCAACTGACCTTCTTTGGGGAATACTTAAATCACTGATACAAAATTAGTTGTTTAATAGTTTCAGCAATTTATAAGGATACCTTCACACTCAATTGGAGAAATTGATAGACTTCGGGAACTTTTCGAATCCAATATTGATTTTTGTAAATAAGTTGGTATTACCATTAATTCAAGTAAGTGTATAGTTCTATATGAGTAATTTTCTACTACATTTCAAGAAATCATTAAGGAATCTTAATTTTGTTAAAATGATTACAGAGTTTAACCCCTATTGAAGCCACATGGGACCAAAACGTTGATTAGTGGTGATGGTAAATATTTTCGTTTTTTTCTTCTTTTAACAAGTATAAATAATTAAATAATAACATACAATACATTTGCAAACATAATGATTTGGAAAACCTGATTTACTACTATAAAGTATCAACAACTACAGTTAACTCCAAACTCAAAATTTGGAGTTTGCGAATGACTAACGAATAAAACTCAAAATTTTCCTACGAGCCAAGGCTGGTAATGACAACCTTATAACCTATTAATTACAATAAATTGAACCTTTAAGATGCCACATGACATTTTTTTAGACCCACAACATGCCACGTGGCAGCCTCCTATTGATCAACTTATTTATTTTTCTGCCTAAAGAAAATTCGTTTATAACTTACTGGTGAATTTATTGCATAATAAAAGCAAATACATTAATTTGGAATAACATCAATCTATAATTGGAAATGATTTCCTAATTGACCCAACAATTTTTAGCGGCATTTATATTCGATTTTCCAATTAATATCTTGTGAGGATATAAAGATCAAACAACTTTAATACATGTGTTGTTATTATTTATGCTAATTAGGCAACACAAAGGATGAAATAAAAGCAAATAAATATGTTGTTTTGAACTAAATGCATATGTGGTTTTGTGACATTTTAACATTTATTTATTAGTGTTTTTTTTTTCTAATTTCTAATTTTATGTTAATCCTGATATTATCATGTAATCTTAAGTTTTTTTTTAATGTAATATAACTTTTAAAGATCAACAAAATACTTTCAATTTAAAAGCATTACAAATTTTCTTATTCCACATGTAATGTCGAATGCAATTAACGATAAATTGTCGTAGAACAATAAAAATTATTATCGAGAAAAATAAATGATAACTCGTGATTTTTCTCAGGTCATAACCTAGTTTAATTTAATAAATAAAATTATTTTTTACTTTATGACGATTTGAATTAAAAAAGGCAATACATACTGTGTCTCTTAATTGGAATTATCAAAGTCAAAGGTTGAACAATAAAAACAACTGATGTGTAGCGTAGAAAAATAAACACTTAACAGTTACATATGAAAATGTAATGACTCATTTTTGAAAAATTGGTCAATGGAGAGAATAATTTTAAGGGTTTGCTTACAATTGCCCTTAGGGCAATGATTAATGATAGTTTTAGTGGTTAATTTCCATTTAAATTAGCATTGGTGGTTAATAAAATGCATGATAGTGGTTTTTATTAGTTAATTTAAAAAATTTGAAAGCTTAAACTATTTTATTAACCATTACACTAAGGGTAATGATTAGCAGTTTTCTAATTTTAAAATATAGTCTCTAGTTTTAGATTAGTTTGTAATGTTTAATAATTCTGTTTTTTTTTTTAAAATTTTAATACAATTGCATATTACGCGGACAAATAATTGTTATACTCTTAGAAATTTTTTCTTGAGTTTGGCACTGGTAATAAAGGAGGTCGAAATCTGTTTATGACAAATCTAAAAGTAATTAACGAAAGAATTTCAAAAAGTTGCAAGATTTTTTTCTTTTTCTCCATACTCGACCACACAATTTGGATCTGGGATTTGAATAAAAATAAAATATTTAAATCATCCAAAAGGGCATAATACGATTATAGGTCATACATTTTTTCAGGAAGTTCCTCAAAAACACATATTGTGATCGCAATTGGACAAAATAAAAGTCTCAATTTTCCAATTTCAGATCAATCGAAAGTGAAAGCAAAAACACACTACGTTCCAAACACGGCCACACGATTCTTCATTCTCAAATTCTTCTAACCAAAAGTGTCAGATACGTTCCCCCTTTTCTCTACGCAGGAACGAATCTCAATAAATATCGTTTCTTGTTCAAGATTAGGGTTCAATTTCATCTCAGTGTTCGTGAATTTGAAAACCCCAATTAGAATCAAGTGAAGTTTCTCGTGGGTTTTAGAAGAAATTCCCGTTTTGATTTTTCTAGCAGAACTATGACGGTCGGGGAGCCACGGAACGGTAGGGATATCATCTACGACGCCGTTTCTGGTGCCTCTGCAGGTATTGATCCTTTCAATTTGGGATCTTCATTGTTCAATTCCTAATTTGATTTCTTGTGCTTAGAAAAAAAAAATTAGGGTTTTGTAATTGGTAATGCAACAAAGGGAATTTAGAACTTGAATTCCTGAATCAAATTCATTTACGTGAATGTCATCTTTATTAACCCAAATATAAAGGGTTAATCTTATAAACAGATATAAAAGTCAATGTACATGAATAAATAACAACTTCGGCATTGTTGGATTAATATAGTGGTTAGTTATTACAGTTACTGCATTTTTGTATAGGTGCTATAGCTGCAACTATTATGAGCCCATTAGATGTGATCAAGACAAGATTGCAAGTTTACGGTCTTCCTGAGGTGCCCAAGAACAAAGGTAAATTAAATTTCAATTCTTCTTAACATTATTGTTTGTAATATGGTAATGATGGAATTAAAATCATAAATAAAATATGGAAGAATGAACTACTCTTGGGCAGATATTTAATGATTAGTACTTGAATATTGAGTGTTATTTCATTATATATACTTCGATAATTTTCTTCTTGAGATGTCTTAAAAATAGATGACATTTTTCACTTGTTGGCAAACTTTGAATCAAGATTTATCTGTTAGTGCATTTGTAACCTGTTAAAAATAAGGAAGGGCAGTTTTGGTATTTTAGTTCAAGTATTTATATGGTTTTGAAAGAATCAAATATGTGATTGTGGGCCTTAAAATGAAAACGAGATGCACTATATGAAGAATAAAAGATAATGGTATACATGAATGTATTGGTGGGACATACGATACGGGTTTTGTATTATTTTTATAACGGGTAAAACAAGAGAAAAAAAATAGCTATAAAAAATGGGTCAAACAGTTTATAAAGAATCTTTAAAAAATAAAAATCAGATTAATTCTCTGTGCTTAGTGGGAATTCGGGGCATTTCAGATTTCAGACATAAATAGGATACATAATTTGTTTACACATATTTATGATCGCTTATTATTATTATTTTTTTAACTCATATTATTGTTAATCAGGTAGTGTTATTGTGACAAGCCTACAAACAATTATAAAAAAGGAGGGATTAAGAGGACTGTATCGGGGTCTTTCACCAACAGTGGCTGCACTACTTCCAAATTGGGCTGTAAGTATATTTATAAATCTTAATTAATAATTTTATTTTTAAAATAATTTATTTATATAATTTAGGTCTATTTCGCGGTTTATGGGCAACTCAAAGAGCTTCTTGATTCACATGGTTGGTTACTAATTACTACTCATATTCTTGTTTACCTTTTGTTAATTATGATGTTCTTGTTTACCTTTTGTTAATTATGATGCTTTAAATAAAAACAAGAAACTCGCATATTGTTTTGGTTTTATTTATTTTTAATCTATTTTTAATTAATTTGTGCAGATGATGGAACGGGCCATCTTACTTTTGGGGCAAACATGGTGGCTGCTTCCGGTGCGGGAGCTGCCACTGCATGCACCACAAATCCATTATGGGTTGTCAAAACAAGACTTCAAGTAGGTTTTATTTTTTAATTAAAATTATTTTTATTTATTTATTTCGTAGTGAAAAGGTTGATTTTGGAAATATTTTTTGGGTATGCACTATAATAACAAGAAAAAGGTTTATTAAAAAATTAGGGTTTTGTGTTTAAAATAAAAAATGTATGTTTGGGTCAGTAAAAAATGGTTAGCGATGACATGGCGCCTGTTGAGGTGGAAAGTGACGTGTCATTTTTTGTGTGTGCCATTTGGGTCGTTATGTTATCAAGATTAGGTTGTTGAATGAGCGAAACACGACACAAAGCCATTGTTTAATGACCCAATTGGACAAAGTTTGTACAATGATTAAAAAGGCTAAATATAAAAGTAAATTGTTATTTTATGAAGAAAAAACCTAAAAAAATTATTTTTTTTAGACACAAGGGATGAGAGTAGGTGTAGTTCCATACACAAGCATATCTTCCGCCTTAAGGCGTATTGTTCGCGAGGAAGGCTTTAAAGGGTTGTACAGGTACGCTTCATGACTAGTACCATTCCCCAAACCCCTTATATTCTCTCTCCTTTGACCAAATTATATTTCTGAATTACAGTGGACTTTTACCTTCTCTTGCTGGTATCAGTCATGTTGCTATACAATTTCCAGCTTACGAGAAGATCAAATACTACTTAGCAGAAAAGGGTAATATTAATAATAATACTTTATCTTATTAAAAAGAGTTGTACATCGTGCAATTGTTTAAGTAATGCTGAATTGCTGATCGTATTTATTTCAAGTGGTCAGATCATAAAGATACTAACGATTTGAGTCCTGGAAAACTTGCGATTGCTTCTTCAATGTCTAAAGTTCTTGCTTCATTGCTCACGTATCCACATGAGGTAATTGATTTACCTAATTTTTCTTAATTAAAAATTAATCTCAAAATTAAATATTTATGTATATATGCAATTCTTGTAGGTAATTCGATCGAGACTTCAAGAACAAGGGCACGTAAGAAACCCCGAAACGCATTACGAAGGTGTGATCGATTGCGTGAAAAAAGTATTCCAAAAAGAAGGCGTTGCGGGTTTTTATCGAGGGTGTGGAACAAATCTTTTGAGAACAACGCCATCAGCTGTTATTACTTTTACAAGTTATGAAATAATTCATAGATTTTTACAAAATGTTTTACCGTCTCATAGTACTCCTTCGAAACCCGATGATGGTCCGCCAAAAGAAATGACAACATCGGATAAAATGAGATCTAGTAATCATAGTACAAGAACTCTTTGAGATATGGTTGATGATGATGATGATGATGATGACGATGACGACGATAATGATGATGATGAATAATTGTATTTTTGTTGTTTTTTTGTTCGAAAATAAGCGGGAAACTTTGTTATACTTTTCTTTGTGGTTGGATATTGCGGGTTGATTTAGGAAGTGTTTCTCTAATGATGATCGAGTTTAGTTCGGATTAGGGTTTATTTTTTGAGAAATTGCTGATTAAAGAATGTTATACTAACATTATAGCATGGTGTAGAAGCAAATTATGGACGTTTTTTTAATTTTATTTTGTAATTTCTGTTCTGAAGACATGTTTTTTATGTTGTGCTTTTCTTTTTGTTTGTTTGTTTTTGTAATCGGCTTACATCTCATTATCGGACTATGTAAGTTTTACAACGGAAATATTTGCGTATTTGTGTGCAAATGGTATAAGCATATAGTAACGACATCTTTGAACAATATTCATCAATATGCAGTTGCAGGGTGAGCATTTGGGCCGAAAATTCTATCATTTTCGGTTCAATTCGATTCGGTCTTCGTATAAGGATGAACATTTGGCCTAAAAAACCCGGACTAAAACCAATTTGAACCAAAACCGAAAACATGTAATCGGTTCGGTTTTCAGTTTTGAAAATTCATCGTTTTCGGTTTCGGTAATATCGGTTTCGGTTTTTGGACCGTGCTCACCTGTATGCAGTTGCTAACAACTGTGCCGTTAGGTTGGATGGTGTTGTTGGCACAAGTCTCGTGTTGGGATATAAACGATCTATTACTGATGCTGCAAGTAATACTGATGATTGTTACTATTGATGGTGCTTAAACACGAATTACTACTGATCTTGGACTTACTACTGATGATCATGGTTACTACTGATAAATATATTTGGAGCTGATCGTGTCCGGAATCTTCGTATAGATAGTTTAGAATTAATATCTTTTTGTAATTCAATTGTAATCGTATCCTAGAATAACTACGTTAAATGTTTAGGCTTCAAGGACTATTATATATAGTTCCTTACGAATTGTAAACGTACGTGTGTATTGATCGATAATTAATATACATTGAAGCTTTTTTGTGATAAACTGTGTTCTTGATCATTCTTATTCGATTACAGTTTACATTGTTCTTAATCATATGACAAGAGTGTTAATCCGTTGTAACTTCTCTTTGTTAGTAGATCTGTGATTCAATAACTTGTTTAAGTTATTCGATCCCGACAAGTGGTATCAGAGCATTAAGGTTCTAGATCTACGAATTAAGAACATCAAAAAGTTTCATACTATCGAAACAAAAATTGTTAATCATGTCTGATAACAATGAAAGCATGCAGGCAAACAAAATCCAAATTCTTACTCCGAACAACTTTGGGATGTGGAAAAACAGAATCAAGCAATACATGCTTATTACTGATTATTCCATGTGGGAAGTTGTTCTTGAAGGGAACAAAACAACTCAGACTCAACTCACAAGCTCTTCAACTGAATCCGACAAACTCAAGAGTGACAAAGAAAAGAAAGACAGAGGAATCGAACTAAAAGCCTTAAGCACTCTTTTGCTTGCTATTCCCAATGACTATCAACATTTATTTGTTGAATATGATGATGCTAAGAAGCTGTGGAATGCATTGGAGAAAAGGTTTGTTGGCACCAAAAGTACTAAGAGAAATATGAAGTCTATTTTGAAGCAAGACTTTGAAAACTTCAAAGGACAGAAGAATGAATCATTGTCACAAGTTTTTGATCGATTCAATAAACGTATTGGTGAACTCAATCAAGTTGGAGTTAAACCAGACAATGATGATGTCAACAGAAAGTTCCTCAGATCTCTTGGTGAAGAATGGTCTATGTATACTGTTATATACAGACAAGGAGATGCATTGGAAGAGAAGGAGCTTGATGAACTGTACAATGAACTAAGAGTGTTTGAATCTGAGGTAAGTAATAAAACTCCCACCTTACCTTCAAACAATGCTGCTTTTGTGTCTAGTACAGGTACATGTCAGGATACTGCAACTGGAAAGAATGTAGAAATTGAAGATATAGCAAGAGAATCCTTCTTTACTAGTCATGTACACACTGCATTGATTAGTGAAGATTTAGAACAACTCAATCCTGATGATCTGGAAGAGATGTACATCAAATGGCAGATGGCCATGCTAAGTTTGAGAACAAAAAGATTTCTCAAAAGAACTGGTAGACAAAATGTGGCCTTCAATAAAGGTGATCGTGCTGGATTTGACAAAACCAAAGTCAAATGCTACAAATGCAACAATTTTGGTCACTTTGCTAGAGAATGTCCTAGCAAAGACCAAAGATCAAACTATAACAAAAACAGCACTTCAAACTCAACTGCATTAGTATCACAAGAGGGTCAAGGTTATGACTGGAACTTTCAAGCAGACGAACATGCTCAAAACCAAGCTCTTATGGCCTTCACTGATTCTACAACTGAGGTACATTCTAAATCCTGCACTCCTGAATGCATTAAAGCATACAAAGAATTAGAAAAACTTAACAAAGATGCTCTTGATGAAATGATTTTAAACAGAAATATATGAATTGAATTTAATGGTTGTATTGCTGATCTTGAAAATCAAATTAAAATTTATAAAATAACTGATCAAAAGATAAAAGATGAATTATTACAAACAACTTATGATAAAGAACATGCTGAGTTAAAATTAAAAGAAACTTTAATCAAATTCGAAGAATGTCAGTTGGAATTAGAACAAAATAAATTAACTATTAAAAAATTGAAAAAAGTTCTAAAATAATTGATGAATTAACAAGCAATCAAACCACTGAGAAAGTTGTTCATGGGGTTGGATATCATGCAGTTCCACCTCCAACTAATTTTATTCCTCTTCTTAAATCAAGCTCAGAAAGAATATTAAACGAATTAAAAATAGAAAGTCAAACTGAAAAAAGTAATGATTCATCTGATGATGATCAAACAATTAACTCGACTGATACAAGTTTTCCCACACAAAGTCAAAGTGATTCCCCTAAATTTAATTCAGAAAATATACCAACTATTTTAAGAAGGGGAAATCAAAGAAAATTTAAATCAGTTGAAAGAACAAAGAAAGCCTGAAAGTGCTAAAACAACAAAAGTAACATGTTTAATTTGCAACAAAGTTAACTACTTAGCAAAGGATTGTCACTTCAATCCAATTAACTGCAAAGAATTTATGGAATTTAAAGAAAACAAAGAAAAATTAAAAGAATTGAAATTAAAACAAACTGCAGAAGCTAAAGAAATTAAAAATCCACATGTTGAAGTCCCTAAATTTGGAAGAACTGCACAAAGATTTGTGCAAAATATCAGACATGGAAGTCCAAAACGAAGTAATTATTTCAAAAATAATGGAAAGCAAAATCAATTTCCAAGATATTCAAAATTTTCTAACATCAGTAGGAACTATTCCAGGTTTACTACTGGTAAAAACCCTAATTACAATGCTGTCGGATACAATTATCATAATACTACTGATTATGCTAAAAACTCATATTACCCAAATACTACTGGTCCATAAGTAATAAAATACTCAAAAGCCAAACACTATAGGTATAAACCTAAGTCAGTAGTAAAACAAAACAGCAGTAATAAACAACAAATGAAAACCAAACCTGCATTAAAAGCTCATCCAATTCGTAAATCTTACTCTTCAAAGGATGAACCCAAGACAAAACAAACTTGGGTTCCCAAAATTAACTAATCCATTTATTTCTTGTGCAGAGCATTCAGATCCCTGAAGAAGGAAGAACATGGCACATTGATAGTGGATGCTCTAGGCACATGACTGGAAATATTCAAATTCTTAGAGATTTCAAGTCTTTTGAAGGTGGATATGTTGCTTTTGGTGAAAATCCAAGAGGTGGTAGGATTACAGGTAAAGGTACAGTATCAAATGGTAAGCTTACTTTTGATGATCTATTTTATGTTGCTGAGCTTAAGTATAATCTGGTTAGTGCCTCACAAATATGTGATAAAAAGAACAAAATTCTCTTTACAGATACAGAGTGCATCATTCTTTCTCCTGACTTTATTTTAAATGAAATATTTATTGTTTTAAGAACTCCAAGGAGAGACAATGTGTATTGCCTGGATATAGGGGGAGAACCCATTTCTTCAAATGAGATCAACTGTTTTATATCTAAGGCAAACACAAATGAATCAGAACTCTAGCATAGAAGGATGTGTCACACAAATTTTAAAAATATGAATAATTTAGTCAAACATAATTTGGTAGTTGGCTTACCACAAAGAGAATTTATGTGTGATCATCACTGTGTTGCATGCCTGAAAGGTAAGCAACATAAGACTTCTCATAAGACCAAAGCAATTAATTCTATTTCTAACCCTTTGTATCTCTTACATATGGACCTATTTGGACCTACAAATGTAATGAGTATTGGAAAGAAACAATATTATCTTGTTATTACTGATGATTTTTCCAGGTTTGCTTGGGTTTTCTTTCTTAGGACCAAAGATGAAACAAGTGAGATCATAAAGAATTTGATAGTCAAACTGGAAAATACAAGAGATCTCAAAGTGAAAGCAATTAGATGTGATAATGGCACAGAGTTTAAAAATGCTAATTTAATTACTTTGTGTGATCTTAAGGGTATTGACAGGCAGTACAGCTCACCAAGAACTCCACAACAAAATGGTGTAGCTGAAATAAGAAACAGAACAATCATTGAAGCAGCCAGATCCATGCTTGCAGATTCAAAATTACCAATAACTTTTTGGGCTGAAGCTGTTAATAGTGCTTGTTATGTACAAACAGAGTATTAATAGTTAAGCCTCATTTTAAAACACCTTATGAACTTTTCAATAAAAGAAAACCTTCAATAAGTTTCCTAAAATCATTTGGTTGTCCTTGTACAATTTTAATTACAAGAGAACAAATTGGTAAGTTTGACTGCAAATCAGATGATGGGATCTTTGTAGGATACTCAACTCAAAGCAAATCATACAGAGTATTCAACAAAAGGCTAAGGATCATTGAAGAAAGTGTAAATGTATCCTTTATTGAAAACCTAATGAATGAACAAGGAAATAGTCCAGATTGGTTATTCAACATTGATAATCTAACCAAATCCTTTGATGTTAATTAAGATTGTAATACAAGAGATTCAAACAATCAAAGTCAACAAGGAGGATCATCAGCATTCAATGGTAGTCAAGACATAATGAAATATATCATAGCTAATACTGATCTCACAGTTAATACTGAGGACAGTAGCAACTCATATAACCATAGAAATCTTGACACCAGTAACAACTCAAATTCTCACGACACTACTGATCCCAGTAGTAATTCAGAAACTCAAACAAATGATGATGAACCAAACAATAATGATGTCAGTACTAACAATGAACCACGGGAACTAAATGACAATCATGTTACTACTAATACCAGCATCAATGAAGAATCTCAACAAAATCCAGAAAATCAAGAAGACACCTGGACAGATGCTCAAATCCCTGAATCCAATGAATCAAATCTCGATAGTCAACTAGTTGCTGATAAATTCTCCAACTCAAGAACAGAAAATAATCATCCCTTAGACTTAGTTCTAAGTGATGTGAACTTTAATATGCAGACGAGAAGCAAACTTAATTCACCTTTAAATAAAAACATTTGTAATATAAGTCTAATCTCTAATGAATGTATGTATGAATGTTTTCTATCACAGGAGGAACCTAAAAAGATTCAACAAGCAATGAAAGATTTAAATTGGATTATAGCAATGCAAGAAGAACTTCTCCAATTCAAATTACAAGCTGTATGGACACTTGTACCTCTACCAAAAGGAAAAAGAGCCATTGGAACAAGATGGATCCTCACAAAAAAGAAAGATGAAAGAGGTATAGTGACCAAAAACAAAACCAGACTTGTAGCCTAAGGATACACTCAAGAAGAAGGAATAGACTATGATGAAGTATATGCACCTGTTGCAAGAACTGAAGCAATAAGGATCTTTCTATGCTTCATTCAAGAAAATTAAAGTCTATCAAATGGATGTAAAAAGTGCATTCCTTTATGGGAAAATTGAAGAAGAAGTCTATGTGTGTCAACCTCCAGGGTTTGAAGATCCTGAACATGATGACTATGTGTACAAATTAGACAAAGCTTTATATGGTCTTCATCAGGCACCAAGAGCTTGGTGTGATACATTATCATCATACTTATTGAAGAACAACTTCAAAAGAGGTGCAATTGATAAAACTCTGTTCACAAGAAAAGTCAAAGATGATATACTACTGGTCCAGATATATGTAGATGATCTCATCTTTGGTTCAACAAATGATCAACTGTGCAAAGAGTTTGAAGAATTAACGCAGATCAAATTCAAGATGAGCTCAATGGGTCCAATGAACTTCTTTCTTAGACTCCAAATCAATCAAAGATCAGATGGTATTTTGATTAATCAATCAAAATATGTCAGAGACATATTAGAAAAGTTTGCAATGAAAGACTGCAAAAGTGCAAGCACTCCAATGGAAACACATAAACACCTACATCCTGATGTTGAGGGGGAGGATGTAGATGAACATTTATATAGATCAATGATAGGTTCTATAATGTATTTAACTGCATCAAGACCTGACATTATGTATAGTGTTTGTGTATGTGCCAGGTATCAAGCAAGACCTAAGGAACTACACTTGCAGGATGTCAAAAGAATCTTTAGATACTTGAAGGGAAAACCTTCTGTGGTCTTTGGTATCCACATGACTCACCATTTTAACTCATAGCCTACACAGATAGTGACTATAGAGGTGAATGTCTAGATAGTAAATCTACTACTGGTGGATGTCAATTCTTTGGATCAAGAATGGTGTCATGACAATGAAAGAAGCAAACAAATGTATCAACATCAACTGCTGAAGCAGAGTATGTAGCTGCAGCTGCTTGCTGTGCTCAAGTTCTGTGGATTCAAAATCAACTCCTAGACTTTGGTATCTTTATTCATAAAACTCCTATTTTTATTGATAATCAAAGTGCTATTAGTATTGTAAATAATCCTGTAAAACACTCAAAAACCAAACATACTGAAATAAGATTTCATTTTATAAGGGATTGCAATGAAAAGAAATTAATTAAAGTGGAGAAAATTCATACTGACAATCAATTAGCAGACCTTTTTACAAAAGCATTTGATGTAGGAAGATTCAGTTTTTTGGTTAGCAGTATTGGAATGATTTTAATAAATTAATCTCTTAAATTAAAATTATATGTAAAGTTTTTGTACAATATTTGTAGTTAAAAGTATGTTTTACTACTGGTTATTTATTATTACTGACATTTTACTACTGATAGGGTTTCTCAGAGAATTAGGTTAAGTATAAAACAACATTTACTACTGACATTTTACTACTGATACTTAATTACTATTGATCGACCGTTATCTGTGAATTTCAAATTTACCAAACTAACCCCCATGAAAATAGCCGTTGTGTTATGATTCGAAGGGCAATTCGGTCCTTTTGCAGGTTAATTTGAAAAATATAAATAGCTGAATGAGATTAGTTTAGCATTATCCTCACCTCGATTCGATAAATCCTACGATAAACCCTAATCTCTGCAAATCTCGATCAAAACCCTGCATCAGTAACAAATAAATTCACTCTCTAAATCGTTCAACAGATCAATTTCACTCTGAAATTAAGAACCCAGTATCAATTTCAAGATCAAAAACAGAATCAATGGCAACTCTAAAGTCTCTCAAAGTGAAAACAGATCTAAAATACTCAGAATTCCACATTATGTGTGTATTTTTAAGGAATCCAGATGGAACAAAGGATTTTCGACCAATAGTTATGTTCCTAAAGAACTCATACATCAAATTTGCTATGTCTGTAAATCCCAAAGCCTATGAACAACACCTTGTTCATTTCTGGGAAAATGCTGAAAGAATCGAAGAAACAGGTCATTCAAAAATCAAATCCATCGTAGATGGAAAGACAATTATCATAACAGAACAATCAATAAGACATCATCTACAACTGAATGATGAATCAGGTATGTTTTCACTTCCTAAAGAGATTCTTGCTGAAAATATTGAGAAAATGGGATATGAAGGAAGACTTGACATAGTTACTTTTCAAAAGGGTCTTCTTTCACCTCAATGGAAATTTTTGGTTCACACCATTCAACATTGCATCTCACCCAAAAAGATTACATGGAATGAGTTCAACAAATCAATAGCATCGGCTATTGTTTGTTTGTGCATAGGCCAGCTATTCAATTTTTCTAACATGATTTTTGAAGGAATCCTTGCAAATATCTCATCTTCAAAATTTTTAATGTACCCAAGATTCCTTGCACATATTTTAAATTGTGAAATTCAAAATCTTTCAATTACAAAGAATATTTTTCCTACACCTATTAAATAAAAAGGTGTACTCAAACTAGAAAAAACAATTCAATTTTCTGGGAAAGTTACTCCAGTGTTTCAAAACATGTTCTATGATCAACCCCCAACTGGAGAAGGTTCAAGTCACCCAATTGAACCCCAACCCACTCCATCAATCAAAACAGCCCAAACACAATCCCATAAGTCCACTCAACCACCCACACCATCAAATGTCCTGAATGTGTCCCAGGTACATGTAGACAATCCAAAGAGTGCTACTCTTCACTCTGAGGAAGACCAACCTATAGCCAAAAAATTTCTAAAATCTATAAAAGGAAGAAAACTTTCTTAAAGGACACCAGGGGACCCACTGAGTCACACCCCAGACTCCAAGAGTTGTCCTCCAAGGAGGAGAGAGGGCATGAGGAAAGGGCTCTCACTACTGATGCACCAAAGGTTGGTGAACATGCTAGTGAGAACATCATTAGGACCCAAACCTCAGAAACTTTAAGTGATGACTCATCATTTGAGGCAGCACTTAAAGGACCCCGGTGCCAAGAAACCACAAGGGGAGGTACTTCTGCTTCTTCTAGGAAGAAGGGAGTATCTAAACAACCCATTTCATCACCAAGCAGTGATGAGGGTAGATTGCACTCAGATGATTTGACCGATAGGATGGAAAACCTTAAAGACAATGTACCAAACAAGCCCAATGATCCACCTAGAAGGAGTGAGGGCAGTATTAAACAAACTCAATTGACGGATAGGAAGGAAAACCTTGAAACCTGTGTACAACATTGCCTGGAACTATTAAACAATCAAGGAAAGACCATGAGCTATATGAAGCACTATACCAATGCTTTGAATAGAAGACAGAAACGATTTGATTATAGACTTCAAAGTCAGTCCAATCTCATCAGAAAATTACAAAAGAAGATTGTTGACACTGAGGCTCAATAGGTTGAGATCACTAAGGGGGAGAAGGATCACATACAGGGTATGATTGATCATTCAATTGCAGCAGCAGCAGCCTCCCTCCTAAACCTTAGAGAAGCTCATGGTGAAACAGGTCAAAGTTTTGGTGAAGACCTGAATAGAGGAGTTAGGAGTATGGATGAAGATGTGTTTGTGTCTGCAAATCAATTCCCAACAGCAGAGCAAATACATTATCCAGTTACTACTGAAGTCATGGAAACTACTGATCCCATGGATATTGATGAAGCTAAAGAACAAACAGAGGTTGTTACTACTAATCCCATTGATGAAGAAACAATATCAGTAGTGAATATCCCAACAACAGAAATAAACATTCCAGTTACTAATAATGCCCTAGCAGTAGTAACCACAGAAACAACCTCACCCGTAGTAGACTCCTCAAAACAACTGGTAGTACATACAACAGTTGAAACACCAGTAGAAACCACCTTGGTGACTACTGAATTAGATGAAGAAATACCTGAACTACTTGAACCATCTGTGATCATCCCAAGGCCCCCAACTCCAGAGTTAAAACCACTCATCATCCCAGATTTTGATGAAAATGTGAATTGGGATGAAGTGGATGAATGTGCATTACCTCCACATCCAAAAATACTTCCAGATCACTTGTCACATACATTTTCTCCATCAATAGTGATCAATCCAATTGTAGACATGTAATATTATCCACTATCAAAGTGTGTGAATGTTGGAAAAGAACATTTTGATGATGATTACCCACACAGAGCTCTAGGTCATTACATGGTAAATAAAATTAACTTAATCAGACCTGAGAAGCAAGATAAGTGGAAGGTTAAAAGAATGAGGTATCTCAAAAAAGTTGCTAAGACTTAAAAATGCAGCAATTCAAGAGATTGAAGAGTTCTTAGAAGGAGATCAACAGGAAGAATTGAATAAAATAAAACAAATTGAACAAGAAAGTATAGATCTCCTTGAAGCACAAGTGAAAGAATGCAAACGCGTGAGAGAAGACATGCCTGAACAGTTTGCAGAGAAGTGTAGGGATTTACTACGCACCATGCGACTGATCAACCACTTGGGTCGACCTCCTAGTGTACTTGGTTCGCACCTTGCTGATCAAGAACATGAACTTGTTCTTAACCGGTTAAAACCAACTAGCTGATTTAATCCCTAAATGCGGAACTGGGATTAAACCTTATCCTTAAATCCTAAAGGATTGGGATGTTGGAAATCTAGATTAGGTTAACAAGAAAGAACCTTATACGAAGAACTCGAACGCACACACATACTTGTGTGTGTTCGTCGGATACTACCAAGAACCCTAGGGTTCTTGGTTCGACTTCAAACAGGAGGAGAAGGAGGAAGAGTGTTCCATGAATCATACCTTAGGTTAATGCTTAAGATAAGTCCACTGATGATGAACACGACGAACGATCATCTAGATGATCACTTGCAATGATCTTGGAACTTCAAGACTTGAAGAACACGAAGAACGAATGAAGAACACGAAGAACGAAGAACACCAAACTTGGTGTTCTTGGTGTGTTCGGCCGAATAGGGTAAAGGGGCAAGGGTTTCGGCTCTTTTAGGTGTAACCTAATAAGTGATGCCTAAGCCCTCTATTTATAATAGATGGACTTTCACTTAGGGCCCTTCTAGTTTAATTAAGATTAATCTCTTAATTAAACTTATCCTTTTACACTTCCATCCCTTATAGTTTAACTAGTTTATTATTGTTGCACTTAACTATTAAATGTCTAGTATTAACACACTAATAATTCGGTACCCATATACACGAATTATATATACTTATATTTATACTTTTAATAGTTAATTATATAATAACCTTTATATAATTTACACAATAATATTATCCAATTACTATATGATTTAATAGCTTTAAATCATCTCATGGATAACCTTTAATTAACACATTGTATATTTACTCAACTAGTAAATATATAAGTACTTGTATTAATTAGTTAGTTAAACTAATCTAGTAATAAGTTAAACTTAACTTAATACTTAACTGATTCGTAATCACTATTATGAATCATTCCGCTTCGTAGTATCGTTGCATAACTTGCTCGTATTACATGCACTCACGGGTGTGACCCTTAAGTGTTTCGTAGGCATGGATGTATCATCATAGGTTGACTAACTGTGCACATAATTCCTTCAGACTCCCACTTGTCCAGGTTTGTAACCTTTGTCTTAATGATACGAGCTACAGTGGCCTTCTAGATGGGCATGTAGGTAACCAACCCCATAAAAACAGCTTATGTAACCCTGGTATAGTTTTATTAAAAACTCTTAATAGCGTATCCTAATAAAGAACACTCTGTCTTTACTTCTTGGGTAATGTTGTTAGGCTTCTCCCTTGCAGCACGATATTTGTGATAACGAATACGAGCATGGTAAAAATTATCAACTCCTGTATTCGAAATCATTTTATGACTTCTTGATTCAAACTGCTGTGATAAACGACAAAGAACAAATCAGTTCGTTTGGGCAATTACCATCTTGTTATATTTCGATTTAAAATACAACTTCCTTTGTACCCAGTATCGCCTCGTATGACAAATGTATTTCAGAATTGTCTAAGTTGAACCAAAGCACATTAGTCATTGTATCCTAAACCAAATACCTCAGGCTTAAGGACAATCCTAGTGAACAATATTTTTGAACTTTTCAACCACGAACTATTGTCACGGTGGTCAATCCAATATTCGTTGAGCCTCCAATAGAATATCACTGATATTTGGTTTACACAAAACTTGTGTAGCTATCTTCGAAGAACTTTCGAATCTACCACCAAATACCGCGATGACGTTAACGTCCCATCGAGGTTCCCACCAAGACGAGTAGTCACAGATTTTTGTATCTTTTTGAATAAATAGACTTTTATTCATGGATGATGTTAAACATACAAAGTAAGAATAAATATGATACTAACTCATGTACTATTCCTCACTGGACATAGATACTGAATTATTACTGGATCATTACTTATTCCTTTCGTTCGTGTTGATTACTTAATGATTCTTACAAACTTAATTGTAACTTTATCACTAAACCAATCATCTCTATTAAACTAAAGACCTAAGACGAGTATTTAGGAATACTATTATTTTTGCCTTTGCTAGATATTGTTCTTGCAACAACCTAGAACATATTCTAGTCTTGCCTTTTATGCAATTCGGTAAACATAGGAGGATTGGAAATTAACTCCTTAGTTTCTTGAATTCATAAAATTATCCTTGCAACTAAAGCCTCTTTTAGTTACTTGATTTGTAGATATTCTTACTAGTTAAAGAAATTTCCTTAAATGATTGTGTTATTCACTAAAGTGTTAACAACCTATTAGATATGCAATAATTAATCACAAGACTTGTGATCACGCTATTAGGTTTGCAATAATCTAATTAACGATCATTTATTATTTCTCTCAACTCTTTGGCTAACGACTTGGTAAAACCTTGTTGTTAATGTCTTACTAACTTACTGAATTCATTAACATCTTTAACGAATTATGTTAGTCTTAGCTCCCACTTACTTTTATGGAATTTAAGCATCTCTTAAACTACTTTGACCTAGTCGATAACTTGTAGTTTAATCTTTTTAAGAATTCTATCAATAATTAACATCATCCTTTGGATTTGCGAATATCCAACTTTCCTGTTTAGGGAATTATGATCTTTATTGATTACTGTATCTAACAAGTATAAAACACTTGGAATGATACTTCCAATTCTTAAATACATTAGTATTCTTTTAAGAACTTTATTTAATACCAAAGTCATCACTTGGATTTCTCAAATATCCATTATTCGTATTAGGGAATTATGACTTGATTAAATATTGTATTTATTACAAGTATAAAAGACTTGCAAACGCGTGAGAGAAGACATGCATGAACAGTTTGCAGAGAAGTGTAGGGATTTACTACGCACCATGCGACTGATCAACCACTTGGGTCGACCTCCTAGTGTACTTGGTTCCCACCTTGCTGACCAAGAACATGAACTTGTTCTTGACCGGTTAAAACCAACTAGCTGATTTAATCCCTAAATGCGGAACTGGGATTAAACCTAATCCTTGAATCCTAGAGGATTGGGATGTTGGAAATCTAGATTAGGTTAACAAGAAAGAAACCTTGTACGAAGAACTCGAACACACACATACTTGTGTGTGTTCGTCGAATACTACCAAGAACCCTAGGGTTCTTGGTTCGACTTCGAACAGGATGAGAAGGAGGAAGAGTGTTCCATGAATCATACCTTAGGTTAATGCTTAAGATAAGTCCACTGATGATGAACACGACGAACGATCCTCTAGATGATCACTTACAACGATCTTGGATCTTCAAGACTTGAAGATCACGAAGAACGAATGAAGAACACGAAGAACGAAGAACACCAAACTTGGTGTTCTTGGTGTGTTCGGCCGAATAGGGTAAAGGGGCAAGGTTTCGGCTCTTTTAGGTGTAACCTAATAAGTGATGCCTAAGCCCTCTATTTATAATAGATGGACTTTCACTTAGGGCCCTTCTAGTTTAATTAAGATTAATCTCTTAGTTAAACTTATCCTTTTACACTTCCATCCCTTATAGTTTAACTAGTTTATTATTGTTGCACTTAACTATTACATGTCTAGTATTAACACACTAATAATTCGGTACCCATATACACGAATTATATATACTTGTATTTATACTTTTAATAGTTAATTATATAATAACCTTTATATAATTTACACAATAATATTATCCAATTACTATATGATTTAATAGCTTTAAATCATATCATGGATAACCTTTAATTAACACATTGTATATTTACTCAACTAGTAAATGTACAACTACGTGTATTAATTAGTTAGTTAAACTAATCTAGGAATAAGTTAAACTTAACTTAATACTTAACTGATTCATAATCACTATTATGAATCATTCCTTCTCGTAGTATCGTTGCATAACTTGCTCGTATTACATGCACTCACCGGTGTGACCCTTAAGTGTTTCGTAGGCATGGATGTATCATCATAGGTTGACTAACTGTGCACATAATTCCTTCAAGAAGAAAGAAGACATGATCTCTTACTTAAAATCAAGAGGTCACAATGCAAAATCTTTTGGAAGAATGAAGTTAATCACCATTATTGAAAGATATTGCATTGAGAAAAAAGGAAGAATTTGCAGATTCAGAGGTCAAAGAGATTGAAGAAGAAAAATTAACAAAATTAATGGATATTGATCCCAAAGAAGTAATTACAAGAATTCCAACCTCTGGTGAATCCTCAATTGTTTCTACAAGGAAAAGAAAAGCTCTAGAAACTGAACAAGAAGCTAGGAAGAAAGCTAAACAAGATACAAAAATACTTGATCTTCCTATTGCTCCTCTACAAGATAATCCAATTATCAATTGGAGAGTTGTTAATGATATAATAGAAGTAATAAGAGAAGACAAAACAACTCAGAAGTTCAGTGCTTAAAAACCAATGGTTATGTCATTATCCAGAAGTGATATAATTAAAGTTTTAATTATTGGTAAACCAAGAATGTCAAAGAAGTCATGGAGAAACTCAGGTGCTGGATACTTAACAGAAATGATAGATGTTGCATTCTATCCAGATGATTATCCTGAGAGGTTCACAAGTACAGAAAATGTTTATGCTTGGAATGTACTTCCTACTATGAACATCTACATTTTTGAAAGAGCAAGTAAAAAATGTGAAGTATATCTATATGAAAGAGAATATCCTCACTCAGAAGAAACTATGTTTCAAATCACCACCTGTTCATTTATGAAACCTCATGATCTTGCAATGTTTCAAGAAAAGTACAACTACTTTGTGAAAAGAAACAGTAAATACATTATTGCACAGAGAAAACAACAAAACAAACAGACAATAGAAGGTGATCAAAGAAGAGCTAAGCTATTAGAAGAGAAAAAGAAGAAAGAGGAAAAGAAACTTGATTAATTCACTTTGAATTAATACTGATGACTGTTACTACTGATGGTGCTTAAACACGAATTACTACTGATCTTGGACTTACTACTGATGATCATGGTTACTACTGATAACTATATTTGGAGTTGATCGTGTCCGAGGTCTTCGTATAGATAGTTTAGAATTAATATATTTTTGTAATTCAATTGTAATCGTATCTTAGAATAACTAGGTTAAATGTTTAGGCTTCAAAGACTATTATATATAGTTCCTTACGAATTGTAAACGTACGTGTGTATTGATCGATAATTAATATATATTGAAGCTTTTTGTGATAAACTGTGTTCTTGATCATTCTTATTCGATTACAGTTTACATTGTTCTTAATCATATAACAAGAGTGTTAATCCGCTGTAACTTATCTTTGTTAGTAGATCTGTGATTCAATAACTTGTTTAAGTTATTCGATCCTGACATCTCGCACAAGTTTTCTTCGGCCAATCGCGGAACTTATTTGGATATATGCGTGTTTATATATGTACCAACAACGTCTCATTTTCTGCCTCATTGGTTGCCACATGGAAAGTTTTATACGGTTAACTTCTTTGGATATATGTGTTTTTATATATGTATGTTTATGGTGTGAAAAAAGATGTTAATATGTGACAGGAAAAAAGGAGAAAGGGGAAAATATTCGGAATGGCCACGCAAGTTTCACATGAAAATCTTACTAACATTTGCCAGGGGCAAATGCTGTTCATGAATAGTTCATGAGCAGTGGTTCAAATTCTATCATTGCGAGTCCAGCCACAAATCAGGCAAATTCTATCATGAATAAGATTTACACACTTTCAACTGAGCCCCATAAAATCAGGGATCTCTATTTTCCAAATTCAACCACGCTTTCAACTGATCCCTCAAAATCAGGAATCCATATCTTCCAAAATCTACTTATTCCGGATTTTGTGTGTATTATCCATTACTCACAATGATTACGAAGTTTTGATTTTTCTCGTACACCACACAAATTTGTAGGTTTTTGAAGACCCAGAGGAGGAGGATAGCCATTTTTTAATTCTTCTTCTTCTTCATGTAAATCACTCGCTGTTTCTTTTAATTAGGGTTTTAATTTTGAATTTTGCTGCCATCTTCTTCATGTAAGTTTCACTTATCTTTTTGAATTTGGGGTTCAATTTTCTTATTTTTTTTTTAAATTAGGGTTTCAATTTTAGGGTACGATTTTCGAGATTCACGCTTCTCTGTCATCTTCTTCAAGTAAGTTTCAATCAACTTTCGAAATTGGGGTTTTATTTTCTGATAATTTTTTTTTATTCTTCATTTCTCGATTTTGAAGTTGCAAGCCTCAGTTCAGTTTTTTCAGGTAAGTTTCTTGATTTTATTTCAAGTTGGCTGCTTTGTTTTATAGATTATACTTTATGAAAAAAGTTGTGACCTTTGCATTTTTTCAGTTGATAATCGAGTGGATTTATAACATTTTTCAGTTAAATGCAGATTGTACAACTGACAGTATCTGGAAATTTTGAGGAAGCCTTAGCATTATGTAAGTTGCTTCCACCAGAAGATTCAAGCTTACGAGCCTCAAAGGAGCAATCAATTCATATTAGGTGATATAATTTACTCTAATTTTTTTGATTTTTTCTCTAGATCTTATATGAAATTTTAAAAATGAAGAGATATGAACACTATCTATTTGAAAATGGGAGCTATGAAGAAGCAATGGACCATTTTATATCATCACAAGTAGAAATAACATATGTTCTCTCTTTATATCCATCTATTATTATTATTCCCAAATCATCTTTATCAGTTGAACAAGCAGATCATAAGTTTTTGGATGTAAGTGGGGAGGCTTATTTGTCAAGAGCTTCATCTGGTTTGCCAGACGATCTGGATCCTTCATCTGAATATGATGAAAATTTAGCTTTGGAATCCATGAAAATGTCTCATAATACTCTAATGGCCTTGGTTAAGTTTCTTCAGAGAAAAAGAAATTATATTATTGGGAAAGCAGCTGCTGAGGGAACAGAGGAAGTTATCTCAGATGTTGTTGGCCATACTTATGAAACCAAACGTGCAAAAAGATCAAGCAAGGTAATAACTAACTTTACTTAGCGGCTTAAAAGTCAAAATGTCTAATTGTCTATTAATATATTGTGTAGATAATTAATTCGTTAATTATGATTAGAAAACCTCATTGTTACAATAATAATCTGGACATTAAACATAATTGGTGAGCAAACTGCATAATTGGATATTCCTCGAATGCTTAAAGAAAAAAAGATCACTAATCATATTAACTTCAATTCTTAATTATTACATAAATAATTGATTATTATATCCTTTTTGTCCATTTTCTAGACTAGGAAAAAACTTAACAGATTAATCATGTTGTTGGTTCCTTGGTGCCAAAAAATACCTTGACTTTCTGATTTGGTCAAATTTGTATTTTACATTAATAAAATTCAATAATTTTATTACTTTATTACTGTTTGTGGGTGCTGCAGAATGCAGATACATATAACGACAAAAACTGTTGGGGTGAATGATAACCTTTGGGTTGAAAATGATGATTGTTTGGTTGCTGGTTTTCTTGAAAATTTTGAAGAAGGCTGGCATAAAATGGTAAAGTTATTCATTAGCGTACATAAATGATATATATGTCAATAAAGTTAATAATAATATATATTTTAGGGAATTTCAGTTAGGGATCGAATTCATGAATAATTAATGAAGGGAAATAGTGGAGAATTAACATATGAAAATGACGAAGAAGATGAAAACGAAGAAAATGAATATTATTATCATTATAGTACCGAAGAAGATGAAGAGTATTTCGATGGAAGTGAAGTTAAACTAAAACCAGTATCACAATCACAATGAAGTTTTTTTTTTAGTTCCCGAAACGTGTAGCAATATATGTAAAGTTTGGTTGGTTATCTAGTATAATTAATATGACTTGATGATGATAATTATGTAGCTTTTTATAAAAGTTTGAGATTAATTTTATCTAATAATAAAATAATTATATGATCAAGTTTCTATAAGGGACATTTTTGTAAGAGTGCAAAGGATAGATTATATGTATATTTTCACCCCGCCGCGAAGCGCGGGCACCAAAATCTCGTGTTAACAAGTTGAAACTTGAAAGCATAATTATATGACTTGCAAAATATGAGTTGTATTCTAGGAAGTCTAAGGCCCCGTTTGTAATGACGTAATCCTCTGTAATCTTCCGTAATTGTAATTCAATGACATTACGGAGGACGTTTGGATGAACCTTTTTTTCGTAATTCAATTAAGACGTAATTTCGAATTACGATATTCGTTGTAATTGAAATCCGTCCCAACACCCCACGAATTCAATTACGGTCCTTTAGTAAACTAACAAATTTGAATATTTTATATGCTTCAGAATTAAAATCATTTACAAATATTAAAAAAAAAATTAAAAAAATTAAACAAAAATTGAAACAATTAAAAAAAATTAAAAAGTAAATTTTCTTTAATAAATTAAAAAATTTAAATATTTTAAAATTTTTAAAAATATTAGAAAAAAATAAAAACTATTTATTTTTTTTTTAAGTAAACAAATACTTTGTAATAAAAAAAATTTAAAAATAAAAAAAAATAATAAATAATAAATAATAAAATATTAAAAAAATTAAAAAAAAGTCATAAGTATTGATTTGAATTACAACTCAAAATTTTGGTAACCAAACGCGTAACCGTATTCAATTACAACCCAATTCAATTACAACCGAATTCAAATACAACCGATTTCAATTACATTACGGAGGATTACGTTGAGTCAAACGCCCCCTAAGGGTTTTGCATAGTTCCAAGGGATAAATCCTAGGCATTGGATTAAGATGGTCAAGATCAAATCCTCCACCTACAGCCACCGTCGGCCGCCGCCTGCGACCGCCCGCCGCCATCCGCTGCCGCCGATCGCCGCCGTCCTCCGCCACATGTGTGCTTCACTAACAAGAAAAAAAATCAAAACAAGTGACGAACATATAATTATGAAGCACATGTGCTTCATAAAGCCAAGGACATGTGTTTTTGTTCCTGAACACATGTAACTTACAAGCAAGTCATTTGTGTTTGAATCACGAAGCACATGTGCTTGACGTTATGAAACACATGTGCTTCACTAACAAGAAAAAAATCAAAACAAGTGACGAACATATCATTATGAAGCACATGTGCTTCATATATAAAGCCAAGCACATGTGTTTTTGTTCCTGAACACATGTAACTTACAAGCAAGTCATTTGTCTTTGAATCACAAAGCACATGTGCTTGACGTTATGAAACACATGTGCTTGGTTGTACATATACACTCCTTTATTTTCAAAACAACTGTTATTAGTAAAACACATGTGCTTCTAGTAACGAAACATATGTGTTTCAAGTCATGAAACACATGTGCTTGGCTGTACATATACACTCCTTTGTTTTCAAAACACATGTGTTTCAAACACATGTGCTTCCAGTCACGACCACCACCACCGGTCACCACCGCCAGCGGCCACCTCCGGCCGCCGTCCACCGCCGCCGGCCGCCGTCTCCGGCCACCAGAGGTGGGTGGGGTATTGATGTATTGAAGCACATGTGCTTGTATGGTTTGAATCTTGATCTTGACCTTTGACTTTTTCTTGATACAATGGCTATTAATTGTCCCTCGGGACTAGCTAAAATTCTTGGACTACCTTGAACATTTACCTACAAAATATATGTAAAAGTTTACAAATATTGCATTTACGTTTGATGGTGGGTGGTAGTGGCATTGCTGGTGGCGGTGATAGTGATGGCAGGTGGTGTGTGATGGTGTGTGTTGCTTACGATTTCTAAAATTTTAAAGTTTAAAAGATTAATAAAGATAATTGTAGTCAAGTAATAAACATATAATCAAGTAGCTCAGTTGGTTAAAGCATTGTGTTAATAAAGCATATACCACAAGTTCAAGTCATGCATGGTGTATATTTTTTTAAAAGCACAAATTTGTCCTGAAATAGTAATTATGTTGGCTGAAAATTTAGCACTGCTAATTTGAGAAGGTCTCAAATGTGTTATATATGGTAATACGAAGTATAAAACTTTACATACACTGCATTTACGTTGGATTACCTCCTAGACATCAACTCATTGGAACTAGGCATGTGTAGAAAGAAACGGGACCGCATGGAACCGACGGAACCAAAGTGGCCCCAAATCGCAGTCCCCGGTCCGGTCCACGGTTCTAAAAATGCTTCGGTTTGGTTCAAGAAATAACTGATAGAACCGCTGAAAACCAACCGTAACCACACGTATATATTATTCTGAATCATTGTAGTCAGTATGTATGTGTTATTATGTAATGTACATATGAATCATTGAAGTTTGAAGTATGTTTTATTCATTGTTAGTTTTTTTGCTTATACTTTTAACCCACAAATGAGCTTCCCAAAAGAGAAACTGATTCGGTCCGTACACAATCTGTAATCCGTTTGTAAAAAAAGTCGCTTCAAATGAAATTGCAGTTCGAACTAGTCCAAAACCGATCAGAACTAGTCCAAATTGGTTTGTTTCTCGGTCTTTCAAATATAGGATTTTTCAGTTCTTGATTCTTACAATTTAAGGCGGTTCGGTCTGGCTTATGGAGCCCACATAGGGGTGATTATCGGGCCAAAACCGAACCGATAATACTTATTGGTTTCGGTTTTGGTTTGGTTTTGGTTCCGGTTTTCGGTCTCAAAACCGATATGGTCCAATAAGCTCCAAAATTATTTTTTTGCCATTTTCCTTCCACATTCCAATAAGCTCCAAAATTCGTGATGTACAATCGATTTAGTATGAACCGAATGACCTGTGATGAAGTATGAATCGATGATGTATGAGGACTGATGCGATAAAGTGATGAACGATTGAAGTATGAATGACATAGGAGAAGTTGTGAAGACGTGAAGGATTTACGATGGTTTGAATTTTGGAAACCATTGGATTTTAGGAAACAAGATAATTATAATTTGAAAAAGAGATATGGACCGAAAGGAAGCTTATTGACGGATAAGTAGTTGAGGAGTCCCTAAAATGTGTTTGTACATGGGCTCACTTATCGGTTCGGTTCGGTTAAAAACCGATAAAAATTGGACCGAAACCAATAAGAACCGAAACCGATATAGCCAATTTTCATGAACTGAAACCGAACCGAATTCTCTTACCGGTTCGGTTTCGGTTCGATTTCGGGTAATTTTCGGGTCGGGTCGGTTTTTTTGCCAAATGCTCACCCTAAGCCCACATGCCTATTTGGAACATGTCCCCTAAATTATTATATAATACAATATAAATATAAATATACCTTAAGTGCATCGTGCATGAATGCCAATATGCCATAGCGTGAATCTAAAAGAGAGAATATTTACATCCAGCTTCAACTGTTTTTACCAAACATATCCTAAATAACGTTTGTCCTTGTCAAAAGCATGATTTAGTAGTTAGAAATTTATCTTTGTTTTCTTGTTAAGGAAAAACATAATGAAAGCCTTTAATAATAGGCCAATATTAATGTAATCAACCTCTTGATTTTAAGAATTAGTTTTTCATCAATTAATATATAATATTTTATGCATGTTAAAGACATGCATCACTTATGGCTATCAATAATAAAACTCTTGTGAAGATCGAATAACTCTTCATAAACGTAGATCTTTAGGCTCAAGAATAGTTAGTTCTTATCTGGAATAAGCATATACAAAACATAAAATTGCGGAATTAGTTGAACATATATGTATAGCTAAACAAGTTTTCATCATTAAAAGCCTCAATTCTATATATAAATACATAGAACGGTTCTTCGTTAAACAGGATCAAACGATCTTGAGGCTTAGGTTTTACACACAAAACACGTTAAAACGTGGGTTCCAAGAACATCTAATTCTATGTCATTAGGTTTCTTTATATACTAGAAAACCTAAGACTTTACAAGGAAAAGATAATAACTAAATCTTTTAAACTAATAAAGATATACTATATATTTTTACATTAATGATTATCTCCTAAATCTTTATTTGAATCTTGAACTTCATATCATCGACTTAGGTCCTTGTAGTTTAATAGTTTTGACATATCAAATCTTATATGAATATTAATAATAATATTCCTAACAATCTTCCCCTATTTAATTTGACAAAACTTGTAGAATTAGCTAGGAATCTTCAAGTCTCTTCCCCTTTTTGACATAATCAAATCAATCCAAGAAACTTGAACTTCCCCTTGAATGATCAACACTTTTTCTTCCCCTAAAAGTGTGATATCATTCTTGTGTTCTTCAAGGCTATATTAATTACATTGAAAACCAACTATCTTCTATTTGAAGTTGAAGTAGAAACTCAAACTATGCATCACATTCCATCTAAATATAGTAATCAGCAACGTCATATCTTGTATGAGGGACTTGCTTATCTTAGTCTTCAACAGATCTTTTCGTTAAGATTCGGTTGAATTGCAGTTACAACAATACATAACATCTTATGTAGTAAGACTTTCCACTTCATCTTCAAATAAAATATAATCAATTATCTTCTGTAATCAATTGATAAAGATCAAATATGTAACAAATAAAATTTTCCTTTATCTTCATCATGCCTTCAACCTGTGTGTGTGAATAATGTGATTCGTTTCACATTATTATCAGATACGATCAATAAACTGTGGTATGGAATGAACATGGTGTGTGTCATGCTTTCCAAAATATGATGTATCGTTCAAATAAAGAAATCAGTAAAGAAAATTTCTTCAGAACTGTGTAATACTGATCAGTCAACGCAGCAGTAGTAATATGTATACTACTGATTCTTGGTAAAAATTTCGGTTTGTTACTGATCAGTAGTATTTTTCTTAATTTACTACTGATCAGTAGTATTTAATATGGATCAGTAGTAAACAGCGAAGATCAGTAGTAACCTGTCGGATCAGTAGGAATTTTGATATATTTTTGCACTAATTGCTACTGATCAGTACTAAATTGATCAGTAGTAAATCGAACATGAGATACCAGTAGTAAAATCGATTAGCAGTAGTAACTTAGAATTATTTGGGAGCATCAGTAGTACTGCGGTTTGATCTATGTAAGCAATAATCTTTGATTCTTTGGAGTTAACCAAAACAATAGGTTTTGATTCATCTACAACTTGACTCACCTGAGGGTATTTGTAAGCAAAAGCATTTATCCTCGAATTAGAACTAGAAGCTTTCAATTTGCCACCAGAAGAACTACCGATCTCAAATCTCACTGCCGATTTTTTCTTCGAGGCATTCGATTTATTCCCAGCACTGTTGGAATAATTACTCTTTCCTTTGTAAGTGGGAGAAGTGATTGAATTTAATTGAAACTGATCCGCTGAAAGGGAACCGGTAGGGATGCAAATTTAACCCGCGGGTATGGGTACCCGCGGGTACCCGAGTTTTACGGGGCGGGTATTACCCGACTAAACGGGTAACGGGTCGGGGATGAGTTTAAAATTCATACCCGAGAGCGGGTACGGGTCGGGTACGGGTTTTATAATACCCGCACCGTTTATACCCGACCCGAATATATATATTAATGTGTAATTTTTTTTAAAACGAGTTTAGCCCAATAGTCACTACTAAAACTTAGCCCAACTCTTAATCTCTCATTAGCTCAATTTAATAATGGTTAAAATTTGGCTCGTCTCCCGTGAGTCCATTACGTATTGAACGAAATAGCCTGAACGAACTAAGTATTTTAAATGATTTAGCTATTTTTTTAATTTAATTATTGAGCGGGTACCCGTCGGGTTACCCGTACCCATCGGGTATTTTTCTACCCGAACCCGACGGGTATTTAACCGGGTACGGGGCGGGTACGGGTATGGAAATAGCGGGTCGGGTACGGATACGGGTTTTGCAGTACCCGCTACTACCCGTACCCGTTTGCATCTCTAGGAACCGGTGATTCTATGGGTGTGTAAAGAGGAATTTTGACATGTGTCATTCCATGGTAATGTGGAGGAATTTTGACGACGGAGGGAGTAAAATCAAGAGAAAGAGGGTTTATATGTAAACAAAAATATTTTCTCTTTTATTCCTTGATTTGTTTGATAGTAAAATAGCTGCACCGCCCATTCTTGAAGTAAATCTTTAGCAAGATCGATTGCGATTAAGCAATAACATGAGTTTAATAAAAGTACCGTAATATCTTAATGTGATCACCGATATATCCTTGTTTCATTCCAGATTTGAGCCACCGTGCTCTGATACCAATTGTGAAGATCGAATAACTCTTCATAAACGTAGATCTTTAGGCTCAAGAATAGTTAGTTCTTATCTGGAATAAGCATATACAAAACATAAAATTGCGGAATTAGTTGAACATATATGTATAGCTAAACAAGTTTTCATAATTAAAAGCCTCAATTCTATATATAAATACATAGAACGGTTCTTCGTTAAACAGGATCAAACGATCTTGAGTCTTAGGTTTTACACACAAAACACGTTAAAACGTTGGTTCCAAGAACATCTAATTCTATGTCATTAGGTTTCTTTATATACTAGAAAACCTAAGACTTTACAAGGAAAAGATAATAACTAAATCTTTTAAACTAATAAAGATATATACTATATCTTTTTACATTAATGATTATCTCCTAAATCTTTATTTGAATTTTGAACTTCATATCATCGACTTAGGTCCTTGTATTTTAATAGTTTTGACATATCAAATCTTATATGAATATTAATAATAATATTCCTAACAACTCTTTTATTAAAGCAAAACTATGTGATTATTATTGTCTCTATTATATTCGGAATTTTATCAGCAGTGTCTAAATCTAAACATTGCCAAAAAGAAAAGAAAAAAGAACAAATAATGACTGGGAAATATAAGCCGATAATTAAACGGAAAAAATAATCCAGGTTGGAATAAAAGAGGTCACCACCGACTTTCACTATGCAGCCCACAACCGAGGGAGAAGACTAGAACTCGTGATTATGTTGAATTTAAATTGAACCATGTGCCTAACCAGCAGCCAAGTATTGACCACTTCAAATGCTAAATGGCCTTAATACTTTTAATAAATAAAACCACTTTTATCTATATTCATAATACGAAGTATTACTTTTTCTTAAGTGGTATTCCCGTTTATAATGGCTCCTCCGGAGTAACTGAACTTATGTTCGAGATGTATGCGCTCTAACCGTTATGGTGCCATTTACGAAGCTTCCCTTAACCATCTGATAAATGTTTATCAAAAGAAGGAATCGAATGTGTGACCTCTGGGAAGTCATTTCAGAAGTCTTTACCACTAAATTATCACAAGATGGGTAATAATAAATACTAATTATAAGAATACAAAAATAGTGCGTTTTTCTATAAGGAGTCGTATCTCGTTAGCTATACGAGGGTAATGCTTGAAGCTTGTACTAGAATCGATCCGTTGAGCTATTCAAGACAGCAACTCTAGTTATCTAGAGGTCGCTATTACGAATCCTAGAATTCTCGATCATTAGTCATTTATCATCACTCATGAAAAATGAACGAATATTGCAATACGGATAAGAAAATGTATACCACCCTGTCTACACTTGCAGATCAAGATTTTTTTTCAAAAATAGGCTTATTTTGGTCAGGTTTTTCACAAATAGACTCGTTTTTTTTCGTTTTTCAAAAATAGGCTTTCCGGAGACCCGGAGGCCGGCTTTCCTATCGAATTCGTCCTCCCCGAGGCCGGCTTTCTGACACATGGGTGACACAATATTATTTATCTTGTCAAAAATAAAATATGTTCTTTGCATAAGTTTCTTGAACCCCATGCATTAAAGCTTGTAACTTAATCTGACCATACCATCATTACCAATGGGTTTTGCTTTTACGTGTTGATTTGTCAATAAGTGCTAGAACAAGTACTGCATTGACTAGTTGTACCTTGCGCTTGTAGACTTGTAAGCCGGCCTCGGGGAGGCATTTTTAAGACAAAACCGGCCTCGGGGAGGCCTTGTGTCAGCCATGTGTCAGATCAAAATAAGCCTATTTTTAAAAATAATTCCGAAAGAAGGTGCGGTAATAGCAGATAGGAGTAGCCGAGCAGATGTGTCACAATATCCAAGTAATAGCAGTTCAACACCAAATGCGATGTGACGTACTTTGTATTAAATTATTAGTACAATATTCAATTGAGAATTAAAAGAAAGTGGTGCAGAAGCTTTCGGTCAAATCACAAAGAACTGCACAGTAACCAAAGCACACTATCCAAAGCACACTATCCAGTGGTCACGTCAGAATAGCTAAAGCCGGTCTCCTGGAGGCCGGTTTTAATGGGGAAGCCGGCATCGGGGACCCCATAAAGTCTATTTTTGAAAACGAAAAAAAAGAAGCATATTTGTGAAAATTTGTCTCCGATCATGCCTATTTTTGAAAAAAATCACAGATAAAAGGGATACCGGCATATCGCTACCACAATTATTATTATTGGGTTAACATTAAAGTACTAACCATATACATCAATTTGCTCACTTCCTAATATTCAAACGACTAGACATTTGGGATACCATGTTTGAAGGGCTGATTAACTTGTAATGTTTCTTAATAACAAAAAGTACTTTTGGATTCTTATTGACTTGTAATTTGGTAAAATAACCCTTTTTTGTTTTTTGTTTTTTTTTTTATTTTTGCATTTTATTTTAGTGGTTGGATTGATTTGACTATAATGGTAAAATCATCAATAATTACCAGGTTTATTCTAAGGAGCAAAAAAGTGTGCCATTGTGGCTACCGAGGTTCATCCGCACCGAGTTAGGATTACCTGCAAAGCATATGATCGCCCAATACTTATTCGGCTCGCAAAACGAGTTGAAACCATATTAAAAAAGGAATCTTGAATAAAGATTTAGAAAAAATAATAATTTGGCACATAAATAAGAAAATAAGAATGCATATTCCATTGACATTGGCATAAAATTGATGCAATTTTGAAAATGGGTGACCACAATAAAAGGGCCACGTCTTGTTTGGTTCAATTGGACCAAGTATTTTGACGTTGTGATAATGAGTACACATCCATAGATGAAATATGTGGTCTAAAAGGCCAATCCAAAATACAAATGTCAAAAGGGGAATTTTCAACGGTTAATTATCAAAAGGTAAACGGTTTTCAAATTTCATGTAAAAGTGTAGTAATTTATTAAACACGGCGATAGTGGTCGACTTACAAATGACTCGACTCGATACGATGAAGATAAAGTGTTTGAACCGAAATTTTCATTTATAAAGATTAATATAAATATAGATTATATCCATCAAAATTCAATATCGTAAAACAAACTTGTGTTTATGAAACCAACACAATAGTATACGATCAGATTTTATAAAAATAAGAGCAATAATATTAGTTCTTATTATTTGTGTCTATTAATTTGATCATGAAAACTGAAAAGTGTCAAAATCAATATATGATATGAGGTTAGAGAATCAGTGGGTTACACATGTCAAATTTATAAGTGGGTGGGAATATGGGTAGTATCAAATATCATTTCTCTAAAAATAATTATCATTGAATAAACTTCCTATATTGTGGGGTTAACGGTTTTTTAGGCAAAAGAATATATATTATGAGACAATTACTTTAAACGAGCAACAACAATCAAAGCGGTATCGTAATTCGCAATCGACATATGTTTCCGATTGTCAATCAATTACTTCACATATTGACCTTAATGATGGGGATGATTACATTCCGGATGACTTATTTGATAACGTTGAAGAAACCCCCCACCTCGCTGACCGACATAGGGAAGAATTGCAAAAGAAGTTGAGAGGCCACATGGAAACGTCAAAAGATAAGCTTCAGCTGAGACGTAAACGAGAAAACCAAGATGAAAAGATTGCGAACCAGCAAATGTTGCTCAATAGTTTTAACATTTTGAAGATGAAGGAGGATGGATTGGAGGGAGCAGATCTTGAGCTTTTGAAGGCAGCCAAAGCGAAGTTCTGAGATGATAGTAGCAGAGTAATGTAGTTTTTTTAGTCGTTTTATCTTCAAGTATTGTAATTTTTAATATCAAGCATTGTAATTTAATTTTAATGAAAAGTTAGTTTTATGTAAAAAATAAATGGAAAAAAAATGGTGATGTGGAAATGAAAATGGTGTAGTGATTATTTCCTGGATAAATGATTTGGTGTGGTTGCCGAGACGGAAGATGATATGGCAAAAAAATATGGTGTGGTCCTTTGGACCCATACCCAATAGCCTTAAGTCGTTAGTTGATTATTAATTCTACTTCTTTTTAGTAAAGTAATGTGAATGATGTTTAAGAGTAAATATATAAGTAAAATAATTACTTTATTTTATTAAAAGAGATAGCTAATAAGTATATAGTCTTTACTATTTTTTACCAAGTAAAATTAACTATCAAAGTATATCACTTGAACTTTTAAAATGAAAACTATATCATTTACTGTGATACGTATAAAATAGTAATAACAAGATCAATATTATATGTAGCTACTTTATAATAATAATAATAATAATAATAATAATAATAATAATAATAATAATAATAATAATAATAATAATAATAATAATAATAATAATAATAATATCAGAGCTCTAGAGCATTTTTATAAATAATAATAATAAATTCTAGAAAGTGCATTAAGGACACATGATAGTAGATACTAAATGTATTTTATGCTCTTGGATTTAATTCATCATAACACATCATTTTCAATAATGGTAAGGATAAAATTAGCTTAATACAAAAGTATTAATGACTTATTAATATCATTTCACACTAACTAAGGAAATTTTAATTTATTAAATGTTCATTATTAGATATTCGCGAAGCACATATTAGTAAGATCCTAGTAGTAGTAGTAGTAATAACAATAATAATAATAATAATAATAATAATAATAATAATAATAATAATATAAATAAATAAATAAATAAATAATAAGAAAATAAGAAAAAGTGATAATTGTTATAAATTAACTTTTATTAGTGCCCTATTAGCAATTGATCAAGGGACTTGAAGATTATAAAGTAAGAACAAGTAAGATGGAGAGAATTATAATCACTTATGCGAGTTTAATATTAGGTGCATTTTTCTTCTTTACATGATGGGGTATTTATACTACAAAATTTACTATTGATTTACCATGCTACATTAATTAGTAGACAAGAACATTTATGATAGATTTGAAAACATTGAAAATGGTTTACTCTAGGATTTGATGTGTTCATGCTAGGATTGAAAATGTGTCCATCCACATATATATTTATATAGATTTTATAACACTCCCCCTTGGATGACACTTTTTCAAAACAGAGTTCAACTTTGAAGTGCTGCCTCATTAAAAACCTTTGCTAAAGAAAACTCAGTGGGGAAAAACTTTAGCGAAGGGAAAAAGAGTGCAGTGTATAGTTGACTCCCCCTCATGTAAACATCTATCACATCTGATGAACATGTCGCATTCCAATACTGTGAACATGTTTTCTGAACATTGCAGTAGGTAGTGACTTTGTGAAAAGATCTGCTGAATTATTACTAGATTGGACATACTACATTTCGATTTGATTATCCTTTATCAAGTCTTGAGTGTATGAGAAAAATCTTGGGGTATATGCTTGGTTCTATCAGTTTTTATATATCCTTCTTTCATCTGTGTAACACAAGCTGCATTGTCTTCATGAATCACAGTTGGATTTTTCTCCCCCTCAAGTCCACACGAAGTCAAAATGAGTTTTGTCATCGATCTTAGCCACACACACTCTCTTCTGGCTTCATGTAGCGCGATGACTTCAGCATGATTTGACGATGTCGCGACAAGTGTTTGCTTTTGGGAGCGCCATGAAATAGCAGTGCCTCCACTCATGAAAACATATCCCGTTTGAGACCTAGCTTTATGAGGATCAGATAGATAACCTGCATCTGTATAGCCGACTAACTCTTGTTTTAAATCATTAGAATAAAATAGACCTAAATCAACAGTTCCTCGAAGGTATCGAAAAATATGTTTGATACCATTCCAATGTCTTTTTGTAGGAGCTGAACTAAATCTGCTAACAAATTAACTCCAAAAGAAATGTCGGGTCTAGTACAGTTAGTAAGATACATTAAAGCTCCAATTGCACTGAGATATGGTACTTCTTGACCAAGAATCTCTTCATTTTCTTCACGAGGTCTAAAGGGATCATTATCAACATTTATTGATCGAACGACCATTGGAGTGCTTAATGAATTCGCTTGTCCATATTGAAACGTTTCAAAATCTTTTTTGTATAATTTGACTGATGCACAAGTATTCCATTATTCATATGCTCAATTTGTAAACCAAGACAATATTTGGTTTTTCCAAGGTCTTTCATTTCAAATTCTTTCTTTAAAAGTACAGTTGTTTCATGAATTTCCTTATATGTTCCGATAAGGTTCAAGTCATCAACATAGACGGCTATGATTACAAATCCGGATGTTGTTTTCTTAATAAAAACACATGGACAGATAATATTGTTGGTATAACCTTTACTTACTAAGTAATCACTTAAACGTTTATACCACATGCGTCCAGATTGCTTCAACCCATACAAGGATCGTTGTAACTTAATTGAATACATTTCCTTGGGTTTTTCACTTAGTGCTTTTGGCATTTTAAATCCTTCAGGAACTTTCATGTAAATATCACTATCAAGTGATCCATACAAATAAGCTGTGACAACATCCATTAGACGCATTTCTAAATTTTTAGAAACTACCAGGCTGATTAGATATCTAAACGTTATTGCATCCATAACCGGGGAATATGTTTCCTCATAATCAATTCCCGGTCTTTGAGAAAAACCTAGAGCTACAAGTCTAGCTTTATATCTTATAATTTCATCTTTCTCATTTCGTTTTCGCATGAAAACCCATTTATAACCCACAGGTTTCACACTTTCTTGTGTGAGGGCAATGCGTCCAAAAACATTACATTTATTCAACGAATTTAATTCAGCTTGCATGGCTTCTTTCCATTTATCCCAGTCATGTCTATTTTGACATTCAATGACAGACTTTGGTTCGGGATCATCATTCATAATTTCACATGCAACGACATAGGAAAATATTTCATCAACATTTCCTATTTCATCCCGATTCCATAATATATTTGTTTGGCCATAATTTATGGAAACCTCATTGTTAACATCATTCATTTCCTCTTGTGGAGGAGTTTCAATATTTTGTGTTTCTTCAGAAACACTTTCCTTATGATCATTTGCATTTTCTACATTCTTTCTTTTTCTAGGATTCTTATCCTTCGAACCAATTGGTCTTCCACGCTTTAAGCGTGCTTTAGACTCTTGAGTGACTTTATCACCAGATTTTTCATTTGGTATTTCAATTCAGGCTGGAGCATTAACAGCCGGTATATGTGATTTTGTCACTCTTTTGGTGTCAGTGAATGCATCAGGCAATTTATTTGCAATTTCCTGCAAGTGCGTTATTTTTTGAACTTCCTTTTCACATTGGTTAGTTCGAGGATCGAGATATAATAGTGATGGCTCACACCATGATACATCTTTTTCTATGTTTTTATTCTCTTCTCCCAATGTTGGAAAGTTTGCCTCATCGAAGTGGCAATCTGCAAAACGTGCTGTAAAAACATCACCCGTTAAAGGTTCAAGATATCTTATGATTGAACTTGTTTCATACCCAACATATATTCCCAACCTCCTTTGATGTCCCATTTTTGTACGCTGTGGTGGAGCAATAGGAACATATACAGCACAACCAAAAACTCCAAGGTGGGAGATGTTTGGCTCTTGGCCAAAAGCAAGTTGTAAAGGAGAGTATTTATGATATGCACTTGGTCTTATACGAATTAATGATGCAGCATGTAAAATAGCATGACCCCAAATAGACACAGGAAGTTTTGTTCTCATTATTAATGGTCTAGCAATTAACTGAAGACGTTTAATCAAAGATTCAGCTTAACCATTTTGTGTGTGTACATGAGCAACTGGGTGTTCAACAACAATTCCTACAGACATACAATAATCATTAAATGCCTGAGACGTAAATTCACCAGCATTATCCAATCTTACTATTTTTATAGTATGATCAGGAAAATGTGCTCTTAGTTTAATGATTTGTGCAGGAAATTTTGCAAATGCAACATTACGTGTTGATAATAGACAAACATGAGACCATCTACTTGATGCATCTATTAAGACCATAAAATATCTAAATGGTCCACATGGTGGATGAATCGGTCTACAAATATCTCCCTGGATTCTTTCAAGAAACGCAGGGGTTTCCGTTTCAATTTTAATAGGTGAAGGTCTTATAATCAACTTACCAAGGGAGCATGATGCACATCGAGTTGTTTTACCTGTATGAGGGATCTTATGATCTTTCAATGGATGCCCATGAGTGTTTTCAATTATTCTCCTCATCATTGTTGAGCCTGGATGCCCTAACCTGTCATGCCATAAGTTAAATATACTAGGATCGTGACTATTTACTTTGACTACCATGTGTGACTCTGCCATGTTTATATGTGTGTAGTGTAGACCACATTGAAGCAATGGTAGTTCTTCCAATACATGACTTTTATTAGTAATGTGTAATATTTTCTCATTATGTGCAGTCACACTCTGAGTGTCATATCCATTATGATATATGTCCTTAAAACTTAATAAATTTCTCTTTGATTTAGGAGAAAATAAAGCATTATCTACCAAAACGTGTGTACCATTATGTAGTATAAAATTAGCTTTTCCTACACCTTCTATCAAGTCCGCTGGACCTGATATGGTGTTTATGCTTGCCTTTGTTGGTTTTAGTTCAGAAAAATATTTCTTAGACTTAAGGATAGTGTGCGTGGAACCACTATCTAGAATACACAGATCTCCAACCATCGATTGTTGTTTTGCTCCAGTAGAGTTCATATCAAACTTGAAAAATGAAAAAACATAAGTTATTATACAGATGATTAGAAATTCATTACATGAAAATAAGGGAAATCCTAGTTTAACGAAATGCATAGACGAATTACAAAGATGAAAACATAAACATAATTATGATTTAGACATGAGTGATTAAGCTTCATATTACTCCATGTCATTCAAGAAATCAGAAGCATTTAGATCAGTGTTCTCAGATTGATCCACAAAGTTTACTTCTTTCTCCTTTTGCTTAATTGAAGCTTGATATAGCTTGCAAAAGTGAGAAGGTGTGCGACAAGTACTTTGCCAGTGGCTCGTACTACCACATCTATAACACACATTTTGATTGTTCTGAGAAGCACTTGCTTCAGCATCATATTTTGTGGTCTTGTTTTGTGGCTGGACTTTGTTACATGGTGGAGCATGATAAGTATTATTTCTTGGACCACGTCCATATCCACGTCCACGTCCATGACCATAACCACGACCACGACCACGACCATAAGGGTGACTTCGACCAAAGTTTTGGTTTCGGCCATTAGTATAGTTTTGAGTAAAACGACCTCGTCCACGGCCACGTCCCCTGGTGTTATTTCGAGGACCAACGTTTTCTGTAGCATTGATTTCAGGGAGTGCTGCTGATCCTGTGGGACGGGACTCATGGTTTTTCATTAAGAGCATATTATTTTGCTCAGCCGTCAGAAGATATTCTTGCAAATTAGAATATTTTGAGAATTTTTGCAATCGCAAATTCTCTTGCAAAGTAACATTTGATGCATGGAATGTGGAGTAAGTTTTCTCCAACTTTTCTTCATCTGTCACAGGATCTCCACAAAATTCAAGTTGTGAACATATCCTGAACAATGCTGAGCTATAATCAGACACTTATTTAAAATCCTGGAATCTTAGTGATCTCCATTCTTCTCTAGCAAAGGGAAGCAAAACCCTTTTCTTACTATCAAATCTTTCTTTAAGAGACTTCCAGAAAATATATGGATCTTCAATGTTTAAGTATTCATTTTTTAAACTAGCATCAACGTGTTTACGAAGATTGAAAACTGCTTTCCATTTTTCTTGCGAAGAGCAATTATTATTTTCATTTAAGGCATCTAAGATGCCCATTGATGCTAAATATGCTCTCATATCAGTGATCCATGAGTTGTAATTTTTACCAGATGCTTCTAACGCATTAAACTCAATCTTCGCAACGTTTGACATTTTATAACTATATATATTTAGAACAAAACAAGTTAAAAATCAGAATCCATATATATCAATATGTATTGCACAAAATAGAAGTGGGAGAACAATCATCCCATACGTGAACAAGAAAGGATAAAATACATCAGGCGTGAGACTAATTAAGATGCCAAGTACAATAACCATTACAATCATGAAAATTAAAAACGGGTGAATCATTCTTGATCTTGATTTTGAAGATGAGAGAAATTATTTTTGTAGTATAAAGAAGTGTGGATGATGTGTTTATTTATAGTGTAAAAATATAGCTGTTGTATATTTTATATAATTTTTTTTACCGTTTATAACCATTACATATATAGCCGTTATATATATATATATATATAATTTTTTTAATAAAAAGAATATTTAAAGAAATAAATTACATAGACATATTTGTAAAAATATTAGTGAATTTTAAATAAATTAGTAAATAAAAGAAAGAAAAATAATATGCATAAATAAATGTTAGTATACATAAATGAAAATTAGTATGTATAAATAAATGTTAGATGCGATAAAATTAAATGTTAGTTTGCATAATTAAAAGTTAGTAAGCATAAGTAAAAGTTAGAATGTAAATGTTAGCATAAGCATAAGTAAAAGTTAGAATACATAAATGTAAATGTTAGTTTGCATAAATTAGTAAACATAAGAATAAAATTAGTACAATAATAAATGTAAGTATGTTAGTAGTCCCAAGATTAGTAGTCCAAATGTCATAATAATGTCCTTGATTACATGTTTTTGGTTTCATTTAATTTATTATTATATTATAACTTATTGTTATAAGAAATGTTTACCTTAAGTAATTAACTTGATTAAGTAAATGTACCTTGTGATTGAGTTGATCTTCCTTGATTAAGAACTTTCGTACTGATAACGTGTTATAAATTAACTTTTATTAGTGCCCTATTAGCAATTGATCAAGGGACTTGAAGATTATAAAGTAAGAAACAAGTAAGATGGAGAGAATTATAATCACTTATGCAAGTGTATTATTAGGTGCATTTTTCTTCTTTACATGATGGGGTATTTATACTACAAAATTTACTATTGATTTACCATGCTACATTAATTAGTAGACAAGAACATTTATGATAGATTTGGAAACATTGAAAATGGTTTACCTTAGAATTTGATGTGTTCATGCTAGGATTGAAAATGTGTCCATCCACATATATATTTATATAGATTTTATAACAATGGTTTTAATAGTAATGACACTTTCATGATATTTATATATATTTTTTATTCATGCTATTTATATGGCATGCATAAATGTGAGAACCCTTATCCTTATTTAAAGTTATTTATTGAAAATAATTTTAATTTTTCTTGTTCTTTTCTCCTTATAGTTTTACTTTGAAATTAACTATTGTTATCTAGAAAGGGTATTGTTATTTGAACAACTTTATACTAAATGAATATAAAAATCAAAGGCAAACTTTAATTATTGTGATCACGTAATTAACATTATTATTACTTAAAACCGGTGGTTGATAATGTTGGTGGTGGTGGTGAGCGGGAGATGTGATGGTGATGTGGAGTTAGCTGGTGGAGACGAAATCAACAATGGAGTGAGTAACGGAGCGAGTTGGTGGTGGCTTAGTGAGCGACAACGACGGATTTCGATGCGAGTGAGTTGGTAGCAGTTGTTGTTAACAAGTTTTCATATGTATTACTTATTTTGAAATATCCCAAAAATAATGTATCATTTATTCTAAAACAGAAGAAATATATAAAATTATCGTTACTCTAAATAAACAAATGGAGTTAAAAAACTAAACGATTAGATTTTTTCTTTAGTGTAGGGAGATATGTATACTATAATTTGTTGGGTTTTCTTATATATGCCTTATGGGCATATAATAATGAATATTTAATTAATCAACATTTTATTGATCATTATAAAATGATATTGATGAATAATTAATACTTTTGTGTTAAATCAATTTTACGTTTATGGGCTTATAATAATGAATATTTAATTAATCAACATTTTATTGATCATTATAAAATGATATTGATGAATAATTAATACTCTTGTGTTAAATCAATTTTACGTTTATCATTGTTGAAATGACAGGTTTTATGAATTAAAATGCAGATATATAAAATATATTTAGTATCCGTAAATCCGTAATCATACTAAGTCAAATACTAAAAAAAAGTTAAAAGAAAACCCTTACTTGTTTTACTAAAATGATTATGATAAGATTTTTCCTGGTATCAACTTAGATATGGAATGTGTATATTTATAATTGTGTTTTTAACTATATCTTTATTAAATTATGATCGAAAATTGAATGATTGTTAATTGGGTAAGACTGAAAAGCAAGTTCCAACATGGGATCTTCCATAGATTAGCTAACTAATTTTATATATAAATGGGTACGAATATTTAATTTTTTTAGGCTGATAGGAATGGGTCATTTATGCGTAGTGTGGTGATGAGGTGGCACCTTTTAACGGTGTGGTGGAGAGGGGAACACCACCCCTCTCACTTGTGGTGACATTCATATGGTGTGGTGTGGCCACAGCCGCCACACTAACGGCTGGCAACGGGAGTGGTGGGGAACTTCAAGGGAAATGGTGCTCTTTGATTGGTTATAGTGTTTAATCTTTCTTTTTCTTTTTTCTTTTATATTTAAACTTAAATAGAATTAAAATGGCGTGGTGGGTATTTATTGGATAAGTGGTGTGGTGTGGTTGCTGATATGCCGATTATGTGGCAAATAAATGATGTGATCCAAAGGACATATACCCCATAGTCTTATTTAAAATTAACATGAGTATATAATATATAACTCTCCAAAAATATGTATTTAAGGTAATCCTTAATTTTATAAAGTTTCAACCCTTAATTAATTATAAGTAATAGTCAAGATTAATCATATATTTTATACATAAAAATGTTTATTTATTTTATTTTATTATTATTCATTTTAGATTCATTTATTTATTTATTTTTATTATTAAATTAAGAAAAATTATTTTTAATTAATAACACATAATGTAATAATCACATATGATTGTACTAAACATCATATGTGATTAAATATATAATCACACATGTGATTAAGTACCACACGTAATGGAATCAATAGCTTGCCCGAACAGGATCCTAGCTTTATTGCGAGCCAAGAATCCTGATAAAGTTCCCTTCCATAGGGACCGGTGTGGCATGGTTGTCATTGCGAAGCTATAGTCAAGGTGTACGGGGTCTTACCTTCTAGCCGTTGTAATTATCAAATAATATTATTTTTAATGAAAAACATAAATGTTAATAATAGATAAATAAAATAATAAGATAATTTTAAAATAAAAAAAATCAAATTTTCTTTTGTTAATGTCAAATGACCAAAATACCCCTTAAAACTAAATTTCTAAAACTTCGTAATTTTAATAGTTTATATTTTATGTATCCTGCTCGTAAATTTGTATACATGTCTAAACAAAATACCGCGAAGCAATGACAATGTACTCTTATTGTTTTGTAATTTAAAGCAAAAAAAATAGTCAGCATTTTCAACTTTACTCAATTCTTTAATTGTATTCAGTCTAAAACTTAAACATTCTTCAATAAAAAATAAAAAAAGGAAAAAAATAAAAAACTCAAATTTCAATCGTACTACCAAAGATCTCATTCTCTACCACAAAAATTCGATCTCGTACATAAACTGAACATTTTTCACTCAAAAAACACTAAACCTCACATCTCAAATTGTGACAATATAGACATAGGCTCACCTTAAGAGCGATCGGTATAGTAACGAGGGGTAGGGCTCGCCGGCCTCGCCACCACACCGCTCGTTACGTGAGCGAGGCGGTCCGTGGGAGCGTCGACGAGAGCAGCGAGAGAATGGAACAGTGCCACGTGGACTAGCCATTGCCAACGGCTAGTTTTGACCGATTTTTTTTTTTTAAATAAAACCTATTATAAATAACTCTTTTAACCATAACTTTTTTTCACACCATCTTTTACACACTCTCTACAATTTCTTACACTTTCACTTTCAAAGACTCACAAAAATGTCTCAACAACACACTGATTGGATGAGCGATATTCTTGGATGGGGAAGTGCCGGCTCACCCGCGTCGAATCCGTCAACACCTTCGTCCCAACAATCGGTATCGTCCACCCAAAATACCGAAATGCCGGTGACCAATCCGTATGGCACCCAATTTGTGATGCCGACATTTTCCCAAGAGCAATATAATCAATTTGTGCTTCAACAACAATTTCAAAACCTTCAACAAAATCCCCCTCGAGTTTGGTCACAACCACAATGGTCACAACCACAATCATCACAACCACAATTATCACAACCACAACCATCACAACCTCAAGACCCGACGGCCGCCGAAAAGGCGAGAAGAAAGGGGAAAAAAGTTGCAACCAACTTAAGTCGGACGGTCATTCGGTGGGACGCCGCACAAGAAGTGTTATTGGCCGAGTGTTGGATTAGCGTTTCCGAGGATGCCGAAAAGGGCGCCGACCAATCCGATGATTGTTTTTGGAACAAAATCCTTGTTGAGTTAAACAAGGATGTTGATACGTCGCGTAACAAAGACATGTTGACGGGGAAGTGGACGACTTTAAACGGTAATTGTCAACGTTTTAACGGTATCTACAAACGTTTACAACGTACAAGTATAAGCGCTGAAAATGAGGTTGACTTTTTGGCCCGTGTCCGACAAGCGTACCGCGACGAGTCGGCGTAAAAAAACAATTTAATAACGAAGGTGTGTGGGAAGTTTTGAGAAAATGCCCGAAATGGGACGCCCCCGAGCCCATTTCGCTCTCCGATAACGAAGAACTTTTCGGGGAAGATACGAGACCACGTCCGGCGGGAAAGTCTCGTAAGGCAAAAAAAGTAGATCGGAAAGTTCATCCGGCACCGCCGGAAGTGCCGCACCGCCGGACCTTGGTGAGGCTATGATGGCCGAGTTTAGGCGGAAAAGTGAAGCCGCTCAATCCGCATACGAAAGGTCAAAGGCGCGGGATGTCGTTTTCGTTCGGTTGGAAGAATTGAGATTCCTCAGCACTAACACCCACGGGTTGGGGCGCGCGGATAAGGCGAGAATCATCAAGGAAAAAAAGGCACTCCGCGAAAAATACCCCGTCGAGGAAGATGAACTTGACGTTGAAGATGACGATGAGTAGTTTTTTTTTAGTTTTTTTGGGTATTTTTTTTCCTTTTTTCGGTTTTTTTTATTTTATTTTTCGGTAATTTTTTTTTAGGTATTTTAATTTGTATTATGTAATTTTAATTTTAATGAAGTATTATGTTTTAAAAAAAAAGAAAAGAAAAAAATGGGGAGGGCCCAAATGGCTTAAGTGATGGTAAATAGGGTATTTGGGGGTTTGAATGTGAAATGTGAAATGATGGCGCATATGTAGCTTCCGACTTGGTGTGACCACACCCAATGCTCTAATATGTGTGGGTTCGACCATGACTTTGCCACTTGCAAGCTAATTAAATAGCTAGTCACTTTGATTCACATCATAACTCCAAACACGGTTTATCATCAACCATAAGTTCATAACTTATTTATTTCATAACAGATCTTTTTATGATATTAAAACCACTATCCCTACCTAGAATATCATGTACATAAATATATATATCATTATTCCCAACTTTAAAATATCTAAAAAAAGTGTGCATATTTATTTTTGATAGCTATACTATCCTAATATTGCAACACCACCTTAACTTTTAAAATATTCCCACAAAACCTATCAATATTTTTTTGTCACATTCAACGAATAAATCTCTATTATTGATTTTATTGTAATCAAGTCAAATCCAAACACACCACCATCCTATCTATTCCATCCCCATTAAACCTCTTGATCATCTATGCAAAAATCATTATAGAAAAAACTATGAAAAAACTCAAAAAGCACACCTCCATAATCATAAACCCCTATTGCTTCACCATCTTCTTCTTCTTTAATCATTCATTCTGTATAGATTCAAACTACGAATCATGTGTCCCAAAGGACTGTGGTAATGGATATAATATTAGTTATCCATTTTTCATCCATGGCTTACAAGATCCCAATTGTGGTTACCCTGGATTTGAGCTTCGTTGCAACATTAATGGCACCGCTACTCTACAGATCTCACAAAACAATTTCATCATTAAGAAAATTGATTACGATAAACGCAAATTCGATCTCCAATACGCTGCGATTTCGCAAAATCAGACGGATTTCTGCACATCGGGAGTTCGGAACATGACGCTTGATCCTATTCGATTCGCGTTTGATGACGTTGCGAAGACGAAATTGTTATTGATTTCGAATTGCTCCGGTAATTTATCGTCGGATTTTAACCGGTATAAGGTCCGGTCGTGTGATCGGAATACTAGTGACTATCTTATGCTTGAGAACGACAGGAGTTTGAGTAACGTGACGAGTCGTTGTCATGAGATAGTGGAGATGCCGGTGGAATTGGGCGGCGGAGAAGGGAGGAGTGATGTGGATGACGGTGGGAATTATACAGTTGCCGTTGCACGGGGGTTTACGGTGCGGTGGTTTGCGGCGGATTGTGACCAATGTGAAAAAAGCGGTGGGAGGTGCGGGTTTAATATGACGGCTTACCAATTTCGCTGTTTTTGCACCGATAGGCCCCACAGAGTAAGTTGCAAATCTGGTAAGAACTTGTACAATATGCTTTGTAACTTGTGCATTTCTTTTTTACTTGATTAAGGGCTGTTTGATTTGATTCTTACTTAGTCCACTAAGAGGTAACTTATGACCCGGTCAGCGGTCAAAGCGTTTGATAGATACGATTTTCACCGTTTACCCGGTTAGAGCCTTTTACTCAACCTCTTAAGTCTTACCTAGTAGAAATATAATGTTACTGACCAAGTCACATAAGGTTATGGGTTCAAGCCGCAACGTGAACAAAATAATGTAGATTAAAGAGTGTGTCTTGTCGTTAAAATAACAACTTTAATAACTAGACGACAAAACGTTTAAATAACCGTCACTAATTAATTGGTGTTAATACAAATGATTAAAAATTTGCAACTCTTCAAATGAACACCTTTATAAAATATGTTACATTTTAATGACTTTAGCTGACTTTCTATTTATTCAAGTATAAAGTGGGGGAAAAAACATGCCACTCTGATTACGTTTTTTAAATGGTTAAAAACATTTTTAGATCAAATTTGGAATCTCCCAACTACTAATGTAGTTTGGTCAAATATAGTTAACATGCCACTCTGATTACAATTTGTTACAATCAATGTATATATTGATGTTTAAAGGAATTTCTGTAAGATTAAAATCACATTTTAAAGTATGTGATATATATTTCTTTTCATTTAATCATGAACAGGTTCATGACACCATAGCCTAATTTATACGGAGTAATTAAAATGGCATGCAACATAAATAATTTTTTAATACATCTTAAATATCATAGTAACATGATATGATAATCTAGGAAGACTGAATTCTTCTACTGAGATATTTCTTTTGTATTACTTGTTAATTTACAAGTATATCATAATAACTTATTCATTTAATGATAAATTAATAATTAAACAACTATAAATTCAACTATAAGAAACTTGGTTATAAACTTTTTGTATTATCCTGACTTTTAGAAAGTCGTATTCCAAACTGGTATGACATTATATTAAACGCGACTTTTTAATAAGGGTTATTTTCAATTTATAAGACCATGTTAGTTACAAATTAGTATTTTTGGTGGGTAAAAAAAATAAAAATTAGTAACCAAGCTTCAATGTTGTGGAATTTTTAAGACCAAGTGACATACATGGAACAGTTATGAAACTTTGTTATTACTTAGAGGCTTTTTATTGTTAATTAAAGAGGCTGTTATAGTTCATTAAAGGTGTTTTTAGGTAAAACTCAAGAAAAATGACACCAAATAATTACCAGGATTCGAAACTTGTTCCAGATACGTCAATTACATGTTTTTTATGATTGAAAAAAAAAGTTTAAAAATTTTACTAAAACAATGATCAAACTTGATTATTATTTAGTGACATGAATCCATTTTTAGTCGGTTTGACATTCGCATAAAAATGATATCAATCTTGAAATTATTTTCTTGAGATTTTTGGATATTTTTGCCTGAATACAAAGTAAATTGTTATGAAATCTTGTACAGATTTTTTTTATATATTATTTTATATAGAAATGTCAATTTTGTATTAAACACTATTTGCAACTTGACTTCACCATGTGAACATTTTGAAAAAAAAAAAACTAAACAAGTGGGTCAAGTGCAATAGTGTGTTGTGTAGGGCTGCTTTCTCTGGTCCATTTTGGATCAATGGCTTGATGGTTGAGGTTTGTGGTCTAATTTTGACTTTGACATAGTCGCATCTAATCTTAAGAGTTGACACGAGATCTTTTATTTTACAACTATTATTTGGCTTTCTGGTAGAGTTCTTTTGTGTAATCTAATACGCGGTGGCCAAACTTCACCCACATAATGTGTGTATATTTTTTGTATTAAAAAATTAAGTGAAATGATATTATTGATATGTGTGTCAGTTGGAGTGAAACTCGAACAACTTATGAGCCTTCTTATATAAGCTCGAGCTCAACTTGCTAATTGCTATATATTTCAAGCCCAAGGTCGAATAACTCGATAAAAACTCGAGTCACTTTTTATATGTTCATGTTTTGAAGCTCGATTTATTTTCACCACTCGACAATGTCCAAACATTCTTATTTGCAACTAACCGTTTGTTGTTTCTTTTTGCAGAAAAATCACGCCGCAAACTGATAATCATAGGAGGTAATATCTTCTTGTGAAATTGATCTCCTTAATTACACGAACAGCCCCTACTTTCGATCAATATCTATATCAAGGAACGCACTTTTAAATAAAACTGTCAAATCGTGCTATCGTTTCGTGTTTTTGGGTAACACAACATGACACAAATTCGTTCAACACGAAAACAACAAGACACAAAGTCATGTTTTATTTTGCTAACACGAACACTACCCAATTAAAAAACGATAAACACGACAACACAAAAAAATAACAAAAATAACAAATTTCTTACTTATTACATTCTAAAAATCCGATAAATACAACAAAAATATAACATTAATTTCTAAATGTTCTCAAAATCATAACTATCGTGTCAATTTCGTGTTAATCTCTGAACACGAACACGACAGGACCTCGTGTATGTTTTACACAACACGAATTCAAATTTCAATTTCGTGTATTTTTGTCGTGAGGTTTTAACACCCCAACTTATAAATAAACGATAAAGAGGTAATATATTTGTTACAAGTTTATAATTAAATTGTTTCATGTTTGTAATATATTTTGTAGTTCTGGTTGGATCTGCGGTGATCTTGGGAGTGACTACCGCCATTTTCTTTATGCGGCGTGCCTACAAACGTAACAAGTTTGCATATTTCTCGTCGAAGGATAAATTATCTCGAGACCTGGACGAGAGTGTCTACTTTGGAGTGTCGGTCTTCTCTTATGCTGAACTTGAAGACGCCACCAATCGTTTTGACTCTTCAAAAGAATTGGGCGATGGAGGTTTTGGAACCGTTTATTATGGTAAGACTTACTATAAACGAAACGAAACTACACTACAATGAAAATACCATTTAATGATACAAAGTAGCAATCACACAATCCAATATAAGAGTGATATTATTCTTTACCAAGTGTAGCTAAAAAGTTACAGGTTTATGTTTTATCAACATATTTTATTGAAGTCACACAAAAAGATCAAATTCTATTGACAATCATTTTCGTAATTTATAAATTAACAAAATTTAATTTTTAGCTAATATATTTGTTATTATTATGGAAAATATTTGTTCAATGAAAAAATTGACAGCCCAAACCTGAAGCATTCGTGTTATTGGTAAGGACTCTAACGAATTGATGTAATACGCAAATTTTAATTAATTAACGACAATTACTTATACAACTTATTATCTTTATTGAATCTAAATAGTGTTATTATTCTATTAATAATCGCTAACCATCACAATTACTATCGTCCCCGTCCACTATCACTACGTATCACTATCAATTTTACCACCACCACATAATATTGTTTTTTAATGGCTATTTTTAAACTCTTAGTACGCTTTTTTTTATGTGTGTCGTTTTCTAGTGGTAGATTGAAATACAACAAAGTCTCAAAGCTAAAATTCGGTGTGTCAACTTTCTCCAATTTCGGTTTTCAACTCTAGAATTGACTTTTTCTTAATAATAGCAATTACTCACAATATGTTCTTTTCTGAAATTTGAATCCATTTTGATGATCCACCCAATAACCATTATATTAAATAACGTTTGTTTTACTAGGTAAACTCCGTGACGGTCGAGAGGTCGCAGTGAAGCGACTATACGAGCACAATTTCAAACGAGTCCAACAATTCATGAACGAGGTCGAAATCCTCACTAGGGTACGCCACAAAAACCTCGTATCACTCTACGGCTGCACTTCCCGCAAGAGTCGTGAACTCCTTTTAGTCTACGAGTACATTCCCAATGGCACCGTTGCTGACCACCTACACGGCGACCTAGCACAAACCAACCCGCTGACGTGGCAATATCGTATGAAAATCGCTATAGAAATCGCACACGCATTGGTATACCTTCATGCATCCGAGATCATACACCGAGACGTGAAAACTAATAACATTTTGTTAGATAACAATTATTGTGTCAAAGTGGCGGATTTTGGCCTTTCGAGGTTATTACCGAATGATGTGACTCATGTATCAACCGCACCTCAAGGGACGCCGGGCTATGTGGACCCTGAATATCACCAGTGTTATCAGTTAACAGAAAAAAGTGATGTTTACAGCTTTGGAGTTGTTTTAATTGAATTAATATCGTCAATGCCGGCTATCGATATTAGTAGATCTCGAGACGAGATAAGCCTAGCTTATTTGGCTATAAACCGGATCCAAAAATGTGCTCTCGATGAGCTAATTGACCCGGTTTTGGGATCCAACCCGGATACTGAACGGATGACAACATCAGTTGCGGAATTGGCGTTTCAGTGTTTACAATTTGATTCGGAAACACGGCCTACCATGATTGAGGTTTTGGATGTTTTGAAGGCGATTCAAGGGGTGGAAAGTGGTGATGAAATTGGAGAGATTAAAACCATGACGGCGGAGATGCCACCACCTTCGCCGGAAAATGAAGGTGTTGGGTTGTTAAAAAGGTCGATTACGGCATCACCGGTATCGGTGACGGCTAAGTGGCATAGTTCTAGTAGTGGAACAACCACACCGAACACTAGTGTGTTAAATTGAAAACAATATATGCCAAATGTATAGGTATAGTACTTTTCTATATAATATATATTCTATAATTTCAACCATTTTGCGCTTTTTGGCCATCAAAGTTCACATGCGGAACATAGATAGCATGGAGTTTAATTAGAAATGTATAAAAAGATCATGAATAAAACACAATCTTATACATCATGATAACTCATATTTTGAAGTTCTGAATATGTTTTGTATATTACCAAACTAATTTTTTTTTCTGAAACGAAAAATGAAACAACGGAAGCCTACTCGCAATTTTCCAGAGAGCGCCCCGGGTTCGAGCTTCTTTACAGGGCAAACCCAGCCCCATAGGGATCTCTAGGGAAAAATCCCGCATAATTGACACCACAAGAGGTGTTTACAGGATTCGAACTCCAGACCTCACGTCTCATATGGGAATAAAACTCATGCATCAATCCAGCTTAGTTAGACATCATTTGCATTACCAAACTAATTTGACTCGTCTATTTACCATTTAGATTAGTATTAATGGTGACCTAACGGGAACGTAATCACTACTGCCAGTTCAACGTCATATTAGATTTCTCTTTGAAAAATCAAACACATAACCAAGTACAGTACATGTAACGGTGACCAAATGAATATTGCTAATTTTCTCGTGCAAAACCTTTCGATCACCCGACCGACCAAACTAAACTCTTTTGCAATATATAATCTATTCTACATAATTTGATATTGTTTATATTATAATAATATAACGCTTGGTTTACAACAAAGCTACTAATATGATATACTAGCCACTATTTACAAATTTCAAACACTTGCATGGTGACTAGGATGATCCTTTTGGATATGCTATGGACAATAATTAGGGTTAGCCATCACAATCATCTATGAACCATTGTCAAATGAAAATCAACCACTTATCTAACCAATGGGTCCATCCATCATTCAATATATGCCATCAAATTCTAGTCCTGTTGTTGTTCACCTTTAATTTCTGTTTAATGAAAATAAATTTTATTATTTAGTGACGAATTTGGAAACTAGAATTGGAACTAATTTTATCTTTTTAATTAACAAAAACTGTCATCAAACTAAGCCTATCATATCGGTATACGTATAAGGACGGCTTCAAACATAAACGGATCAACGTTATGTTAATACACTTGACTATCTTCATTCTATAATTTTCAACTACAACCATAAACGGTGTTCATCGATTTCAACCAAGGAAGAACATCCCGTTAACTAACACCGATTGCAGTGTCTTTTCAATTTGCAACTCATTAATTTTCTTCGGTTGTTAGATAACTGAGGTACTTTGAAGTACATTTTGCATCATAATTTCTCATTGACTAGGAGATGAAGTGAAAATATAAAAGTATATCAGTTTAGAAATATTGATGTGTTAAAATTGATAAAATAATAAAAGAAAATAACAGTCATAAAATTTAAAATTAAAAGTCCAAACTAAACGCTCTCATTCAAGATTAATTAGTCTTATCATTCCAACTACTTTCTTTTCAAAAATAAAATCCACATGTCAGTTAATAAATAATGTTTTACTAAACTTAATAATATTAACACTATGGTGCAATAAATCGATAATGGAAAGGTTGGTGAATGCACATGTCGGGTGTATAGAACTATGGATCATTATTCAGAAACGATGTCGTGCGTTCGCGTACATGCACGTGACACATAATCTTATCAACCCAGATGGACCAACTGTATGAAAACACTTATTTCATTGTATCTGACCCGTACACGTGTGCAATGGACCGCTCACTTCCATCAAATTGCAGCTGACATGTGTGAATCACTGGATCAATTATCACTTTGGTTACTTTCATTTTTTACAAAAATATCATAAAGTTTTGTTTTATAAAGTGGTGAATCAGTAACATCCGGTTTCTCAATGTCACTACATAGCACTTGAACGAGCATGAAGGATTGTTTTTTAAACGTTTAGATAAATAATAATTTTAAGTGTCAAAATTTTGGATGGCATAGATTTTCCGTATTAATTTGTATCTAAATAATAAATTATAATTTGGTCAGATATCTAAAATAAAAATAATTATTTGAACCATCTAAGTTATCTTTTTATTAGACTTAGAGTTAATTGCAAAAATGGTCCATGTGGTCTGGCCAAATTGCACGTTTGGTCCTTGTGTTTCAAAAAGTGCAAACGCAGTATCCATAGTTTGCATTTTTGTGCACTCATATTCCCTCCGCCCTAACGTTGTTAGATTATCTCCGTTAGTTGAGTCATGTGCTTCTCACATAAGGACAATTTAGTCATTTTCCCAGCTGCTCTTGTTCCTCCCTCTTTCCCCAAATTAAAACTAAATTCCTTTCCACATAGAAGCCCTAACGTGTTCTTCTTCTTCTTCTTCTGCATATTTCCCCAATTAAAACTAAACCCCACCAGACCCCCCTCTACACCACCAAACCTCCAATCTTTTGAATCAGTGCATCAACTTTTAAAGCTTCAAGATTTACGTCTACCACCGCCCAAAAATATGACGGGAGCAACTCCGGCGACATTTTCAGAATCCGGTCTACCACAATCAGTAGCTTCATGCGTAAGACGCAATCGATGTCGTGATGAAGAACCGGGTCGCCGGCCTCCGCCTGTCGTCTGCCTCCGCTGTCGCCGGAAAAACGAACGCAAAAACAAACAGGAAAACGAGCGAGGATTTAAACCAACGCAAAAACTTCAGAAATTTCTTAAACGAGATTACAAATGGGGATTTAATCAAGAAATTGATAGTTTCGTTTTTGTTCGAGAATGAACGGGGCAGCTTATTCGAAATTGATTTAATCAAGGAAAGAGATTACAAACGGTGATTTAATTTTTAATTGATGTTTTTTTTTTGTAAAATGAACTAGGCTTATTAGAAATGGTGCTTGCCTCATCATTTCTAATCTTGTTTCTTTATGAGAAATGATGCTTCCAATCTTTTGGCTATAGAAAAGGTTTCAGATCCCGTTTGTTTAAATCCTGAAATTTTTGTGTTAGTGTGTGTAACAGGGGAGAAGAAGGGGGAATGAGAAGGACTGGGTTTTGGTGGGACCAAATAAGTGAAATGACCAAATTACCCTCATGTGAGGGGCACATATCTCAATTAACTGACGAATGCTAACAGCGTTAGGGCAGAGGGACCATGAGTGCATAAAAATGCAAACCATGGTACCGCGTCTGCACTTTTTGAAACACAAGGACCAAACGTGCAATTTGGCCAAACCACATGAACCATTCTTACATTTAACTCTTATGTTTATAACAAAATACATAACATACAAATTCAAAACTAGACATACTATAACAAAATTATGCTACATGTTAACAATTCATACTATACCCTGGATCTTACTTCAGACATATATTAATGACATTTTATTGATTCAGACTCATATTAATCTTACCAATTCATATACAACTGATTAATGAATTAATTAAGTGACAAATCAAAACGCCCCTAAGTGTTACACGTTACTGATTTAGGAAAAACTTCCTCCCTGTCACCAACGAAATTACCAACAACCAGGTATTTCGTTAGTGAGTTGGTATTGTTTTTATCTTATTCTTATCAAATGCATATAATCTTAATTTACATAGATTTTAAACTAGGGTGATAATTTTATATCTGACATAAAACCGACATGAAATTAAACGTGTAATGGGTAAATAAGGTTCGTGTTAGTCTTGAGTCGACCTAACAGATCCGTTCATTAAACTGGTTATGTTCGAGTCGGTGATAATTAAAATTGATCGACTTACCGACCTTTTTAGTTATTAAAATAGAAAATATATTTTTAAAAATATATATTTATACTTAGTTTATAGTCATTAGTTTAAAAGTAATTAATAGTTACGTAAAAACTAAAACTGTTACTTAGTAATTTTGGTATTTTGGTATTATCTTATAAATTTGTGGAATATCAACAACGTGTTTGACCCGCTAACTTGTTTAATTAAACATGTTATATATGTCGTGTACGGGTTTGAGGTAAACATGTTAATGTTGAGATATCTGACCCGTCTATATAAGCATGTCAATTTCATGATGAACGTTTCTGACCGGCCAACTCACGAATCTGAACATGGCCTGAATTGTCGACCTTACCTAAAACAATCTCAGTCAAAAGCGTGTCTCGTTTATCTCCAAATTATGGATTCTCAAATAATTATGTTTTTTTACTCTTTCGCAGTAATTAACTAATTATTCTATCTACTTTCTGAAAAAGATATGTCGTTGCACATCCCAGCTCCCTCATATTCCACATTTTACAGGATTAAATATAATTATTGTTGTTGGTTTTTGCGAGGGACTATCCTTTCTATCGATTGCCCTTTCTTTTCACGGCCAAACCAACCCTAATTCGTTTTCCTCTCTTTGTGCTTGTTTCCCAAGTGACATTATGTTTTATACTTTAACACAATTATGTTGTCACCTTAGTATTGTATTATTATTACAGTTTGCTGAGAAAATTCGCATTTTACAAAATTAGCATATAATCTTAACCCATAACTTTAGTTGACATATCTAACGATTAACTATTTTACATTTATTCAACACTTATTATTAACTTAAGCGGCTTGCAATGCTTATAGTTTCAACACATGTTGAACAATTAAACGCAATTACAAAAGCTTCAAACATTGGGAATCAATTCTAGTTAATAATAAGTGTTGAATAAATGTAAAATAATTAATCGTTAGATATGTAAAATGTACATTGTATTATGGTGTAATCCCTCAACACTTGTTGATTTATTAGTTCTAGTTGATACTCTTCATAATACAATTGCTATAACTTAAATGCTAAAACCAATATGTTTACATAATGACCACATAGTCCATTATATCCAACCAGCCCTCAAACTAATACAGACATTTTCAAAACATGCTTATTTTTTTTATTTCCAATTGGTCCTCAAAGTAGCTACTTTGAATATTTCTTTCAAAACATTTAATTAAATAATATTAGAAAAACTGAAAATGAATGAATTTAAAAAAGAAACCCTCCAAAATATGATGTTTGAATTTAGTCTTAGATAGTCATGTACATTTAATAGTATTTGATTATTGGTCCAATCTAATCTAATAACCATCCGGTTTGATCAAAAATTGTAATCCAAAATTGGTCTAAACCGGTTAACGATATGACATAATTTAGGTAACGAATTAGGCTTGGATGACTAACTTAATCGATAGTGTATGATCCAGTCGACAGTTCCAGTATCTTTAACAAATCCGGACATGATTTAGCCTAACCTGATCTGATTTTGGATCATTTCACACCTAGATGGAGGGTTTTTAAAAATATTTATAAAATCGGGTATCCAGAAATAAATATTCAATATCCGGACTCCAGATATCCGAAATTCCAGATACCCGAATTACAGATCAGGATAGTGTTTCACAAATTTGGATACGAGATATACAAAAATGTATTCGAAATATCTGAATATTCAAAAAATATTTAAACAACTTGTTTTTGGGATATCAAATATCTGGATATTTGAGATTTCAGATATGTGGATCCAAATAGTAAAAAACCAATATCCAAAATACCTAGATGAAATCATGTAATGCTAGTAGTTTCATTTAGTGGAATCATAAAACACAAAGGACTGAAAATGAAAATATATGTATACAATATAAAATTTAAAAATATTTCCCTTTTGAATTGATTTTTTGTTTGGTATTAGTTAAAGAGTTATTCCATCTTCGCCTACCCATCCATTTTCTTCACAGACACTGGTTTTCATCTCTTCATTCCCCATCGTTTTCATTCTCCCCAACCTTCATTTCCGTTCCAATTTTATCGCCAGATCAAAATCAAATCGTTTAACAATCATCCACACGCATATTCACAACGAAATCGATTGAAAAGATCGATCATTTCGTTGTGTGTAACGTTTGATCTCGTTAATTTCCCAATTTGTTAGGGTTTTTCAGAATCAACGAAGCCTCAATCGATAAATCCTTGTTAGGTTAACATTTTTCTACGAGAATCTATAATCGGACGACGCGTTTTTCTTAGGGTTTGAGTTTCGATTCGGTTTTTGATTCTCCATTCCGACTAAAAAGAGAATCAAAATCAATATTAACTTTTTAATTCGTCGAAAATCATCGCATTCGATTCGGTTTTGGATTCTATGTTCCGACTTAATTTGAAGAAAGTTGTAGCTTAGGGTTTTACAGAAGATGTTGGGCGCTGGATTGCAGTTTGGACGTAGTCGTGGAGGAGAAGATAGGTTCTACAATCCGGCGAAAGCGAGAAGAAATCGACAAAATCAGGATAATCTCCGACGAGCTCAAAGTGACGTCACTCCAACCCAATCTACGACGTCTTCCGGCGTTGAGGAGCCGGAGAACCGTGCTGCAAAGCCGTCGAAGCAGATTCCATCAGAACCGCCAATGCCGTCTCCGGTGTGTAATCTGGAACGGTTTTTGGAGTCGGTTACGCCTAATGTTCCTTCTCAGTATCCCTCTAAGGTTTATTCTTATTTTCATGAATTCAGATTTAGATTTGTTGTTTATACACTAAATCTAAATCATTATTGCGATTTTGGTACTCCTCCCGTTGACTATTTGAAGGTCAACTCACCAATATATAGATTAATATCAATTATAGTTTGCTTCTAATCTTCATTTATAAACTTATATTCTATTTGGTATAAGTTCAAGCAATGCATACTTGTAATTCAAGGAATTTGTGGAATTAAACATTTAACCAGTAACCTAAATCTTAAGGCTTTATCTGTCCATTTTCAGTAAAATTAGAAAGTTTTCTGCTTGTTCCTTCATCTATAGGTTAAGCATATTGAAGAACACTAAACTACCAAATGTTTGTGCTAATTTTGATGTTTTTTTGGATTATGTGTTACAGAGAGCTCTGAATGGATGGAGAACTCGAGATGAACAACAACCGTATTTTGTTCTTGGTGATTTATGGGAGTCTTTTAAGGAATGGAGTGCTTATGGTGCTGGTGTTCCTCTAATTTTGAATGATACTGATAGTGTGGTCCAATATTATGTGCCTTATTTGTCTGGAATTCAATTATATATGGACCCTTTGAAACCTTCAGAAAAATCAAGGTATTAATGTTTTTTTGTTAGATTAATATTGCTATAATCAATAATGTGAATTATGATTATAATTAACTTGTAATTTGGTTATTTTTGTTGTGCAAATGATAGGAGACACAGTGAGGACAGTGATGTTGATTCATTTAGGGACTCAAGTAGTGATGTAAGCAGTGATTATGATCTCCCAAAAAGTGAGATGTGTCAACGATTAGATCAATTATCGTTAAATTACCAAAATACCCTTCAAGAAGGCTTCTCTAGTGACGAAGGTGAATCTGCAAGACCTCGAAGTTGTCTCTCGTTTGAGTATCTTGAACGCAATCAACCATGGGGTCGGGAGCCTTTGACTGATAAGGTTCAATTCTTACAAAAATTAAAACAAAATAATAAAAAAAATTATTAACTTTTAAATAAATTTTAATATTTCATTTGTTACACAGATACTTGATCTTGCCCGTTGCTTCCCTGAATTAAAAAGTTATAGAAGTTGTGATTTGCTGGCTTCTAGTTGGTTATCAGTTGCCTGGTAAGATCCTAATTTACATTTTTATAATATTATTAAACTTTATAAAAATAATGGCTTTTTATGATTTTTTTAATAGGTATCCAATTTATAGAATTCCAATGGGTCCCACATTGAAAGATCTCGATGCTTGTTTTCTCACTTTTCATTCTCTTCATACACCAATCACAGGTTTGTAGTTTCTGCTTCTAAGAGTGTATTATATATTGTTAGTTTATTTTATTTTATTTGTTGTAGGTAATAATCAATGTGATAATCCAACGGCTGTGATTAATCCTGGTGAAACAGATGGATTCCCAAAAACATCATTACCTGTATTTGGTCTTGCTTCATATAAACTAAAAGTACCATTATGGATCAACAACGAACAAGTATTACTAACTTCTCTTTTGCAGGCAGCTGATGATTGGTTGACTAATCTTCAGGTCAACCACCCTGATTTTCTTTTCTTTTCCCGTAGATGATGATGAAATGTTTTTTAAATTAAAAATATCAGAGCGAAAAAAAGGGTTAGGTTTATTTATAAAAAATGACGAAAAAGAAGAAAAATTCGATGTGGATGTTATTATTAAACTTTTTGGTATGTAATCTATTAAAAGTTAGATAATGTGTGAGTGAGTGAATGATAAGCAGCAGGCTGTATTTTTTTTGTGTCCTGGTGATGTGTGTGTGTGTGTAATGTTATAAACTTAAGGTTTGATCGATTAGTATTAGTACTAATACTAGTTTTAGTGGTTAAATAGAAGAAGTGGCGAGCTTTCTTTATGTTTTATGGATTGATTAAGTGTTTGTGATTTATAAGATATAGTAAGTGAACTAATTAAGTAGCTATTCTCTGGTTTTGAACTTTTTTTATGTTTTTTTTCTTTTTTTTCTTGGCAGTATGTGCAAATTGAAACAAGAATCGGTTGGAATCAACGTACTGGCCAAAATTGAGCTATATGTCCAATTGTTAGTTCAAATTTTTATGCAAAATCAATTTGGAAACTATGGTTTTTAGTTTGGTTCAATCCAAGACGTGTCTAAAACAAAATACTATGTTTTCTAAGAATAGATGATTTTAGATATGAAATGACTTTTTGTTGCATTTATATTTTCACTATTTGTTTTTTAAGTTGCTAATTCTTTCAAAACGCAGTGTTCGGGATTGTGGTGAGTTTGATCCCCAAACGGCTTTTCCAAAAACACTTCTCTAGAACTAATTCTACATTCTAGCCTTCTAGGTGGAAAAACATAAAATCGTGGAAACTCAGTCCCAAATTTCCAAAACATTAGTCGTATCCGAGTGTTTCAAATAAGATGAAAATGTAGTGTTTGGGAGCATCTTTGTTGGTCCACTTTTTTAACATAAATATGGGAATAAAAACAAGAAAAATAGTTATCAAACAAGTGACTAGATTGTGATGTCTAATTTAATTATTGTTTTTTAGTTGATATTATTTATGTATTTCAACTCTATTATTGCATCCCAAATAGCACCTATGCTATTTTCATTGACATGTAATACAAACGAATAGATATTTAGTTTGTGTTTTGCTTTAGTGTTTCATGAGCATCATGTGGCAGTAATTAAGCAGGTAGAGCTAGATGTGTCCAAGTTGTAACGGCTTCCAAAGTTTGAGTTTCCATGAAATTCAAAATTGATGCTCGAAAAAAAAGTACATCAAATATATATAGGAACAATAATGTTACATTTGTATAACCTTTTTACTAATTTCATTTTCGAAAAGGTTTTGTAAACAATTCGTATGACATGAGTTTAGATGTTAAACCAAACCAAATCACACAATTTGAAGTCTATCATAGTAATGTTAAAGTAAACATGGAGAAACCAGCGATCCAATGAACTTACCATTATATGTATATTGTATTTCTGTGTGTTTATTTACAATAGAAGACTACCCTACATATAGGTATAAACTCCGTTCATACGAAGAGATCCAAGCAATCAAAGAGACACCGACATAAGTGTAGTAATAAATTACAATAGTTACATTTTAACATTTAAAATAAATAAAAATTACAAGCGTACAGTGATAGCCTAGTGGTAAAAATTCCCAAATAGCTTTTTAGAGGTTACGTGTTCAATATTTGACTGTGTAAATATTTATCAAATTACGCGTGGATGGGTTGAGAATTAACACTAACAATTAAATAGCGACATTATGAGTATAAACCTTATAATAGGATTTTTTTTATAAAATATGCAAATGATATTATATATATAGTGACAGAACCTTTACTATTATTTTATTTAGAAACTAACAAATCACAAGTTTAGTGTAAATCTACACATCTCATCTCATGTAGAAACATAACGATACCTTATACTTGATGTTAAGATATATCAGAAATCAGGGTACCCGCATAATGTGGTGGCGGGTACCACATAACTATTTTTTCTGATGGATCAAACTTGTATTAAAACGCTTGAAATCATGGTGAGAAACTCAAAACGTGGTAATGAATCAGACAAAAAATGGTTTTGGGGAAAACCCGAATGGGAGATGCAGTAAAACGTGAGCAAAATATATAGGAGCAGCTGCGTAAATTAAAACCCAAGTGGCTGAGTAGCCAAGTGGTTATGGGTGTTGCATGATATCCCACACGTCCTGAGTTCGAATCCTGGCATGTCTATTTTAATTTTGATTCCGAAAAATTAAGACTTTCCAAAAAAAAGCAAGAGAGATTAAGACCTTCTAATATTAGTAGGCCTAAATGATTTAATATTAGTATAGATATAGATTAATGGGGATAAAAAGAACTGTAATTAAACTTGAGATAATATTTAGAATAAATTATTTACATAAGTAAGTAGTGTATCATAGCAACAATATCCAGTTCAAATGAAGCTTATTAATCCAACTTATTCAATTGTATTTATGATACTCCATTAGTTAGTTAAAATACAAAAATCAATTTCTAAAATATTGGTTACGACTTGTAATATTTAATTTTTTTGGGTTTGTCACGAAAAGTCACCATAATACAGTAATTCATAAAATCGAATACAGCTTAGTTTATATTATGACCTAAAAAAGAAAAAGAAAAAAAAAATGAAGTGTTGAAGAGGTCCAGAAAGTAAAAGCAAATTCACCAAAAAAAGCCCTTAAAATTAGGGGTGGCAATTCAGGTCGGGTTCGGGTTGGCGGGTTCGGGTTCACGGGTTGGCGGGTCAGAAATGTTCAACCCGAAACCGACCTGTTTATATAAACGGGTCAGATATCTCAACCCTAACCTATTTAACTTCAACCCAAACCTAACCCATATAACCCATTTAATAAAACATGTTAAACAGGTTATCAGGTCAAACAAGTTAAACGAGTCAAAATGTTGTTATTATTATACAAATTCATAACAAAATACTAAACACCAAATTCCTAAATAACATTTTTAATTTTTATCTAACTATTAATTACGTTTTAACTAGTAAACAATAAATTAAGTGTAAATATATATTTTTATAAATATATTTTAATAATTAAACGGGTTGGCGGGTCGACCCATTTAAATTATCATTGACCCGAACCTAACATGTTTAATAAACGGGTCAACTGACTCAACCCGAGACTGACCCAATTATTTTTTACCTCGACCCAAACCTGTTTATTTTCGTGTCGGTTTCAGGTCGGGTTTCGTGTCGGGTCAGAAATTACCGCCCCTACTTAAAATCAGTTTTCGATTTCAAACAGTAGCTGCTCATCACTCTCCCCTTCTCGTTAATGGCGGTCTCAATCTCCGTTCTCGTAGCCGTCGTTTCACTCCACATCTTGGCCTTCGTCCTCGCCATCGGCGCCGAAAGCCGCCGTAGCACGGTACTCAATTCCCTCCAATTCTTCCATATATATTCATAACTGTTAGCTAAGCTGTTCATCTTTTTATTTATCGATTTGTTTATTAATCGATAGGCGACTGTGACTCCGGACCAGTACGACGATTACAATTACTGTGTTTACGACTCTGATGCGTCGACGGCATATGGTTTATCGGCGTTTGGTTTGTTGTTGATCAGTCAGACGGTTGTCAACGGCGTTACGAAGTGTTTGTGCTGTGGTAAAGGTCTTGTGAGAGGTTGCTCAAGGACTATGGCGATCTTCTTCTTCGTTTTCTCCTGGTGAGCTTTTATTTTCACTTAATTTATTATTATTTATTATCAACCAGTCGGTGCTATCTCAATATCTAGTGTAAAATTGTTCATCTTAATTTTGCCAGTATAGTTATAATTAGTGAAGACTGTAAGTCCCTCATGTGCTTGTTTGGTTATAATTTTTGTCATGGAGTAATGAGTGGTTACAACAAACTCTGTACGATTCACATGTTGGAGAGATTGGGGCTAGCCTGTCAATTATTCTTCCAATTAATATATGAAATATATACAGCTGAATTGCTCCTTAATTCATGTTTGCTACTGTAAATAGGATAAATCTAATCATTTTGGTTATAACGATAATAATGTGCTTACACTAGATTCTGTCATTTCAATACTAAATCATTTGCATTCAAGCAGGTTTTCTATTTATGATCTGTTTGAGTTCTAATGTTGAAACTTGAAACTTTACCTGTTTGTAGAATTTTTTAGACATTTTGGTGAATAACAGATTGACAAAACTTGTGAACAGGGTAAGCTTTCTTGGGGCAGAAGCATGCTTACTTGCAGCATCTGCAAAAAACGCTTATCACACAAAATATCGAGCCATTTATGGTGGTGATGAGCTGTCATGTGAAACCCTACGCAAAGGCGTGTTTGCTGGTGGTGCTGCTTTAACACTCATTTCTATGGTGGCATCAATTGTTTACTATTTGGTCCATAATAAAGCGGATACAGGTGGTTGGGAAAAACACCAAAATGAAGGTTTGGGTATGGCTTCTTTAGAGAATCAAGATCATGGAAATGCTGGTCAGTTTGAAAAACTTTGATTAAGTTTATTAAAATCGGTATAATTTCGTTAATATTATATTATCAATTTATCATCATACCTTTAAAAAAAATACACAATAGTGTATCGGAATACTGGTAATATGTAGTCATGTACAACTTTATATATATTCATGCTATATGTAGAGGTTTTGATTACATGATCGGTTGTCGATTCCATGACAAATATGATGGATCACCTAAACGTCTTGGACGAAAAACATATAGAAGTATAAAATTAATGGCCAAAAATAAACATAAACCGCCAACTATTAGATATGCTAACCCTATAAAATCACTTTTGCCACCAATCCATGTTGTTGTTGATAGAACAAGCTTCTTTTGTCCACGAAATTTATATGTGTTGTAATTGTTTTCTACTTCTACTTTTATCGTCTCGTGTGCTTCTAGATCGGTATTTATCTTCCCGTATAGCTTTCGAAATTTAGGTAATGCCGCTGTTCTCATCCAAACAATAAGATCCTCTTGCTCGCTCAACTAAAAACGAAAATGTGAAAATGTTAGTTACAAGTTATTAAATCCATTTTTCAACAATTCAATAATGCACCTATGAACTAGGTCTATATAAACTAGCTTGAGAACTGGCCAAAACCGTTAAAACCAAACCGGACCGAATTGAGATATACCGGTCCTGTTTTTATTTTGAATTTTCATTCAAAACTGGTTCTTTTTCCCGTTTGGTTCGGGCCAAAACTGAAAAAAAAAATAGAAAAATATAGGAAAACCCATGTTCGCGGTTTGGTCCAAGACATCAGTCGTTTCGGTCCTCGGTCCAACCGAAACCATTTTATCGTGCACATGCCTATTATGAACAAATATGCCCTAAAATGTTGTGTAATGAGTGTAGTTTTTGATCTTAAGAAAGAGATAGACATACGGGTTTACTCTCATCGAGCGTTGCGCCCCCGATCAACTCTCCTTTTTGAAAATCTTTCGGGTAAACATCCGACCCAAATTTAGCTTCGATGTCACTTTTCCACGCAATTCCTTTCTTGTCAATTGTTATCGGTGCCCCTCGTGCGGAAAGTTTGTAAGTGTCGTTGAATAAACTCCAAGCAACTAATCCACAAGGAACAATTGGTTTCTCATCTTTGGTTTGTGCTTCGGGGTAACAATTATGTGTATCGTCTTGAGCCTCGGGGTCACGTAGTTGCGTGTCGCTTCTACTTTTCACAAATCTAAATAAAATAAAAATATTAACAAATAAACAACGAAAACATTAGAAACAAGATCGGTGTAGAATTGTTACATACCGACGATGGTTCTGATAAAAGTTCTCGAGTTGGTAATACACGAAGATTGGGGCAACCATTTTCTTTGGTACTTTCAAATTTCTTATGCACGTTTTCTTTGTGTCGGGATTCTGTATATACGATTCCACATTACTACTATAGTCATCGGGAATGCAACCTTCATCATATCGGTCGATAATTTCCACCACGCTGTCTGACGCCGCTAATGATAAAAGTCCCGTTGGGATGAAAAGTGCACCAATCGTTATGAACGATGCGATTACCCATCCCGGTGTTAAGATCGGTTTCCAAGCCGGAAGCTCTTGTTGAGAGAATCGCGAATACGTTGGTTTTTTCGAGTGCTTGTTCTTCTGTTCCATCTTTTGGGATAAATTCGTATTTTTGGGAGGGAGAAATGATGATCCTGTTTGGGGTAACAGAAATGTGAGATGATGAGGGATTTGTGTGGAAAAAAACAGTCAACGATCGTGGAACATGTGTCTTTGTTAGTCTAAATATTTCATCGTAGACCACAAACGTAGGAATTATGAGTTATTTGAAACAATGTTGAATCAAAGTTTGGTCAAAGTCAAATCTAGCTACATTATATATTTCTTTTTTCTTTTTTTATATAACGGTAAAGTTTTGCTGGTAATATATTAAAAAATTTAAACGTTCAATTGTTTACCAATTCAAAGTTCAAATTTAATTTCAAGTTTTCTACTTCATGATTAGTAAGGGTAATCATAGTCTAGAAACCGAACGGAAACCTATAGAATCGAAACCAAAAATTACGAATCTTAAAAACCAAAACCGGTTACATATTATCGGTTTTGGTTCGATTCAATTGTTTCGGTCCAAATGCTCACCCCTAATGATTAGTTACCTTCTTAAAAAAGTGTTCGACAAACAAAATTATACAAATTGTTCAATAACTTGGGGAACATGTGATGTTTTCCGCAGAGAAATCCCCAAAGACATTCCAAAGCCATCCCTTTCTTCCTTTTGCAACCTTTTCTTAAACACAAAGCTTAGAACCTTTTGTGATTATATAATCGAAATTAAATATGGCTTTTTGGTATATTTAGAATCCAACTACTAGTTAATTACACATATCCAAAGCTCAAAAGTTTGTGAATCCCAATTTTCTCGAAGATCATCATGTCAATATCTTCTACCGATTCAGATGACAACAACCATCAAACTATGGTCACATTCAAAAGCTATTTACATTCTATCATCGGGAATGGGCCGGGTACGTTTTTACAACAACCATCAAACTTTTTTTCCCGAGCGTCTTATAAACCTTTTGATGTGCATTGTAGTATCCGATGTTCTTTTATGGAGGAACACAAGATTATCGGCATCGATTTTATTAGGGGTTACCACGATATGGTCCCTTTTCGAGGTTTATGAGTATAACTTCATTTCTCTTGTTTGTCATGTTTCCATTCTTGCCATGTTGATTGTATATATCACCTACACCATGGCCAAATATACTCAATGGTAACATTCTCATTTTTCAACATATTATCTAAACATGTTATAGCATTCTAGAATTATAATTTAGTAAGGCAATTGACTATTGTTTTAATTATATTCTGGTACAGGGATCTCCCTGACTTTGAAGAGATCACGGTACCAGAATCAACGTTTAAATGGTTGTACAAGAAAACGAACAAATTGTTACTTGAATTCTATTATATAGCAAGTGGAGAAGATCTCGCTCGGTTTTTCTTGGTACGCATGAATTATACGTTAAACTAGAATATTGTGAATAAACTTTTGAAGCGAAAAATCCCTCTAATATGTTTTTTTTTTTTTTCGTGTAGACAATTGTATCCTTATGGATGGTATCAGTTATTGGAAGTCATTTTAGTTCTTTAAATCTCCTCTACCTTTGTAAGTTTTATAGTTTTTGTTTTTTAAATGATATGATTGAGTCGTATCCGATATAATTTATGGATTCGATCGTTTTGTAGGTTTTCTTTGCATTGAAATTCTACCGGCTCTTTATGAACGACATGCGAGTGAAGTAGATCATATCGTAAGCAAAGGAATTAGAGACATGAAAATACTATCGAAACAACTTGGTTCTAACATTCTTGAGAAGATCCCAAGAGGACAAGTGAAAGAAAAGAAAAGATATTGATTAGCACATGCAATTAGTCACAAGATTTATCATTTGAGATGCATAACGTGTAGTGATTGATGCAAAGAAAATTATGTGTATTTAGATTTTTATTCAAGAAAATTATGTGTATTTAGATTTTTATTCAAGATTGTGAAAAGCTAGAATTATAAGGTAATATTGATGCAAAAATATGTGATTATAGTAGGATGAAAATATCTAAATTGGTCATGTGTTCTGCACAGGGTAAATTTGTAAACAGAGAGAATGATTGTTTAGGCTACTAAGAAAAGGTGAGTCTTTGACTATAGTGCATGCGACTTAAACGCCATTTTAAAGTGTTCATATGACATGTCCTTTTTAAGGATATTATATATAAACATTTACAAATCTGGTGAACAATAGTTAAGGCAGTCTACTCTTTTTATTTACAGCCATCTGTTTTTACTTATTTTTAATTTTAATATTTTTTCTTACTTGTTTAAAATTTGGTAGATAATGTGGGTGGTAAAACTTACTAGTTTAAAATATTCTTCAGTGATCTTATTATAAATAACAACCTTTAATCTACATTAATGATGGATAAGCACGTGCTATAAAGTTCTAAAAACCCTATTTTCTCAAGTTGTATAACTTATTGGGAGGCCAGATGTATAAGAATTAAGAAATGAATAACTCAGCCTACAAACGGATGATGGGTTAATCAAAGTCAAAGCCTAAAAGTCAAAGTCAACTTTTGAAAAGATGATAAAACCTCATGTGGATCTCCTCATTCCACACACACCCATTGGAAAAAAAACAAAATGGTAAGAGAATGGAATCCAGTGAATGAAAGAATAGTGGGAGGAGGTTTTGCAAACCATGCAATTATAATCTTCTGGTTTGCTTTGGTCACCTTATCTATCTTCACAACTCTCATATTCTCATGTGCCCGTGATGCAACCAAACACGACTCGGGGACCGACAACCAAGTGGCCACCACCAGTGGCGGCGGCTGTGGCGGTGGTTGTGGTGCATGAGCTCATTTAAGGTTAATTAAAAAATTCTTTCAACATGTATTGGTTAGAAATAGCATCCTTGTAGAGATTGTGGGAAGGGTATGTAATTGTTACTTGTTTTAATTTCGTACACGAAATTTTGATTTCTGCTAATTGTGTTGCTAGTATGTATATGTCTATTGGTTCAAAATTAAATAATAGAAAACAAATCATAATCCGATAAAAACATAAACTAAAGTTCAAACTGAAAGCCACCGTTCATATTTCAATCTTTTCAACTACATACATATATCATTTTTATTATATATTTCAATTTTTTCAAATCTAGTTAAATACGAGAAGTATATGCTCGCGCTTCGTGACAAGTTTGCAAAAATACACATCATATTTATAAACTAACATATTTATAGCATTACATAAGATATTATATTTGTAATTTTGAAAAGTTTAAAGATGAATGATCAAACCTAGTATTCAAACACCATTATATATAAAGAAAAAACTTAATATTCAAACTCTATTAAAAAAAAAACTCGATTCATTAGTGTAGATTAATACTCCCTCCGTCCCACAAAAAAGTTCCCATTTCCCTTTGGCACAAGATTTTAGGTGATAGTTAATGGTGGGGTCATTGGTATTATTTTGATTAAAATATAAGGTTGGTTTGGAGAGAGAAAGATAATTAGTGGATGTTATTGATGGAGTTTTTAATAATAATAATATTTTATTGTGTGGAGCCCACCACATGTGAGAAATGAGAACTTTTTTGTGGGACAAAAGCTTTAGGAGAAATGAGAACTTTTTTGTGGGACGGATGGAGTAATATTTAACCATGTGAAATGTTATTATAGGTTTATGTCATTTACACTTTTAAGTTAGGCCCATTTCACGGGCATAGTGGGTAAGTTTCCACCCTTTAGGAAGGCAGGGCTCTTTGTGGCCCATTCACATTTTTTCCTTGGAGACCTTAGGTCCTTAGACTGGAAGGTATGGGACAAATTCAAGGGGACGTGTGGGTGTGAGGTGGCCTCCACAGCGTGGGGTTTTTGGAGGAACACCCCCCCCCCCCCCAATGGCGTTGGGGTCCGGTATGGAGGAGGCAGCCCACGGGCAACGCTCGGCAACGGTGTGGAAGGGATGCTTTTTGATGGATGGTGGCTTATGATTGGTTAATGGATATTTTCTTTTCTTTTTTATTAAAAATTAAGTGGAATAAAATAGTGTGGTGTGGTGTGGTGGGTATTTCCTAGAGATGATGTGGTGTGGTGGTGGTGTGGTTGCTGAGGTGGCGATGATGTGGCAGAAAAATTGAGTATCACATGTGGTACCCATACCGGATAGCCTTAGTGACACCTTTTTACGTGCCACTAAATCATATTTTTCATGTAGTATTACATTCAAATAAGTATAATAAGTTAATAATATCTTTTTTACTCAACATAGACTTTTTACTAACACCTTGTGCCCTAGCGGTTGTAAGTTTTCTTGCATTCAAGATTGGTATCTACCACAACAAAACTTGCGGGTACACTAGAGATATTTTGAAGCATAAAGAGACCAGGATTTGGGTTTCGTTTTGTGAAAACCCGTGAAAACGGCCCAAAACATGTTGCGTCTTAATTCGACATTATGTTAATTTTCATTTATTTCAAAGTTAGTTAGTGTTAATACCGATATGGAACTTAAAAACATCCCCTGCAATGGGATAAATTATTATTTGCTATTTAACAAAAGAAAAAGAAAACAAGAGTTTAAATATGTTATTTTTTTTAATAATTATAGTTTAGTCAAAAGAAATTTGTCATCTTGCTTCCTTGTCATAATTCTGACATCTATCACCAAAATACACTCACTTCACCTTTCCTTCTTTCCAAGACAACCACTCACATATTAGTCTAATGGATTCATGAGTCTCATATTGGTCAAAGGAGAAAATCCAAAATTTATTTCATTTGGAAAAGCAACTGCAGGATAACTATTTTCTTTAATGCTCAACTCCATATAAGAGAATTCGCAAAATAAACCATAACTTTCCTCCCTCTCTTGGAAACTCACGACACACACAATGCACACACTCTTGTTGCACATTTTTTTCCCTTGCTTTTATCTTCTCCCCATGCTTTCCTTTCACCATATGGTGAATGATTCCTCCCTCCCATACACCTTACTCAATCTCACAATGTCTCATTTACCACAATTGTTTATGTTAGGTATTAAAATGTTGTAATTAATAATCTAGGGGGCAATGTGTAACATTGCATATTGTATTAGTTAAGCTTAGGATTAGTCTTAATTAATTAGGGAATTAAAGTCATGGTATATAAACCATAGTGTAAGCCTTAATTCCCCAACTCTTGCACTTAATCATTTCTAAATTTCCAGCCATTGTTCTCTCTAACATCTCTCTACTCTCTCTCTAAAAGCCCTAACCATCTTCACTCAATTTCCTTCAAAATTCATCATCTAACATCAAACAATGGATTGATTCAGTGTTTTAAGCATTTCAGTTAACATACTCTCATACTTATATAACATCTTACCTTTCTTTTTCACTTAATCCAACCTACAACATCTCAAGAGACATTCAAGATAACCCTCCCAATATCAAAATCCGGTTTTGAATTCCTACTCCACAATATAACCTTCAAATCACCATAACTTCTTCATTTTAAGTCCAAATTTGGTGATTCAAGTTGCCAAATCACCATAAGAACTTTCTATACAACCTTAAATCACCCAAAAACTACCTGTATCACAGTCGAAAAGTCAGTTGAAGCTGCTGTCCAGAATTATTTTTCTTTAACATCTTGTGTAAGTTTTGATTTGTTGACTTCTACTTCATTTATTGCTTAGATCTTCTAGTATACTCACTTTCACTTCATTTAAGAAGTTCCTCAAGAAGAGTCTCTCCATTGTGTGCTTTGAAGAAAGAGGAATGACTCACCAAGTTAAAAATCACCAAACCGAAAAGCTTTGCGAGAATACACATCTTCTTTTGTTTAAATCCTTAGATCTATATATTTTATGCTAGTTTTGGGTCACTCATAATGTTATGCTACTTAAAATATAGTTATATACATTTTATATGAATTTCTGTTAACCATTAAACCCATAATCTCTAACCAAACAAACAATATAAAAAGCATGAAGAACACACCGGTGGAATCTCAAACTGTTCAAACGAAATATACATTTTTTTTAAAAAGTGAATTAACCTTTGCTTATTTGGTCACGTGGTGGAACTTGACATCCATCATTTTACTCCATTTTGTTTTGCTTCATGACCAAACAAATATATATATATATATATATATATATATATATATATATATATATATATATATATATATATATATATATATATATATATATAGACAAGGGTTCATGCGAGAACCACTAAAATTACGAGAACTGCGAGAACCCTTTTAGACCATTGAAATATTAGATGTGTGGTCAAGATCATTTGATGGTAGATTTGGATTGAGTGAAGACAAAATAATCTAAAAAAAACATGGAGGGGTATTGTAGTCAAAATACATTGCATCTAAATAGGAAAGATATTATTTTAATTAAATGCAAAAACAAACTCCACATTTACACGGATCTCAGCACACATTTGTGTGTGTTTTTGAGTTTCCATCTCCACACTTCACGTTTCTCTCCCAAGCATATTCTTCCCCGCTGGTAACCGCCCTCCGTCTGAAATGCTACCGGCGAAAAGGGACATCCAGCTAGCGGTGACTTGTTAACGCGTCGGCCTTTTCCCTATGGAAAAACGATCGTTACCAGATTCGTGTCAATACCCACGATTTCCTCCTTCTAGTGACGCACAGATCTGGAATAAAAACGGTCATGTGATTAGGTTAAAGGCACCACCAGTTCCAATTTCCACCACCATCAGATATCTATCATTGTGCACCGCCGCCGCCGACTAAGGTACAGAAACACGACGCCGGTACCTCCGCTCGCACCACCGCCGCCCTCAACCACCACCAACATCTCGTGTTCTATTCCTCTCCAACAGCATCCGGTCTTATATCCGAGAACTATCGATGGTGCTGAGAAATTGATGAACGAAGGTATGTTCAATACCATAAATTTCGGTTCTGATTCGATTTATAAACTGAAATTCTTTAAAAAAATTGGTGTATATGGTATTAGGGTTTTGATTCGAGAAATTGTTTATGTTGGGTTTTGATTGTGTTAAGGACGATTTTTTTTCCTGATTTAAAATTCTGTTTGGCTAAATTCTTTTTTTTTTCTTCTAATTTTAGCCTAAGATTTCATTGATGTTAAGATTGGCTTCCGATTGTGTTAATTTAATGAACATATCAGTAATCAAAGCATTTATCTTTAAAGGACTTAATTTTACAAATGAAGGGTTTTTTTAAGCCATTGATTATTGGATTTTTAGGTGATGAAGCTATCAATTTAAGCATATAATTCGGTAATGAACACTGTTTCATTTTAATGAACACTGTTCTTATTTCATTCGACTACACAATGGATTTGTATTGATATTCACTAATGAACACTTTCTTTATATGCAGCTTCTTTTCGTGGACACTAGGGTTCCGGTGAAGTCACAAATCACTTCTAGCGAAAATATGTTCATTTGTTTCAGATATGTTCATCTGTGTTGCAGATCTGTTCATCTGTTTCAGATCTGTTCTTGTTCATCAGTTTGTAATTTCAGATTTGTATCAGTCTAAGGTTTCAGTTCGTAGTTTGTAACTTTATTCATTCGTTCATCATTGAATACATTAAATAAGGTTAATAAAATTCCTTGTCAGACTTGTTCATTATGTATATTGTAGGTTTGTTAATTAGTAAATCTGTAAATTTTGCAAATTAAACACATTATTATTATTATGCTGAACATGTTAAATATGGTAAAAAAAATATTAGTTATTTTTAGGCGTTCATCAATGAACACATACGAATTGCGAAAAAATTATAATTACCAAATTCAGATCCTAAAAAATAGGATTGAGGTTAAAAATGAATTAATTTAATTAAGGAAACTGGATTTAATAAAAAGATTTTAGTGTTAAAAAGACTACAATACCCTTTAGATTAAAAAATGTAATTAAGCAAAATGATTGGCTAGAAAGTGGTTCTCGCAGTTTTCGTAATTCTAGTGGTTCTCGCATGAACCTCTCTCTCTCTCTCTCCCTCTCTCTCTATATATATATATGTATATATATATATATATATATATATATATATATATATATATATATATATATATATATATATATATATATATATATATATATATATATATATATATATATATATATATATATATGTTTAAAAACTTAAAACATTTATTATATACTTCCTCCGATTCAAAATAAGTGCTACACTTCTACTTTCACGGTTTTTGAAGCAAAATAGTGTAATGCTGGTTAAATTAGATTAATTGAATGATTAGTGGATAATGGGTCCTACACCTTTTGAATAAAGTGGGGTTAATAATATTTAAAAGTAAAAAGTAAGGGTAAATGAGTAATTTCACTTTGTTAAAGTAGATAGTTAGCGGGTGTGGGTCATACTTTTTTTTTTTATCATTTATGGAAAGTGTAACACTTATTTCGAATCACCCATTTATGAAAAGTGTAGCACTTATTTTGAATCGGAGGAAGTATCTAAATTCTGACAAACTAAACTAATATAGAATAAATATGTTTAACGTACAACTTAAAGTGCATATTTTAATGAACTAAAAATATTTACCTCTTACAACGGTATATTCTGCCTAGAAAAACCACACCGTGATGAAAACACGTATTTTATCGAAAACCTATAGTAAATTTGTAGGAATTTCATTAAATAAATTATAAATACTTTTCAAGACTTTTATAAAAGTATAAGTTAACGTATTTTGAAATACGAGATTATTAGTGAATTAAAGTTTATATTATTATAAAGTTACTAATGTGTGGCTCGCCCAAATGACATTTTTGAAAAGTAATCATCAGAGTGAACCACTAGCATAGTCTCACGCCTATTGAGCCGTCTACTAAAAACTATTATTTTACCTCACACCTATAGGTAGATGAGGCATTATTTGGGCATTTATCTATAACTTGTTGCTACCATATTTACTCACCAGGTGAGTTTCACAGCCCCCTTTTACTGTATTTTAACGGTTTTGGGGTGAGTAACATATTAATGTTTTATAAATGCATGTTTAACTATTATTGTATATCTGGCGAATTTGATGAGTCACTCACAACATTTTGGAACAACTAGTCTTTTGAAAAACATTAATGTTTTATAAATGCAGACTCTTGCTTTGACTGTGCAAGATCCAGTCGATCGACGGCTGTTGGGAGAGGAGACACCTTGGAGGACAAGGTATGCAGCTGTCGTTCAACTTCGGCTTCTGTGGCCCGAGCTTCGGAGAGAAGCTTGTCTTTTTCGACTCTGTCAGATTCACGAATGGAATTCAGCTCTTGATGAAAGTACTTTTTGAGAGAGATGAACTCGCTTGTGTTGCAGTGAATCTGATCAGCAAGAAGAGCCAGCTGAGGAGTCTGATTGTTAAACTCTGTTTGCAGAGAAGTTATGCTGGAAGAAAGATTCTCAGCAGTTGTAGCAAACTTCTTTGGAACATCCCTGCGAAGGGTGTCCATCTGGTGACTCGGCTTGGCCATCCCTGGTCGAATCTGGGATGATACAACTCTAGACATCAGAGCAGCAATGGCTCTGATGGGAATGCTTCCTCCAGCTTTGCTGGATTCAGCATGGGACACTTGGACGCTTTGGGAGAGGGGGTCCGGCATGTCTCCAGCTTGAGGGGTAACCTCAGCTGTGGGAGTGGGTGTTCCTGAGTTAGGAGGACTTGCTCCTATGGGATGCTCAGAAACTATGGGGGGTGGGTTGGGTCCAGCTGAAACTTCTGGGGTTCTGTCAGAAGGGCCGACATCAGCTGTCAAAGTGGTTTGAAGCCCAGTTTGTACATCTTCGTCAGATGACGAATAGTATGGCTGAATAGGATCATCAACCGAATCAAACATCATATGAAATGATGTTTGATCCTCTGGAGCTTCGGTCTCACCAGCCGGCGATACTGGTATAGAGACTGGAGGAAGAGTTCCTCTGGGTGGTGTGTTAGCTGCCTCACAGCTCAGTTGGCGAATACGTTCGCGATCACTGCCAGCTTGGGTAGGTGCCTCGGTAACAACTTGGTCTAAAGTTGTCTCTTCATTGGCGGTGGTGGTTTCCTCGATCACCTGCTGGTTTAAGTTGGTGACGTTGTGTGAAATAGAAGGAACAGCTTCAAGATTGACTTGGTTTCCAGTCAATCTATCATCAGCTGATGACTCAGAAAGTGATGAAGAAGTTGGTGGTGGTGTGCGTGCAGCTGACTCACGGGTGGCTTGGGATGAGCCAAAAACTTCACCAACAATCTGTTGAGAGACTGAGGTTGCTTGTGGAGTTTGTCCCCTTGTTACAACGATTGATAATGAATAAGTCGAGGAGCTACGCAGAAGGTTGGAGCCGACACTAACTCCTGAAGAACGAAATTGCCGTTTTGAAGTCTGCTGACTTGTTGAGAAATCAGCAGAAGGAGGTTGAAGAGCAAAAGAGAGAAAAAGAGGATCAGCCGGAAGTGTCTGGACAGGAACTCCAATTGTTGGTGGAGTTCCTGGAAAAACACTGTAAGAGTGAAAATGAGAAGGACTGCTCTCAGATGCTGGCATAGCTTCTGATCGTAATCCTTCCCATCGGGATCTCGAGTGAGAACCCAATGGATTCCGGCTGAATCCTGATGATGCTGTTGTCGCCAGCTCAACATCATCAGCTACCACATCTTTTCCACAGGTAGCAGACCCTCTTACCCTCAGCTGAGGAGAAAAAGGGGCGCTGGTGGCAGAAGAAGATGATAAAAAGAATGGAAAGGAAGAAGGAGGGCGGTGAGCAGCTCGCTTGAACCACTTCTTCCCACCACGTGGAATATCACCCGTTTCCACATTTTCCACGTCAATGGGCATTGAGATCCCAGTGGAAGTGGTGGTATTTCCATCAACAGTTTATGCACTTTCAGTTGATGGAAAACACTTCAGATGAGAAAAGGACATACCTTCTTGTAGGGCAGATTCTTCTAATGAGGTGCCCTCTGATTGATCCTTTCTGGATCTGGCTCGATCATCAATGATCTTCAGCATGTACAAGGTGAGAGGAAAATCTTTCTCATCATCCTTCTTCTGGAAGATGATGTTGGAGATGGTACGGACCATCACTGATTCCCCTGGAAGGTCTTCATAATCGATCTTCAGCTTCTCAAGCATCACATGTGCGATGCACAATGTGAAGAAGAGAAGATAGGGAATATGATTTCCCTTTCCTTTTAGCTTCGCCTTGACCTCCTCGTACACCAGTTTCCCATAGTCAATCTGCTGACCGGTGACTAGGGCTTCAGCAAAGACTTGCATGCTGGAGTTGCACTGGTTGTGAGACCCGGAGTTGCCGCCTATACCCTGAATGATGTGGGTGAAGAAATAGGCCCATGGTCTCGTCAGCCGAGACTTCATGAAGATCTGCACCTTGTCTTCTTTGTTTTCTAATCGGTATCCAGTGATACAGATTAGATTCTCTTTAGCTTCATCAGCAGATTTCGTCTGCTGATATTCTTCTCCAGGTTGCAGAACCTCGAACCAGCAAGCAGTTCGGAAATCATCAATAGTAATGGTAATATGATGATCTCCAACTTGCGCTACGATGTCGTCTCCAGAAACGGAGGCAGACATCCAGAAATCACGCAAGAGTTCGATGATACTCTTGGTGAATCTGATGAATGCACCACCGATAGGGCAGTGATGCAAAAACTTCCCAACCGGTCGATAAACATTGACAAGGTCCTTCGATGGAGAAGTGTTGGCTACTAGGTTAGAGTTCTGGGTGAACTCAATGGCAGCCCTAGTAAGAGGAACTTTGGGAGCTTTCTTCGACATTTTTGGAAGAGGGAAGAAAGATAAAAGTTCGAAAGAGAGAGTTTTTGAGAGAGAATTTTGGGAGTGATGAGGATGAAATGAGGGGAAATGGATGGGTATTTATAGGGATTTATGGAACGGTTTGGGTAAATATTTGAATTTAAACCGGGCCATTAATGGATAGTTGCAAACCAACTATAGACGTGTTGGTTATCGTGCAAAAGTGGTGGTTGGATGTGACAGAGAGGGGTAGTGGAGCCGTTTCTGTGTCAGGGTGTCTTGTCCCATATAAATGCCAAATCTTTTCACTCTAGTGGAAATATTTGCCACAGAAAACGTATGGATAGGGACAAAAGATGCCTTTTTATGGGAGAGCCAAACGTTTTAACGTATAAAACACGATAAGTTATCATTTAAGAGATTTTATTTCGCTGACTGATGAATTCAAAACAGTTTTAGTCAGCTGAATGTACTAAGTGACAAGGTGAACTTATCAGCTGCTGATAGTACTTCAGCGCAGTTGATTCAAGCATTTAACATACCCAGCTCGCTGATCAAAAAATTGAATCGTTTTTCATCTAAAGGCTTAGTGAATAAATCAGCTAGCTGAAGGTCTGTTGAAATGAAATGGAGTTCCACGTCACCTTGTTCAATATGATCTCTAATAAAATGATACCTTATGTCGATATGTTTGGTTCTAGAGTGAAGAACTGGATTGTTGCTGATTCCAATAGCACTTGTATTATCACAGTAGATAGGAACTTTGCAAAAGCTCATATCGAAATCAACAAGCTGATTCTTCATCCAAAGGACTTGAGCACAGCAGCTTCCAGCAGCAACGTATTCTGCTTCAGCTGTGGATGTAGAGACAGTGCTTTGTTTCTTACTGGTCCAGCTGACTAGCTTTCCTCCAAGTGTAACACCTCAAATTTTAATACAAAACATTTGGCCCAAAATAATCATTTAATAAAGAGGAGAACTATCATAAAATACGGATTTACAAAAACCTTTGGTATGAAAATCAGAGTATAAATTCGGTGTTACAAAATATATCAAAACCAAAGCTAAGTCTAAATTCGTTCTAGTGTTCTTCTACTCTAGGCCCCGCATCTCTATCCATGCGTACCTAAACCTTCGATCCTGAACCTGAGTACATAGCAAAACAAACAAGGAGTACGTGAGACAAAAACGTCTCGTGAGCTACATGGGTTTAGACCCCGATAATAATAATAAGTATCATATAATATATATAAACAATTATTCAAGTAATTCGTCCATATATCTAGTCACCCTATTGTGACTCTACCGTCCTTGCTTCCCTAGCAATCTTATCTAGTTATCGGGTTGCCCCCGAACTAACTAGTCCCACTATCGTGCCCAACTGTCGGGTTGCCCCCGAACTAGCTAGAAGCACCATCATATCCAACTATCGGGTTGCCCCCGAACTAGTTAGGAACACTATCCTATCTAACTATCGGGTTGCCCCCGAACTAGCTAGAACATCACCATGTCTAGTTATCGGGTTGCCCCTGAACTAACTAGCATCACATCATCTCGCTCTCACCATAACTCAAGGTTATAATCTAGCTCTCAGCTATCACATTCATCATCAAACCAGTTAGTTAAATATTAACAATAATACATAACTAACTAAACAACTATAAGTCTATTCAATCAAGCAATTAGACCGTAACACAAGTATAAAAATGTATTTCAAAGGCTATGTACTCGATAAAGTCCACACGTACTCACCTTAGCAATATAATGCTCCAACCGTATTCTTTCAGCCGGTTTCCTTGTTCCAACAATTCGGTCAACTCCAAGACTTCACCGGAAGCCTAATACAACAATCATACAATGTTCAACATTACATACTACTAATAATGTATCCATTTATCACTAGATACCATCAACTAACACTTTCCCCCAATTATGGTGATTTACCAAACCCTAGGTTTAACCAACCCTTAAGATTCTTACAAATCGAAATCATACACTTGTTTCCTTTGTTAATATACCATCTATCATGTGTATACATCATTTATTCACCATAAACCATAACCCCCAATAACTAGGGTTTCAAACCCATCCATCAAAATACATAGATCTAAAGCTACAAAGATCAAGGAGTGAAGATATACCTTTAATCTTCACTTAGGAGTGAAATCTATCAAGCTTTGATGGAGAAATCAACCAAGATCAGCACTTACACTCAACAATCGCCAATGGAAGAAACTAGGGTTTTAAACATTAAATGAGCCAAAACCCGACTTTAATGCTGTCGACCGGAGTTCACGGCGCGGACTAAGTTCGCGTCGCTAACTCTACACATCGTACGCAAACTTAGCGATCACTGCCCAATCGTGAACCACATCGCGTCCTTTGGTCAAATTTTCTGGCCCGACTTCACGGAACGCGAACAATGTTCGCGTCGCGAACTTCACCTTCAGCAGGGCTGCATTTTTTTATCTTTGTCTCGACCCGGTTTCGTCCATAACTTTCTCGTACGGTGTCCAAACGACACGAAACCAATTCCTATGTGTTTTATATGATTTATCCATAATTATCATATTTTTATACAATTTATTTATTTACAAATTTTGGGTCGTTACACCAAGCATCTGACATCCTCCAGTGGTGCTCTTCCTATCCATTTTGCATCCTGCCAAGTTTGAATCGGAATAGCCAATTAGATCAAACCCGGAGTCTTTGGCATACCAAAGATCTAGGCTTGGAGTACCCTTAAGGTACCTCAAAATTCTTTTAGCAGCTATTAAGTGAGATTCTCTAGGATCAGCTTGATACCTAGCGCACATGCAAGTAGCAAACATAATATCTGGTCTGCTGGCGGTGAGATAGAGTAACGATCCAATGATTCCTCTATAGAATGTGACATCAACTGATTTCCCAGTTATGTCAGCATCTAGATTGTTTGGAGGAGCCATTGGAGTTTTCATGGATGATGATGAATTCATATTAAATTTCTTTAAAAGATCTTTGATATATTTTTCTTGATTTATAAAAATTCCATATTTAGATTGCTTAACTTGTAAGCCAAGAAAATATGTTAATTCACCCATCATACTCATCTCATACTTTGTAGACATAAGTTTTGAAAAATGTCTACAAAGTTTTTCATCAGTAGCACCAAAAATTATGTCATCCACATAAATTTGAACAAGAATGATATCACCTTTGATTTTACGAATGAATAAGGTTTTATCAATCTTTCCCCTGGTGAAATCATTTGCTATGAGGAACGTAGAGAGTGTATCATACCATGCACGAGGAGCTTGTTTCAACCCATACAGCGCCTTATCCAGTTTAAACACATAGTCTAAATACTTAGGATTTTCAAACCCTGGTGGTTGCTTAACATATACTTCCTCTTGCAGCTTCCCGTTTAAGAAAGCACTCTTTACGTCCATCTGAAAACTGTGAAGTTCTTGTAAGCAACGTAGGCTAGAAATATTCTAATAGCCTCAAGCCTAGCCACTGGAGCAAATGTTTCATCGAAATCGATTCCTTCCTCTTGTCTATATTCGTGTGCAACAAGTCTAGCCTTGTTGCGAATAACCACACCTTCTTCATCCATCTTATTTCTAAAAACCCATTTTGTACCAATTATAGTCTTTCTAACTGGTGGGGGCACCAGCTGCCATACCTTGTTGACCTCAAATTGGTTAAGTTCTTCCTGCATCGCTTGAATCCAGCTTGAGTCTTCTAAAGCAGCTTTAATATTTTTCGGTTCTTCTGTTGCTAAGAAACAAGACCATAAGCAGAGATTGCATGATGCTTTACTTCTTGTGACAACTCCTTGCTGTGGATCTCCAATGATTAGATCAATTGGATGTTCTGAGGTCCACTTTGATTGAGGAGCAGCTGTAGAAGAGGAAGATTCAGCAGAATTAGATCCTTGTTGAGCGGCTGACTGCTCAGCAGGATGAATTCCTTCATTTTGAACGGATCTTCTTGAAGTATGAAGAGGTGGCTTAGAGATAGCATTGGATGATGCTCTAGCTGTTGGAATCTCTTGTTGAACAGCTGCAATATCTACAAGATATGTAGGAGCATCATGGAACGTCTCATCTGATTCATTTATGGGAACATCAAAGAGGTTTAAAGCATCGGAGAATGCTTCAGCTGTATCATCAGGAGATGGTTCAGCTGATCTCTGAAATGCATCAGACGAGTCAGCAGAGGTGGGGTTCAAGGCCTTTGAGTGTTCTTCAAAAGTAACATTTATGGACTCTTCCAACGTTTGTCTTCTTTTGTTGAAAACTCTATATGCCTTGGATGAAATGGAATATCCCAAGAAAATGGCTTCATCAGCTTTGGGGTCAAATTTACTTAGCTGATCTCGTGTATTTAACACAAAACACACACAGCCAAACACATGAAAGAAACTGATGAAGGGTTTCCTTTGACGAAAAATCTCATAAGAAGTCTTCTTGTGTCTCTTCACGTAGAGAGACCTATGTTGAGTAAAACAAGCTGTGTTAACAGCTTCTGCCCAAAATTGCTTAGGCATGTTTGACTCAGCAAGCATAGTTCTTGCAACTTCTATTAGGGTTCCGTTTCTTCTTTCAGCAACACCATTTTGTTGAGGTGTTCTAGCAGCTGAGAAGTTTTGGGAGATCCCAACATCTGAACAGAAGTCTTCTAAAGTTTCGTTCCCGAATTCAGTACTGTTGTCTGATCTCAGCATCTTGACTCTAGACCCATTTATAAGTTCCATCCTTTTGATGAATTTGATAATCTCTTCAGCTGCATCACTTTTGTGACGAAGAAATATTAACCAAGTATATCGTGAGTATTCATCAACGATAACAAGTGTATACTTCTTTCCACCTAGACTTTCAGTACTCATAGGAACAAAGAGATCCATATGAAGCATGTGAAGGCAGTCGTCGCTGGAAAAACATTGATTTGATTTGAAGGAGCTTTTATGTTGCTTTCCTTGTTCACAGGCTGAACAAAGCTTATCCTTTTCATACTTGATTTGTGGTAGACTGTTCACCAGCTGACCTCGAGCCAGCTTTGATATATTTTTGAAGTTTAGGTGAGATAGCCTTTTATGCCACAACCAATTCAGCTCTTCAGTAGAATGAGAGAATAGACAAACTTCTTGATTTTGAGGATTCATGTCAAGTGTATAAACATTCTTGGTTCTTGGAGCAACCAATACTACCTTTCCACTTTTATCCGTCACCGTTCCTCTGTATTCATTAAAGTTCACTAAGAACTTCGCATCACAAAGTTGGCTAATGCTGATTAGATTATGTTTCAGCTCATTCACATAACCAACTCTTATGATTTTTATGGATCGATTTGAAATGGTTCCATAACCTTCAGTTGAGCCTCTACCATTATCACCAAAAATTACTGAGGGACCAGCACAAACTTCAAACTCTTCCAGCAGGGATTTGTATCCAGTCATGTGTCTCGAGCAACCACTGTCTAAATACCAGACATGTTTGCTTTCATCACCCTGCACATAAATTAAAAGAGTTAGTTCTTTTTTGGAACCCACACTTCTGTGGGTCCTTGTGACTTCCCGTTGGAACTCACAGGGGTTGGTTTTTCAGTAGGCTCACATGCTGAAATTGGGGATGGTCTCAAGCAAGTGCTGTCACACTCACTTGCCATATGCCCACGATCTCCACACTTATAGCATCTTCTGTTTCTTTGCAGTGGAGTGGAAGGCGAGGCATTGGGTTTGGGATCTGGACCCAAAATCCCTTTCATTTTCTGATTATCAGAGATAGCCAGAGTTTGAACGAGTGATGTCAGCTTGCTGACCTTTCCTTTCAGCCGTCTGACAGACACATCTGAAGAAGGACTTGGAGTGTTTTTAGGAACACTCTTACCTTTGTTCTTTGCAGCTCGAGTACGAACTCCAACTGGCTCACCCTTGGAGGGTGTAAGAACAGTTTTCTTTCCTGCTGTTCTGCTAGTCTTCTGCTGAGGTCTAGCAGGAGAGGCAGCAGGTGCTGAACCCAAGATAGATCTTCTTGGCTCAACAATTACTACAGTGGGTGTCCTAACTACCATGGCAGAGGAGTCAGCTGATGACTCTTCACCAGTAGCTACAGAAGTATCTTCTGAGGACATCTCAGTAGCAAAGGTTTTGGTAGACCTAACAAAGGAACCAAAAACCAACTCTTCAGCTGGCGCAGAAGCATCAGCTGATGAGTAGTACAGATCATCTGTACTGCTGTCGGGTACAGCGGCTGCAGCAAGGAAGTCTCTTCCTAGTACAGCTTGTACTTGACTAGGGATTTGTGAGTTAACACATTCACTCACACGTTTGGATGAACGAGACCATGATTCACAAATCTTTTTAATTGCTTCAAGTTCTTTAACTTTTTCACTTAGATCATGTTGAAGAACTGAGTTTATAAATTTTGTTTCAGAAATATTTTCTTTTAAAGTTTTGTGGTCAATTAAACGTTCTTATAAAAATGCATTTTCACGTAGAATAACACTATGTTTATCCAAACATTCACCTTTCAGCTGATCGATGAAGTGCAAGTCACAAATAATAGAATCAACAATATCTTTTGCTTTAGTAGCATTATCAGAGATTAGAGAGGTTACCTTTTTATGAACAATGTTGACCCATTTATAAGAACTAGCATCATCAGCTGTAATGCTTTCATCATCATCAGCCCGAGCCATCAAACACATTGTGGCCATTTGTTCATCATCATCAGATGAGCTGTCACCTGAGTCAGCCCAGACGTGAGTTTCAGCTACGAGACCCTTGTCAGCAGCTTTACCTTCAAGTGCCTTCTTTTCTTCTAGAATCTTTTTGGTGAAGGCTTGTAGCTTTTTGTATTTCTCTTCAATGGACTCACCAATTGAAGATGATGAACTTGTTTTCTTCTGCTTGCAGTCATTAGCATAGTGTCCCTTCTTGTTACAGTTGTAGCAAGTTATCTCAGAGATATCAGGTGTACTCCCAGAGGGTCTGGAAAGTACAGCTGACGAGATAGATCTGCTACTTGATCATCTAGCTGAGGAGCCAGACTTGTTTTTAAAGAATTTTCTATTTTTAACAAGTAAGGTAAGCTCAGATATAAGGGCATCGTTGTCTTCGTCTTCATCGACTTCTTCGATGCTGACTTCAGGCATGCTGAACAAACCAGCAGCTGAAGTGTTGTCACCTTCATCATCTGATGGAGGATATTCGATTATGTTGGGCTTGTTTAGAGAAATAAGAGCAGTCGAAGATCCAGAGGGACTCACTTTAGAGTCCTTTGGAGGTTGAAATTTGTTGAGTACGGTTCTCTCATGGCTTAGAAACATACCATAGAGAGAAGAAAGAGTATAGTCTTTCAGAGTAGGAGATGTACTCATGCAAGTTATGATGGTAGCCCATTTAGAAGGTAAGGCTGCCATAAACTTACACATTTTGGACATATCGTCCTTATCAACCCCATGAGACTTCAGAACGTTTAACAGAATGTTATAACGATTGAAAATTTTAGCTATAGTCTCACTCGGCTTAGCTTTAAACAACTCGTAATCATGTATGAGCATGTTCTTGTTGTGTTCACGCACAACTGATGTGCCTTCATAAACTTCAGCCAGCCTCTCCCACATCTCTTTAACCTTATTCTCAAGATGAACAAGACGTTTTTCAGCGTCTGTCCATTGAGCCTCAGACTTCACCACATAGTGTTCTGGTATTTCAGGAGTACCAGGGATGAGGGTTTTGGGACATATTTTCCTATCGTGATGTTATCTTGAAGTTTTGGGTGATAGGTAACCATGTGGGACAACATACGGGTTTTCCACATAGGATAGTTGGTTTGAGTGAGTTTAGGAGGTTTTCCAGATGATGGAAGGTCTGATGATGTAGGTTCAGCCATAACAGATGCTCAAAATTGATGGAAAACAATTTTGACACTTGCTCTGATACCAGTTGTTGGATCCCAACAACACTAACGTGTTGCGTTAAGACTGGTTTACGAAGATAAGATAATGAACAACAAGATTTCAATGATTAAGAGTTTACTAAAACAACTTAATACAGTACAAAGTTTGCGAAAATAGATAGTACACACTAAGTAAAACTCTATACTTGAAATGACACTTTAAATCGCTCAAAACTAGAAGACTGTGCAAGGAGAGTTATATCAGCTGATACTAACAGCTGATATTAATGTCCAAGTAATAACTATGGAGGAGTTAATACTTAGACAATAACTAACTGTCAGAGAATGTTCTTGTGCTATGAATGCTCAAAAAGTGTATGTAAATGCAAGCATTTACGTCTCTATATATAGCCCAAGATCCGTGTTACTTTGTCCACAAGATAATCGACGTGTAAACATATCATTCGTCGATGTAGACTTGTCCACGGAAACATTTAATGCTCTTGCATATGTTGTAGTCCCAAGTGTACTTTGTGTCAACTCCTTTTGCTACCTTTTCTGACGCACAGTAAAAAGGTGTACTATGAAAGTACAAAAGCAATTGACTTTCCGTTTACATGCTTGGAGGGACAAACGATAATGTACTGACACAATATCTTCTATTCCAAAATAGAAGATCCTCATCGTTTTCTTCTTCTTTGAGCAGGAAAGGAAATGTTCAAAGTGTCAAGAACATTTCCACTAAGTCTTATCTGCAGCAGGTATCATCAGTTGATTCCACAATCAGCTGGATGATCTTCTTCTTGTCTTTGTCTTTGGCCATAGACTTCGAATGAACACTCTTCTATAGCTGCTGATTTGACTTGATTTCCTAGAGCTAAGTGCGTACTCAGCTGAAGGTTTATTGCATATATTTGATTCAGCTGAGATACATACTTCAGCTGATATTTATTCTTCTTAGTTTATTGATCATCAAATTTTATTAACTTAGTCTAGGGACTAACAGAAATATCAAATCATGTTTAAATTTATGTGGTATTAGTATTTTGTATATGTATACTTTATATAAATTAAATAATGTGTGGACTCATAAATATTAAGCGAATATGTAATTATTACATATGTTTGTGTCATAATAAAACAAATGTAAACTAGTAGAAGTTGGTGATTTATGTTCAAAAAAAGAAGTTGGTGATTTCAACATCTTGGGGATTGGGTTTAAAGACATTAAAATAAGAGTTTGATCTTGTTTTCCATAATTAAGCTGCTGCCATTAATTAAGATAAGAGTTTATATTTAACAATATACTGTCGACATAATTAAGTAAGAAAATCGTATTTATTTCCCCAAAAAGTAGATCCACGAGAGTCGATCACCCTTCGGAGCCTAAAATGGCGAAATTAAAACAAATACGGTGGTGGGGTTCCTTCTTTGGCTCCCATCACAAATGGTTATTTTGCCCTTAGACCGGTGTCAACGGTACCGTCGGTTGGCACCGCCGCCACCGTTGGCACGGTCCGTCGGTTTCACCGCCGGTTTGGGCTACGCGAGTTTGGAGACGAGACGGAAAATGGTGGGACCCCTTGTACTTTTTAGCCGTTAATAATTCAAAAAAACTTTTTTTGTTTTTTTTTAAACGGTAATAATTCAAAAAAAGGGGAATAATTCAAAAAAATTAAAAAAATCCAAAAAAATTAAAACTTTTTACATCTATAAATACCTACTCATTTCTTCTATTTTTTACACCACATTCACCTTATTTATCTCTCAAAAAATTCATACTTCCTCCCAAACTTGAAAAAATATCCAAAAGATGTCAATCGTCGTAAGAAAATGCTTGAAGAAGCTCAAGAATCAATTGCAAGGAAATTTCATGTAACACCTCGAATTTAATACCAAATATTGGCCAAAATAAAACATTTTATAAATAGAAGAACATTCCCAAATTTGGATTTACAAAAACCTTGGTATGAAATCAGAGTATAAAAGTAGGTGTTACAAAATAGATCATAACCAAGCTAAGACTAAATCCAATCTAGTGCTCTTCTAATCTAGGCCCCGCATCTCTATCCATGCGTACCTAAGCCTTCGATCCCGAACCTGAGTACATAGCAAAACAAAACAAGGAGTACGTGAGACAAAAACGTCTCGTGAGCTACATGGGTTTAGACCCGACATTAATGGTAAGTATAACATAACATGTAAACATAGAACAAGTAACTCATCCATCTAACTAGTCACCCTATTGTGACTCTAATACCTTGCTTTCCTAGCAATCATATCTAGTTATCGGGTTGCCCCCGAACTAACTAGAACCACCTTGACTTATTAACCGAAATCCATCGCCATTAATAAGCCTCAAGATACTGGCAAGAGGGATTCGCCCAATCTACCAATACCTGCCTTACTCGCCGGACTACCTCCAGTTAGCAAGACTACTATCGTGGTGGAGTCGATGGGAATCCACCCAACTGCCCCTCACACCACACCTCATGACCGGGGGTCCCCCGCATCATCATCATCATCTCACCATATCATAACTCGATGGTTATGTCAATGTAGCTCTCGGCTATCACGTCTATCATCAAACAAGTTAGTTCAATACAACTATCGGTATAACTAACTATAAACTACTAGTCTACACAAATAAGCAAATAGACCACAACACAAGTAATAGAATGTATTTCATAGGCTATGTACTCAGTAAAGTCCACACGTACTCACCTTAGCAATAAGATGTTCCAACCGTGTTCTTGACACCCAAACTCTTGCTTCTCAATCCAATCAACTTTCCAAGACTTCACCAAAAGCCTAATACAATTATCACAATATGATCAACATCAATTACTACTACCAATGTGTTCATCTACCTCTAGATAACACCCATCAACCCATTTTCCCCAAATATGGTGATTACCAAACCCTAGGTTTAACCAACCCTTAAAATTCTTACAAATCTTAACCATACACTTGATTCCCTTGTTAATCCACCATCTATTAAGTGTATACACCATTTATTTAACCATTAATCACCAACCCAAGAACTAGGGTTTCAAACCCTAGCTTCAAGATCCATAGATCTTGAGCTACAAAGATGAAAGAGTGAAGATTTACCTTTAATCTTCCACTAGGAGTGAAATCTACCAAGGATTTGTGAAGAAATCAACCAAAACCAGCTGCTATGCTCAAAAATCGCCAAGAGAGAAAACTAGGATTTTACTTTGCAATAAATGAGCTCAAACCCGTCTTTAATGCTGCACGTCCATACTTCGCGACGCGAAGTAGTTCGCGTCGCTAACTTCACAAATCGTACGCCAACTTAACGATCGTTAACCCCATCGCGAATACTTAGCGACCCATGGCCAAACTCCCTGGAGTTAGTTCCCGATCGCGAACAATAGTTCGCGTCGCGAACTCCTAACGGCAGCAAGGCTGCACTTTTCATTAAGTGTCTTGACCCGATTTCGCCCATAACTTTCTCGTACGGTGTCCAAACGACACGAAACCAATTTCCACATGTTTTATATGATTTATCCATAATTATCATATTTTTACATATTTTATTTATTTACAAATTTCGGGTCGTTACAACTATCTACCCCTTAAGAAGATTCCGTCCTCGGAATCTCATTATAGTTCACGAAATCCGGGTACCTCTTCCGAATCTCGTCCTTGACTTCCCAAGTCAAATTCGGCCCAAGTGAATGCTTCCACTTGACCAACACCAACTCGATCTCCTTATTCCGGAGCTTCTTTGTTTTCGTTTCTAATATAGCCTCGGGCTCCTCAATCAACCGGTTCGGGCCGTCAACCCGCAACTCTTGCAATGGAATAATATTTTCAACTTCCCCGATAAACTTCTTCAAATAACTCACGTGAAAGGTGTCATGCACACCTTGAAGCTCGGGTGGAAGTTCCAACTTAAAAGCTTGAAGCCCGACCCGTTTCAATATTTTAAACGGTCCAACATACCTTGGACTTAACTTTCCCTTTTTACCAAACCGCATCACACCTTTCCAAGGTGACACTTTCAACATGACCATATCACCGACATCCAAGTCGTATGGCCTTTTCTTCAAACCCGAATAACTTCGTTGTCTATCTTGGGCGACTTTCATGTTGGTTTGAATAATACCGATCTTTTCATTTGTCACTCTCACGATCTCGGGACCCGTGAGTTTCGTTTCTCCCGCTTCCAACCAGCAGGATGGAGTTCTACATTTTCTACCATATAACGCCTCATAAGGCGGCATCTTGATAGTCGAGTGATAACTATTATTATACGAGAACTCGACTAACGGTAAATGTTCATCCCATTTACCACCGAAATCTAGCACGCACGATCTCAACATATCTTCGACTGTTTGAATTGTTCTTTCACTTTGACCGTCGGTTTGCGGGTGATAAGCCGTGCTCAACCGCAACTTTGTACCCAATTCTTCTTGTAAAGATCGCCAAAATCTCGAGGTAAACCTCGCGTCCCTATCGGATACAATCGATAACGGAACCCCGTGGAGTCGAACCACCTCATCAACATACAATTTAGCCAATTTCTCAAGTGGCAACGTTTCCCGAATTGCTAAAAATAACGCACTCTTGGTCAACCGGTCAACTATGACCCAAATGGCATCGTGACCTCTACTCGTCTTCGGTAAACCTACTATGAAATCCATAGTTATATCTTCCCACTTCCCGGCCGGTACGACTAAGGATTGAGCTACCCCATACGGTACTTGATGCTCGGCTTTCACTTGTGCACACGTGGCACACTTAGAAATATACTTGGCCACTCTCGTTTTCATTCCGGGCCACCAATAAACCCGTTTCATATCTTGGTACGTCTTTGTACTTCCCGGGTGAATTGAATACTTCGACTTGTGCACATCATACAACAATTCTTTTCGGATACCCCCGAACTTAGGAACCCAAATACGACCGCCTACGGTCTTCAACCCTTGTGCATTTTCAAGAAAATGTTGGTTCTTACCTAACCGTTCTTGTCTTAACTCGTCTTTTCCCATAACCTCTCGTTGGGCATTCTTGATCCTTTCGATAATACTCGAGACGACTTCTATACGTGATAAAATTCCTCGGTTCGGTTTTTCATAAACTTTTCGGCTCAAGGCGTCGGCCACCACATTCGCCTTACCCGCGTGATACACAATTTCACAATCATAGTCGGCTATCAACTCGATCCACCTTCTTTGTCGCATATTTAGGTCTTTTTGAGTAAACACGTATTGTAGACTTTTGTGATCCGTGTACAACGTACACCGAGTACCATACAAATAATGTCTCCACAATTTTAAGGCAAATATAATCGCCGCCAATTCCAAGTCGTGTGTCGTGTACCGTAATTCCGCATTCTTTAATTGTCGCGAGGCATACACGATCACCTTTCCTCTTTGCATCAACACACAACCGAGCCCTTGATTCGAAGCATCACTATAAACCACAAAATCTTCCATACCATCCGGTAACGTAAGTATCGGCGCGTTACATAACTTTTCTTTTAACAACTTAAACGCCTCTTCTTGCTTCTTCTCCCACACAAACTTCTCACTTTTTCTCGTTAACTTCGTGAGTGGAATCGCGATTCTCGAGAAATCTTGTATAAATCTCCGGTAATAACCGGCTAATCCGAGAAAACTTCTAACCTCGGTAGGAGTCCTCGGAGGCTCCCAATTTGACACCGCTTCAATCTTGGACGGATCAACCTTAATACCATCACACATCACCACGTGACCTAAGAATTGTACTTCCCGCAACCAAAATTCACACTTTGAAAATTTTGCATACAACTTCTCCCGTTTCAACACGTCTAGAACGAGCCTCAAATGACCTTCGTGTTCTACTTCGGTTTTCGAATAAATCAAAATGTCGTCAATAAACACGATCAAAAACTTATCAAGAAACGGTTTACAAACCCGATTCATTAAATCCATAAAAATAGCCGGTGCGTTGGTAAGACCAAACGGCATCACTAGAAATTCATAATGACCATAACGTGTATGGAAAGCCGTCTTCTCGGTGTCGCCTTCTTTCACCCGAACTTGGTGATAACCCGACCTCAAATCGATCTTTGAGAAATAACTAGCACCTTGCAATTGGTCGAATAAGTCGTCAATTCTCGGCAACGGGTAACGGTTCTTAATAGTTACCTTATTCAACTCTCGGTAGTCAATACACATTCTCATCGAACCGTCTTTCTTTTTAACAAATAACACCGGTGCACCCCACGGTGACGAACTCGGACGAATAAAACCTTTATCTAACAATTCTTGCAATTGGGTCATCAATTCCCGCATCTCGGTGGGAGCTAAACGATAGGGAGCACGAGCAATCGGCGTCGCCCCCGGCACTAAATCAATTTTAAACTCGACTTGTCTCTCCGGTGGCAAACCGGGCAAGTCATCGGGAAATACCTCGGGGAATTCCCGAATAATTTTTACACCATCCATTGTCTTCTTTTCTTTTCGGCCATCTAATACATATGCAATAAACGATGCACAACCTTTCGATATACTTTTCCTCTCCTTAATAGCGGTAATCACATTAGGCATGTGATGTCGTTTCTCCCCATACACATACACTTTCTCATTCTCGGGTGTCCTAATCGACACAATTTTCTTTCCACACAAAATCTTGGCTTGGTGCATACCCAACCAATCCATACCGATAACCACATCAAACGCCCTAATTCCCATGGGCAACAAATCCACCTTAAACTTTCTACCGTCTATTTCTATTTCACAATTTCTATAAATACATTCAACCATAGACGTTTTTCCATCGGCTACTTCTATCTCATAAACCTCATCTAACATTTCGGACGGCACATTCAATATACAACCGAACTCATGGGACACAAACGAATAATTAGAACCCGAATCAAATAAAATATGAGTTGGCAAGGAGTTAATGAATAGAATACCTGACACCACATCGTGTGCCTCCTTCGCCTCCTCCTGAGTAAGTTGGAAGGACCGCCCCTTCACCTTCGCCGGCTCCACTTTCTTTTGAGCCGTGGACACCATCGACTCGATTCCCTTCTTTGGGCATACATTGCTATAATGCCTTTTTCATGGCATGAATAGCACTCCACATCGGCCGACAACTTGGCCTTACAATCCCGGGCTATGTGCCCCATCTTCCCACAACTATAACAAGCTTTTGACTCTCCTCGGCATATGCCGGTATGATTTTTCCCGCATTTCTTGCACGGGCCAATACTTCCTTGTTTGGAGAAGCTCGAAGTGAACTTCCCCTTTTTGAACGAACTAGAGCCGCTCTCCGCCTTCCTTTTCTCGCCCACATGGGCCCTTTCGGCAACACGTGCCTCATTTACTTCCTCCACACTCCGGGCGGCACTAATAGCCTCATCGAGTGAAACCGCCCTCTTCACTTCCAATTGATAATCCCACGGTAGCCCACTTGCATACCGAACCACTCTCAACCTCTCATCCGAGTAGGTTTTAGCAACAAACGGGAGCAATCCCGTGAACTCCCTTGAGTATTCTTCAATCGACATATCACCCTTCTTAAGGGTCAAGAATTTCTCATTCATTTTCTCCATATCCCTCTCGGGACAAAATTTCTTTTTCAACCTCGTGGTGAACTCATCCCACGACATCTTCTCAATCACCTCCCTCCCGAGAGTCTCATACACAATATCCCACCACACCATGGCATCTTCCTTTAGCAATTGTGACGCATACGTCACCATATCGGTATCCTTACACTTGCTACTTCCGATAACCCTCTCGGTCTCTCGGATCCACCTCATTGTTACCTTCGGGTCCGAACTACCCGAGTACACATTTGGCTTACAAGCCATGAAGGATTTAAACGAGCAACCTTCTTTCACAACGGGCCTAGCCCTAGCATCACTTTGGCCACCCGTGGAGGACTTTCCTTCCCCGGTGCCACTACCCCCGGTTCTCTCTTCCGATTTAGCTTCGGATTCACGGTCTCCACCCGACCTTTCACGGTCTCCAATAATTCGGTGCACTTCCTCGGCCACCGTTCCCTTGATTTGGTCGATAATAGTTTGGAGATCCGCCATGGTCACCGGAGTTCTATTAGCTCCGACCTCCGATTCATCAACCCGATGCATTGATGGTTGACTTTCTTGCTCATCCACCCTCTCAACAGGAGGTACTTCCTCCTCACGGCCCTCCGGGGCTTTACCACTTCTACGAGTGTTCACCATTTTTTTCGATCAAGACTATACGAAAGACATTAAACATTTAGTACCTTGTGTACAACCCATTAGTCGCATAAGACTCAATATCCATAGTCATAACAAATTCATCGGTCCCCTAGGTTCAACCCTAAACTTAATATAAAGTCTCAAGGTCAACCTATGATCTTAAGGAATCTTATATTCCTAATGCTACAGTCTAAGACTAGGATGGTCATCCAACCTAATTAACTTAAACTATAGCTCTGATACCAAGTTGTAACACCTCGAATTTAATGCCAAATATTGGCCAAAATAAAACATTTTATAAATAGAAGAACATTCCCAAATTTGGATTTACAAAAACCTTGGTATGAAATCAGAGTATAAAAGTAGGTGTTACAAAATAGATCATAACCAAGCTAAGACTAAATCCAATCTAGTGCTCTTCTAATCTAGGCCCCGCATCTCTATCCATGCGTACCTAAGCCTTCGATCCCGAACCTGAGTACATAGCAAAACAAAACAAGGAGTACGTGAGACAAAAACGTCTCGTGAGCTACATGGGTTTAGACCCGACATTAATGGTAAGTATAACATAACATGTAAACATAGAACAAGTAACTCATCCATCTAACTAGTCACCCTATTGTGACTCTAATACCTTGCTTTCCTAGCAATCATATCTAGTTATCGGGTTGCCCCCGAACTAACTAGAACCACCTTGACTTATTAACCGAAATCCATCGCCATTAATAAGCCTCAAGATACTGGCAAGAGGGATTCGCCCAATCTACCAATACATGCCTTACTCGCCGGACTACCTCCAGTTAGCAAGACTACTATCGTGGTGGAGTCGATGGGAATCCACCCAACTGCCCCTCACACCACACCTCATGACCGGGGGTCCCCCGCATCATCATCATCATCATCTCACCATATCATAACTCGATGGTTATGTCAATGTAGCTCTCGGCTATCACGTCTATCATCAAACAAGTTAGTTCAATACAACTATCGGTATAACTAACTATAAACTACTAGTCTACACAAATAAGCAAATAGACCACAACACAAGTAATAGAATGTATTTCATAGGCTATGTACTCAGTAAAGTCCACACGTACTCACCTTAGCAATAAGATGTTCCAACCGTGTTCTTGACACCCAAACTCTTGCTTCTCAATCCAATCAACTTTCCAAGACTTCACCAAAAGCCTAATACAATTATCACAATATGATCAACATCAATTACTACTACCAATGTGTTCATCTACCTCTAGATAACACCCATCAACCCATTTTCCCCAAATATGGTGATTACCAAACCCTAGGTTTAACCAACCCTTAAAATTCTTACAAATCTTAACCATACACTTGATTCCCTTGTTAATCCACCATCTATTAAGTGTATACACCATTTATTTAACCATTAATCACCAACCCAAGAACTAGGGTTTCAAACCCTAGCTTCAAGATCCATAGATCTTGAGCTACAAAGATGAAAGAGTGAAGATTTACCTTTAATCTTCCACTAGGAGTGAAATCTACCAAGGATTTGTGAAGAAATCAACCAAAACCAGCTGCTATGCTCAAAAATCGCCAAGAGAGAAAACTAGGGTTTTACTTTGCAATAAATGAGCTCAAACCCGTCTTTAATGCTGCACGTCCATACTTCGCGACGCGAAGTAGTTCGCGTCGCTAACTTCACAAATCGTACGCCAACTTAACGATCGTTAACCCCATCGCGAATACTTAGCGACCCATGGCCAAACTCCCTGGAGTTAGTTCCCGATCGCGAACAATAGTTCGCGTCGCGAACTCCTAACGGCAGCAAGGCTGCACTTTTCATTAAGTGTCTTGACCCGATTTCGCCCATAACTTTCTCGTACGGTGTCCAAACGACACGAAACCAATTTCCACATGTTTTATATGATTTATCCATAATTATCATATTTTTACATATTTTATTTATTTACAAATTTCGGGTCGTTACATTTCATAAGGATTTGACGATTTTTAATGAGGATGACGATGAGGGTTCGGGAACACAATGACCGGTTGACAAAGAAGAAGACGAAGACAATGAATCTATTGACTAATAGTTTTTTTTTAAATTAATGTCTTTTTTTAATGAATGTCTTTTTTTTAATTAATGCCTTTTTTTTAATTAATGTCTTTTTTTATGTAATGTTTTTTTTAATTAATGAAATTTATTTTTATTAGTTATATGTTTTAATTAGTTGTATATTATTATTAGAAAAAGAAATGTAAATGGTGCGGCCCAAATTTAGTGAAGTAACGGAGTGTTGTTGGCATGACTACGTTAGTTTAATGTTAGTTAGTTTGTCTGCTGACGTGGCGCTGAGTTGGCAGCAACTGACGGCGTCAGTTGCTTATACCATTGGGAGCGGTCTTATTATGTCCATTTTGATTTATTAAACCATATAAAATTCTCTTGATTTTATAATACAATCACACGGTATTCTTATCTATACCAGGTTTTATATAGTTAGCTGAACTTTGTTTATGATATACATGATCTAAACATTTCGTAACTATTTTTGAATCTTATCTGATCATTTAGTAAATATTTACCTAGTAAGTGATCGAACTCATGATCTTTTGAAAATCATTTTAAACGCACTTATTACTAGACAATCAGTGTATTATAAGTTTGTTTTCCTAGAAGGGTGACTTATTTGGCATCCTATAAAAGGTGTCAAATGTAACATTTTATTTGTTAAGATAATTTAGTTAAATGGTTATAAAAATGAAACGTGTACAATTACACATCAACCATTTGTAAAATATTTAGGATTACGTATGGATCTAGTTGATCAAGCATTTGGTTGCAAAGGATTAGAACATTCGATGTCAAAAACTCTAATTAAAAAGTATGATTCGAGTCCTGTATGTTATTAACTTGATAATCATGTTAAATTTTTTTTTCTCTCAATTTTGTTTGAATTTTACATATGGGAAGAAGACAAATGAGCAACTAGTTATACAACTATCCTTTTCATATTTTAAAACTATTTTTAAAACCAATATATGTGGTTAGATATATTATAATATTATTATACATAACTCGTTTGAATATATTGATAACATCTATCGCCTCAAAAGCAAGTAAACAATGCATCCTTTGTCTTTATAAGTGTACAATATTTTCATTATACATATTCCTAATTTTTGGTAATCAGCTAATGTCTTATTAGTTTTCTTTTCCATTTTTCTTTAATACAATTATGGTAAAAATGTGACTTCATTGTATGCGCTATGTCCAAGTTTTTTGGGATATTAATTATGAGACCCACACAGCTAAACGGTCACTCTTTGTTAGTTGGATTTTCCATTATGACCCCTCGTGAGGTTTTATATAAAACCAATCTCTGGACCCGCAGGTTGGAAAACATCACGACCGTTGGTTTGGACTACCAAATGATGCTGGTTTTATCATTTGACTACTGCCATAATCTACCGAGTTCCACTACTACCGCCATTTGACATTGTATTGTAATCCTACGATGACGAAAACAACACGAGTCTGCATCGAATATAATATCGATCGTTAGTTGATTTTTTGAAATATGATGGATTTATTGTTGGTATTCATCTCAAAACCACATATTTCATTCTTACGTTTTAATATCGTTAGTTGTCGATAAATAGAGAGTCACGCTTATACCATTTATTTGTCATTAGAAGGCGTAATTAGACTAGTAGTAATGGGTGACCATTGTTTCAGTGGTCACCCCTAACATATCAGCGCCACATCAGCTCGACCAAACACATTATAAATCTCGATCAAACCCACGTAACCAGGCGACCAAATCATTCCCCTTTGAAAAATCCCTTCTCTTTGAAAAGTGGCGACCTACCAAGGTCGTCTGGCCTACCATTGAGCAGAGGGGACGCGTCCCATCTGGACCAGAATAAGGAGGGAGAACGCGTCTTATATGGGGACGAAGGGAGGGGATGCAGTGAGCGACCCTCCCGTTACGAGTAGTCTTAACGTTTCTAATTTAATCAAACCGACTCAACATATTTATGTATTTTTAGAACTCTGACAAGTGTTATTAAAAAGTTGGAGAATTTGAGAGCTCAATTTTTTTTGGGGGAGTTCTGAAAAAGAAAAGAAATTGCATTAGGTAAAATGGGACGTGTGTTTATCAGATATAGAGGGGCGGTTTAGGCATTGCAAGCCTAGAAGTGTTAAATCTGGCGCTTTTAATAAAATGGAGGTGGCGTTTTCTTAACGAGCGACAAGCATTATGGTCCCGCGTGATAAAATCCATTCACGGTATGATGGAGGTTTGCTTAAACCTGTTCCGCTACGTGCTCGTAAAAGTATTTGGCTTCAAATTGTAGGTACATTAATTACTTACATGAAAGCCATATAGTTGATTACAATGCAATTAAATATAAAGTTGTGAGCGATGATTCTATTAATTTCTGGACGGACCGTTGGAGTAGTTCAACCCCATTTTGTCATTTATTTAATAGATTATACTAGGTTAGATTTAAATCCATTTTGCAAGATTAAAGATAGATGGGCAAATGGTGATTGGAAGTTCAATTGGAGGAGAATTATAAAAGGAGGTTTAGAACAAGCTCAATTTGAAAATCTTTTATCAATCATTAGAGACACTTGTCTAATGGATGGTAGAAATAAGGTGGTATGGAATTTGGGTGATCAATGTGAATTTTCGGTGGGAGAAGCTAGAAGATACATAAATGACAAAATGTATCCGGGTGTTGATATTAATTTCAATTGGTGTAAATGGGCTCCGATCAAAGTGAATGTGTGCATTTGGAGAATTAAATTGGACCGGCTTCCTACAAGGTTTAATCTTTCTCGTAGAGGTATGGACATTGAATCTATAATGTGTCCTATGTGTAACGTGGGCGTGGAGTTAACCTCACATACGTTGTTCAAGTGCCCGACGGCCAAGGAAGTGTGGATCGCAGTTCAGAGGTGGTGCGATTTGGATGGTATTCAGCAAGAATCGTTTGACAGTTGGTGGGATTTTTGCAATGACGTGTCGAATAGAGGTAATAAGAAAGATAAGGTTCAAGTGATTTGATATGTAGCATGCTGGATCATTTGGAATTTTAGAAACTCTTTACTACTCCCTCCGTCCCACAAAAAACTTCCCATTTCACCCTAAATTTTTGTCCCACAAAAAACTTCCCATTTCAATAAAATACTATTATTACTAAGGACCCCACCACTAACTATCCACTAACTATCTTTCTCTCTCCAAATCAATCTTATATTTTAATCAAAATTATTGTCAATGACCCCACCACTAACTATCACCTTAAAACTTGTGCCCATCTCAAATGGGAAGTTTTTTGTGGGACGGAGGGAGTATTTGATAGTGGTAGAATGATTAAGTCGGATATAATCGATAAAATTAAGTTGTTTTCTTTTTCTTGGTTTACTTACTGAAAGAATGTAAAACTTTCGTAGGTAGATTGGTTGCGTTGTCCTTTGTAAGTTCGTTTTAGCCTAGTGTTTTGCTAGACTCAAGTTTTTTAATATAGTTTGGGGGGTCTTCGGGAGGGTGATGGCATTGCCGAAGCTCTACCCGTTGCCTCCTTTTTTTGCTGTTAAAAAAAAAAACTGTGACATGTCATAGTAATGTTAAATGTTTTTTATGCCTTTGCGATTAATTCACAAAAAACCTTCATTTTCAATTATGATAAGGGTAAAATCGGTATAAGGCTTCGGTTTTGGTTGGCTTTGGGTTCGATTCAGTTTTTTCGCCCCAAATACTCACCCCTAAAGGATATATACATAATATTGAAAGTTTGCAAGGACACATGTGAAATTATCTCCTTCAGATTATAATTCATAAACTTTATTATTGACCTTATCTAGGTTTCATATGTGGCTTTAAAACAGTCAATAACCAAATACCTCTAAATCCCTAATAGCATAAAGTGTGGATATGAGGTTATGAGCTTATAGCTTAGTTATAGCTATAACATACATGACTATAATATGTACTCGGTATGATGTATCATGTTAAAACCATGTTATAGGGGTTGTTTTCAGGCAAATATGCTATAACGTTCGCGATAGCCATGACGAAATTGTTTGGCGAACAAATAACGAGGAGGGGGTTTGGAGATAACGCCGTTATAAGGTTTTAACGGGGTTTTAACAACCCCACACAATGTGCTATAAGTCTATGCGGTATGAGTGTGTGGTTTGGTCCTATGTGACAACCCACTACACCATGAGAGTACATTGAACACCACCCCTTGATGATGTGAGTGAAAAGTGAAGGAGTCCCACAAAATCATTGGTTTTTGTCTCATAAAAGCCCGTGAAAAGTGTGGTGTGGTCATATGTGACAACCCCCGCACATCGTGTTATGGAGTGGTGTTCAATGTCTTCACAGTTTGGAGGGTGTTCCACATCAACTTTCACGATGTAGAAGGTATTCATACCGAATAGTCTAATATTTTATCTTTTATTAAACTCACTAAACAATCATTTAATATTTTTATAAATGATGTATTTACACATTTTGGATTAGATTCTAAAACTTCAACAAAATATCAACGGTAACACTAATATTTTTATTTCATTATTGATATTGTTGTAGTTATTATTATTATAAAATATAATCCTACTCATTTTTGTTTGTAGATAAAAGGATAAAATTTGATATAAATTAAATTATAAATAAGTGAGAAAAGAAAATGTTGCACGGACCTATTATTACTAGTTGTACACATTACCTCTAGAAACTATAAAGTATGAGCTATCATAATAATCTATATTCCCAATGTCTTGTAGGCTGAAACCAACTTGACTTTACCTTTCTCCAACAAGTCCATCCTCACTCACCTTTTACACACACAACACCTTCTATACTCTCTCTCTAAAACCCCAAATACTCTCTCTCTAAAAACCTCCATTTCTGTTCTTCAAAACCCTTTGCAACTTTCTTCCTGCTGCTGTTCATCTTCTTGATGCATTTATAAGGTAAGCTCTCAAACAAAATCAAACCTCAAAATTTCACAACCTCCCTCCAACGGTCATAATTTTTGGTGGGTTTTCTTGAAATGCTGCTACCTGCTTTTATTCTTCCAATTTTCTTGATTTTATGCAACTCCCATTTCATAGTTCATGTAAGTTGTTTAAATGATGAGGGGTATACACTTTTGACTTTTAAAAAGTCAATCATACAAGACCCAGAAGGATCTTTAAATAACTGGAATTATTCCGATGAAAATCCTTGTTCATGGAATGGCATTGCATGCAAAGAACAAAGAGTAATTTCAGTTAGTATTCCCAAAAACAAGATTTTAGGGTTTATATCACCTGTTCTTGGATCTCTTTCCGAGCTCAGACATCTTAATTTAAGGAATAATAAGTTCATGGGTGTGTTACCAATTGAGCTTTTTCGAGCTGAAAAATTACAAAGTTTGGTACTTTATGGTAATTCTTTATCTGGGTTAATCCCAAATGAGATTAGTAGACTTTATTACCTCCAAACCCTAGATTTATCAAGTAATTTCTTTAACGGGTCAATACCCATTTCGTTAATCCAGTGCAAAAGGTTAAGAAGTCTTGATTTGAGTCAAAACAATTTCACCGGGTCAATCCCAGATGGGTTCGGGTCAAATTTGAGGTTTCTTGAAAAACTTGATCTTTCGTTTAATCGATTCACTGGTTCGATCCCTAAAGATTTGGGAAACTTGTCTTTTCTACAAGGAACTGTTGATTTATCTCATAATTTGTTTAATGGTTCAATCCCACCTAGTTTAGGTAGTCTTCCTGAAAAAGTCTATATTGATCTCACTTACAATAACTTAACCGGCCCGATTCCACAAAACGGTAATCTAGTTAACCGCGGGCCAACCGCTTTTATTGGAAATTCGGGCTTATGTGGCCCGCCATTGAAAAACCTTTGTTCTCCAAATGATGCTAGTTCACCATCTTCATACCCATACATACCTAGCAACAATCCAACCGTAACCCCCGAAAAAGGTCGAAAAGGAATAAGTAAAACCGGTGTAATTGCAATTATAGTTAGTGATGTAATCGGTATTTGTCTAATCGGGTTAGTTTTATCATATTGTTATTCAAGAATTTGTCTTTGTGGTAAAAAGAAACGTGGGTATGAAAAAGGCGGTAGTAATAGAGCAAGAAACGAGTGTTTATGTTTTAGAAAAGATGAATCCGAAACATTATCCGAACACGTTGAGCAATACGATCTCGTTGCATTAGATACACAATTAGGGTTTGATTTGGATGAATTATTAAAAGCTTCGGCTTTTGTTTTGGGGAAAAGTGGAATTGGGATTGTTTATAAAGTTGTGCTTGAAGACGGTGTTAGTTTGGCGGTTAGAAGATTAGGTGAAGGCGGTTCACAACGGTTTAAAGAATTTCAAACCGAAGTTGAAGCAATTGGGAAATTAAAACATCAAAACATTGTAACTTTGCGGGCTTATTATTGGTCCGTTGATGAGAAGTTGCTTATTTACGATTATGTTCCCAATGGTAATCTTGGCACCGCTATTCACGGTAATTTTCTTGCTTAATAATTTATCTTATGCATTATTTTTTGTTACTATAAAGCATGAAATTGGTAACTAAAATCTAATTGTTACAACTTTAATATTGTTGTTTTCAGGGAAGCCCGGTGTACAATCTTTCGTGCCACTTTCTTGGCCCGCCCGTTTAAAAATAATGAGAGGAACCGCAAAAGGTCTAGTTTATCTACACGAATTTAGCCCCAAAAAGTACGTTCACGGTGACCTAAAACCATCAAACATTTTACTAGACGAAAACATGGAGGCCCAAATATCTGATTTTGGGTTGGGCCGCCTAGCAAACATAGCGGGCGGCGGTACACCTGTAGTTCAATCCAACCGGTTGGCGTCAGAAGTTGCAACCGCCGCCACAACAACCGCCACATCAGCTTCCAATATCCCCACATCTTATTATCAAGCACCCGAAGCTTTTAAAGTGGTGAAACCGTCACAAAAATGGGATGTTTACTCTTTTGGGGTTGTTTTATTGGAAATGATTACGGGCAAAACGCCCGTTGTGCAAGTGGGCCCGGAGGAAATGGATCTTGTTCATTGGATTCAACTTTGCATTGAAGACAAGAAACCACTTTCGGATGTTTTGGACACGGGGTTGGTGCAAGATGTTGATAAAGAAGAAGAAATTATTGCGGTTTTGAAAATCGCAATGGCTTGCACTGCAAGTAACCCGGAAAGAAGGCCGTCAATGAGACACGTTGCTGATGTTTTGGAAAGATTGAGTCAAGATTGAATGGAAAGGGAATTGTGAAGAAGATTGAAGTATTGGGTTGGTTTTGGCATATTTGGAAAGTGGAAGGGGGGTTGATGTAAATGTGGTTAGGGATGGGTGAATGTATTATTTTATTTTACTTGTTTGTTTTTTGTTGTTTTTTTTGAAGCATCAAGTTGGATTTTTAATTTTTGAAATGTATATTTGAAAACATGTGTGGTGTCATTGGTCTATGATCCAAATTACTTTTGACTTATTGTTTTGTGTTTGTCTTGATTTGTCAAATCTCATATTTACGTTTGATTTTATTTTTTAAATTTATCTATGGTGTTTTCTAGTTATATTTTAAGGGTTGTCTTTAAAAAGATTTATGCATCTACCACAAATTTTTGGTTTTGACTATTATACCCTTAGATATGTTATGATTTGCTGCCAGACTTCATCTTTCATTAAACCCCCTTTTCCACTTTGTTAATTCCTCTAAACCCTTTCTTCTTCTTCCCCTTCCAACTCAATTCAGCCAATCCTTTCTTTATGGGTTTCCATTAGGGGTGAGCATCTGGACCGAAAGAACCGAACCGAAAACCGACCGAAACCGAACCGAACCGAACCGATAACATGTTATCGGTTCGGTTTCGGTTTTGAAAATTCATCGTTATCGGTTATCGGTTCTATCGGTTCTATCGGTTCGGTTTTAGGAAAAGGATGAACATTTGGCCTAAAATAACCGAACCGAAACCGTACCGAACCGAAACCGAACCGAACCGCAACCGATAACATGTTATCGGTTCGGTTTCGGTTTTGAAAATTCATCGTTATCGGTTATCGGTTCTATCGGTTCGGTTCGGTTCGGTTTTGGCCCGATAAGCACCCCTAGTTTCCATCATAAAGAGGAATGGGTCGAATGCGTGAAAGTCTCTCTCACTCTCTACGGATTGTCGACTCCCTACGGTAATCACGATACCTTTGACTGTAATACAAATTTCCGATCAGATTTGGGCAAAGCCATCATATTTGTATTTCAGTTTTGCATCCAAATTTCCAATCCCAGATTTCCATTGTTAGTCGGAATTAAATTTCTAGGCTTTGGTTTTATTTCTTTGTTCACTTAAAAAAATGGCGATTCTTATCATTGTTAATCGAAGGCGTATGCAAATGATGGATAATGGTTATCTTACCGTTTGCAATCACAATTTGATTTATAGTGTTTTATTTTTTCTTCTTTTTGCCATATTGCGTTCTGTGCACAATCAGAATTTAATTTCTAACTTTGAATGATTTATGCAATTTCAATTATACGTGAATGATCCATCATCAACTTTGTTTGTGCAGCTTCTAAGTTTTTTACTGAGAAAAGAAAAAGGCATATAATTGTGGGTAGCAATCTTATTGGTCCCACCTATTAAATAAAAGAAAAGACAAATATTGATAGTGATAAAGAGTAGGGGTGTTCACTATTCGGATATAACCGGATTGTCTAATTGGACATTTTGGATCGGACTATTTGGATTGGTTTTTTGGTTTTTTGGATTGGTTTGGACTTAAACCAAATTAATAGTTTGGATTTCGGATTAGGTTTGGTTTCCGTTGTAAAAACCGGATTGTCCAAAAAAACCGAATAGTAATATATAGTAAACTGGTTTATATACTATCACTTGTTGGTTTCCATTGTAAGCAATTATGGTACTCATTTTCTTTACATTTCTTATAGTAAATTGATTTATATATTAACACTTGTTCCATATTATATTGTATCAGTTAGCGATGTAACAATCTTTTTGAAGTTTTTGATAAAATTGATGTAAAATTTTTTTCATATATGATTGTAAATGCCACAAACTATGAATTAGACTTGTTTTGATATACAAAGTAGTTTATCATTCTGGAATTTTACATATCAAACTTAATATTATTTATGTTATATACTTTTGTAGTATTTTGAAAATTTTAAGGAAAAACCAAACGGGTCAAACCAAACGAACCAAATTGTTATTTGGTTCGGATCGGTTTGGTTTTCGAATTAGTTTGGACGGTTCGATTTGAACTTTTAAAAACCAGACTTTATTTGGTTTTACCTATTTGGTTCGGATAAAACCAAACCGTGCAAACGAACAACCCTAATAAAGGGTATAATAGTCAAAGTAAAAAAAGTTGTGGTAGGTCCTTAAAAACTGTGGTAGGAATATCACTACCTTTAAAAAGATCCACCAAAATTTTAAAGTTTTAAGTAACAAATCCTAGCCATTAATTTAAAATGGTCAAGATCAAAACCCACACCCCAGCCACCGCCTCCGGCCACCGCCGATCGCCGTCGTCCGCCGCTGGCCGGTGGCGGCCGACGGTGATGGTGGTGACTGACAGTGGTGGGAGACTGGTGGTGGTATTGATGTATTGAAACACATGTGATCCATTAAATACATGGGTTCCAAAATATAGACAAACATATTACCTCGAATTATATGTGTTTCAAGTCAAGAAACACATGTGATTCACTAAAAACATGGGTTTCTAAAAACAAGGGAGCATACGAACTACAAATCACATGTGTTTCAATCACATGTGATTCACTAAAAACAGGGTTTACGAATCACATGTGTTTCAAGTCACGACCACCACCGCCGGTCACCATCACCGACCGCCGCCGACCGCCAGCTCCGGCCGCTGCCGATCTCCGCCGGCCGCCGTCGCCGGCCGCCGGCGGTGATGGGGTATTGATGTATTAAATCACATGTGTTGGTAGTGGTGGTGGTGATTTGAATATTAATCTTGACCTTTAGACTTTTTTTGATTCAAGGGCTAATAATTGTACTTTAGGACTTAATAAAATCTTTAGACTACCTTGAACAAACCACTATATTATAAAGTATTTGTTTGGTAAAAAGTATGCTAGATCGAACGAACCTTTTTTGTGTTTAACCGAATTATGAGGCATGAAATTATGATAGTTACAATTTTAAAGCATCTACCAATGTTGTTTGTGGGTTAAAACTGATGTCTTCTTCTCTTCATTATCCATTTACTTTTCTTTAGTTTGCAGACGAGAGGGACAAGGATAGAGACAATGATATGTTAGAGATAATCGTATCTTATTGTGAATGAATTATGTATTTTGATAAAGTGATGAAGAAAGTTTAAAAGTATTAATATGAGGCTAATGTAATAAAACTAAAGAAGGAAGTCATATGTAAATGGAGCGTCTAAATACATGAACTTGGTATCTTGTAACTTTTTTTGTTGGAGGATTTAAAATACTAAGGTATGTATTTGCTCTTTTTTTCCCCTCTAAAAGGTACAACACTCGCTTAAGTTATAAATTATGTACATCGCATCTATAATAGCGTGTGCTTTGGGTGCATTATAAAAGCCAACGTAAGGTATATGTTGTAAAGATAGTCTATCATTTGGTCCTATTAATAGTCCTAATCACTTGATAGGATGATATGCTATTCACTAATTCTCTCTTTTAATATTATCTCTTGATTTAGATACATATCTTTATCTAATGAGTAGGATTATGAGTAAGATCAAATGGTAGGACCAAATATCATTACTCTATGTTATATAACACATCGGGTATCTAACTAACTATCTAACATATTTTGAATATTGTGTTTTCTTCCTCAAATATGTACTTCATCTGATTCAAAATAAGTGATATACTATTCTTATATTGGTAATTCAAAATAAGTGCTACACTTTCCTTATTTGGTAAATTTTTATATATAAAATTATCATTTAATCCTTACTTAACTTTATTAAATATTATTAATTATTCTTTTCTTTCTCTTTTTTCAATAAAGACAAATATTATAGTGCTCTTCACTAATTATCCTTTTAATCTATCATAATACATATTACAATATTTTACATCAAAAAACATAAAAGTAAAAATATAGCACTTATTTTGAATCGGAGGAAGTATTTTCTTACAACTTTATGTACATTTAAATTTTTTTAAATAATGACAGGATAAGTTCAAATAATAATAAAGTTCAAAAGGAAACGACGCCGTTGAATGATAAACAAATTGTTGATTGAAGTTTGGAAGTAGACAGGCTCCACATGCCACAATTAACCCGTCATTCATGGCTCAGACCGCTCCTAACAGTGCACCCAACTGACGCTATCAGTTGTTGCTTAATCAACATCACGTCAGCTTACCCTCCAATCGACAATAAACTGACTTACTCATGCCAACAATATCACTCCACTTTAATTTTTTGGGACCCACCATTACAAAAAACACACACAAAATACCCCTTTGGACCCACCCACCAAACCGACGCTTACCTCATCCCCCGTCTCCAAACCGGCGAGTGCCCTACCGATGGAAAAACTGCAGGGGGCGTGCCAACGGTGTGCAGTACTGGCGTGCAACTGACGGAACAACTGCAGCCACAGTTGGCACCAGCAGCGTATTGGCTTTTGACATCTTTTGCAATTTATGTTTCTTTTTCTATTTATTGCTTTTTTTTGCAAATAGTTTAAGAATTGCATTTGAGAGAAAAATAACTGCTTAATATATTCTTGCTCTAGTATGATCAATATATCGGAAAATAATTGGCACGAAACGCTCTCCTTAGAGAATGTTAAGTGCACAATGAATCACCTTTCCAATATAATTTAAGATTTACATAGATGAGATATACAAGCAAGCAATAAGTTGAGCCGCTAGTTTCTTTGGATTGCAAAACTAATTCTTTTAATAATAACCTGAATATTAGCGGATTGAGTAACTTTTGTCGTATGTAGTAGCACAAATGGTTAACGAATATATTATTAAGTGATGATCAAAACAAACACAGTGCTCATGCTTGTCTTCCTACTTCAACTTGGTTGTCTCAGTAGAAGTTTGCATGCTTTACCAAAATGCCTTTAACCTATCAATATTGCATGTTTCCCTTCATGGTCAGGGTTCAAGTTATATTGTGAATAATAGTACTCCCTCCGTCCCACAAAAAAGTTCCCATTTCCCTTTGGCACAAGATTTTAGGTGATAATTAATGGTGGGGTCATTGGTATTATTTTGATTAAAATATAAGGTTGGTTTGGAGAGAGAAAGATAATTAGTGGATGTTATTGATGGAGTTTTTAATAATAATAATATTTTATTGTGTGGAGCCCACCACATGTGAGAAATGGGAATTTTTTTGTGGGACAAAAGCTTTAGGAGAAATGGGAACTTTTTTGTGGGACGGAGGGAGTAATATTTAAGAATAAATTAATATGTATCGTTCTTTAGTTTGCATCATGGTTTGGGTTGCCGCAATAGTAAGCTTATTGTTTGGTCTTTTTCATTTGGGCCAGTAGCATAAGACTAATAAGACCACAAAATGAAAATGACCCAAAACACAGTTTATGTAAATGACTTGTAAAACGATTAATAAAATAGCCAATTTGTTACTTAATTACTCCAACAATAAAAACATAACGTAATTGTTGTTATTTATCAGTTATATATAACTAGCTGGTACCCGCGTAATGCGGCGGCGGCCGGCAGGTACCTTGTAACTATATTTTACGGCGAATTTTACGGCGAATTTTACGGCGATCAATCATTGGATAGTGATGGTGGTGGGCGCATATATGGTGAATGGTGATGGCCAGTTATTTTAACCTTTAAATGTTTAAAGATTTAGTAAAAATCTTCGACCGAGAGTTCGCCAAAAGGTTTCCTGAGGTAGCATGATTATAGTCAAGTAATGAACATATATAATGAACATATAGTTTTAACTCTGTTAGTAAGAAATTGTGTTAATAATAAAAAAGTCGCAAGTTCAAGTTAATATTGTTAATAAACGAAAATCTATTTCGAAAAGATAAGTACGTTGGCCAAAAATCAAATGTTGCTAATTAGGAAGATCTCAAATAATACCCGTCCCACAAAAAAAAAATTCCAATTTCCCTTTTTTTATTTCTCCAATTTGAAAAGTCCACTTAATAAAATAACAGTATTATTAATAACCCCACCACTAACTATTTTCCTATATAGACTCTCTCTCCAATCTAACGTTGTATTTTAAACAAATTTTTTTAGCAATGGCCGCATTGCTAACTACCTCTTAAAAACTTGTACTCAAGAGAAATGCGAAATTTTTTAAGGGATGGATGTACAATTTTATAACGATACGGTAGTTTATCAACCCCCTTCAGGTAAATTGTTTTCATCTCTTAGTAATTATAACATCATTATTATGCATTTATACTGCTAGAAATTGATAATTAAGCAATAAAGACTTCAATTCAAATGTAATCAATAAATCAAAGCATAATACCGAAAATGAAACAAAAAAAAAAATCACAGAACAAAATACTTAACAAAAAATAAGATAAATTTCTTGTTTAGGCATATCACTACTAATTAATTCATCTTACTAATCAACTCATTGATTATAACGATATCCAAAATCACCATCTTTGCACCGCTTTTTCTTACCATGCAATGCATTCTCAGGCTTGTTTAGAGGAAAAAGACACAAAAATTGGAAATTTCCTTGAAAATGTGGGCCCGTATTTGCAATTTCCTTTACAATGTCTTCTATGCATTTAATTTTGTGCTCACCCAATGCCTTTGAAAAATCATAAACTCATGATAATATTTAAATTTAAGAAAAAACACAGATAAAATAAATGCAACTACTAAACCATCCATTCCCAAACTTTCCTTTAGTAAAGCAACTTGCAGAGTACAAAGCAGTTGCTGCCTCCATACTAAATCCTCTAACAGCAACTTTGACTGCAAAAGTCAAACACAACATCAAACCACCATGTTCATTGATCATAAAATTTATAGAAAAAAATTCAAACGAAGGTTGTTGTTAGACATAAGACTAAAAAAAATGTGCTGCAGAAGCATCCATCCGTTGTAAATCTTGATGTGCATCTTCTAACAAATCACTTAAATCAAAACCTAATCCATCAAATTTGATATTTCAAAATCAATCTCAAACAACATTCATAAGCATTTGAAACATATGTCCTCGTTTTTTGACTTTAAGCTTCAATTAAGAGAATTGCAAATTCCAAATTTTGACGGTAGATTCCATTTTGATATGATGCGAGACTTTTCAACATCCGGACCCACACAATCAACTGCCATTTTGACCTGTTACATTTTAAGGTATATAGAAAACATTTCAGATAACAATTAAAAACTAAAAATAAATACAGGTGGCAAGATTCATGGGTAGTGTAAGTGTAACTGGTTAAAAACAGCCTCAGGTTGAAACGCGTGATTCTTACTATGGGTCCAAACCATCAAACGGGTTTTTTTTTTGTCTATTTGTTAAATAAATTAGGAGTAACCAATTGTGACTTTAAACTGTACTTTGGTGAAACACCTTTTGGTCATCCCTATAAACATAAAACACAAAAAGAATATAAAAATTCCTAACTATTAGTAAAAGTTGATCAGCATTACAAATAAACATAAGCCATAATTGTCTATGAATATAGCTTGAGGTAAGCACATTAAAGTTAAAAATTCGAATCCATACAAGAATGATATAATTTAAGTTCAATCCTCAAATTTTGACCAGATTTGCAGTCTGAACAGTTTATGTATATAGCAGCCAAATTAAATTTATATAATCTCTATCCTCGATAGTTTATACCAGCCTGATTAGCAGCCAAATAAAATTAACTTTTAAAATCAGGGATTAAATGTTTGACTATTGGAGTTATAACCCTACAGCCCAATCGGTTTTAATTTTAGTTATTTTACATCTCAATTTTGGTTGAATAGTTAAACATGCACATTAATACTAAAACAACTTCTAATACAAATTGAGCACTCGAAAATCCACCAAAACGTGAAGAAAACTTATGATGTTTAGGCTGCTAATGGCACAAACCCATTTACATATGGATTTCAGATTCCTTAAAAGCATCTTGGATAATAGGAGTACATCAAATTATCACAATCATACCAAAATTAAATGACTTTAACGACAAAAAAGACATACCTGAGATTGATTTACTTCTTCCGGTTCAAACAAAACTAAATTCCATTTAGTGATTTCCTACAAACATGGCAAAAAAACGAAATTCATTTTATGAGTATGAGTAAAATAACGATAGAAGCAGTTACAATTAACACATTTACCTCAAATTCTTTCCTTGAGATTTAGTATGGAATTGAATATTTCACCCATTGATGTGTTGTATTTAAAGGTGAAGATTGGGTATGAAATCGAGTAAGGTTTAGCAGAAAGATAATCATCGTGGTTGCAGAAATGAGGAGTCGGATGAAGATGACTGGATATAGGATCTTTGGTTCTATCATTGTCAGAGATATTGAAGAGGCGGGAGAAGGAAAAGGCGAGATAACGAAGAGGTAGCGCCGATCGAAAGTAGATAACCAGATCATAGATGGGTATGGGCCGGTTAACAACATAATAAAATTGCCTTGATGGGCCATTTGATGTATTAACAAACAGGCCTGTTAAAATCAGTGGGCCTCACCCACGTTTGAAGAGATATATATCTTTAGTTTAGGATCAAAACCGTAGCCGCAGGCTTGGCCTAGCGGTAACATCTGTGTTATATGATACGAAACCTGTCTAAGGGTTTTTTTTTTCAACATTATTAATTCCATAATTAGCAAGTGTGTTGGCTGAATTTTCAGCCTTGCTAATTATGGAAGGGATAAACCCTTTATAATATAGTAAAGATAATATTATCAGAACATATCAATTACATAATTATTGTACACTTTCAGTCATATTTTCCAACCAAAAAGGTCATAGATGATGGATTAAACACCTTTTCCATCATGTTGTTCATATTCGTGTTCGTTTGTTACAATTCACTTTTTTTTGTTAGTAAGACCACTGCCAACGGCAGTCGGCAGTGGTCCTCTTCACGTCGGTTGGCAAGAAAAGGGGTCAAACCGTTGGCACGGTGAGATCGCTTTTTCCGTCGGTTAATTTGCGCCGGTTTGGGGACGAGTTTGAGGGTGAGATCAGTTGGTGGGGTGGTGCCCAAAGGGATATTTTGTGTGCGTATTTTATAATAGTGGGTCACAAAAAATTAAAGGGAAGATGTATTGTTGGCATGAGTACGTCAATTTAGTGTCAGTTGGAAGGTGAACTGACGTGCCGCTGATTTAGCAACAACTGACGGCGTCAGTTTCCACCACTGTTGACAGTGGTCTAAACTAATTCTTCCTATTATACAGGTGCCATACCATTTCACTATTCACTCAAGCCCTATTGGTTGAAATTAATTTACTCAAACCCCATTAGTTGAAATTAATTTACTCAAGCCCCATTGGTTGAAATTAATAAGTGTAAATTAAAAGGAAATCTCGCAACATTGATATTTGTAAAAAGAAATAATGGGTGGTGGTCAGCATAAGTATACATACATAGCATATTTCAGAGTGAGCAAGTGAACATGTCGTAATTTTGTGGTAACTGTTAGGTTAACAGAAATGAACCCAAAATGGGGACAGTGGAAAGATCAAATTACAATTGCAAACTAGGAAAAAAAATCAAGAATCCACAGGAGCCATGCCTTTGGTTTCCCACTTAAATAATGGTTATGAGTTTATGTTTTAGTAAAGAGAATATTTAATATGCATGTGTGTGTGATTTTAAATTTACAATTTTGATGGAATTAAGTGTAAACAAGTCGATTCAAGTTGCATTATTTGTCATATGTGAATGGTCATTAAAAACTTTTGATTATGCATACCATCATACATATAACAAAGTAATATAACACACCACCCCACATTTCAATTTCAATCTTTTCGAAAATATAAAATAATAAATCAGATAAATCGAATTTAAATCTTAACGTAAACAAATGTATGTTTTTAAATCCCACATTATCGCGCGGTCACTACAAACCTTGAAATTATAATATATAGCTTATATAATTACAATAATAAGATATTAATCCTATATAACAATTGTGAAAATTTTATCATTCATCTGTTACTTAAGTTGGCCACATTGGATGCCTTCTACTTGGTCTTAGAATCTGAAATATTATCTGATTCTTTAAAATCTTTTAATTAAACCCCACGATGATTTTAAAATGACACACGTAGACTTTTATATTATTTTAAATGACAACATTTAATATATTAAAGTTAATTTACTTAAAAATCTAATAACAACTCCTGTTCTATCGTTTTCGCCACCTTGATCTTCTGTCTAGTTATGCACATATTCAACCCCAATAAATTACTACAATAGACAGACTTATACATCATGAGTCATGGAGTCAAGGGTTGTTCATACTAATGCAGGTCCAGTTGTAGAGCATATGCGTTTTTTGTTTCTGAAGGTAAAAGATTGTGTGAATAAAAAGTCTGCACTAAAATGGTATAACTTGGGTTATATAACTTGGGTTATATACTTACAGGGCTCCGTTTTAGTCCCGAGACAAGTGAAATCGAAGCTTGCGAGGAGAACGTCATTATAAACCGGTGTTTATGAAACTTTTGGGTCCAAAAAATTGTATTATACGAGTTATTTGTATTTTAAAGTTTTTCTTTATTTCAGTTTTTAAATTTTATTTATGAGCCAGTTTTTAACTCGTTTGTCTTTTGAAGCTGATTTAAAACTCTAGGTTTATGAGAAAAAATAATGAAATTTCATACAAACCAATATTGAATGTTTTAAACATGTTATCAAAGTTAAGAAGAAAACGTAGCTACAATTTCAATACATAGAAACGACATTGCATCACCGTATAATTCAAACGCTAACAATACATCAGAAAATGATATTGATTCCTACATTTTGTGTTGACTTATATGTATACTTACTTGATAAGATAACATTCGTAATCCATAATTTTTTTTCTCCTAATATTATCCATTAATTTTGGTATGTATGTTAATAAAGTGAGTAAGCTAGACACAAAATATAAACATCAATATTATTAATCATAATATATACGCAATTAACGAATATTATTGAGTTGTGGTATTCAATATCATAATGGGGCAGGTAGGATTTCAATTCTCATCTTCGAAATACTCATAACATTTTTGTTTGTATCGCAAATATCCAAAATAAAATCACCAAAGAAAACAGAACAAGAGTGAAGACAAACTTACCCACAGTCCCACACCCTTAGTTGTCAAGGCTTCAATTTCCCCATTTCTACACACAAACCTCTATAATTTCACCGACATCCCTCAAAATTCTCCCTCAAATCAATGGCAGCTGCAACCCCTGAACATGGAAGACGCAGGAATCCAAGGATCAAATCACACTCAACAACACCAAATTTCACTCAAATTACCGAATCTGGTGAAGGTACCCCTCGCCGGAAAAAGCTGTTCGGGTTTTTGACGCTTGGATGTGACCGGAATGTGTCTCCGGCGGTGGCTGTGGAGGTGCATCCTCAGTCGGAGAAAACGAGGAGGAGGAAGAAGAAGAAGAAACAGAGGAAAAACAGGGGATCGTGTCCGGAGAATGTGTGTTGTGCTCCTCCTGGAATCGGATTTACGTATGATGTTGCACAGAGTACAGGTGCTGATACACATAGAAGAAAGAATAGACAGGTAATTTAGTTAGCTTTTTAGGTTTAGGCTCATATTTTCAGTTTTCCGTCATGGTCAAACACATGTCAAACTTTTTAGAAATTTGAATTTAAACTGATGGAATACGATTAATTAAGGATTTGATGAACAATTAACAACATGTTGCTGATTTTGATAGCGTTCTCGTTCCGCAAGGCAAGCTACGGAGCTTCAACAACAATGGAGTATTCCCGCACAAGTCAACGATTCAACTTTCATACGCTCAATTTCAAATGTATCTGATTCTCGACAATTTAATCGTGCTCACCGTCGTTCTCCTGGAGCTATCTCTGAGGTTTGAATTTAATTTCTCACTGAAGATGATCGAATATGGTTGAATTGATATAAACTGGATTATAAATCTCGTGAACTGAAACATGAAATTTGCAGATTGTGATGTTGGAACAGAATCCGTTACTAGATGGAAGATTAGAAGGCAGTGATCGCTTTGGAGCATGGAGGATCAATGCAGATATCATGTCATACGAGGTAATTTGACTAATTTATGAAGTCAAGGTTTGACCTTTTTCAAAGTCATACTAATTCGCCATTTTATGCAGGAATTGGTGGAATTGAGTGACAGAATTGGGTATGTTGAAGGTGGTTTGCAAGAAGAAGAAATACTTGACTGTTTAAAAAGACCTAAAAAATCGTTCCTTATGTCATTTGACTATAATTCGAAAGTCAAAGACTCGAAATGTAGCATATGTCAAGTAAGTTTGTATTTGAATTTTGAAAAGATGGAATATTTGTTATCGATAAAAGTTGTGGAAACTGAAAATAACAACGATTTGTAAATTTATAGGAGGAATGTAAAGGAGACGAAGAATTAGGACGACTTGAATGCGGGCATTATCATCATTTAGATTGCATAAAACAATGGCTTCTTAGGAAAAATGAATGCCCAATTTGCAAAACCGTTGCTAAACCCGACAAGTGATCGACCACCACATTCCTCTCACCATGGATTATTAAGTTATCTGGATTTTATTAAGGCAAACTACATGTATACATCTTTAGCTATGATAAAGTCATTTTGTGTTACTTGTCCTTTGAAGTAATTGTCGTTTGGTTTTGCTTATAAAGATTGGATCACTTTATAAAAAATGTGCCCTATTGTTTATAAAGATTATTATCATGTTGAATTTGTTTTTAGGGTAAGTTGCTAAAGAGGTACCAAAAATACCCTACATTCTTTTGTGCAAATAATAGAACTTGTTTTGAACAAATGTATGATCAAATTTAATTCTGTTACAATTTAAGTGAAAAGTAATAATTTTTTATAATAAAAAAATTGGTATAGATGTTGATGAGGGTTCTCCAAAATTGGTAGAAACAAAAATTTTCGTCTATTGAGAAAAATAAAAGTTCTAATCCAATAGAATTTTTGTGATCATGATTTCAAACTTTGCCAACTTGATTAGTTAAATAAATCATGTTCAGATTAATCATATTAACCAATCAACCTTTGATTTTATACAAACCAAAATAAACAATGGGGCCAATAAAAATTATATGGACCATATTAGACCCAATTCTCGCTTAACAAACCCAACCCAAGATCCACTATAATGCCCGAACCCGACCCGTTGTTTCTTCTAAACTCCGCCGCTTTTATTTCATCTCTTCCCCTAAAACAGACCCCTCCGCCGTCGACCTCGAAGCTCCGTCAGACGCTAGAAGCACTCAATCCATATCCAATATCTTCTTCAGCCATGGTTAAAAATGGAGCAGTTGAAGTAGAGAGAGTGTTCATAGGTGGTGGATGCAATCGAATCGTTAACAATGTTTCCTGGGGAGCCTGCTGTTTAGTTTCATTCGGATCTCAAAACGCTGTCTCTATTTTTTGCCCTTAGGTTCTTTTCTTACCATATTCTTCTCCAATTGCAAGCAAACTGTTTTATACCCCTTAAACCCTAGAATTTAAGATATTCTTTAACTTACGGATTTCCTTATAACAGACTGCGAAGATATTGACTACATTACCAAGTCATAAAGCTTTAGTCCGCATTGGCTTCCTAGCACCAAATTTGCATTTAAAGGTACAATTTCTGTTATTTTGATCACAAATTTGTTGTTCATAATGTTTGATAAATGTAATTAGCTGAATGATGTTACTGAATTATAGCTACTGATTGGGAGAAACACTATTTACTATCTGGAGATGCTGAAGGAGTGATTATTCTATGGGAATTCTCTCTAGCAGAAGAAAAGGTACTTACTTTAAATGCAGTTTTCACATCAATAAACAATTAATTTATGCATTTAATTTTCAACAGTGGAGATATGTATCACAATTGGTGCAATCACACAAGAAAGGCGTTACATGTATTATGTTGAGATGAGATGAGATGATATTGAAGTGATTTTATAGGAAAAAAAGTAAACAATACCTCCATGGTTCCATGCTGGGCCGATAAAATTCTATGGACCATATAAGGCCCTATTCTCGCTAACAAACCCAACAGGAGATCCACTATAATGCCCGAACCCGAACCGTTTTTATTCCTAAAACCCCCGCCGCTTTTGCTTCATCTCTTCCCCTAAAACAGACCCCCTCCGCCGTCGCCTGAACACAATACACACGCCGCCGTGGACTTCGCAGCTCCGTCAGACGCGCAGAAGCACTCAATCAATATCCGATATCTTCTTCCGCCATGGTTAAAAATGGAGCAGTTGAAGTAGAAGTAGAGGGAGTGTTCATAGGTGGTGGATGCAATCGAATCGTTAACAATGTTTCCTGGGGAGCCTGCGGTTTAGTTTCATTCGGATCTCAAAACGCCGTCTCTATTTTTTGCCCTAAGGTTCTTTTCTTACCGTATTCTTCTCCAATTGCAAGCAAACCTCCTTAAACCCAAGATATTCTTCTACTTACGCTTTCGTATAACAGACTGCCAAGATATTGACTACATTACCAGCTCATAAAGCTTCAGTTAACTGTACGCATTGGCTTCCTAGCAGCAAATTTGCATTCAAAGGTACAATTTCTGTTATTTTGATTACACATTTTGTTGTTAAGCTGTGGATTGTGTTCATGTTACTGAATTGCAGCTACTGATTGGGAGAAACACTATTTACTATCTGGAGATGCTGAAGGAGTCGTTATTCTATGGGAATACTCTCTAGCAGAAGAAAAGGTACTTACTTTAAATGCAGTTTTCACATCAATAAACAGTTAATTTTGTGCATTTTATTTTCGACAGTGGAGATATGTATCACAATTGGTGCAATCACACAAGAAAGGCGTCACATGTATCACTGCAATTGTGATATCTCAAAATGAAGCAATATTTGCATCCACTTCTTCAGATTGTGCGGTTAATGTTTGGAAATTAGCTTTACCTTCTTCTGGCGGTTAGTTATTATAATAATATTATAACTACTATTTCAATGTCACCTTCATTTACGCTCTAATTTAATTAAAACTGATTATTGAAATAATCATATATGTATATCACAGGTGACTGTACAATTACATGTTTGGATTCCCTAACTACTGGCTTAAAACCAATGGTTACACTTTCACTAGCAGAATTACCAGGAAATAATTCCCATATTATAATGGCAATGGGTGGACTTGATAACAAGATCCATTTATATTGTGGAGAAAAAACAGGACAAGTATGTAATTTCATACCTACCCGTTTTCTTGAATTTATATTATAATTGGGTTGACCCGAAACACTTTTGTCCAAAAGTTGCAAGCTTTTTAGTAATATTTAGCTTATCAAGTATGATTACAAAAATTATACAATTTCAATAATAATCAGATTCTTTATATACACTTTGGCAAAAAATTGTAAAATATGCGTTTGACCCGTTCATATATAATTGGGCCGAACTGCCACCTGTAATATATGTTATTATTGGGTTAATTTTTGTTTATATTTTTGTACCCATAGTTTGTTCGTGCATGTGAGTTAAAAGGGCATACGGATTGGATCAGAAGTTTGGATTTTTCACTACCCGTTTCAATTAATGAAGAATCAAATAATCTTCTTCTTGTTAGTTCTTCACAAGATAAAGGCATAAGAATATGGAAACTTACTTTATGCGATTCAATTAACAATTTCAACAAAATGAAACCCGAAAACAGTTTAGCATATTACATAAAAGGGCCCGTATTTGCAACGGGCTCGTTTTCTTACCAAGTATCATTAGAATCCCTAATTATTGGTCACGAGGATTGGGTATATTCAGTCGAATGGCAACCACCTTTTTTGAATAAAAATAATTTATGTTTCCAACCCGAAAGTATATTATCTGCATCTATGGATAAAACTATGATGATCTGGCAACCCGAAAGAACAACGGGCATTTGGGTCAATGTGGTTACAGTTGGGGAACTGAGTCATTCTGCTTTAGGGTTTTATGGCGGGCATTGGGGCCCGTTTGGTGATTCTATTTTGGCCCATGGGTATGGTGGATCTTTCCATTTATGGAAAAATGTTGGTGATAAAATTGATAATTGGAAACCACAAAAAGTTCCTTCGGGTCATTTTGCTGCAGTTACAGATATCGCGTGGGGTCGGTTTGGTGATTATTTGATGTCGGTTAGCCATGATCAGGTATAAAAAATTTATAATTATATATTATTAAAAGTATATTATAGAAATTATCCCTGTGGTCTTCCGAATTCTATGATTTTATACCTAAACTTTTTTTTTTCTTCGTGATTTTTGTCCCTATGGTCTTCAAATTTCATCTTTTTCGTCCTTTTTGACCTAACATGACTAAAATACCAGTGGGACAAAAAGCATGAAAAAAGAAAGTTTAGGGATTAAATCGTAGAATTTGGAAGACAACTGTAATTTACTCTATTAGAGCATCTCCAGTGGAAGCTTGTTGTAAAGCTTATTACTATTTAAATAAGCTTTTAGATGACTTTTTACTATTGGAGTGAAGAGCTTTTTTGAAAGCTTATTCAAATGACTTATTCTTCCATAACTTCTTAACTTACTTTTAATGTTTGATTTATTTAGTCCATGTATTTACTAATCTTACATTTCAATCCCTATATAAATTTATATGTGAATCATTTACTATATTTATAACTATAAATGATAACTTTGTCCTATTTTAATATTATCATTAAAGAACAAGCATGATGATTAGTTTTGTTTTTTTTGTGATATGTTAAGTTTTATAAAATGCTATAAAAATTGTCAAATTATATTTGAGGGGTATTTATTAAACATTTGAGATACATAAAGGTAAACTAGTAAATTTAATAAGAAAAAGCTTTTTGAATGGTTAACCATTGGAGATGTTTTTTATAAATAGGTTTTTGGTTGATGTGGCAAAAGTAATTAGTCATTGTGAGGTTAACCATTGGGGATGCTCTTAGTATTAAACTATTTATTTAAATTACGAAAATTATTTGCAGACCACTAGAATATTTTCTTCATGGCTGAATGACTCTAATTCAAAAGAAAACGCCAGCTGGCATGAAATTGCTCGCCCTCAAGTTCACGGTCACGATATTAATTGTTTAACAATTATTGAAGGAAATGGAAATTATAGCTTTTTAAGTGGTGCTGATGAAAAAGTTGGTAGGGTTTTTGAAGCCCCATTATCGTTCTTGAAAACATTAAATCATGTTACTTCACGTGTTCATGATGATTTGCAAATCGGTGTTCAAGTTTTGGGTGCAAATATGTCGGCTCTCGGGCTTTCTCAGAAACCTATTTATGTTCAAGGTAACCCCTAATTAATCTTTATTGTTTAATTTTTTAATAAATGAATAAATAATCATCATGACTTATTTTTTGTAATTTTTTTTCCAGCTTCGAGCGATGCAACAGAAAAAAGTGGCAATGAAGGATTTGACTCACTGGAGACCATTCCGGATGCAATTCCATCGGTTTTAACCGAACCGCCAATTGAAGAACAATTATCATTTCACACACTTTGGCCCGAATCCCACAAACTTTACGGGCATGGAAATGAATTGTTTTCTTTATGTTGTGATCATCAAGGAAAACTTGTAGCCTCATCTTGCAAGGTATCATATTATTACTATTAATTAATTAATTTTATTAACCATTTTGATATTTTTTACAGGCCCAATCAATGTCGGTTGCAGAAATATGGTTATGGGAAGTTGGCAGTTGGAAGGCAGTTGGTAGATTGCAGTCTCATAGCTTAACAGTTACCCGAATGGAATTCTCTCATGATGATAAATATCTTTTGGCTGTTTCAAGAGATCGCCACCTGTCACTTTTTTCTATAGACCGAACAGGTACTGGAAACCATATTACTATAATTTTATCTTTATTTATTGAGTTAATTGCAAGGATGGTCCCTGTGGTTTGGCCAAATTGCACATGTGGTCCCTGTATTTCATTAAGTGCAGGCGCGGTACCCATGGTATGCATTTTTGTGCACTCGTGGTCCCTCCGCCCTAATGATGTTAAATGTCATCCGTTAGTTGAGGGTAATTTGGTCATTATGCATGTATGGTCCCACTTGTTCTTCCCCAAAAGCTTTCATCCAAACATTAGGGGTTTTGGGTTTGGATGAAAGCTTTTGGGGAAGAAGAGAGGGAAGAAAAACAAGTGGGACCATACATGCAAAATGACCAAATTACCATCAACTAACCGATGACACTTAACATTGTTAGGCCGGAGAGACCGCGAGTGCACAAAAATGCATACCATGGGTACCGCGCCTGCACTTAATGAAACACATAAACACAGGGACCAACGTGCAATTTGTCCAAACCACAGGTACCATTCTTGCAATTAACTCTTATTTATTTTTTAAGAAAAGACCCTTTTTTCACTTTTTTATATTACAAGGAGATTATCTTGTTTGTGTTGTATAGATGGGTCAGATGAAATCAGTTACAAGCTTTTAACCAGACAAGAAGCCCACAAAAGAATAGTATGGGATTGTTCTTGGAACCCATTCGGGCCCCAATTTGCAACCGGGTCACGGGACAAAACTGTAAAAATCTGGGAAATACAAAACGGGTCACATGTGCAACAGCTCATGACTCTACCCACTTTTAAATCCAGTGTAACTGCCTTATCATGGGGCCCGCAGCAACAGTATAACAATGGTGTTCTTGCGGTTGGGATGGAAAACGGTCTCATTGAACTATGGAGTATTTCTCTTGGAAAAAATGATAATTTGGGGCCGAAATCGTCTCTTGTTCAGTTTGATCCGTTTATGTGCCATGTTTCTTCGGTTAGCCGTTTAGCATGGAGAAATTTGAAGATTGATGATAATAATGATGATGATAGTATGCAACTTGCTTCATGTGGAGCTGATCATTGTGTTAGAATATTTAAAATTAGATTTGGTTAAGTTGATATTATCAACCAAATATTATATTTTGTTGCCACAAGCGGTTAGAAAAGTCCAGGATAATTTTGTAACATTTAGAAGAATCTTGTTTAGAAATATTGATAATTTTGTGTGTGTGTGTTTTATTTTTTATTTTTATTTTTGTTAAAATTTGGTTGATGGTTTGACTTTTGAGTCAGACTAAGCTATTTTTGACAATGATTTAAAATTCTGGTTGAACTAGCCTCTTGAAGACGAGAACGAGAAGGTATCTAGTCTGAATGAGCCGGTTAAAATAATTATTATAGCTCGGTCGGAAACAGCCTTTTGCAGATAAAAACCCAGTTGAACTGACTGATTGAATTGTAAAAAATTGGTTTCCTAAAACAAAATTAGGCGAACAAAATAGACGAGATTTTTATATAGGTTCTAGAAATAGAAAATAATAAATTTAGTTGAAAAATTGTATTGGGAATTTTTTTATTTTTGTTTTATTTATTTTGTATTTTTCTAGGTTTTGTTGGTTGGCTAACCCGATTTAACTGTATTTATAACATTGACCGACTAAATGTGAAAACTATTTATCAAAACATTGATTTTTAAGAATCTTGACAAGTCATGGGGTTTATTCTAAATACAATATAATTCCAACGAAGGATCTTTATTTATAGTAGTTGGTGTATTAATGTATGTGGTATGTGCACTTGTATGTTGGAAAGCCACTATCCTTTTAAGTACAAAGTTGGTATATGAACAATCCAAAAATCGGACGGAATGGAACCAAAATTTGAGAAAAAGGATTCGGACTGACGGACCGAATCAATGATGTTTCGGAACAGACTGAACCTGACCGACCATCAACTGAGTTTTTCGAGTTTTTCGGTTTTGGACCGAGCCGATAACCGATTTTGCATGAAACATCAAAACGAGAACGAGACTGATATTGTGACCCGAAATTTGTAAATAAATAAATTATATAAAAATATGATAAATAAGGATAAATCGTTTAAAGAACGTGGGAATTGGTTTCGTGTCATTTGGACACCGTACGAGAAAGTTATGGACGAAACCGGGTCGAGATTTCAACCGAAAAGTGCAGCCTGCTGAAGTGCAAAGTTCACGCCGTGAACTTTAGTTCAAGAACGTGAACTCCTTCCAGAGATTTTGAGGTTTTGGTTAATTAGTGTTCGCGCCTAGGTCACGATCGGGAAGTGGTCACGAAGCGCAAAGTTCACGCCGTGAACTTGGGTCGACAGCCTTAAAGTCGGGTTTTGGCTCATTTGATGCCATATCAAAACCCTAGTTTCTCCTTTGGCGATTTTCGAGCTTGGGACTGATTGAGGTCGAATCCTCCACAAATCCTTGGTAGATTTCACTCCTAGTTGAAGATTAAAGGTATATATCCACTCTTTGATCTTCGTAGCTTAATATCTATGTAGTTTGATGTATGGGTTTGAAACCCTAGTTCTTGGGGTTATGGGTATTGTGATGGAAGTGATGTATACACCTAATAGATGGTATATTATCAAAGGAAACAAGTGTATGATTATGATTTGCAAGAATCTTAAGGGTTGGTTAAACCTAGGGTTTGGTAAATCACCATAATTGGGGAAAATGTGTTAATAAGTGTTATCTAGAGATAGATGGACACAATAGTAGTAGTATGTGATGTTGATAATCTTGTGATTATTGTATTAGGCATTTGGTGAGGTCTTGGAAGGTTGACCGAATTGTGAAGCAAGGAAACTGACGTAAGGAATACGGTTGGAGCATTTGATTGCTAAGGTGAGTACGTGTGGACTTTACTGAGTACATAGCTATATGAAGTATTTTGATTACTTATGAACGGTCTATTTAATGTTTGTCTGGACTTATTATGTGTTGAGTTAGTATATATTATTGATAATATTTAACTAACTTGTTTGATGACTGATGTGATAGCCGAAGGCTTTGACTGGCATAACTGATAGAGTTATGATTAGAGATAGATGGTGGTGACGCGGGGGTGATCCCGGTCACTGAGATGAGTGTACATATGTTTGTACACTAAGCACACGGGTGCTTCTAGTTCGCATATGTTTGCGTACTAGGTGATCTAGGAATCTAATGCATATATGTTTATGTATTAGGTTCGCTTGTGTTCTAATACATATATGTTTATGTATTAGATATGACCGTGTTCAAATACATATATGTTTATGTACTAGATATGTATGACTGATGTGATAGCCGAAGGCTTTGACTGGCATAACTGATAGAGTTATGATTAGAGATAGATGGTGGTGACGCGGGGGTGATCCCGGTCACTGAGATGAGTGTACATATGTTTGTACACTAAGCACACGGGTGCTTCTAGTTCGCATATGTTTGCGTACTAGGTGATCTAGGAATCTAATGCATATATGTTTATGTATTAGGTTCGCTTGTGTTCTAATACATATATGTTTATGTATTAGATATGACCGTGTTCAAATACATATATGTTTATGTACTAGATATGTATGCTAGGAAAGCAGGACCGATAGAGTCACCATAGAGTGACTAGGATGTGTTGGTAAAATATAAATATGTATTTATATACGATGTGATACTTGATATTATTGGGGTCTAAACCCATGTAGCTCACGAGACATTTTTGTGTCTCACGTACTCCTTGTTTGTTTGCTATGTACTCATGTTCTGGATCGAGGATTTAGGTGCGCATGGATTGAGATATGCGGGGCCTAGAGTAGAAGACCATTAGAGCGGATTGATGCTTAACTTTGGTTTTGATATATTTTGTAACACCAAACCTCGTACTCTGATTTTCATATCAAAGGTTTTTATAAATCCGTGTTTTGGAACTGGTCTTCTATTTATGAAAATGATTTATTGTGGGCAAATGTTTTGTATTAAAATTTGAGGTGTTACAACTTGGTATCAGAGCTATTGTTTAAGTGAATTAGGTTGGATGTCCATCCTAGTCTTAGACTGTAGCATTAGGAATGTAAGATTCCTTGAGACCGATAGGTTGACCTTGAGACTTTATGTTAAGCTTAGGGTTGAACCTAGGGGACCTATGAAAGTTGATGTGATTATGGATATTGAGTCTTATGAGACTAATGGATTATACAAGAGGTACTAAATATTTAATGTCTTTCGTATAGTCTTAATCGAAAGAAATGGTGAACACTCGTCGAAGTGGGAAAGCCCCGGAAAATCGGGAGGAAGAGATACATCATGTCGAGAGGGTTGAACAAGAAAGTCAACCGTCGATGCATCGAGTGGATGGGTCGGAGGTTGGAGCTAATAAGACTCCGGTAACCATGGCAGATCTCCAAACTTTTATTGATCAAATCAAATTAACGGTGGCCAATGAAGTGCACCGCATTATTGGAGACCGTGAGAGGTCGGGGGGAGATCGTGAATCTGAGGCTAAGTCGGATGAGAGAACCGGTGGTGGTGGCACCCGAGTGGAGAAATCTTCCACGGGTGGTTGTAGTGATGCAAGGGCACGACCCGATGAAAAAGATGGTTGTTCTTTTAAGACTTTCATGGCTTGTAAGCCAAATGTATACACGGGTAGTTCAGACCCGAAGATGACTATGAGGTGGATCCGAGAGACCGAGCGGGTCATCGGAAGTTGCAAGTGCAAGAAAGCCGATATGGTGACGTACGCGTCACAATTGCTAAAAGAGGATGCTATGGTTTGGTGGGACATAGTTTATGAGACCCTCGGGAAGGAGGTGATAGAGAGAATGTCGTGGGAAGAGTTTACCGCGAGATTGAGGAAGAAGTTTTGTCCCGAGAGGGATTTGGAGAAGATGCACGAAAAGTTTGTGACCCTAAAGAAGGGCGATATGACGGTCGAGGAGTACTCGAGGGAATTCACGGGATTACTTCCGTTTGTTGCTAAGACCTACTCCGAGGAGAGGTTGAGAGAGGTTAGGTATGCTAGTGGGCTACCTTGGGATTATCAATTGGAGGTGAAGAGGGCGGTCACGCTAGATGAGGCCATTAGTGCCGCCCGAGGTGTGGAAGAGGTGAACGAGGCAAGGGTTGCCGAGAGGGCCTATGTGGGCGAGAAGAAGAAAGCCGAGAGTGGCTCGGGTATTTTCAAGAAAGGGAAGTTCACGTCGAACTTCTCTTGGCAAGGAAGTGTAACTTCATGCAAGGGGTGTGGGAAGAATCATACCGGCGAATGCCGAGGGGAACCGAAGATTTGCCATGATTGTGGCAAGACAGGGCATTTGGCCCGGGATTGTAGATCCAAACCAACGGCCGAGGTCGAGTGTTACTCGTGCCACGGGAAAGGGCATTATAACAACGTGTGCCCGAAGAAGAAAACCGAATCACTTGTGTCCACGGCGCAAAAGAAGGTGGAACCGGCGAAGGTGAAGGGACGATCCTTCCAACTTACCCGAGAGGAAGCGAAGGAGGCGCACGATGTGGTGTCAGGTACCTTATCCGTTAACTTCTTGTCAACTCATATACATCGTTGAATCGAGTCCTACTTATTTGTTTGTGTCTCATGAGTTTCGTAGAAAGATAGATTGTGTCGACCTAGTGGTTAGATGAAAAATGTGAAACAGAAGTAAATGGGAAAACCTCAATGGTCGAACGTGTTATTAGAAATTGGGAGTTAGAAATCGATGGGGAAAAGTTTAAGGGCAATTTATTGCCCATGGGAATAAAGGAAATTGACGCGGTTATCGGTATGGATTGGTTGGGTATGCACCAAGCCAAGTTATTATGTGATCATAGCTTAACGGTTGAATTGTCTCACGAATTAGTGCTTAAAGAAATTAGAAATAAGTTGTATGAAGTGGGTATTATTTAGGGAATAGTGTTCCCGGTTAGTTATGTGTATGGAAAATTTATATTTTTTTGGAAAGAATTATGGACTGGAGTGTCGCATTGTGTAAGGAAATAAGGGGCAATGTCAATAAGAAGTATAAAAGGTTGAACCGCGAGGTCGGTGAATGTCGGTAACAAGCGAAGAATAGTATAATGAAGTACTAAGTCTTGGTAAGGAATGTCATGGAATTTGGGTATCCGGCGGGAATCCGGATAAGTAGTGTAATACTTTATACATGTATGGTGAGGGAAAGAACGGCTAAGATGTAGTGATGCCATATAATTTATAAATGGAAACCATGTAGAAAAGAATGAGTGTCGGGAATGGCAGATTTTGATCGTTGAGAACGGTTGAGTAAAAGTTGGCACATAGCCATAGCAAGTTTCGTGACAATATTGATAAAGTCGATGTCAAGGGTGAAAAGACAATTATTGGTAAAATGCCATACTAATAGTGTGACGATGTATGTCATAGTGTAGTGTAAGACTACGAGTTGAAAAGGAATATTTCTGAGTCCCACGATGTGTAAAGGTAGAACATCGAGTGTTGGACTATTGGTTGCGAGTGTGGACCGGAGTCGATTGTTTGACTCAAGGATGATTGGATTGGCCGGTGATTTATGGCTAATGGGATGTAGTGGTAGCTACGCCGACGGTGACAAAAGACTTGGAAATTGTTAAGGAAATGAACCGGTTAAGGACGGTTAATGTGTAAGTGAAACGATAAATAGCAATTAGAGAATGTTATTAGTTACCCGCGGGGTACAGTGAATGTGCATTATGTGATGGCCTTTGAAGGCATATGATAATGGAAAGATAATGTGGTATGAAATGTGCTAAGTAGTATGTCCAATGGGAGATATATGAATAGGAAAGAAAACGATAATGTGATTTTATAGGAGAGGTGCTAGAATGCATGATGAATAATTAGACGATTGAATGGGTAAGAAAGTAGCAAGGCTACACGATGCGAAAAGATGGATGTCAGATGGTATTGGTGTGACATATACATATGTTTGTATATGTGCACAATAGAGATGTTTATATGTTATTGGTGTGGCATATGCATATGATTGTATATGTTCACGATAATGATGTTTAGATAGTATTGTTGTGGCATATGCATATGTTTGTATATGTGCACGATTGAGATGTTGGATGGTATTGTGTGCACGGTAGAGGTGCTTAGGTGGAACTAGCGGGATAAATATGTAGATACATGTATGTAGGTGCTCATGAGTACGTATAACGAATGTAGAACCATGTGGTTAATGAGTATTGCTATTATGTTATGGTAAATGAGAATTAGGTTTGAAATGCGGGTTGCATTTAGGTCATGTATGTATAGGAGGTGCCTACGATTTATAGAATAGGAGGGGAGAGAAACTCCTATTGGGCAAATCATCATTTGATAACCAAGTTATGATAAACTTGTATAAAATTGAGGAATGTGTCGTGGTAGGAGATTTAATACCGATAATTGAGAATAAAGGTTATAAAACTGATCGATGTGATGCAAAATTATTGAAAGAATACTAAATGATGGCATGAGTGACCAAATGACGGTCAAGATTCGGTAAAGGTCGGTGTGACCTTATGTAAATGTACGACTCTTGCATAATTGGGGAGAAATTGAAAGTGTGGAAAAACGGGGACAATAGTTAAGGGAACAATAATGGGTAGAACCGGAAGTGATAAATTAGTGATGGTACCCCATGAGTATGAAATTTGTTAGTTTGAAAGAGTTTGGTTGACTTCACGCAAAAGTCAAGTTTGACCAATTTGTGATTGGTTGACTTAGTCAAAGGTGGGCTTTGACTTTCATTATGAACGATTAGTGAATGTTCAGGGCATAATGTGTAGATGGTATATGCGTGAAAAAGGTTAATGGAATAATTAAAAGAGTTATAGTCGGATTGTGCGACTTTGACCCGTTGGGTGTTTAGGGTTGAGTTTGGGAACCGAGTATATGATTATTGATAAAATTATGAAATTAAAGACGACAGTAAATGAATGGACGATTAATGAAACCTTTAACGAGAAGGGAAAATGTTAAAGTATAGTTGACTTTGTGCTTAAGTCAAAGGGTAGACAATGTAGGGATATACCAATGTCGGGATATATCGGCTTGGTCAAAGCTAGAGTTTGACATTCGTTTTAATCAACTAGTTAATGGTATGATTGTGTTATACCATTGTTATGGGAATGAAAGGATCGGTCGAGAGAGTGGCGGTGTTATGGTCAAATTGTGAAATTTTGACCCGTTTGAGTATTATGAGTTTTCAAAATTGGGTCTTGACCGTTCGGACTTAACGGAGTTAAGTGAATGTTTGGATATGTAATGTTAACAGAACAGGAATGAGGAAAGTCTGATGGTAATGACCACAAGGGAATGAGAGCGGAATGCTCGGTCGGATGTGGGTTGGAATTCTTAGCGATTCTGAGGACGGAATCCATTTAAGGGGTAGATAGTTGTAACGACCCGAAATTTGTAAATAAATAAATTGTATAAAAATATGATAAATAAGGATAAATCGTTTAAAGAACGTGGGAATTGGTTTCGTGTCATTTGGACACCGTACGAGAAAGTTATGGACGAAACCGGGTCGAGATTTCAACCGAAAAGTGCAGCCTGCTGAAGTGCAAAGTTCACACCGTGAACTTTAGTTCACGAACGTGAACTCCTTCCAGAGATTTTGAGGTTTTGGTTAATCAGTGTTCGCGCCTAGGTCACGATCGGGAAGTGGTCACGAAACGCAAAGTTCACGCCGTAAACTTAGTTCACGCCGTGAACTTGGGTCGACAGCCTTAAAGTCGGGTTTTTGCTCATTTGATGCCATATCAAAACCCTAGTTTCTCCTTTGGCGATTTTCGAGCTTGGGGACTGATTGATGTCGAATCCTCCACAAATCCTTGGTAGATTTCACTCCTAGTTGAAGATTAAAGGTGTATCTTCACTCTTTGATCTTCGTAGCTTAAGATCTATATATATTGATGTATGGGTTTGAGACCCTAGTTCTTGGGGTTATGGGTTATGGTGATGGAAGTGATGTATACACCTAATAGATGGTATATTATCAAAGGAAACAAGTGTATGATTATGATTTGCAAGAATCTTAAGAGTTGGTTAAACCTAGGGTTTGGTAAATCACCATAATTGGGGGAAATATGCTAATAAGTGTTATCTAGAGATAGATGGACACAGTAGCAGTAGTATGTGATGTTGATAATCTTGTGATTATTGTATTAGACATTTGGTGAGGTCTTGGAAGGTTGACCGAATTGTGAAGCAAGGAAACTGACGTAAGGAATACGGTTGGAGCATTTGATTGCTAAGGTGAGTACGTGTTGACTTTACTGAGTACATAGCTATATGAAGTATTTTGATTACTTATGAACGATCTATTTAATGTTTGTCTGGACTTATTATGTGTTGAGTTAGTATATATTATTGATAATATTTAACTAACTTGTTTGATGACTGATGTGATAGCCGAAGGCTTTGACTGGCATAACTGATAGAGTTATGATTAAAGATAGATGGTGGTGACGCGGGGGTGATCCCGGTCACTGAGATGAGTGTACATATGTTTGTACACTAAGCACACATGTGCTTCTAGTTCGCATATGTTTGCGTACTAGGTGATCTAGGAATCTAATGCATATATGTTTATGTATTAGGTTCGCTTGTGTTCTAATACATATATGTTTATGTATTAGATATGACTGTGTTCAAATACATATATGTTTATGTACTAGATATGTATGCTAGGAAAGCAGGACCGATAGAGTCACCATAAAGTGACTAGGATGTGTTGGTAAAATATAAATATGTATTTATATACGATGTGATACTTGATATTATTGGGGTCTAAACCCATGTAGCTCACGAGACATTTTTGTGTCTCACGTACTCCTTGTTTGTTTGCTATGTACTCAGGTTCTGGATCGAGGATTTAGGTGCGCATGGATTGAGATATGCGGGGCCTAGAGTAGAAGACCATTAGAGCGGATTGATGCTTAACTTTGGTTTTGATATATTTTGTAACACCAAACCTCATACTCTGATTTTCATATCAAAGGTTTGTATAAATCCGTGTTTTAAAACTGGTCTTCTATTTATGCAAATGATTTATTGTGGCCAAATGTTTTGTATTAAAATTTGAGGTGTTACAAATATAGCCCGGTGCGGTCCGGTTCCTATTTGTTATGTCTATTGATTCTAGTCGGGTTTTAATCCAATTTGTACATGCCTAGCACAAAGATATTTTTATGATTAAAGGTTCTAACATTCTAGGACTCTTTTGATAACATATATATTTTGTGTCCTTTGTATATAAAAATTTGAGGAAAAAAACTGATTTATGTATCTAAAATATAAAAATGAAGGTTAAGAATTATGTCAAAACTTTGAAGGTTCTTTTTAGAATTTGATAGACTTTGTAATCTTATGGAATCATAGTTTGTGGAAAAATGAAAATGGGGTATGGACCCCATAAAACCCAATTTAATAGACTTTTTATTGTTATATGTGATTGATGTTTTTGTATTTGTTTGGTTATTTTGGACTTATATTCATCCCATTGGCAACTTTTGTAGACTATGAACGCACTAAACATTACATTCAAATGTTACATTATGGGCATGGTGTCATATTCGACATTGAAAATGTTAGATATAGCACATCTTTAGGTGTTTGGATAGGATGCCAAATAATCTATTTCTAATAATTAAGCTAAACAACTTTAATCGTAAATAATCCAAAATATACCGATTTAGGGATCATGATTTTAAAAGAAATCATAAGAAAGGTCACTTGAGCGAGTGAAACAACTAATTGTGTTATAGGGAAAGAGAAAAAAACAAAATAAAAATGATGATATGAAAAAAAAGTAATTATAAATTAGATAGTACAACTTAATATGTAGTGGTAGATAATAATGATATCAAAATACATATCATAAGGTTTTGTCTTATAGTTTATACACAAAAACTATATTTGTTAGTGCTAAATGTTACTTGAAATATTACAAGTTGTCATTCTTGCAAAATATGGTAATATTATACATTACAAATATATTATGTAGGAGCTAATATCAATTTTCATTAATAAAATACAATTATAATAAGAGAAATTGACGAAAACGTTTACAAAAGATTGAAACAAAGTAAATAGAACAAATAAGTACAATGTTTTGGTTGAGTCTCGTGAAATTCACGATCCCCTTAAAATAGATTCGTTGTCTATTTCTCAGGGTAAAACAACCGAGTAGTTTTACACTACCGGATATAATCCAAGCCAGAACAAGTACCGAAATTGAGACCGTTTTCTAGAGAGAAAACTGTGATGTAGAAGAAAGATGGGTGAAGGTGTCTACAATTGAGACACAATGTCTCCTTTTATAGTGTAGAATGTCAAGTAACGAACTCAGTCCGAGAGGTCAGTATACGAACTCGGTATTGGAAGGTCAGTATCAAACAGTAGCTGTGCATGTCAGTATCAGACTGCAGCTGCGTAGGTCAGTATCAGACTGCAGCTGCGCAGGTCAGTATCAGACTGCAGCTCAGTACAGCCAGCGCAGGTCAGTACAGTACTGCAGCACAGTACACGTCGACCACTCAGTGAGAAGAGGTTGATGAAAAATCATTTTATGACAACTTTTTCCAACACATTATACATACCACAAACCAATACTAATAACAAGATTATCAAAATACGAGATAATATAATACAAAATATAATAAACATAAACAAACCCCAAATTTGCTGCAAAATTATTAAACAAAATCACCTCTCATGACTATATTGAGGTTGAGATGGGTGATTAATCTCCGAATAACCGACATATTGAGGCCGGTTTTGAACACCTGAAAGAACCCGAACGAGCTGTGGACCGCCTGAATTCGTTGTTCTGTAACCACCTGCCGGAAATTCAGTCTTCAGGGTGGTGGCTTGGTTATTTGGAGTGGCGGCAGCAGGCGGCGGCTGAGGTTGTTGCAATGGGAAATTGTAGCCTTGTGGCGGCTGGCTAGCAGGGATATAATACACGAAATTCGGTTGGTCTGTTGGCGGTTGGTGGTGAGGGTGGTGTTGGTAGTAAGATGCTACCGGAACCACCCCGTTAGGGTGGTGGTGGTGGATGAATTGTGGTGGTTGAATAAATTGCAGTTGTTGTTGTTGGTGTAATTGAGGATGTTGTGTGTCCATTTGGGTGGTTGTAATTGGTAAATACGTATAATTTTGAGTTTTTTGTTGTTGAATTTGAAGTCTGGTTTTTTGATCAGGGTTACTTGGATCAGCAGCTTGATTGTTGTTCTGAATTTGAACAGGTGGTGATAAATGATCTGTTATAGTGGAATCGCTGCAGTTTATAACAATAATAAACTCCATTAAAATCATAATCCTACAGTTTTCTCTCAAGCAGGGGAAAAAAGCAGAGTGTGTATGAAATACCTCAAATATGAATCCATGGAAGCCAAATCAAAACCTGTTGATAGCTTTTGCTGAAATTGTTGTTGTTGTTGATGCTTTAAATAATCCAATTGTAAACTCTGCTCTGAATCGGAATTTCTAGGGATTGCCGTCGCAGACCTCATCGGAGAACCTGAAACCATCACCGGAGCCGGTGAAGCCACCACGCTCATCTGAGAAAACTGCTCTTCTATTCCTCCTCCTGACACCTTCTGATGATCATCGGCGTTCACTCTAACCGGCGGTAAGTTAGAAAGTGACGAGGCCGATCCAAAAGACGACCTCGTTTCCAGTATTGGAGAATCGGGTATGGAATGGACGTCCTGACCCGAATTGTTCGGGTTTGTAGGAACCGAAGTTTTGAAATGAACATCTTTTTTCTCCGGGGGAGAAATCTCGTCATCCAAACCTAATAAACAATTCCCCGATGAAGTATCGGAAAACCCTGAAGACGTACCATTCAATGCGTTAAGAAACCAATCATCTGATTTGTTGGAATTCTCTAGCAATGATCCGATTGAAGAAACGGCTTCCGGATTCACCGGAAAAAGAAATAAACGAAGACGTGACGGTCTACTAACGCCGGTAGACGAATTCAATCTCTCGTATTCCTCGATCATGTTCTCGAGGTCTTCATCAGTTGTTACGGAGATCAACGAGTCAAGGTCTTCCGTCGGTAGCTGATATTTCAGTGTAAACGAATTCGCCGGCGCAGAAGAGGATGATCGGAAGGTTTTGGTGAGGCGGTTAGTGAGGTCTAGTAAAGTAGTGTGACGGTCCACCACCACTATACGTGTCTCACCGCCGACATAACAGAGCGATTTGTCGTGAGGACGAGGGACTATATTTCCGCCGTTGCTGCACATCAGCCGGAGCTTAATTGAACCCAATGACGCCGCCGGCGAGGCATGTTTTGATGGATATACAGAGTTTTCTTCCCCCCGTGAATCTGTATTGAGGAAGCGAGGGGAAGATTCCATGAGATGAAGGTGGTTTCCGGTTGCCGGTGATGCTTATGGCGGCGGAGGAAGGCGGTTGAGGTGAAAATGCGGCGGTGGAATGAATCCGATTGGGAGGGGGTTGAATATATATATATATATATATATATATATATATATATATATATATATATATATATATATATATATATATATATATATATATATATATATATATATATATATATATATATATATATATATATATATATATATATATATATATCCAGGTGATGTACTTCTTACTTTAACGAATTAAAAAAGATGTTATAAGGTGAGTCATTGCCACGTCAATTTTCTAATTTTAGGTACAAAGTTTTATTTTTTATAAACACAAAGATAAAAAAAGGATAATATTATTGAGTTAGCATATTAGGCGAAAATGTTTAGATAAGTATATTTGAATTGAAAATAGATACTCCGTTACATATTCAAACGTATAATCAATTAATCATTGTATGGTTGTTGTGTATTTAAACGTATAATCATATTAGTTGAGGCTTTGTTTAAATATATTATGAACTACTAAAAGAAATGATACTTAATTCTACTATTTGGTCTTACTCATAGTTGACCCACTTAATAGGATAATATGTGTATTCTAATAATTCTCTCTCTTAATATTATCCCTTGATTTTGACACATATCTTCATCTAATGAGTAGAACTATGAGTATGACTAAATTGTAGGACTAAATACCATTACTCAACTATTAATAGGCCACAGGTGCAATGCGGCGGCATATCATGTAGTTAAAATTTACGGCGACAATTGTGAGACCGCTGCCAACGGAAGCCGTCGGGGGGCGTCGACGGGGCGTCGAGCCACGACGGCGTTGGCACCGAGCCGTCGTGGCCGGCGTCGTGGGCGAGACGTCGTCTTTTCGACGGGAGAGAGAAGGCGTCGGGGAGCGTTTTGTGAGGGAGGAGGGGGGTTAAATGTAATATTTTAAGGGTTAGTGATGTGTTAGTGATGGGTTATGGTTGGCACGACCGTGTCAGTAGCGTGTCGGTAAGGATGTGATGATGTGGCGCTACTGACGGGTTTAGTGACGCGCCACTGTTGGGAGAGGCCTGATGGTGGTAGTGTCAGTAGGGATGGTGGTTTTGGTGGTGTGTATTGATGGTGGGTAGTGACCAGGGCCGGCCCTGGGCCTGGGCCACCAGGGTGACCGCCCAGGGCCCATCAATTTTAAAGGGCCTACATTTTTCAGATTTGTCCATTATAAAAATTTAGGGCCCAGTTCGTTTCAGATATGAGTGTTAAGCCCAATTGCTCAACTAGCCCAATTAACCATTGACAAGCGCGCAGTAGTCCGTCTTAAAAATTTAGGCGCATTTGTGATTAGCCTGATTTCGGTTGATAACTAGTAATTAAACATTTTATTAATTAGTTTATAACAATATCTATTTAATTAACGATATTAGAGGACTATGGGTCGGTACATCTGAATTATGATCCATAAAAGATAGATGTTTTGGATGTCATAAAAGTGTGAAACTGAAAATAGTAAAATAGTCACTTAGCTAGAGATTATCTACTATAATTTTTTTCACAGGGAAATGCTAATATTTATATAGCATAAATATATTTCTAAATATAATATTATGAATATATTAATTTATAAATATAATTTGTATCATTGCAAATTTGTTATGGAACGTATATATATGCTTTCGTTTATTAACCATTGATAGTCGAGCTGTTAAATTGAATGGCTCATGGACGAAGTTGAGAAAAGTTCAAATCACAAAGATGGGAGACGTTGTAAATTCTTTTTACCAATTAAATCTGGAAAATAAACAACAAAAGACCGAACTGATATTTTACACTTAATATAATTGTGAAATTAGAAATGTGCTTTTATTTATCATTTTCTAGTTTGAATCTCTACCAGTATGTAATTATGTATGTATGTATGATCGCATTTTATAATCCTTTCAATTGCTTCACGCGTGTAGTAACATCAATATCATCATATTTTCCATCTTCAACCTCCCCCTTTTTCTTGATTTTAAAAACACTCCTTTTTCTCCAATGTCATGTCTTTACCCCTACATTCATATACGGCCTTGAAATCTAAAATATAAATTACACTAAAATATAACGTAATCGTCATTGCCCTTTTTGGATCTCAAAAGATCAAAGGGCCTTTGCCTCAACTCAATTCGAGTTTTTTTTTTTTCCTAATCATATTAAATTATGTCTTGTCATTGATTTTTTTTTTTTTAATATAATCTCTTATACGAGATTCTATATGAATATGTTAAGTTTTGGATATAATCTGTGAGTCTATTATTGGATTCTAATATGATAGTTTGATGGATAGTCACTCCAATCATAAAAAATCTTCAGAAAAAAATAACATACACACAAATATATACTACCAAAGAGAGTAGATAGTACAGATAGGATACATGATCATTGATATGTATATATTAGTAATATATTGCATAAGAGGCGTTTTACATGGTTGCAAGTTTATGGCTAGCCTTGTGAAAACCGAACCGGCCGAAACCGCCGAACCGAATTGAACCGGATCAAACCGAGCAATACAAGTCCAGTTCTCAGTTATAATTTTAATGCAAAGTTGGTTCTTGGTCCCGTTCAAGACGTCATCGGTTCGATCTTCGGTCCGACCAAATCCATTTTCTTAGTTTGGTTATGTTCCATTTCAAACAATTCAATTCGGTTATCAGACCGTACACATATCTATTTATGGCTATGAACAAGGTTGTGAATATGTATAACCAATGTTATGATACTACTTACAACAAAGATCGATCAATATATAAGGTATACACATGATCTTATTAAGGGTAAATATTCATTATTTATTTCTTTGTATATCAACCAAAATCTTTTTCCATTGCTATTGGAGCGATGAGGGACCGAAGCCTGCTTTGTACATAAACAAATTTATTTATACACCACTATTTTATACTCCCTCCGTCCCTAAATAAAGTTCCAATTTCACCTTGAATTTTTGTCCCTAAATAAAGTTCCCATTTCACAAGTTGATGGGGTCCACTTAATAAAATAATATAATTACCATGGACCCCACTACTAACTATCCACTTACTATCTTTCTCTCTCCAAACCAACTTTATATTTTAATCAAATTTAATACCAACAACCCCACCACTAACTTTCTCCTTAAATATTGTGCCCAAGAGAAATGAGAACTTTATTTAGGGACGGAGGGAGTACTTTATACTTTATCTCATCGTATATACAACACCATAAAGTATAATTATAAGGTTTATGAATAACATTAGCTGTCTACAAATCATTTGCATTCGCCAATCATGGAATCTATTACGTATTAGTACAATTACCATTGCATCAGGTTTTGAAACCCAAACTTATAATAATTCATGTTTGTAACTAACCCACATTCATTTATATTAAGACCAAGTACATATGTACTTTTGCATAATCATCTGGTTATAGGTTAGCAGTAAGAGCATGCATGAAGTTCAATCTTTTCCTTATGTAGAGTTTGACCAGCCAAATGGCCATGTGTATATCATAAGTAAAGTTTGACTAGATGGACACGTTATAAACAAAAATACCTAATGATATTAATACAAATGATATTATAAATACTTTTGGATGGCTTACGATGTTAGTCAAAGTATCTAGTTTGCTTACAAATTTATAATTAAAAAGTAATTATGAGAAAGGTTAAAGTTATGAAAAGAACGTTATTCCCCCTTTGCATTTGGACACCGGTTGGAAGATGGGAAAGGGTATGCACCGGCATGAAAGAACGGGATCCCATGCCACTCTCTAAATCCCAATTGGATGTTTACAAAGCCTTTAAGGTGGTTAGTGGGTCCCAAGATACTTACTTTAAGGAACATGCAGTCACATATCCTAGGTCACACCCAATCACATCAAATCAAACTTGGAAATTGAAATCCAGCATGGATTTGTTACAAAGTGCATGAAACTTACCCCTATGTCGTAACGTTATAGCAATATCATACCTGTTTGCCCCCGAGTCCCCAACCAAGTCAAGGATTCAAATTCCATAATAGATATAAATAAAATTAGGAGTACATTAAGTTGCCATTCAAAATAAAATAAAATATCATACCTGTTTTCAATGGCATATAACTCACTACACGTTCGTTCCATGACCATGTAACAAATACAATGTTACTATGTAAGTGCCCGAATCAAGAATGTTTATACTTTCTCCGTATCGCAATAAGTGATATATTTTTTATAAATGAGTGTTTTATAATAAGTGATACACTTCAAAAGTTATCTTATTTGACAAAAATGTGAGACCCAACCTCCACTAACTATCCACTTTAAGAAAGTGAAATTACCCTTATATCCTTACTTTTACTTTTAAAACTCATTAATATCACTTTATCCAAGAAAAGCAAGACTCATCATCCACTAACTATCTATTTTATTATATTTTAACCCATACTCTAATCTTTTGCCTCAAAATTCGTGAAAGCTCAAATATATCACTTATTGTGATATGGAGGAAGTAATGTTCAAGAGTGGAAAAGACCGAAATAGATTCAATCAGGTGTCCCGATCAAGAGGAAACGGTTAGCTAGGCCGTTGAAATCGTTACGGAGATACCCCAAATTAGAAAATATATATATATATATATATATATATATATATATATATATATATATATATATATATAGAAGTGAGTTCCATTGAAAATTAATATATTATGTGAGAATGTGAGAATAGATCTCAGCCTCTAATCTCCTTCCAGCCCTCACGCGCGCGGTGGCATTTTTGTAATTAAGTCCAACTTTCCTCACGCGCGCGGTGACATTTTTGTAATTAAGTCCAACTTTTCTGTCCCACACGCGGTGGCATTTTTGTAATTAAGTCCAACTTTCTTTAATCATCGATGATTAAACTGGGTGTAGTGTTTAATCATCAGTTATTAAACTTTTGAGATTGTTTTAATCATCGATGATTAAACCCAACCCCAAGTTTAATCGTTAATGATTAAACACATTATCAAATTTAATCATCGATGATTAAAAGAGCATCTTATGATTATTACACAGATAAAGTTTAATCATCGATGATTAAACACTACACTCAGTTTAATTATCGATGATTAAACCCAAACTCAAGTTAATCATCGATGATTAATGTAACACCCGTATTTTTAAAACATCGTTTAAATCATTTAAAATACATTTTCCCAATATCTGACATATTGTCCCAAAATACAGTTTAACAAAAACTTTAAAACTTATATCAGAGTTTACAAAAATACGGTGTCACCAAGTATATCAAAACCATAGGCAACGGGATCTACCTATTAGCTCCCGAGCTAAACATCTCTAGGCCACTTCTAGTGCAACCTTCTGTCACTTCAAACCTGTACCTGAGTACATAGCCACAAAACAAACGTAGTACGTGAGACAAAATAGTCTCGTGAGATACATGGGTTTAGACCCGATAATAATAATAACAATTTCATAAGCATATAAACATATATATAAACTACATCAATACCGTCTAGTCGCCATATTGCGACCCTATCGATCTTGTTTCCCTAGCAAACATATCTAGTACCTAAACATATAGGTACCAGAAGCACAATCATATCTAGTACATAAACATATATGTACTAGAAGCACAAACATATCTAATACATAAACATATATGTATTAGAACCTAACATACCTAGTACCAAACATATGCGTACTAGAAGCACCCATGTGCTTAGTGTATAAACATATATACACTCGGTGTATAAACATATATACCACCGTCCAGTGACCGGGGATCCCCCGCGTCACCACCATTTATCTCTTATCATAACCTAACAGTTATGTCAGTCAAAGCCTTCGGCTATCACATCCAACATCAAACAAGTTAGTCATCTAATAATGACGACATATAATTAGTTCATCACAGTGTGAACGTACCTCTATGGTCCCATGGACCCGATCATAAGCAACCACAATTACTTCTACATCTATGAACCCTATGAAGTCCATACTTACTTTATACATAAGATACATTTCTTATTTATCGATATCATAATACTTTGATCTCTTCCTTGACTATAATACACAATTATTAATAGTCACGTCATGTTCTTTTTCATATATATATTCGTTCTTTACTTTTATTAGTATATCTTACCAATATGTACTCATTACTATAAAATCATTCCCCATTTGCTTTACTAATACATATTTATTAATAAAGGCTCCGTATACATTCTTTTAATCAATTACTCCTTTATTATGGTTCATTAACATAGATTCCATAATTACTTTAATTTGTCATGTTTTACTTCAAATTCATCAATCATACTAGACATATTCTAGTATCACATTCTACATACTTACATACATTTTCAGTCACTATCTTTATCAACATATTTATTAATAAAGACCCATAATTTATCATATATTTCATCAAAACTATTTGCTATGTACCCAGTTTAAAATTCTCATGTACTCACCTTAGCAATAGCTATATCCACATCGTGTCTATCAACACGAATCCTTGCTTTCCGCCTTTGGAACATCTTCAACTTTTAGGTTCTCGCAACCTATTAACATAATCATCACAATTCTAGTTATCATCCATAACTAGACATCATTTAACATTAACATAATCAACCCCAACCACCAAGTTCACCAACTTGGTGGAGGTCCATAAACCCTAGTTCATGAAACTACTTTCAAGATATAACTTAACCATAGATCCATGGTCTACATACTTCCTATGGGTGTTTTACACCATCAATACTCGTCTTTAACAAGATTCCAATCCAACACATTCAAAATCATCATTTCCCCCAAATCTTGTTTACAAACTAGCTAGGAGATGAAAATACCTTAGATCTTTAACAAGGATTGAAGATCTCTAAGAATGGTGGTGGTCTATGCCCAAGAACACCCAAAATCGCCCACAAGAACCCTCCAATCGGCTGCATCTCGAAAATGGTGGAAAATGGGTGAAAACCCTAGCTTTTCCCGACTTAATGCTGTCGACCAGAGTTCACGGCGCGAACTAAGTTCGCGTCGCTAACTCCAAACCTCGAACGCAAACTTAGCGATCGTTAACCCATCGCGAACTACATCACGCCTCATAGCCAAACTCCGTGGCCCGACTTCCCGATCGTTACCACAAGTTCGCGTCGCGAACTTTCTAAGGCAGCATGGCTGCACTTTTTCATCTTTGCCCCGACCCTGTTTCGCCCATAACTTACTCGTACGGTCTCCAAACGACACGAAACCAATTCCTACGTTCTTTAAACGATTTATCCTTATTTATCATATTTTTATAAAATTATTTGTCTACAAAATCCGGGTCGTTACAACTATCCACCCCTTAAAAGGATTTCGTCCTCGGAATCACTAGAAACTCTCAATCCACACTCGACCGAACATTCCGTTCTCATTCTATTGTGGTTATTACCTTCAAACTTTTCTCATTCCGGTTCCGTTAACATTACGTATCTACATATTCACTTAACTCCGTTAAGTCCGAACGGTCAAGACCCAAATCAAAAACTCATAATACTTAAACGGGTCAAAATATCACAATTTGACCATAACACCGTCGCTCTCTCGGCCGATCCTTTCATTCTCATAACAATGGTATGACACAATCATACCATTAACTAGTTGATTAAAACAAATGTCAAACTCTAGCTTTGACCAAGCCGATATATCCCGACATTGGTATATCCCCACATTGTCTACCCTTTGACTTAAGCACAAAGTCAACTATACTTTAACATTTTCCCTTCTCATTAAAGGTTTCATTAATCGTCCATTCCTTTACTATCGTTTTTAACTTCATGATCTTATCAATATTCGTATAATCGGTTCCCAAGTTCAACCCTAAACACCCAACGGGTCAAAGTCGCACAATCCGACTATAACTCTTTTAATTATTCCATTAACTTTTTTCACGCATATACCATCGACATATGATGCTCTCAATATTCACTAATCGTTCATAACGAGAGTCAAAGTCCATCTTTGACTAAGTCAACCAATCACAAATTGGTCAACCTTGACTTTTACGTGAAGTCAACCGTACCCTTTCAAACTAACCAATTTCATACTCACGGGGCACCATCACTAATATATCACTTCCGGTTCTACTCATTATTGTCCCCTTAACAATTGTCCCCGTTTTTTCCACACTTTCAATTTCTCCCCAATTATCCGAGAGTCGTACATTCACATATAGTCACATCGACCTTTACCGATTCTTGACCAACATTTGGTCATTCACACCATCACTTAGTTTTCTTTCAACCATCTTTGCATCACATCAATCAATTTCATAACTCTTGTTCTCAATCACCGGAATTTAGTTCTCCTATCGCAACATATTCCACTATTTCATACAAGTTTACCATACTTTGGTTACCAAATGTTGATTTGCCCGCTAGGAGTTTCTCTTTCCTCCTATTCTATGAATCGTAGGCATCTCCTACACATGCATGTCCTAAATGCAACCCGCATTTCAAACCAAATTCTCATTTACCATAACATAATAGCAATACTCATTAACCACATGGTTCTACATTCATCATATAAACACATAAACATATGCATACATATATCACGCCAATTCAATCTAAACACATTTATTGTGCACATATACAAACATATGTATATGTCACCAATACCATCTATACATCTCTATTGTGCACATATACAAACATATGTATATGTCACACCAATACCATCTATACATCTCTATTGTGCACATATACAAACATATGTATATGTCACACCAATACCATCTATACATCTCTATTGTGCACATATACAAACATATGTATATGTCACACCAATACCATCTATACATCTCTATTGTGCACATATACAAACATATGTATATGTCACACCAATACCATCTATACATCTCTTTACATCACGTAGCTTTGCTACCTTCTCACTCATTCAATCGCCCAATTATTCATCATGCATTCTAGCACCATTCACATCATATCACATTATCGTTTTCTTTCATATCTAACATGTTTCTCATTTGACATATTACTCAACACGATCCACATGACACTACCTTTTCATCGTCATATGCCTTTGAAGGCCATCACATAATGCACATGCATTGAATCCCGCGGATAACTAGTAAAATCTCGTTTCACTTACACATTAACCACCATTAATCGGTTCATTTCCTTATTACCACATTTCCAAATCTTTTGTCACTACGGGCGTATCTATCACTCCATTCAATTAACCAACTCGCCGGTCATCCCGGTCATCTTTGAGTCAACCAACCGACTCCGGTCTACACTTGCAACCCATGACTTAGCACCCAATGGCCCGACACTCGATTTTCTACTTTCATACATCGTGGGACTTAGGACTATTCCTTTCCCCATCGCAGTTTTAAACCACACTACGTCATACATTATCACGCTATTGCTATGACACTTTTACCGACAATCTTCTTCTCACCCTAGATTGTCGAATCCACCAATCCTGTCACATAACTTGCTATGGCTACGCGCCAACTTTTACTCAATTGATTCCAACGATTAATCTTCGTCGTTCCCGACATTTATTCTTTTCCACATAGTTTCCATTTATAAATTCTAAGGCATCACTATACCTTAGTCATTCTTTCCTTTACCGTTCACGTATAATAACATTACATTGCGTATCTGGATTCCTGCCGAATATCAAAGTCCCATTTCCAAAGTTTCTATTTCTATAATTCCCATCCAACTAACAATTCTTACCAAGACTTAGTACTTCATTATACTATCATTCTTTTGTTGACAACATCTACCATTCTCATGGTTCCCCCTTTGACACTACATAGTAGCATCAACCCATATATCTTTACTACATGCGACACACCGGCCCATAATCATTTCCAATTCATGATTTCTATTCACATACTAACCGGGAAGACTATTCCCGAAATTAAATCTCCACATCATACAACTTATCTACAATTTCTATAGGCACCAATTCGTGCAACAATCAAACAATTAAGTCATAATCTCAAATCATTCATTTTTACCCAAGATCTCCGAGGTGGCCCTTCTGGGTCAATTCCCTATTTCAACTCACCCGTGAGTTCATTTCACAACATCTTGTACCGTGCTCTCCTTCACAAAGTTTCATACAACACATTCCACCGTGTCAACACCTGATCCTTCAATAATGGTGACGTCAATGTCGCCATATCGTTCTTCCTTCATTTGCTACTCTCTAGCACTTGCTAAATCTACCGAATCCACCACAACGTGACCTTCGGCTCAAAACTTCCGAATTACACATAGGTTTTACACGCTATGAAGACCCTATACAATATTCTTCAATTTCTTCCGATTAGGTCTTGCTACCCCTTTTTTTTATGTAGGTAACTTCCACTACGGACTTCGCCATTCGATGACTCTTCCTTCGTACGGGTATTGGAATCATTCCGCCTACCCTCATTCATACGGTTATTAAACGTCTGGTTCACATTCTCATTCATAACGCTTCCCAATTTAGTGGAGCTCATTCACTTTTCTCATTCATTCTTTCGCCATACTATCGTATCCAACAGACAAGATTCAAACGGTCAACTCGACCATCGAAAACAACACAATTAGATCAAAACATGGCATTTCTCATAGGGGCCGACCCTATCATACCAATGCCCTACGGTCTCAAAAGACTCACATTTCATAATTCATAACAACTTCTATAGGTCCCCTAGGTTCAACCCTAAACTTAACATAAAGTCTCAAGGTCAACCTATCGATCTCAAGGAATCTTACATTCCTATTGCTACAGTCTAAGACTAGGATGGACATCCAACCTAATTCACTTAAACTATAGCTCTGATACCAAGTTGTAACACCCGTATTTTTAAAACATCGTTTAAATCATTTAAAATACATTTTCCCAATATCTGACATATTGTCCCAAAATACAGTTTAACAAAAACTTTAAAACTTATATCAGAGTTTACAAAAATACGGTGTCACCAAGTATATCAAAACCATAGGCAACGGGATCTACCTATTAGCTCCCGAGCTAAACATCTCTAGGCCACTTCTAGTGCAACCTTCTATCACTTCAAACCTGTACCTGAGTACATAGCCACAAAACAAACGTAGTACGTGAGACAAAATAGTCTCGTGAGATACATGGGTTTAGACCCGATAATAATAATAACAATTTCATAAGCATATAAACATATATATATACTACGTCAATACCGTCTAGTCGCCATATTGCGACCCTATCGATCTTGCTTCCCTTGCAAACATATCTAGTACCTAAACATATAGGTACCAGAAGCACAATCATATCTAGTACATAAACATATATGTACTAGAAGCACAAACATATCTAATACATAAACATATATGTATTAGAACCTAACATACCTAGTACCAAACATATGCGTACTAGAAGCACCCGTGTGCTTAGTGTATAAACATATATACACTCGGTGTATAAACATATATACCACCGTCCAGTGACCGAGGATCCCCCGCGTCACCACCATCTATCTCTTATCATAACCTAACAGTTATGCCAGTCAAAGCCTTCGGCTATCACATCCAACATCAAACAAGTTAGTCATCTAATAATGACGACATATAATTAGTTCATCACAGTGTGAACGTACCTGTATGGTCCCATGGACCCGATCATAAGCAACCACAATTACTTCTACATCTATGAACCCTATGAAGTCCATACTTACTTTATACATAAGATACATTTCTTATTTATCGGTATCATAATACTTTGATCTCTTCCTTGACTATAATACACAATTATTACTAGTCACATCATGTTCTTTTTCATATATATATTCGTTCTTTACTTTTATTAGTATATCTTACCAATAGGTACTCATTACTATAAAATCATTCCCCATTTGCTTTACTAATACATATTTATTAATAAAGGCTCCGTATACATTCTTTTAATCAATTACTCCTTTATTATGGTTCATTAACATAGATTCCATAATTACTTTAATTTGTTATGTTTTACTTCAAATTCATCTATCATACTAGACATATTCTAGTATCACATTCTACATACTTACATACATTTTCAGTCACTATCTTTATCAACATATTTATTAATAAAGACCCATAATTTATCATATATTTCATCAAAACTATTTGCTATGTACCCAGTTTAAAATTCTCATGTACTCACCTTAGCAATAGCTATATCCACATCGTGTCTATCAACACGAATCCTTGCTTTCCGCCTTTGGAACATCTTCAACTTTTAGGTTCTCGCAACCTATTAATATAATCATCACAATTCTAGTTATCATCCATAACTAGACATCATTTAACATTAACATAATCAACCCCAACCACCAAGTTCACCAACTTGGTGGAGGTCCATAAACCCTAGTTCATGAAACTACTTTCAAGATATAACTTAACCATAGACCTATGGTCTACATACTTCCTATGGGTGTTTTACACCCTCAATAGTCGTCTTTAACAAGATTCCAATCCAACACATTCAAAATCATCATTTCCCCCAAATCTTGTTTACAAACTAGCTAGGAGATGAAAATACCTTAGATCTTTAACAAGGATTGAAGATCTCCAAGAATGGTGGTGGTCTATGCCCAAGAACACCCAAAATCGCCCCCAAGAACCCTCCAATCGGCTGCATCTCGAAAATGGTGGAAAATGGGTGAAAACCCTAGCTTTTCCCGACTTAATGTTGTCGACCAGAGTTCACGGCGCGAACTAAGTTCGCGTCGCTAACTCCAAACCTCGAACGCAAACTTAGCGATCGTTAACCCATCGCGAACTACATCACGCCTCATAGCCAAACTCCCTGGCCCGACACCCCGATCGTTACCACAAGTTCGCGTCGCGAACTTTCTAAGGCAGCAGGGCTGCACTTTTTCATCTTTGCCCCGACCCGGTTTTGCCCATAACTTACTCGTACGGTCTCCAAACGACACGAAACCAATTCCTACGTTCTTTAAACGATTTATCTTTATTTATCATATTTTTATAAAATTATTTGTCTACAAATTTCGGGTCGTTACAATTAAACATATAGTCAAGTTTAATCATCGATGATTAAACACTACACTCAGTTTAATCATCGATGATTAAACCCAAACTCAAGTTTAATCATCGATGATTAAACATATAATCAAGTTTAATCATCGATGATTAAAAGAGCATCTTATGATTATTACACAGATAAAGTTTAATCATCGATGATTAAACACTACACTCAGTTTAATCATCGATGATTAAACTCAAACTCAAGTTTAATCATCGATGATTAAACATATAGTCAAGATTAATCATCGATGATTAAACAGCATGTTATAGAGAATTAAGAATCTAAAAAACGGAGACAAGGTTAATCATCGATGATTAAACTGTTTAATAATTGATGATTAAAAAAAATGTTAAAAATTAATCATTAGTAGTAAAAGAGCATTTTATAAAAAATTCAGACTAGTTCAATCATCGATGATTAAACACAAACTCAAGTTTAATCATCGATGATTAAACATATAGTCAAGATTAATCATCGATGATTAAAAACAATCTCAATAGTTTAATAATTGATGATTAAAACACTATACCCAGTTTAATCATCGATGATTAAAGAAAAGTTTGACGTAATTACAAAAATGCCACCGCGTGTGGGACAGAAAAGTTGGACTTAATTACAAAAATGCCACCGCGCGTCTTTTTGCCTAATTCTCACATTCTCACCTAATATATCAATTCTCAATGGAACCCTCCCCTATATATATATATATATATATATATATATATATATATATATATATATATATATATATATATATATATATATATATGAATTGTATAACTTAAACCTTACTAGTTGTAAAGTTTAAATACATAAAAGTTTTAAGCATAATGTTAATTTAAAAGACAAAAGCATAATAGACCATAACTACAAATCTATCATCTATGATCATTATGCTAATATGCTCACACAAATAGGTCAAATATAAATAAGCTTTTAAAAATAAAAAAAAAGCCTGTAAATAAGCTCATCATTATAAAAACAACCCAATAAATACCTAGCAATAAACCTTAATGCAAATGTGCTTCTAGACTAGTGGTATTGGTAAAATAAAATAAAATGTTGTCCATGACTTATAGGTCATGATTTCAAGTCCCGTCTTAGACATGAGGTTTATTCCCTATAGGTAGAGGGTTCAAGGGAAGGCTGTTAGGATTAAAGTTTTAAGCTTTAGTTATGTGTTTAGGCATAATTAGATTGGCTTAATTGTGTTTAGAGGTTAGGGTATATAAGCCCTTGTGATGACTAATTATGAATGCTTTTACCACTTTATTGAATTACACTTTGAAAGCATCTTTCCCTCCATCTTCATTCTCTCTCAAGAACACACATTTTCACACACACTAAAACACACTTTGATTCTTCAATCTTCACCAAATCACCATGAATTAAGCTCATTTCGATCTCATTAGCTCTCTAAATTGGTATCAGAGCTCAATCCTTCAAGGAGCAGATCCAATTTCGTGGTGATTCGTTCCAGATCTGAAAATTTGAAGAAAAAAAGTTTGTACGCCTCTGTAAAATTAATCATGAATTTTTTTTTATTTGAATTGATGTTTTGATTGAAGATTCATGTTTCTACAGTGATACTAATAAGAATAGAATCAAATTTCAATCAAATCCATCAACAATTGATCATGATTTAGTGATTTTTGTGAAAAGGTGAAAAACTCAAAATATTGACTATAATTTGCAAAATTCGATTTGATTTGTTATGGATTAAGGAATATTATTAGATTCGATCGATAGAAAAGGAATTTCGAGCATATTGTGATTGGATTCACTGAAATTGATTGAGAATTGAGCAAAATCGAATCAAAATGGTGAAGTTTTGAAGTTGCGTACAAGTGTTCGTCATCAAGAACACCCGAACTTGACTGGTGTTCGGCTCTAGCTTGTTCGGCTCAATTTGATCGATCAGTTCCAGTCTTCGGCCCAACGGCTCAATTTGATCGATCAGTTCCAGTCTTCGGCCCAATCAAGTTCGGCCCGAACAATCTTTGGCTTCTAGTCTTCGGCCCAATCAAGTTCGGCCTGAACATTCTTTGGCTTCCAGTGTTCGGCACCAATCTGTTCGACACCAGTCTTCGGCCCAATCTGTTCAGTCTCAATTTGTTCGGCCCGAATACCATAAAGCTCGGCCCAATTACCCGAAAACCATAATCTTCGGCTCACAAAGTTCTTCGGTCCACTCAAAGCTCGGCCCGAACACGTCTAAGGTCCATTCAAAACTCGGCTCGAATTCATCTTTGGTCCACTCAAAGCTCGGCCTGAACTCATCTTCGGCCCAATCAAAGCTTGTCCCAATCAAAGCTCGGCCCAAACACTTCTTCGGCCCAATCAAAGTTCGGCCTGAAAATTGTAAATTTTTCTTTTAAAATCAAAACATGAGAAGTTTATTCCTTTTTCATTTTAAAATCATTTTAAAATGACTTCAAAAGACGCACTTTCGATCGGATCTGATCTTAAACCACCCGTGTTATATCGAGGAGAGTATCCTAAGTGGAAGAAACGATTTCTCCACTTTATCAAGAAACAGGAGCTATCTACGGAAATTCTTGAATCTCTCGAGCATGGGAATGCAGCATTTTATGAAGATGTTCTTGCTGATCCGGATGTTGTTCCTGCAGTTATCAGTGGTAAACGTTGTCTTACTCCTGATAAATATACAACTCAACAAACACGACGGGCTAAAGCTGATTTACAAGCGTATTCATTTATGCTTCAAGGCTTACCAAACGACATCTAACAGTTTGGATAGCCTTGAAACCGGTAAAGAGCTGTGGGATGAGATCAGAAAGCAAATGGAGGGTACAATGTTAGGCAACAAAGTAAAAATGGTTACTACCCTAAACTCTTATCAATCATTCAAGGCCATAATTGGAGAAGATTTGGAAAATACATATCATCGATATTGTACATTGATGAATGAACTTCGCAAAAACTACGTGCGAAAAGAAAATTTGGAGCTCAATATCAAATTCATCAACAGTCTTTTACCAGAGTGGGAAATGTTTAGGAATAGTGCCATGCAACACAAAGATCTCAGTCTAATCGATATTCATGAACTCTATGAATACTTGCACCAAAATGAACCTATGGTTAAAAACATAGTGAAAACTAAACAAGAGACTGATGATACTCTTGCACTACTCACAAAACAACATCGTCAGTATGCAACAGCTACTAAAAAGAAAGAAAGTGTTGAAGCACCTGTAACATCTACCACTGATGATTTTCAAAAAGAACTCGAATGTGTCACTTATTTCAAATTATGAGAAGAAGTATTACAAAAAACCTACAAACAACAACTTAAGATCGCCCTCAAACTTTAAATCTGCTTCATCTGCTTCAGCAACAAACAACGCAACTGATAAGCCAACTCTTGCACCATTAGATCCAACGAAAAAATGTTACAATTGTGGTACTGTTGGTCATTACTCACGTGGTTGCATGAAACCCAAAGTCCGTGATTCTGATTATTTTAAACGAAAGACGCTCATGGCTAAGCAAATAAAGGCTGGAAAAGTGTTGTTAGCTGAAGACCTTAGTTGGATGGAAGATTCTGAACCTAAAGATGAAGAACATTCAACCAAATTATGCTTTATGGCGAGAGAAAATGTTGAGGTTGCTGATCGTATTAATGTGTACTTCTCTTCTCTCTAAGAATTAAACCAATAAATTGAATTCACATATCAAACATCTTGAGGAATTGATTGTCAAAAGAGGACACACTGATCAAACCATTCATCTTAACAAGCCCAAAGACTTCAAATACTTCAATTCACGAGAAGGGCTAGGAGCTGACAATCCAAAGTACCTTAAGACCGCGTGCAAAATGGTTCCTACATTATATGATTCAAGATACATGCACAATGGAATCTCGCAACGCTTCATTTGGATGACTGATGAGGAAGAAGAAATAGAGGCCTTCAACAGAGCTAAAAAGGAGAATGTCCAAATTAGTTTCAATTACACTGCATTAAATAAAACATATGAAACTAAAAAGGCTCAATTTGAAAATGATGATTATTTTCCTATTATAAAACCAGAAGAATTTGAAATTAAAGGAAATGCTGTTACTCAACAAAAGGTTACACCAAATATTTATGTACCAAATCTAATTCTTGAAAAGAACTTTTGTCAATTGGAAACTGAAATAGATGAAACACATAAGGCGTTTGACAAACAAAAACCAGTTTTACAAACAAAAATTCATGAATTAGAAGATAAATTTGTTGAAATAAAATCGGTTTCTATTCAGAAGATTTCTAATCCAAATGCTTCTTCAAAGCCAATATCTCAAAATTCTAATTCTTCTTCTCCTAAAACTCCAATTCTTTTAAGACGAGATTCTAATTCTCCTGTTTTAAATTTTTCAGATTGAAATTTAAATTCCAAGCTTAAGAAGCCATTGCAAGTCGGAGTGAAAGAAGTTGAGCAGTTTAAGAAGTCTAATTCGACTAAGTCTAGTATTCTTAAGTCCAAGGAGCTTAAGAAGTCTAGATCTCCTTCGTTTCTAGCTTCTTCTTTTTCTAATTCAAATAAATGTAATAACTCAACAAAGTTTATTTCTCCTGCTACACTTTATGGGATTGTATATGATTCTGCAATTTATCGTCCTGTTAATTTCACTGTTAATGGTGTCAATTTGATTGTTAAAACAGATAAAACTGGCAAAAAGATTTATTTTGATAAAAAAAACTAATAAACCAATTTCTCAATATGATACACGATATTTTGTTAGAAAAGATGCTCCTTGTGGTCCTCGACATGATGTTCTTCATAAAAATGGTTCAATCATTCATTCATGTACAAGTTATTATCCAGAACCTTGCAAAACAATGCTCGATCGATCTCAAACACCTCTAACTACACGTTCTTCTCCTAAATCTCCAAAATCAGTTTATTGTGTAGGTTTTGCACTTAAATCGCCAAAATCAGTTTATCGCGTAGTTTCTACACATAAATCGCCAAAATCCGTTTATCGCGTAGTGTATGCACCTAAATCGCCAAATTCCGGTTCCTCGACTCCATCTCACAAGCCAAATCAAAAACCATCCAAGTTTGTTAAATATAAATGGATTAAAAATGAATAATCAAACTGGATCTTACATTCTCCTGAGAAATCTTTAAAATGGACTATCAAATTAACAAAACCAGAACTACCTCCTTGCAGTTCTTCAACACCCTAAATTTTTTAGGTCACTACATAAAACATCTCATACTAATCGTTTAGGACCCATAACTGATTGGGTACTTCAATTTTTTAATTGTTTTATGTCGAATATTTGGTATCTTGATCTGGTTGTTCAAGACACATGACCGGAAACAAGAAATTATTAACAAATTATAGAGACAAATATTTGGGAACTGTTCAGTTTGGGAATGACCATTTAGCTGCCATAATGGGTATTGGAGATATAATTCGTCACAATTTAATCATCCGAAATGTCACTTATGTTGAAGATCTTGCACACTATCTTTTTAGTATTGGTCAATTTTGTGATAAAACATTGGAAGTCAATTTTCGAATAAAGAAATGTGTTGTTCGTACCTATGAAGGCGAAGAACTTCTGACCGGAACTCGTGAGACGAATCTTTTTACAATTAATTTGAATGACGTGGTCCCACTTGATGAAGTATGCTTAATGACAACGGCGTCGTCACATGAATCATGGTTATGGCACCGTCGTCTTTCTCACCTTAATTTCAAAACGATCAATAAATTGGTAAAAGGTGGTCATGTCTCTGGTCTTCCAGATGTTAAATTTGTTAAGGATCATCTTTGTTCGTCTTGCGAACTGGGTAAAATGACTAAAAAGTCTCATAAGTACAAACCTGTTCCTAGTACTTCAAAACCGCTTGAATTACTTCATATGGATTTATGTGGCCCAACAAGCGTACAATCAATGGCTGGTAAAAGATATGTGTTGGTAATTGTTGATGATTATTCACGTTATACATGGGTTCATTTCTTACGTACAAAAGATGAAGCAGCTGATATCATTATCACTTTCATCAAGAAAACTCAGACATTTGGATTTAAAAGTCCATACAATTCGTACTGATAATGAGACTGAATTTAAAAATCAAACTTTAGATTCTTTTCTTGCATCAGTTGGTATAACTCATCTATTTTCCGCTGCCCGAACTCCTCAACAAAATGGGGTTGTTGAACGTAGAAATCGTACCTTAGTTGAAGCTGCTCATACTATGCTTTCATTTTCAAAACTCCCATTATCTCTTTGGGCTGAAGCCATAAGTATGGTATGTTTCACTCAAAATCGTTCGATCATCAACAAAACCTACAACAAAACTCCATATGAACTCATTAATAACCGGATTCCAAATGTAAAATTTTTCCATATTTTTGGGAGTCGGTTCTTCATCCTAAATGACAAAGACAAATTAAATAAATTTGAAGCTAAAGCTGATGAAGGAGTTTTTGTCGGGTACTTGTTAAGGCAAAAAGCCTTGCCCCTTTAGATCTTAAGATAACAAAACAACCTAGACTAGCTTTGATTTATATGTAGAATAATATAGCTAAGTTTAGGTCTGATACTGAGTGATCAGTATTGGAACTCAGTATCAGCACTCAGTATCAGATAGTGATACTGAGTACAAAGACTGAGTAGAAGGACTGAGTGATACTCAGTATAGTAACGGACTAAGATCAAATCCCTTGATCTTAGTCATTTTCCTTGCTTAGTCCTTCGGTTACTCCTCTGCTCATTATGTAAGATCTCTATAACATTATAAATAGAGATCATCTTGCAAAGGAGTACTCACCAATTCACTCTACACTTTCATATCTTGTAATTGATCAGTGGTATTGCTTTTCCGCAGCATACCACACTTAGTGGATTTGTACACCGACTCTAATACTGTGTTTTACACTTTAATTGTCTCTTGTATAATCAATCTAATCAATTAACTAACAAACCAGGGGTGTTGTGACCTAACAACTGGTATCAGAGCAGGCTAAATAATCTCTTATTTAGTCGATCTATAACCCTGGCAGCCATTTCCTACATCTATCCCTCCAACACTCAAAAATCCAAAATGTCTACAATTGTTGCACCAATTATGTCTGGAAAGGGAGTACCCACCATTGATGGAAAAGACTTCCATCAATGGAAGCTTAAAGCTCAGTGGTATCTTGAATCTATTCACCATGAGATGCTCACTGTGCTAAATGATGGTCCCATCATTCCACAAACTGTGGAACCTGTTGCTGCTACTGATGATGCTCCTGAGGGCATAAGATCTGTACCTAAACTAAAGCACAACTGGACTGATACTGACCGTCAGTTGTATGCTTTAGACTCCAGAGCTAAAGGGGTGATTGGTAATGCTGTTACCAAAGAGATACTTAATGCAATTATGAAATTGCCAACAGCAAAGGCTATGTGGGATAGCCTATCAGTCACTTATGAAGGTACAGCAAAGGTGAAGTTGCAAAGAAAAAGCAACATGAGAAGGAAATATGAAAATTTCTTTTCAACTCCAAATGAAGACATCACCACTCTCTATAACAGGTTCAATACCGTTATCCATGATTTAATCAGTGTAGGCATTGTGAAAGAGGAAGGAGAGCTTGTTCAAAAGTTCCTGGATAGTCTTCCTCAACAATTTCTTGACATGACAAACTCTGTCAATGCTGCTAACAACATTGAGTCATACACTCTTCAAACTTTGTATGGTCTAATGCTGAATCATGAGGAGAATAATGCTGCAAGACTGATCAACTGGAAGAAAACTGACAAGTCTTCCACTGGTATGGCTCTAGTTGTGCAACAGGCTTATACTGTGACTGAGCCAGATGAACCAGAAGTTGATCTTGCTGATGCTGAGGCACAAGAGCTTGAAACTCAAATGGCTCTCATGTCTATGAAGCTGGATCAGTTGAAGAAGAAGAGGCTTGGTGTTAGCTCTTCTAATACTGACCCAAGATCAGGTCTATGCTATAGGTGTGGAAAGCCTGGACATATTGCTGCAAATTGTCATACCAAGTCTTCTGAGACTGATCAAAATGACAAGATTGCATACCGAGCAAAAAGATATAGAGACAAATATGTCAAGCTAAAGAATTGGAGCAAGGGAAAGAGGGCAGAAGGAAATGGAGCACCTCATCAAGCACTTTACTCAGAAGCCTGGATGGATGAAGAGTTAAGTGATGATGAAGAAGAGATTGAGAATAAAGCCTTTATGGCTTTCACTGAAGATGATTTGAAGAGTTCCTTTGAAAAGGATATCAAAGAGGCTGAGAGGATGAGTGTTCATACTGATTGGGATTCCACTCAGTTGTACAAGGTAAGTTCCTTTCAAACTTATTCAGTGAATGAAAAAACCAAGATTTTTGAGTATATGCTTGTTGATCTTAAAACTTCTGTACAAAAAGAAAAAGCTTTAAAATTAACAATTAAAGAACTTGAAAGGGTAAATAATGAAAACTTGGATAAATTAGCAAAATATAAAGATTTAGAACTAAACTTTTCAGATTTAAAAGACATTAACCAAAGATTAGCTGATAAAGCTCATTTACACAAACTTGAAAAAGAGAAATTTGAAAAACAGTGTAAATCTTGGGGAAATGCTTCAATAAAATTAAATAAGTGTTTAAATGAACAATTTCCAGAAAATGTGAGGGCTGCCCTTGGTGTTGATCCTCAATTTAAAAACAGGAACAATTTTGCTGATTTTTTTGAAGAGTTTTCTACTATGAACCCTATTAATTTTGTAAAAGCTAAAACTTTATGTGAAGTTGGATGTCAAACTGAGTCAGATGATGAAGAAAATGAAATTTTAGAAAAACCTATTGGTCCTTCCATCTGCTCAAAGTGCTATACTGAGCTACAAGAACTCAGTATTGAATTTCAAATAACAGAAATTTCTGATACCGAGCTACCAATAGTTCAGTATGACACTTCTGCTGTTCCACCTTTTGAATTATTATTTAATACAACAACTTTTGAATTATATAATGATAATAAGACAACTTCTATCTCACATGTTGCATCAAATACAGAAGTTGCAGGAACAGAAACATTATATACTGAGACATCTAAAGAACCTGTTAAAGTTGTTCCTTCAAAACATGATAAACAAAAAACAACTTCAACTAGGTCTTTGGTTGGCAAAGACAAGAAGTCTACCACTAATAATATCAGAAAGACTTCTCTGCCAAATAAAAATAAGCAACCAGATCCTCCATCTCCTAAACCAGTTAAAAACAATGTTAATACATCTATTAGAAATAACAAAATTAACATTTTAAAAACACTTGGTGATCAGGTCAAATCTTTAAGTAAACAATTTGCAAAACTCGTTCATACTGACCTACCAAAAGTGAAACATTTTTCTAAAATACCATATGAAAATATGTTTAGAAATAGACCTAGAAAATGTTATAGATGTCATTATACTGGTCATAAGGGAGATGAATGCTGGACTGATCTCTCAAGTCCTAGGTACTCAGTACCAAAGAAAAGGAGAGAAACTAAGTCAGTATCACCAAAGAAAACTTCTAAAGTTACCCCTGAAGTGATACCGACCTCTCCACATAAAGAGATCAAGTCAAATTGTGTTTATCCCACCAAAGGTCCCATTCAAAAATGGGTTCCTAAAAAGAACTAACTCTTATTTTGTGTCTTGTGCAGGGTGACAGAAAGTGGTACTTAGATAGTGGCTGCTCAAGACACATGACAGGCAGTATGGAATACCTTCTCAATTATACTCCAGAGAAGGGTCCTTCTGTCAAGTTTGGAGATGACTCGGTGGGAAAGACAAGAGGTTATGGTGTGATCAAGGCAGGCAACATAACTTTTAAAAGAGTTGCCTATGTAGAGGGTCTAAAACACAATCTGCTCAGTATCAGCCAGATGTGTGATGATGACAATGAAGCTCGATTCAGAAAGGTTGCAGGAATCATCTACAATGATAAAGGGCAGCCCGTACTCATTGCTAGAAGAGAAAAAGATGTATATGTGGTCAACCTATCTGAAATAAACCCAACTATTCGTGTATGCCTGCTTTCTAAAGTCAAGCCAGAATTACATTGGCTATGGCACAAGAAACTCTCTCACATCAATTTTAGAAATATCAACGAGCTCAGTATGAAGAAACTGGTGAGAGGATTGCCCACAATTACTTATTCAAAAGATAAGTTATGCTCAGCATGTGAAATGGGCAAGCAGAAGAAGAGTTCATTCAAATCTAAAGTCAATCATTCCATCAATGAACCTCTTACTATGATACATATGGATCTTTTTGGCCCCATCAGCACACCATCTTTGGCCAAAAAGATCTATACTCTAGTCTTAGTTGATGAATTTTCAAGATATACTTGGGTCATCTTCCTCAAGACTAAGTCAGATGCAACAACCGAAATCATTGCCTTTATAAAAAGAGAGGAACTTCAAAAAGGCAACAAGGTCAAGCAACTTAGAAGTGACCATGGTACTGAGTTTAAGAACTCAGTATTAGCAGATTTCTGTGAAGAAAAAGGAATCATTCAAAACTTCTCTGCAGCCTACACACCACAACAAAATGGTGTTGTAGAAAGAAAGAACAGAACACTGATTGAAGCTGCAAGAACTTTATTATGCCATGCTGGACTGGCACTGAGTTTCTGGGCTGAAGCTGTAAACTGTGCAAACTTCACTCAGAATAGAGCCACTATAGTCCAAAGACATCTGAAGACTCCATATGAGTTATACAATGGCAAGATTCCTAATGTGGAATATTTCCACATATTTGGGAGTAAATGTTTTGTACTCAGTACAAAACAAAATCTCAATAAATTTGCTCCCAAAGCAAATGAAGGTGTGTTCATGGGCTACTCTCCACACTCTAAAGCTTTCAGAGTGTATATCATCTCAACCAAGATGATTGTAGAATCCATTCATGTCACATTCGATGAAGATCAGAATGAGCATTCTACCTCAGCAAGTGAAGACCTAAGTGGCATAGATATTCTATGCAATCCAGAACACTCCATTGCTGAAAAGCCTAAGTTTCATCCACACTTTCTTCCTAATAAGTTTAATGAAACTGATCAAGTTCAAACTCAGTATCACTCAAATGAGACTAATACTGAGGTTCCCATATCAGAGGACCTCCATACTGAGTTTCCAACTAATGATCTGAACCACTCTATTTATGAAGAAGGAGAAACATCCAACACTTCACAAGAATCCACATCAACTCTGCAAAATGAAGACGAACAGCAACCTGCACTGTCTAATACTGATCAGAATTCCACTCAGTATCAGACAGACAACACACCAAATCAACAAGATATTGTTGATCCTATTTCAAATGCTCTCTTAGGAAACAATTTAAGGGAACACAGAGACCATCCACACTCAAACATTATTGGTCCTATTGAAGAAGGTGTCCAAACAAGAAGAAAATTAGAATTTCCAACCCAAGCAACTGCAAACTTTTATTTCTTCTCAAGTTTTCTTTCTACCATTGAACCAAAGAAAGCTGATGAAGCTTTATTAGATGAAGATTGGGTAGAGGCTATGCAAGAAGAGCTCACAGAGTTTGAAAGAAACAAAGTTTGGAACCTAGTACCACCTCCTTCTGGCAAAACTATTATTGGTACTAAGTGGGTGTTCAGAAACAAGATGGACAAGGATGGTGTTGTCATCAGAAACAAAGCAAGGTTAGTTGCTCAAGGTTACAGGCAAGAAGAAGGCATTGACTATGATGAAACTTTTGCACCAGTTGCAAGAATTGAAGCTATTAGGTTGTATCTTGCATATGCAGCCTTTAAGAATTTCAAAGTTTATCAGATGGATGTCAAAAGTGCTTTTCTAAATGGAAAACTACAAGAAGAAGTTTATGTTAAACAACCTCCAGGTTTTGTTGATCCCAAATTTCCTCATTATGTTTTCAAGCTTGATAAAGCTCTATATGGGCTCAAACAAGCTCCAAGAGCCTGGTATGACACCTTGTCTGAGTATCTTATTGAAAATAAGTTTACAAGAGGTAAAATTGATAAAACATTATTTTCAAAAAGGAAAGGTTCTGACATCTTACTCATTCAGATATATGTAGATGATATTATCTTTGGTTCCACTGACAAGTCAATGTGTGACTGGTTTGCTAAGATAATGTCAACTCAGTATCAGATGAGTATGATGGGAGAACTTACTTACTTTCTTGGTTTACAAGTTGAACAAAAGCCTGATAGCACTTTTATAAATCAAAGTAAGTATGTGCATGACATGTTAAAGAAATACAAATTTGAAAATTTATCCTCCATGCACACTCCTATGGGTACTCAGGATAAGATAAGTAAGGGTGAAACTGGTAAACCAGTATGTCAATCCACATACCGAGGTATGATTGGTTCCTTACTTTACTTAACTGCTAGTAGGCCTGATATCATGTTTGCCACATGTTTGTGTGCTCGGTATCAGGCTGATCCTAAAGAATCACACATGAAAGCAGTTAAGCGCATCTTTAGATATCTTACAGGTACTCCTAACCTGGGTCTTTGGTATCCCAAAGACTCAAACTTTGACCTTGAAGGGTACACAGATGCAGATTTTGCAGGTTGTAGATTGGACAGAAAGAGCACAAGTGGAGGATGTCAATTCCTAGGTGGAAGACTAGTTGGCTGGTCATCCAAGAAACAAAATTCGGTAGCAACTTCCACAGCAGAAGCAGAATATGTTGCTGCAGGAAGTTGTTGTGCTCAATTATTATGGATGCAGTATCAACTCTTAGACTATGGGTTCAACTTTCATAAGACTCCTATTCATTGTGATAACAAGAGTGCTATTGCTATCACAGAGAACCCAGTCTATCACTCCAAAACCAAGCACATTGATATCAGACACCACTTTATTCGAGATAATGTGGAAAAAGGTAAGGTTGAAGTAGATTATGTACCAACAAATGAACAATTGGCTGATGTGTTTACTAAACCTCTTCCTGAGGAAAGGTTTATGTATTTACTAGGGCAATTAGGTATGTTGAATCCTTAATCTTTATTAAATTTCTTTGATACTGACCACTCAGTATCACTAGTCTGTTATCATCAAAATTTTTTATTTTTTATTTTTTATTAATTTCAAGAGTAAATTAATTGTTTTTATATTTTTTAAAAATTTTTTTAATTAAATTTTTTTTTAACTCGGTATTGGGGTATGACGGCTCTTACACCGAGCTTAATCCTCATACTGCTCAAACGGTAACCTTTCTTAATAAGAAAGTTACCGTTGGCAGAGGATAAGGCAGTCAAATCAGCCGTTTTTACTTCCCAATACCTTAATTATCTTTCAAATCTTCTATAAATAACCGTTTATTTTTACTTCAAATTTTTTAACTGTTATTTCTTTCTTTCATTTTCAATTCTCTCTGCGATTAACGATTTCACTTTCTCTTAGCAAGCAAATTCTTTTTCAAATCACAATCACAGATGGCGAATTACACTTTTGTTGCTCCAAACGTTGAATCGGAAATCCAATTCCGAAATAATGAAGTACCCAGGTTTGCGAGGAACAACATCATAGTAAATTTCAATATTCCTCAAGCCTGGGTATGCCAAGAATTCACGAACATCGTGACTTTTATGAAGCATTGCCCAATTACTCGTGCACTGACATTATCTCCTCGAGCAATTTACCCAGAAATGTTATGCGAGTTTTGGTACTCTGCCACACTCGATTCTCCAGATATGATTGCTGGATGGGTAATTAGGGATCAAAGATGAGCTTTTGTTTCTACTGCAATCATTCGTGAAGCACTGAGACTTCCCTCCCAAGCTCAGTATGACCCGTTTGTTGATAGATCAGAGGCACGCTCTGTACTGCCATTTCTGGGTCGAAGAGGAACAACGGGCACAATCAAAAGAAATGAATTTGGTCCTATGTGGGGTATTCTCATCACAACAATAATTCGATGTATGACCCACAAGACGGGAGCTTTGGACCAAATAAACGAATTTGGGATGCAAATAGTACATGCTCTGTACTATGGAAGAAATATTGATTTTGCTCGCCTAATTTTCAATGAATTAGCTACTCTGGTCCGAGCAAACACAAGGGAATGCAATGTCCCTTTCTGCAGATTTCTATCACTCATCTTTCAACACTCAATGCCCACACACATTTATGATGATTTTCATAGTCCAAGAGTTGATCTTCCACCGCTTAGTGAGAAGATTTTCTTTTATAGGCCAAGAGAAGGAGAGCCTCTTCTAAGTCCTCCTATGTGGGCCATTGTTCAAGAACATATAAATGATGAAGAAGATATGTCTGATACTGAGTCAGACAATGATGGTGATGATGATAATGATGATAATAGTGGCAATGGAGCCCAGGCTGGTCAAGATATTGAGATGCAGGATGTCCCACAAGTTCAAGAACCAACTATCTCTCCACCTGCACAACATCTTGCTGCTCCTCATATTGAAACCGGTCTTGAAACTGAGTCCTCAGAAGACACACCATTGGTTCTTCATAGACGAAGAAGGAATCTCTCTCCTATCATTATGGGAAACTTATCATCTGAGGAGGTGCAGCCTGCAAATGTTCCATCATTAACTGCCTCTCTTCATGCCCAAAGCCTAGTTGCAGCCACCGCTGACCTTCCAAGTCCAGAACTACCTCCATCTGCTCAACCAATTGAGGAACCTCATGTTCCTCTTGATGTGGAGATTCAATATGCACAAACTACAATGGAAGGTGCTCAGCATAACATAGAGGTCGGTATTGAAGATGTTGGTGCTGCACATCAACAAACACATGATCCTGCACCGACCTCTGCAGATGCTAGAAGAGAATCTGACAGAGTCTCATGTATGAATTTCTAAAAAGCCCTTAAACTTATATATATATATATTTCATTCCCAAATAGAGACTAAGTATTGGCCAGTACCAACTCAATACTGACCAAAGTCTCAAACGATCTTTCAAATATATATCCCTTTATGGCCAACATAGCTAGCCCACTGCTGCTATGCAAAATTCATATACTGAGCACACTAAATTGATCATTGTCAGTCTACAGTTGTCTCAACATTTAAAGAGACAATGGTGGTTGATGTCATACTGACACCCACTGGTGCTGCTTGAATAGTGTCCAACTTATTTTTGAGTTGGGTAGCATCATTCAAGAAATGATCCCAAACCCTTAAGCCACAAAATCCAAAAATATCCCATGGGGTTTAGCCACATTTCTGTTATCACTCTCATACCGAGTGATAAACATTGAAAACAACAAGAAGCACATCCCAGGCTTCGAATTCCCACACCCAAACCTTTTAGTAAATGTGACTTATCCTATACTGAGCTACTTAAATTTTCACACTCACCTTTACTAAAATCTTCTTACACATGCTATGCACAAGTCCACAATATTTCATCCTATACCAGATGAAATACAGACTTCACAAACTCTGTTTATATGATTATAGAATTAAACAACACCACAATTCTATTTGATAAACCTTTCTTTCTAACCAGTTTTATATTTTTGTTTCTTTAGCACCATCTGTGCAGGGCATTCAGGCATCTCAGGCTGCAGCAGACCAAGTGACTCTGCAAGCAATCATGCAGCACATTCTGGCCATCCAACAAACTCAAAATATAATACTAGCCAGAATGGACAAGATGAGTGGTGATATTGACTTAATAAAACAGTCAGTATCACTCCTTCAACAACCACAGCAGATTCCACAAACTCCACCAGGTTCACATGGTGACCACAATGAAGAAGGAGAAGGAGAAGGAGGTGCTGGTGATACTGATGCTGCAACTGAGCCCATGCCCTCTCCTACTCTTGAACAACCTGAAGGGGACATAGGTGGTGATACTGATCCTCTTCCCTCCTCATCAAATGATACCAAAAGGGGGGAGAAGAGACAAAGAGATACTGAGGTTGATCAAACTGAGCCTTCTGCTCAGGGGGAGAAAAGAAGAAGATTGAATGAAGATCAACCTCCACAACAACAACATCAGCAAAGCCCTCATACTGAGCCATTTCGCATTCAGTATGAGAGAAGAAGACAAAGAACAAGGTCAGCATTACAAGTTCAAGATCCACTTGAGCCATCTGCTCAGGGGGAGACTCATACTGACCAACCACATCAAACTTATTCTGAGCCACCTGCTCTTGAAGAGAATAATTTACAAATTGTGGTCTATAGGCCTTTCATCTGGCCTATTGCTGATGATGAAGATGAAGAACCAGATTTAGTAAACTATGCACTAAATCTGGTAGAACAAGAAAGTTCTTCATCATCATCCTCGGATGATGAAGAACCAGAAAATCTGGTAATTAGAAGAAGGAGTTCCTTATCAAGAAGGCCTATCAATGCTGTTCTCACTTCTTCTGAATCAAGTGAGGAATCTGCTCCTCTGGTAACAAGACAAAGAAGACCTGTTCTTACAAGGGACAGTGATACCGAGCAGGCTCCAAGACTGACTCCTCAACAACTCTGGGCAGAACAAGAAAGATTTTTATATGAGCAAGAGTTGGGAGTCAAAACTGAACCAGAATCTGACCCAGATACTGATACTCCTGGTCCTTCACATAGAATCTCAAGAAAGGGTCCAGACCATATTCAACATTATTGGAATATGGTTGCTGCTAGGACTCAGTATAAGGAACAAAGAAAGGAGTTCTTGAGGACCAAAACATTTCAAAATGTAAGGGGGGATACATTGGTTAAATCTGGATGTCAATAAAGTAAAAGTGAAGCTCAAAGAAGGAAGAATTACTATCACTTGTACTGGCTTAACCAGTCCCCCCATGAAGATATTTATTCATGATATTCAAAGAATTGGTCTTCAAGACTGGGTGAAGATCACAAGACTGATCAAAGAGCTTCCAAAGAAATCAACCTATGATCAAATAGTCTTGGATGAGATCTGTGCAGTAGCTGCAGTATGTTATGAGAAGGACTTACTTCATGAAATAGAGTACAAAACACTCAGTGTGATGACTGAGGCTTACTCAAACAACAGACCAGAGTGCCTTCATACATACAAGTATCTTAGAAAGTATCCTCTTCCTCCTAATATTGTCTTTCAGGATCAAAAGAGTGTCATATATCCAACTTCTGGATATATGTATACTGACTCAGAGGATAGAGAATGCTTCATTTCTGATGAAGATCTTCCAAGAGCTCAAATCAGTCACCTTGTTGGACTGAAATGGATGATCACCAAGAAAGAAGACTCTTGGTTCAGAAAGAAGATTGTTGCAGTACTGAATAGCAGAAGGGATGAACTCAAAAGCAGAGAAGAGTTTGTCCACATCAAACAAGAAGTCTTCTATGAGAATGAAGCCATCAACAGCAAATGAAGAAGAAGATATTGTTACCTATGCTGTTGTAATTTTTGTTTATCTCTTTGTAATTGTTTTGTTATCATTAGATAGGGGGAGATTGTTAAGGCAAAAAGCCTTGCCCCTTTAGATCTTAAGATAACAAAACAACCTAGACTAGCTTTGATTTATATGTAGAATAATATAGCTAAGTTTAGGTCTGATACTGAGTGATCAGTATTGGAACTCAGTATCAGCACTCAGTATCAGATAGTGATACTGAGTACAAAGACTGAGTAGAAGGACTGAGTGATACTCAGTATAGTAACGGACTAAGATCAAATCCCTTGATCTTAGTCATTTTCCTTGCTTAGTCCTTCGGTTACTCCTCTGCTCATTATGTAAGATCTCTATAACATTATAAATAGAGATCATCTTGCAAAGGAGTACTCACCAATTCACTCTACACTTTCATATCTTGTAATTGATCAGTGGTATTGCTTTTCCGCAGCATACCACACTTAGTGGATTTGTACACCGACTCTAATACTGTGTTTTACACTTTAATTGTCTCTTGTATAATCAATCTAATCAATTAACTAACAAACCAGGGGTGTTGTGACCTAACAGTACTCACGTGAATCTGCATTGTTCAGAGTATATAATCGGTCAAAACGGACGATTAGAGAAAGTGTCAACGTTAATTTTGATGAGACTTTTCCAATAGATTCATTAACTACAAATGTTGAAATTCCTTTACCTTCGTCGTCACCTTCCACTTCTCAAAATAATTTAGATGTCTTGTTTGAAAAGTTTTATGATGATTATCATAATATTAGACATACTTTACTTGAGGAAGCTGGCGTTCCGTTTCCATCTGTCGCCGATGTTCAAAGTATTACTTGAAATGCAAAATTCAAGTTCTAATGATTCTCCTTCTCATACATCTGGTGTTCCAAATAACAACTTTTCTCCTTCAAATTATGTTTCCCCATTGGAAACTCAATCATCTCCGGATAATTCCCCACCTTTGCAAAATCAATCATCTCCGGATAATTCCCCACTTTTGCAAAATCAATCATCTCCGGATAATTCCCCACCTTATGGAAATGATGCTAATACTTTAGATTTATCTTTAGTTCATGCACAACCTCCACCTTTGGTGATTGATTTCTCCAAATTCAAAGTTCAACGTGTAGATCCTCCACCTTTTACATCAAATACTCAAACTGCAATAATCCCTCATCATGTATTCACTGATACGTCAAATATAATTCCAGGTCAACTTCCACTTCCTCATTCTCTAAAATGGACAAGAGAGCATCCTCTACATCAAATAATCGGTAATCCTGATTCTTCTATTCAAACCCGAAGAGCCACTGCTGACGAATGTCAATTTTCTTCTTTTCTAAGCTCTAATGAACCTAAGAAAGTCAATGAAGCTCTCTCAGACCCAGACTGGATTCTTGCTATGCAAGAAGAAATCAATCAATTTGAACGATTAAAAGTTTGGCGTCTGATTCCAAAACCACCTTGGAAATCTGTTAACGGTACAAAGTGGATTTTTAAAAACAAAAAGGATGAGAATGGGATTGTAATTCGTAATAAAGCACGTCTAGTTGCGAAAGGGTATGCTCAATAGGAGGGCATTGACTTTGAAGAAACGTTTGCTCCAGTTGCACGAATAGAAGCCATTCGAATATTCTTGGCATATGCAGCACATAAGAAATTTACAATGTATCAAATGGATGTCAAAACTGCATTTTTAAATGGCATTCTAAATGAAGAAGTGTTCATTCATCAACCTGAAGGTTTTGTAGATCCAAATTTTCCCAATCATGTTTATATTCTCGACAAAGCTTTATATGGTTTGAAACAAGCTCCTCGTGCGTGGTATGATGTGTTATCCAAATTCTTAGTTGATTCTGGTTTTTCAAAAGGAAAAGTCGATACAACTCTTTTAATCAAACGACAAGGGGAAGATATTGTTCTCATTCAAATTTATGTCGATGATATCATTTTTGGTTCTACAAATCCTAAATACTGCAAAAAGTTCTCTGATCTTATGGTTAAATGATTTGAGATGAGTATGATGGGGGAAATGAATTTCTTCCTTGGTCTTCAAGTTCACCAATTACCTACCAGGATCTTCATCAATCAATCCAAGTATATCACTGATCTCTTGAAGAAATATCTCATGGATGATTGTAAACCAATTTCGACGCCGATGTCACCTGGTTCTAAATTGCATGCTGATCCTGATGGTAAACTTGTTGATATTACAAATTATCGAGGGATGATAGGATCATTGTTATATCTAACTTCGAGTCGACCAGGCATTATGTTCTCTACTTGCATATGTGCTCGGTATCAGGCTGCTCCTAAAGAATCACATCTTCAAGCAGTCAAACGTATATTTCGTTATCTCAAGGGTACTAGGGATCTTGGTCTTTGGTATCCTAAAGAAACTTCTTTTGACTTGACTGCATTCTCTGATGCTGACCATGCTGGATGTATGCTGGATCGAAAGAGTACATCTGGAAGTGTTCAATTTCTGGGAGATAAATTGGTGAGCTGGTCTTCACGTAAACAAAATTGTGTATCTCTTTCAACTGCAGAAGCAGAGTATTTTGCTGCTGCAAGCTGCTTATCACAGGTAATTTGGATGCAATCACAATTAAAAGATTATGGCTTTTCATAAAGCCGTATTCCTTTATATTGTGATTCACGAAGTGGAATTGCAATTTCATGCTATCCTGTTCAACATTCCAAAACTAAACATATTGATCTTCGATATCATTTTATGAAAGATCATGTTGAACAAGGTAATGTGGAATTATACTTCGTTTCAACCGACTATCAATTAGCTGATTTGTTTACCAAGGCTTTTGATGAAAAACGTTTTAACTTTCTTGTGTCTAAACTTGGTATGCTAAATCTTAAATGTTAAACCGTTTTACTTTTAAACTGTTCATATACTTTTTGTTCTACTAACAATGACTTTCAAGTACATCAGCTTGAAACCCGCTCATTATCCGTAAATCACATAAATGTATAAATTCTTCTTCACCCCTCTATTGCTGTTAAAAGGTACATTTCTGATCTACAAATTTTTTCACAATTCTTATTTTGTCGAGGGGGAGAAATAATAATTCTAAGGGGAGAATTAGGATTTCAAGGGGGAGATACTTTAAAAATCAAAATTGTATACCTGATTGCATAAATAAATGATACATCTTTCGAAAGCCAATACATTTCCATGGTTTTCCAGAACCGGCCTTACCTTCCAAGGGAAATTCTTTTTAGCCAATTGGTAAATGTGAGGGTATAAGTCTAGGGTATAAATTTAGGTGAGTGCAAGATGATGTGAAAACATGATAATAACAAGAAAACACACCTTTGAGTGCATCCAAACCGTCAATAGACCGGGCAACCATACTAAAAGGTGATCATTCATGTGTTGAATAGTTTACTAGACTTAACTTGCCCAGTAAAGCATCTCCACTCCACCACCAACCACTCAGATTCCTCTCAATAGGAATTTGTTTCAATTCATTAGGGGATGTAGCACATATTTTATCGTTAACCTCCTGCCCCCGGTTAGGTCTTAATTCAATGCACAGTGTGTCTAGATCTCACCGTCAAATATTTCCAATTTAGGACACATATACTATTGAAAATGAATCTCCGTGAATTCAGTGGAACACTCATAGTGGCATCACAATCTGGTGCTTCACGAGGATTGAGTGGAAATCCTGCTAGAGCTAAAATCGCACCAACTCTAAATGCAGGTCACACATTTGAATCAACGGTTGTAAAAATGACTATCGATTCATACGGTGTGTCAACGGTTACTCTATGAGAGACCGATATTACCTAAATTGTTCAAGTTGCTGTGCCTCAACTTTTCTATCTTAATTAAAGGCAACAACTTATGCCGGAAACACATTCATTTCCGATAAAAAAAATCCATGTGAATCATTCTTACAACGTAACATCATAAATGCTGATCATTGCACATGTGCGTTATAGTTCACTCTCAAATAACTCTTATGATCTGCTATAACCGGCATGATCTTCCCCAGGAGCCACCTACAATATAGGACATACCGTGAGGGTCCATAGGTCTAGGTGAGCAGAATCAAGTATCACGGGATTTAGATTGAGGTGCGCAGAGGTAAAATTTGAGAGGGGGAATGTAGTATGGGATGCAATTCAGCTAAACACATGGTAAAATGAAACGAGGGCGTAGTTGAAAATTTAAAAAGTAAGCTTGAGTGAGGAGGGTGTGACAGGGTTAAAGAAAACGAAAAACCCTTTCCAAACCAATTAAAAGCCGAGTCGCCACGTCTCTATCAGATTGCATGTGTTGCTCTCTAATATTGAAAAAGACATCATGGACCCAGTGATGCAATGCAAACCCCCCCCCCCCAGCCACTCAAGTATTTCTTAAAAAGTACTTGTTTCATTTTCTCGGAGATAAGCTCATATGCTATCGACATCTCACTTGGAGCTTGTTGATATTGAACAAGAGGACAAGCCTCTCCAGTCCTTGCCTTCGTTTGTCCACAAATTGAGTCTAGAACCGATATAAACATCATTAGGAAACATGAAAAATACCAAGCTTATCTTTGTGATAAAGCCAGAACATTCATAGTGGTATCACATATGTTGATATTTCACAATGATTGAATGGAAATCCTACCAGTGCTAACATCAAAGACAACACTGAACGTAGGTCACACAGTTTTTATAACTGTTGTGTTAACGAGCAATCTATGTGATCCCGGTTTACCCTGTTCGATTACATTTTACATTTCTGATGACTGTACTCCAACGTTATCAACAACAGTCAGGATATCAGATGATAAACACGAGACGGTTCTTTTATGTCATCTACAACGATCATTGAGATTAAACGATAAAAGATTTGATCGTATTTCTTCATAATCAACAACGATCTGGTTTATCTGGTAAAATGTGTTATATATTGATTCATTCAAAATATGAATATATCATTATTCAACACATTTTTATCAATGGGCTTCGACGATTCTTCTTAATTCCACCCCGCAGAGCTTCATATTTTACATGATGATTCAGATAAATCTTGTTCATCATGAGGGGGAGAATATATTAGCTCAGTTTACTCCAGTTTAAAAAGACATATACACCGGTTTACTCAGTTTACTCTTGTTCATCATAAGGGGGAGTAAACAATAAACCAAAGATTCGTTAAGAAATAATTGTTTGTTTGAGGGGGAGCGTATACTTTATCAACATTTTACCCTAACAACAATTATCAATAATCACAAATCGACAAAGCGACAACTTCAAGAAAAGACTTCCGCTATAAACAACTCTATCTATGGGTCTACATTTCGTCGTCGATTTACATGAAGTAATTTGTGAAGAAAAAGAAACCCATTTATCTATAGAAATTTCAAATCACAAATTCTCAAACCATTTCAACCCAAAACATCCATTTCAATCCGAAATTTTATCGTATAAATCATTCTTTTAAAATTCCATAACAACCATATCCATTCAAAAGCTTAACTGTTCAAATCTTTTGGTCCATACAAAATACAAATTATCCACATTCATCCAAATCTTAAATATACATATCATTATTTCTTTCATACAATACACACATCAAATCATTCAAAAACATCATTATCCTATCCTCACAAAAACCTCTACCACAAAATCCAAAACAAAATCTCCAATATCTGAAAATCCCAGACTAATCCTTACCTAACTGATATTTCATTTCCAGAACTTTCAAAACTTTAATAAATCAGTTTTAAGGTCTTCCTTACTCAAACAAGATTCAACGAAAAATATTTTTCTTTGAGTATCTAAAACTTTCAAATTTCTGCAATGGTATGTTCTTGAAATTTAGAATACATTTTCTTGCCAAAGACAGAAATCTTAATTGCTTCTCAGGCTGCTCATATGTAAACATTGTTTAGTCATTCAACAGTTTGAAGCACATCTGAGAGTTTATAAATATCATTACGTATCATGAGAAGAATCTGAAGACGGAAGACTGGGATCAGGTGCTAAAGCTCAAAAAGGGGGAGATTGTTAGGATTAAAGTTTTAAGCTTTAGTTATGTGTTTAGGCATAATTAGACTGGCTTAATTGTGTTCAGAGGTTAGGGTATATAAGCCCTTGTGATGACTAATTATGAATGCTTTTACCACTTTATTGAATTACACTTTGAAAGCATCTTTCCCTCCATCTTCATTCTCTCTCAAGAACACACACTTTCACACACACTAAAACACACTTTGATTCTTCAACCTTCACCAAATCACCATGAATTAAGCTCATTTCGATCTCATTAGCTCTCTCAAAGGCATACTACCCCTTGTGGATGTCACTGTCTAGGCTCGAACCACTAACTTACTAACTGACTGTTAAAAAAAAACCTTAATCCAAACGTGTTGTATCCTCTAGTCTTGTATCCCCAATATGTATACATATAAGTTTCCTTCAACTTTCCGGTCAACTACACCACTTCCTCTGCCCCATCCACCGCCAGTTTACGCATCTCGCCTCAATTTCGCCGCTAATCGGCAACCCAGGTGCCCAGACCCGATTTTGGCCGATTCTTTTACCGTTTTTATTCTATTGCTTTAATGTGCTTCAACTTTTAATCAAAGGCATAAGAGAAAAATTATAATAATTGGATTAATAATAATTAATAATCAGGATTAATAACATGTGTTAGTCCCAGACAGGTGAATTTCTACACCTATACGCTTTCACTGACCAATTTAAATTTTATGGAGACACTCAACACTTTTTAAACTTTTATTTATTAATCAATAACGATACAATAAAGATGCAAGCAATTTGCGGAATAGCTAAGAACAAATCCTAACTAAACTGCTTGCATGTGATAGACAACAACATATATTATCTAAGACAAGTTTATGATCAACAAATGATCAAGCACAAGACCAGACACTTTCGTCATACATATTCAATTCTCGAATCAGATAACTAAAGTTAACTGGTGGTTTACACTCTGCTCGAGGGAATAAAGTTCTGATGTAAATTCAGCAGCGTGTAACCTTGTTGGGTGCACACAGAAATTGATCGTCTAAGTCCTCAATTTATATCATTGGGAAACGTAGAGCCAAAGGAATGATCAATTGATTCCACGTGTGAGATTTCCTTTGGTGCAGAGGATATATCATGGGACGCGCACAACTAACGGAATTCTGACAGTACTTTCTGTCGTCTTGTGATCGCTGATATCTTCGAGAAGATTTGCAAGATATTCCCATAATTAGCGATGTACAAACTTGTGCTTTACTAGTGTCTTTCGGTGACACTGAAACTTCCAGCCTATGTACACTTCTGGTGGCCATGAGTCTTTGGATACTCATGCTTCTTCAGATGGCCTTCAGCTTCAGTGTCCTTCACTAAGAGTTTTGCTTAGAGAAGTATCTGTTCAATGGTTCAACATTTTGTCCAATGCGCTGAACCTGTTACACTATTTGATCTGTTAACCAGTATCTGATTCCGCACGGAGAACTGATCGTTGTTACAGATAGTGATCAGATAGTGTAACTGGGTAACTGAAATCCGAACTGATCAGATTCAATTACCCACAATCTGAGGAACTAATCCTTAGATTGTCTTCTAACTATTTGCCTTTTTGTCTTCATTAAATCTCTTCAGTGGGGGATGCTTTTCAGCGACCCAACAATCCCCCCGATTATATGTAGACAAATAGTTAGGCAACTTCCCCTGAATATGTGACGATTTTATATTTAACCTTGAGTATTTTTCAAAATTCAGAGGGTCTTCGACGTACTTAGAAAACATTACAATAAATGGTGATATGATAGAATCTGATCACACTACAATTCATAACTCATATTTTCTTTTTGAGTTTTTCTAAGTATCTAGCAAGCAAGTAAACTCAGGTATGTCAAAATCATCATCATTGATTGATGATGTTCATTCATCACAAATAGTAGCAGAATAACGACATAAAAGTAAATTGTTTTGGGGTGCATGCAAAAAAGTAAATTGTTTTACGATTACAGACCATTGTTTCAAACCATAAATAAAATAAAGTTTCTTCAAACACCGGCCTATTAACACCGGTTGCTTCCACCATTCATCAGCCGATCACTCATTTCCCTTGTGGCTTCCCAAACCCCTCATCATGCATTCTTCCTCCTTAGCCTTAGCTACCTCTTCTACCGACATCCCCAAACGTCTGGCAGTCCTTCTGAGATCCTGTTCACCGGGAGTCATCTGGCTCTTTCGCTTTTTCGTTTTTGGGGGAGAAGTTGCCGGACCTTTACCTTTGTCCAAGGGAAGGTTTTGGATTTTGCCCACGGGAGCATGTGTAGAGGTCCTGACGAGGGGATCTGAGGAAGGAACTATAGGAATTCTGGTAGTACCACCACCATGAGTGATAGTGATCGCTGGGAACTCTTCAAACCTAATCCCTGACCTCCTAAATCGTTCTGAGGTCATATGATAAATTTTCCCACTCTGAACACTTTCTTCGGCTACATGATTTGAACCACTACCAACATTATGAGCTCTGTTATCTCCAACTATTCTCTTCCCTTTGCTCTGGTTTCTTCGGTCTTCACCTCCCATTCCGGCCGGTCTAACGACCCTCTCCGATGTGCCTTGATGGGACACAAATTTCTCCCCCTGAAAATGAGGGTTGGGAGTGACACCTTGAGCATTTTCTCTATTCATCAGTGGCTCAACAAGGCTAGAGATGCGAGATAACAAATTTTCAATTCTTTCACGAATGGATCTTTCGAGACGATTGAGTTTAGATGTCAGATCAGCGTTACTTGACGTGAGATTTTCAATTGCAGAGATAAGATTATCGATCTGCCTGTTTTGTGCATTCACGTTTTTTGGAGATTTTCCTGATTGTTAGCCATGAAATCTTGAACGCTGTCTGGCATAGTTTGGTGATTGGAGATGTTCCTAATGTTAGTATTGATAACCCCACAAAAACTTCTAATCACAACAAGTTGTTTGAATGTTTCGTTGAAGTTTTCCATCAGGCCAGGGAGATCTCTCGCAGCTGGTACACCCCGGTCCATCGGACCCTCTGGTGCGGCAGCTCTCCTGGGAGGTGGAACCTGCTCAGCTGTGGGGGTGGGTTCTTTACCAGAGCTATCAGTCCAGCTGACTAGTAGCGTGTACTCCGCTTCAGGTTCGGTACCAACATTTGTTTGAGTGGGGACACTCGTGTGCTCCACCGATTGATTCACATCAGCAACTTCCTCTTCTACAAACTCATCAATGAGTCTGTTAACATCATTAAGTTCAGCATCTAACCTGGATTCCTGATGGACCGGAGAATGGTCCATATCAACATTTTCTGTCCTCAGAGGGACTGGTGAAGGGGTGGATGAAATTTATCTTATCTCAATTGGAGTTGGATTGGGCACAACTATGGGATTGGAGCTTCTGGTTCTATATCTACGGGATTGGTTTGAAGGATTTGAAGGTGGTGGTGGTGGTGAATGATCAGAAGAGGATTGATTGTCATCATTATCAGACTCGCCATCATCCTTTTGAGAGGAGGAAAATTGTGAAAATTGAGTAAAGGTCAACATACCTTCTGGATGTTCAGGAGCAAATTTTTCTTCTTGACCTATGAAGTTTGAGCTACCCACCATATCGGCTTTGAGAGAGGAGCCAACATTATCATAGAATTCTTGTTCTCTCCAAGAGTGAAGAAAGATCATACAAAGGAATCGAGGAAAAGGAATCAACTTATCTTTTCTTTTAGCAGCAACCTTCTTTACTAATTGTTCAAAAATCAGCGACCCAAAATCAGCCCGAACATCAGAAAACACGGCAGCTCCTATGATCATTTCATAGCCAGATACATAGTCGAACCCTCCTGTTTTACAAGACATGCATTGAGAGATGGTCATGAAGAATGTTGACCATAACGAACCCATCTTCGTCCTTGATATGCCTCTGGAGTAGTCTCCCTGATATTGAATGTATGGCAGGACGTCTGATTTTGCTTCTTCTAACGACGGGGTTGGTTCATGAACTTGTGGGGGTCTCGCATAATCGAGTTTAACTGCTTCCGTGAATGTGTTAAGGTTGAAAGAGATGGTGTGTTTACCTTGCAATAATGTCCGGTTATAACATCTTCTCCAGATTCTTTTGAAGTTGTGCAGGTATACCAGAACTCGACCAACATAGGTTTTGATAAGGGAATATCAAAGTTTAAAGTGTCTCTGATTGGGTGTTGGTCAAAGAATTTTAACAGTTCCTTAATCTCCGGTCTCAAATTCCTGAGACGATAATTGATGAAGCTTCTTGAGTTGTTCTTCGTATAATATATGCTGCTATACGGGCAAGGGACATTTGGAGATGGTCGGATGGAGGCAGGAAGAGAAACCCTGAGATAAGTTCTTTTAGAGTTTGCCATTGATTGCAGGTATTGAGAGATTTTTGCGAGGAGGACGAAAGGGTTTTGAGTTTGCAAGAGAAAAATGTTAGTGAACATTTGCGAAATGGTGAAGTGTAGAGTAATTTATGGAAGATCGTGGGAGACGGTTTTGATCAATGGTTAGAATTTGAACCGTTAAAATTGATTGTGTGGTGGAGATGGGAAGTTATTTGTAGGTAGTCTAGGAATGATGAAAGAAGTCAATCAAATGTCAAGGTAGTGTGGCGGGAAAAGACATCGTGCAGTCGCATTAAATGTCAGTGAGACAGACGTGTCCAATAGCACTTGAGTGTCAGTTATGAAGATAGGTCCAATGAAATTGCTCCACCGAATGACTATATGAAGAAGTCTAGCAACTGATACTTCATCAGATGGTCATTACCATTAGATAGGCTAGTACGAAGTTTGACTATCTGAAATCATTTGACAATCTGAATCATCGAGCCGTGAGGATGTATCTGAAGTTTTTTTTTCTTTTTTCTTTTTTTATATAAAATGTCTTATATCTGAATATAATGAGATACGAAGATATGGCTGATAAATCAGGTAATATGTTTGTATGTCAATAAAGACAGACTCACGCAATCATAAAACTAAAACATTAAGCTGAACATTTAAGAACAGTTTCTTGCATGAAAATGAGTAGCTGAACATGATGAAAATTTAAAAAACTTGTACCTAATATAAAATTAGTCCTCAGACTTGGTGCGAGAAGAAAAATGACAGCTTCATGCGAGGAAAAATAGCTGCAACAGTGGTTGGCGATAGGTAGGATCTGATGAGAAAACTTTCACGTTGCCTTATTGATGATGTGGTGGAGTCGCAGGGGCTTACAACAGATCATATATCAGATGCCAGCATGTTGTCTGCCCTGTACCGTCCTTCAGCTCATTTTTGGATATTTGAGTATCCATCACTGAAGAATGGATACTGGTTGTCAGTTAGAGTATATCTTCTTCATAGATGAGATTGTAGCAGTCTTTGAAGTATACCTTTCAGTTTCTGATGACCTTTTTGAGCTCGAGACTATATATTCTTCTTAGATGAGATTGTAGCAGTCTTTGTTTTTGTGATAACTACATTCCTCTTTACCACTTTTGAGTATTGTTTTGATCTGAATGGCTTTCATCCATCTCCATCTCTTCAGTTACTTCCAAAATGATGTTCTGTCTTACATATTGTTCCATTGATGGATTCTGAATACCTGGATCCGCTTGAGTTTCATGGACCTCCATTTCCTCAACTCCTTCAAAAATAACATTTTGGTTGATATAGTTTTCTATTGAGATATTTTGGGATTGGTTGAGGTCATCCATCTGATCAAAGAATGTCATCAGACCGTCACCCGTGATTGATTCGTCTGATATTTCCTCTGGATGAAACGAGAGATGTTGAAAGGGATAGCTTGCAAAGTCTTTCAGAGTACCTGGCGGAGTGGCACTGTTTTCTAGTTAGCTGAAGACTGTTTGCAGTTGATTATTAATTTGTGTGAACCCTTCATTCATCTCAGCCTTGATTTCGGTTGTGAGTTGTGCAAGATCAGCTTTAGTATCGGCTATTGATGATGTTAGCAAGCTGATGTGAGCGGTGGGGTTTACTATTGTTTGGTCGTCAAAGCAATCAACTTCAGTGGTTCTTGCTTGTCTCTGATGACAAGTGGATTCTATTTTTTCATGTGGAGTAGTAGCTTGAGACATCTCTTTATCCTGGATCTTGGATTCCTCTGAAGTATAATCTCTGGTGATGATCAGATTTCCGCTTGCAGTCTAAAAAACTTCTCTTTCATAGCGAACTTCTTGGGATTTCGACAATCAGGATGTTTGGTTTTTAACGTTTAATGTTCCAGATGTAGGAGTTCTGCATATTGGATATTGCTCATACTTCTCAGAAAAACCTTGAATGGAATTCTGTTCTTCTAGGACTTGCTTGTTGGAATTGGATGATTTATTCCATGAGTTGCACGATTTCTGAAGAGCTTCGTTTTTCTGAGCTAATAACAAGTTATCTTCTCTCAGGATATTGTTGAAGCACTGAAGTCTGACTACTTCACGTTTTGAATTTTCAGCTTCTGAGGATTCTTGAGTGAGTTCTTCTAATCTTTATGTCATCGTGGAAAGAGCGGTTTCTAACTGAGCATTTCTCTCGTGAGTGAGCATCAGATCTTTAACAAGTGATCTGACAAGCGGTGGATAATCTTCTGGAGAAGCTGTGTTAGGCACTTTTCCCTAGTTTGGAAGTTCATCTTCCCGTTCCCTTGAAACAGGGGACATTGGAATATCAGATTCAAGAGATCCTTTTTCTTCCTGACGATATTCAGTTTCTTCAAACCTTGCCATCAGACATATACACTTTTGTTGATCTTCAGAGTTTGGCTCAGATTCTTCTTCTATTTTTGCGAATAGACATTTTGTGTTGCAAGTAATTACTTCTTCTTCACTTGTCTCTGAGTCACTTAACCAAGCTTCAGCAGTTGCCTTTAATGCTTTTGCATCTTTCTCAACCTTGGCTAGCTGAGTTTTCAGCTCCTGGTATTTCTTTTCAGTGTCTTCATATTTCTTTTTATAGTTTGACGAGGAGCTTGAGCTTGATTTTTCAGATCCATAGTTCTCTTTAACTCTGCAATCAGCTTTGATGTGACCCGTTCTTCCACACTTAAAGCATACCATCTCTCCTCTGTCGTTTTGACCTCCTGAACGATTTCTATTTAAAAATCTTTTGTACCTTGTGGCTAATAGAGCCATACTTTCAGAGAGTTCTTTTGTATCATCATTATCACCTTGTCCTGGATTAGATTCACGTTCTTCGAAATCACCGTCTTCAGCATCTTCAAATCTTTCATCATCAACATCGTTTGGATTGAACAACATTTTCCGCCTTTGTTTTTAGTGCTCTGCGAGATGACTCGGAAGAGCTTGCAATGAGGGCGGAGGAGGTAGGAGTTTCATTCAGATCATCATACATCTTGTTTTCATTTTCAAAGTTCATCAGTGTACTGTATAGACTATTTATGTTCATGTCTCTCATCTGACCAGAGGTTCTTAGCACCGTAGACATGACAGCCCAATCTTTTGGAAGAATTTCCAAAAATTTGTACATTAACTCTTGAACATCTTTGTGAATTCCGAACTCCCTTAATTCATTTATGAGGATGGTGAATCTTCTGTAAGACATGTTGTGTGTTTCACTTTGATAACCTTGAATGCTTCATACTTTCGATCCAACATAGCTTTTCTGTTGGCTTTAACTTCATCGGTTCCTTCATACGATGTTATCAAGATATCCCAAATCTCTTTGGCAGTTTTACACTCATTTACAGTGACAAGAATGTGGTTTGGGAGGGATGTTTGAAGGAGGAACCAGATTTCAGCATCTAAGCCTTGACCATTGATCTTTTAGTTTGGGTCTTCAACATCAGAATGGTTTTCTTCTTCTTCTTCATCTTCGTCTTTATAGTCACCCTCCATCTTCTTTTTCTTGGAAATGGTTGTACTCGGAACGAACATTTTTGGAATGTATGGACCATTGATAAGAATATCTGGTCCCATGTCATTTTGATGTTCGACAAACCCCGGAAAACGGATTTTCCACATACCAAAATCGTCATCAGTAAACACAGGGGCATTTGTCTTCAAACCAAGGTTCATTTGCTATAGCTTTTCACCCATTTTTGATCAGTAAGTAAGCAGATCAACAATTATGAATTAATTGTCAAGCTCTGATACCAATTGTTAGTCCCGGACAGGTGAATTTCTACACCTATACGCTTTCACTGACAAATTTAAATTTTATGGAGACACTCGACACTTTTTAAACTTTTCTTTATTAATCAATAATGATTCAATAAAGATGCAAGCAGTTTGCGGAATAGCTAAGAACAAATCCTAACTAAACTGTTTGCATGTGATAGACAACAACATATATTATCTAAGACATGTTTATGATCAACAAATGATCAAGCACAAGACCAGACACTTTCGTTATATAGATTCAATTCTCGAATCAGATAACTAAAGTTAACTGGTGGTTTACACTCTCTCGAGGGAATAAAGTTCTGGTGTAAATTCAGCAGCGTGTAACCTTGTTGGGTGCACACAGAAATCGATCGTCTAAGTCCTCAATTTATATCATTGGGAAACGTAGAGCCAAAGGAATGATTGATCGATTCCACGTGTGAGAATTCCGTTGGTGCAGAGGATATATCATGGGACGCGCACAACTAACGGAATTCTGACAGTACTTTCTGTCGTCTTGTGATCGTTGATATCTTCTAGAAGATTTGCAAGATATTCCCATAATCAGCGATGCACAAACTTGTGCTTTACTTGTGTCTTTCCGTGACACTGAAACTTCCAGCCTATGTACACTTCTGGTGGCCATGAGTCTTCAGATACTCATGCTTTTTCAGATGGCCTTCAGCTTCAGTGACCTTCACTAAGAGTTTTGCTTATAGAAGTATCTGTTCAATGGTTCATCGTTTTGTCCAATGTGCTGAACCTGTTACACTATCTGATCTGTTAACAAGTATCTGATTCCGCACGGGGAACTGATCGTTGTTTCAGATAGTGATCAGATAGTGTAACTGGGTAACTGAAATCCGAACTGATCAGATTCAATTACCCACAATCTGAGAAACTAATCCTCAGATTGTCTTCTAATTATTTGCCTTTTTGTCCTCATTAAATCTCTTCAGTGGGGGATGATTTTCAGCGACCCAACAACATGCTTTATACATGGGGAAGTATTTTTTATATTTGACATTTACATAACAAAAGTTATTTAAAAAAACAACATTACATGATAATCGCATGTGATTGTATATTTGATCACATGTGATTATACAAAAACATCACATATGATCAAGTATACAATTACATGTGATTATATAAAACATCATATGTGATTATCACGTAATGTTATTTTTTCAGCGTGAAAACTAAAAATAAATCTGGATTAAAATTTATGTGAGTGTCATAAATGTAAAAAAAAAAACTTCTTCATGTATAAATCATGTGATCAATCTTGACTATTAATTATTATTGACCTAGTTATTATAATTTGTCCTTTGATTTTTGATTAAAAATTGAACTACATTCAACACATATATAGGTTTGAATGTTTGATAAACATGTTTGAGTATAGGTTTAATCCAATTACTTTTTATCTTTCTAAAATTTTCGTGAATAAGGATTATAGGTATGTTCAAGCTGCTACCGAGAATTGGCTTGAACCACCAAATCGAATCAGATCGAACCTAGCGATACCGGTTCATTCTCAGTTGTAGTTTTCACACAAAATTGGTTCCCAGTCCATTATGTTCCACAAAAAACCGAAACACTTAAAATATCAGAAAACCGTGGTTCTCGGTCTGGTGAAAACGTCAATGGTTCGATCCTCGGTCGAGCCAAACCATTTCTTGGTTCTCAGGTATGTTTGATTCCGAACGGTTCGATTTGGTTCAATTATTCGACTGTACTCAACCTAACGGGTTGTTTTCTTCTCGTTTTCATTTATACGACCCCTATAGAACATGGTTCCTGTGAGTTGTTCAATTCAAAAGTACTGGTTTTAGCTTTTGTGATGCAACTTTGTTTCCCATTTACGACACAACTAAACATTCTTTGGGACACTAAAATCTCGTGGATTCAGATACTTTAAATAAAAGTTAGATATTTTCTTAATTGAAATACAATTGATGTTCATATTAACAAATAATAGAAGGGTACCTACGTAATGCGGTGGCGTGTACCCTGTAACGATGTTTTACGGTGATTATTGGTGGTGGTGGTGGTAGTAGTAGTAGTAGTGATGGTAGAAGGTGGTGGCCGGTGATGGTCACGGATGATGGGTCGTGGTGCTGGTGGTCGCAGATGGCGGGTGCTGGTAATTTCAACCTTTTAAACTTTTATAGGATCAATAAAGATAAGTATACTCAAGTGATAAACATGGTTAATAACACATATATCACAAGTTCAAGTTCTGCATGATACATATTTTGGATAAAGACAAAGTTGTTCCGAAAAAAGCAATAATATTGGCTAAAAATTAAAATTAGGCCATGCTAATTTGGAAAGACACCAAATGAATTATATATAGAAAAGATAAGACTACCCGCAAGGATGTGGCCCCCTTCTCATTCATAGGCCGTCTCCCCTTGACCGACGTGTCCCACTCTTTACGCCCCCAAACCCGACGCGTCGAAGGGCAACATTCGGGCACTGCGGCGACCAGTAGCGGACCTAGAAAAAAATTTGTGGGGTGGCACCGGTTGCACATTTTTTTTTCAGGGGTGTCACCTACACTAACAAAAGAAAAATAAAATATTTTTAACACTATTTTAACACTGTTCGGAAAATTTTCAGGGGTTGCACTGACAACCCCGTGCACTATACTAGGTCCACCCCTGGCGGCGACCGTTGGATGCCGCCTTATTGAGGAAGGGAAGATGTTGATTTCGAAGGGAAGATATTTGGTCACCTGCTATGTGGGTTTTGTTAGGATTCGTCACGTGTTTGATGGGAAGAGAAAAAACTAATGTGATAATAGTAGCGTAAAGATTAATATTGTCTATGCTACAAACAATACCTATATATACTATAAATGATTGAATTTATCATATGTGAGTTTGGTGTTTAAAAAATAAATCAAAGATATAGCCCGAGTCGGTGTCAAATAAGCCAAGCTAAGTAGGCGTATATGGACAACTAACGAGGCATTGCATCGCATGGATTTACTCACTAACACTTTAAAGTTTATTGTTTTGTGGTGTTTGGGATTACGATACTAAGAAGATCATTTTAGCTTAATGCATTTCAATACGTAATAATCCAATTTATAATGTTTTGTTGGGATATAAAACAAAGATATCATTCTATTACTGATGCTACTGATCTCAAGTTACTACTGATGACAGCAAATACTACTGACGTTCTATTTTTGGTGCTGATCGCATACAAGATTCTAGCATAGTTAGTTACAGAATGTATATCTTTATGTAATTCAATTGTAATCGATTCCTAGAATAACTATGTTATTAATTTAGGCTTCAAGGACTAGTATATATAGTTCCTTATGAATTGTAAACATACGTGTGTATTGATCGATCAAATTAATATACATTGAAGCTTTTTGTGAATCACTGTGTGCTTATTTACTTTCGTATTCATTAACAGTATTCATTGTTCTTAATCAATTAAACTATAAGTGTTGATCCGCTGCAACTTCTAATAGTTTGTAGATCTGTGATTAATTAATCCTTCTGGGTTAATCGATACTGACAAGTGGTATCAGAGATTTACGGTTCTAGATCTACGAATTAAGAACAGCAAAAAGTTTCATACTTTCGATCTCAAAATTGTTAATCATGTCTGATAACAATGAAAGTACTCAAGCAAACAAGATTCCTATTCTCACTCCCAACAACTTTGGGATGTGGAAAAACAGAATCAAGCAATACATGCTGGTTACTGATTATTCCATATGGGAAGTGGTTCTTGAAGGCAACAAGACTATTCAAACTCAAATAGCCACCACTTCAACTGAAGCTGACAAACTCAAGAGTGAGAAAGAGAAGAAGGACAGAGGGATCGAGCTCAAAGCCTTAAGCACTCTATTGCTTGCCATTCCCAATGATTATCAACATCTCTTTGTTGAATATGATGATGCAAAGAAGTTATGGCAGGCTCTGGAAAAGAGGTTTGTTGGTACAAAGAGCACAAAGAGAAACATGAAGTCTGTTCTGAAACAAGACTTTGAAAACTTCAAAGGACAGAAGAATGAATCATTGTCTCAAGTATTTGATAGGTTCAACATACTCATTGGTGAACTAAATCAAGTTGGTTATCAACCAGACAATGATGATGTCAACAGGAAGTTCCTCAGATCTCTAGGTGAAGAATGGTCTATGTATACTGTGATATATAGACAAGGTGATGCACTAGAAGAAAAGGAGCTTGATGAACTCTACAATAAGTTAAGAGTGTTTGAATCAGAAGTAAGTAATAAATCTCCTAATTTACCTTCAAACAATGCTGATTTTGTGTCAAGTACAGGAACATGGAAGGACAATACAAAGAATGCAGGCATTGAAGATGTAGCAAGAGAATCATTCTTCACTAGTCATGTGCACACTGCATTGATTAGTGAGGATTTAGAACAACTCAATCCTGATGATTTGGAAGAGATGGACATCAAGTGGCAGATGGCTATGCTAAGCTTAAGAACCAAAAGGTTTCTTAAAAGAACTGGAAGACAAAATCTCTCTTACAACAAAGGTGATCGTCCTGGATTTGACAAAACCAAGGTCAAGTGCTACAACTTTAGCAATCTAGATCACTTTGCCAGAGAATGCCCAAACAAAGACCAAAGATCAAATCAACAGTAAATGGAAAGTCTATCATTATAACTGAACAAACAATCAGACACCATCTTCAACTCAATGATGAGTCAGGTATGTTTTCTTTACCAAAGGAGGATCTTGTTGAAGTTTTACAAAAAATGGGGTATGAAGGAAGACTAAATATTGTAACTTTTCAAAAGGGTCTTCTTTCACCTCAATGGAAGTCTTTAGTTCATACTATTCAACACTGCATCTCTCCTAAAAGAAGCACTTGGAATGAGTTCAACAAGTCAATAGCCTCTACTGTTGTTTGTCTGAGCACAGGACAAGTATTCAACTTTTCAAATATGATTTTTGAAGGAATGCTTGGAAACTTATCATCCTCAAAATTTTTAATGTATCCAAGATTCCTAACTCATAAAATAAACTGTGAACTACAAAATCTTTCAATTCCCAAAAACATTTTTGTAACACCAGAATTAAACAAAAAGGTTTATGCAAATATGAGAAAAAGGTTTAATTTTTCTGGTAAAGATACTCCACTGTTCCCAAACATGATCTATGATCAACCACCCACTGAAGAAGGTTCAAGTCAGCCCATTGAACCCCAACCAACTCCACCACCAAATACAACCCAAACAGAACCCATTCAGTCCACTCAATTAAATAAACCAACAGATGTCCTGCAAGTGTCCCAGGTACATGAGATTAATCCCCAGAGTGCTACTCTTCACTCTGAGGAAGACCAGACCATAGCCAAACACATTTCTAAAACTTATAAAAGGAAGAGAACTTCCTTAAAGGACACCAGGGGACCAATTGAGTCACACCCCAGGCTCCAAGAGTTGTCCTCTAAGGAGGAGAGAGGGCACGAGGAAAGGGCTCTCACTACTGATGTCCCAAAGGTGGGTGCACAGGCTAGTGAGAACATCATTAGGACCCAGACCTCGGAAACTCTCAGCGATGAATCAGAATTTGAGGAGTTACTGAGAGGACCCCGGTGCCAAGAAATCACAAGGGGGGCACTACTGCTTCTTCTAGGAAGAAGAGAGTGTCCAAACAACCCAATTTATCACCAAGAAGTGATAAGGGTAGAACTGACCAAACTGAATTGACGGATAGGATGGAAAACCTTCAAACCAATGTACCAAATGAGCCCAATGATCCACCCAAATGGGCTGAGGGCAGTATTAAACAAACTAAATTGACGGATAGGAAGGAAAACCTTAAAACCACTGTACAACATTGTCTGACTCTATTAAACAATCAAGGGAAAACCATGACCTACATGAAGCATTACATTAATACCTTGAACAGAAGACAGAAGAGGTTCGAGCATAGGCTTCAAAAGCAATCAAATTTGATCAGGAAACTACAAAGAAAAATTGCTGATAGTGAGGCTCATCAAGTTGAGATCACTAAGGGGGAGAAAGATCAAATTCAAGGGATGATTGATCAATCAATTGCAGCAGCAGCCCTTCTAAACTTAGAAGAGGTCCATGGTGAAACAGGTCAAAGTGTTGGTGAGAACCTGTACAAAGAAATGGAAAATCTGGATGATGATGTATTTGTGTCTGCAAACCAACCACAAACTGCAGAACAAATAAACTCACCAGTTACTACTGAAATAATTGAAACTACTGATCCAATGGAAATTGAAGAAGACAAGGATCAAGAGGTTATTACTACTGATCCCATTAAAGAAAAAGAAACTTCAGTAATAAAAACATCAGAAGAAGAGTTTATGGATACTACTGATGCCCTAGCAGTAGTAACTCCAATAACAACCTCACCAGTAGTAAATGAAGAACAACAAGTTGTGGTGTATGAACCTGAAAGTACATCAGTAGCAATCACAACAGTTGAAACCACAGCCATCACACCAGTAGCAACCACCTTGGTTACTACTGAAGAAGAAGATGAAGAGATTCCTGAGCTTCTTGAGAAAAAACAGATCATCATTGTTACAAAACATAAAACACCACAACAGCCACTTGTCATACCTGATATTGATGACAATGTGAACTGGTATGAAGTAGATGAATGTGAACTTCCTCCACACCCCAAAATACTTCCTCAAAATGAAATTCATCTATTCTCTCCATCAATAATATTACCAGAAGTCCCTGATATGAAATATATTCCACATAAACTTTCAATCTGTATTGGAAAAGGAAAAGAAATCTTTAATGATGACTATCCAAACAGAGCTCTAGGTCATTATATGGTAAACAAAATGAATCTGGTAAGAAAAGACAGGTTAGACAAATTAAAAGTGAAGAAGATCAGATATGCAAGAAAAGTTGCTAAAACTCAAGCTCTTGAAGACAAGAGAAAGGCTGAAGAGGAAAGATTGAAAAATCCTGAAAGTCAAGAAACTGAGGTACAAGTTCCTCAAATAGAAGGTGTCCTGGTAGAAGGCCAAAAAGCAGAATTTGAAAGACATAGAAAGATAGAAGAAGAACATTTAAATTGTCTTGAAGACCTTGTAGCCGAATGTAAAAGGGAAAATGCTGACCTACCAGATGACATATTTGAACAGAAAAAGAATATGATTGACTTTTTGAAGTCAAAGGGGTATAGTGAAAAATCTTTTGGTAGAATGAAGACGATTACAATAGTAGATAAATATTGTACTGCCAAGAAGAAAGAATTAGCTGAATTAGAAGTTGAAGCTGAAAAAGAAAAAGTGTTAATTGAAATAGACCCCATGATAGTCCTCACCAGAGTACCAACAACTGGAGAATCTTCAATACCTCCTGAGAAAAGAAAAAGAGAGGAAGTTGAAACAGAACAAAGGAAGAAAAAGAAACAGGAAATACAGGTATTTGACACTCCTGTTGCTCATATTGAAGATAATCCAATTATAAATTGGAGGATGGTCGGTGATGCTATTGAGATCATTAGACAAGACAAATCAGTTCAAAGATTTACTGGTTGGAAACCATTGGTTATGTCTTGTAGTAGAGCGGATATCATTAAAGTCCTAATCATAGGCAAACCAAGAATGACTAAGAAGTCATGGAAGAACTCAGGAGCTGGATACTTAACCAAAATGATAGATGCTGCATTTTATTCAGATCAATATCCTGAAATATTTTCAAACACAGAAAATGTGTATGCTTGGAATGTGCTACCCACAGTGAATATGTATTTCTTTGAAAGATCAAGCAAAAACTGTGAGCTGTACTTGTATGAAAGGGAATATCCACATTCTGAGGAAACAATGTATCAGCTATACACAAACTCTATGATGAAACCCCATGATGCTGTAATGTTCCATAATAAACTTAACTATTTTATCAAAAGAAACAGCAAGTATATCATTGCTCAGAGAAAGCTGCAAAATCAAAGAACACTTGAAGGCAGACAAAGAAAAGCTAAACAATTACAAGAACAAGCTAAGAAGAATGAAGAGCAAAAAGAAACTTGATTAATTCAAAACGAATTAATAAATTTAGGGGGAGATTGTTGGGATATAAAACAAAGATATCATTCTATTACTGATGCTACTGATCTCAAGTTACTACTGATGACATCAAATACTACTGACGTTCTATTTTTGGTGCTGATCGCATACAAGATTCTAGCATAGTTAGTTACGGAATGTATATCTTTATGTAATTCAATTGTAATCGATTCCTAGAATAACTAGGTTATTAATTTAGGCTTCAAGGACTAGTATATATAGTTCCTTATGAATTGTAAACATACGTGTGTATTGATCGATCAAATTAATATACATTGAAGCTTTTTGTGAATCATTGTGTGCTTATTTACTTTCGTATTCATTAACAGTATTCATTGTTCTTAATCAATTAAACTATAAGTGTTGATCCGCTGCAACTTCTAATAGTTTGTAGATATGTGATTAATTAATCCTTCTGGGTTAATCGATCCTGACATGTTTGGATTAGAAAAGCGAATAAGTGAACATTTGCGGTTGACGCCTTTCAAAACTCATTTCGGAAAACTAGCTACGTAGCTGTTTTTTGGAAACAAATTTTAGAAATGACATTTTAGAAAAAGAAATTTTTTGAAACGTAATATGAACACCTTAAATATTGGTAATCTTAATGTAAAAGTTTCATTGTTCGGTGGCATCCACATGCTGTGCATTTTCTCTTTATAAAAATTAAAAATCTAATCAAAACTATTTTGTGACAAAAACATAGATATTCATTTATAATGATTTATTTAAAAGTGGACGAGTTTTTTTGACTAAAATTTGCTTGCGTGATCTTTAACTGTAGATCAAGTAGACAAATAAAATAACAATGTGGGCTCGATGCAGGCTTAAGTGGATCAACTTGTTTAGTAGATCAACTGTTAAGTGTTAAACTGGGCCAATGTTCAGTAGGAAAGCAGCTATGCAATTGGGCCATAAATAACACAAGTAGGAAAATATAGTGTAGAATCACTCTAGATAATGTCCTCGCAACTTAAATAAAATAATAAAATTATTCAAACAAATTTATCACTTAGATATCCATATTGTCAGAAACATAATTTTCATCACTAAATTCCATTTTCAGTTATTAACTAACTTAAAAAATTAAGTTTAAACAAACGGACTTGAGATATATATTTTTAATTAAAAGGGTGTCCTCATTTATAATGGACTCTTTCAAAATGATCGAATTTTACTTGTAATATACGTGACTTATTCATGTTTTTTTCTTCTGAAACTTCCCCTAAGTATCTAGTAAACTTCCTCTAAGATTATTAAGTTAATAAGTATAAAAACCCCTTAAATAACTATTACAATTAGGGGTGTTCAAAACCGGGTATCCGGATTATCGGATACCCGATATTCGGGTACCTGGATTTTTGGATAGTGATTTTTACTAACCCGCATTTGGTACCTGGATTTCGGGTACCCGATTACCCGAAATCCGGGTATCCGGTATCCGAAAAAACAATATTTTTTAAATGTTTTTCGAATATTTCGAGTATTTTTTCGGATATTTCGGGTATTTTTCAGATATTTCGGGTACTTTTCAAATATTTTTGGATATTTTGAGTATTTTTTGTATAATTTTCGTATATTTTTTATATTCGGGTAATTTTTCGGGTATCGGGTATCCGAAAATGTTGAAAAACACTACCCATATATGGTACCCGGAATTCGGATACCCGGATTTTCGGATATCCGGATATCCGGATACCCGGATCTTCGAATACCCGGATTTCGAATATCGGGTAATTTTCGGATACCCCTAATTACAATGGATTCAAAGATGTGAGAAGAATTTATGTCATTATCTTTCTGCTTACTAGGATCAAAGTTTATTAATTTATATAGTTATATTATTATTTCTGTCATTTTTTATTGTATAATTACTTGTTATACTTTTAAGGAGAAAATGAAGCAGCCAGCTGGTTATTACTTAAATGATTTTACTTATATTAAGATAATATTAAGTTTCATGATTGGTTTAAGTCAACTGATAAAATATTACTAGTAGTTAATAAGACCGGGAATTAAATTGCAAGGACCCAATAAATATGCGACTTGTTGAGTAATGAACATATTATAGCAAATTAATGGTATTAAAATATGTTTACTCATCATGATAAAGTATGGTAAAAAGGTTCTAATGTGACAAGGGTATAAAGATTTTAAAAAGGATCGGAACATGATCTTTATAGAGTTTTGAAAAATTGGCATTATGACATATGTATATGGATGTATCGATCTACTTTCTTGTTTGCTGTGTAGTCACTTATATGATAATTAGGAGAATCAAACTTATATTATTCCATACCCATAACTGTGTTAGAGTCTTTTGATATATTTGATAACATATCTATAGGGTATTTATAGAACTTGAATATTTGATAGCTAATTCTTACATGACATATTTTATCTGAGTAATTTTATGTCAAAGAATAATTATGTCATGTTTTTCTTTTACCATACTTTACATTTCACCCCTCTCAATAAATGTATGATTGTCATTTGATATGAAATTACTCTATATGAAAAAAAAAGGATAATTTCTTTTATATCCTTACAAAACTCAATAATTATTTTTATATCCTTTCAAAATTTCAAAATTATCTTTATATCCTTCTAGACTTTTTAATTACCTCTATATCCTTCCAAACATTTAAAACTCGCCTTTGTGTCCAAAAACTTATTTTGATATTTCTTAAATAATTAAAATATCAATAATAATTATAACCAAATTCATATACTTGAAAATTACTATATTACCCTCACTAAACCTAAATTAAAAGTTTATTGTTCAAATTACTAAGTTATAACATTTCAATCTTCGACGACGATCACACGTTCAATTGTTTCTTAAAGTATCTGAAATATGAATTAACAATTTCTAAATTACACTCTCGTTGGGTTTTTTATGATTTTGTTAATCAATCTTTGAACGTTTAATTCAAAAGGTTTAAAAGTTATCGTTATAGTAGTATATGATATGAGCTTGAACCTATACTTGGACTATTTAAATTACGTCATGTTTATTTTAATTCACTATATACAACCACAAATTATATATATGAAACGCATAAAAACACCATCAATTTATATTATTTCCTTGATTTATTTTAATTCATCCTTATATGTTTTTATAGCAGACTTGTAACACCGTATTTTTTTTAAAAGGCAATTAAGTATTAATCCAAGTACGGAAGCATCTAGTTTAGTTAGGTTTACAAACCATGGTCCCACAAAATATTACAAACCAAATTTAGTTTAAAAGACGGTATTACTAAACACGGCTCATTTTACAAAACATATAATTTAAGCATGGTCAAACTTCCCGTCCAAGCCCGACCCGTTCAAGCCATCCAACCTGAAATGTGTCGATAAGGGAGGGATTAGCACAAAAGCTAAGTGAATGAATTCCTAAGGCTACTAGCTACACTATTCACTTAAACACGAAAGTTATAAACATCTCCGGTTGGGCAATCACTTATTTGAGAGGATCGGCGGCTTTGCGGGCCTTAAACCATGGTCGGCCAAAACCACGGTAACCGATAGCGTTTTGTATCCAACTCCCTCCCCTTAACCATGTAACGCATAGAGGTAAGGTCGGATACCCTATTAGTCGATACACTGTGCCCAGCCGTTATCCATCCGACACTGACCTCATCCCGATTGTGCACATAGTCATGTATGGTATTCCCTAACACTAGGCATACATAACAAGTAGACTAGCTACGAAAAACACCGCGAAAAACGTCACAACAGAGTTCCCAATCGCGAACTCCAGTTCACGATCGCGAACTAGAGTTCGCGTCGGGAACTCTGATCGTGAACTACATCGCGATGAACCAACAACTTAGCTGGACCGACTTCGCGATCGTGAAGAGAAGTTCACGCCGTGAACTTCCCTTGTCTGGTAATTTCCTGCGATTTTTTACAAACATGCCAATACCAAACGAATAAACCGAAACCCGAGTTGTAGGTTGAATCCACTCACCTTTCAACTTCCGATTCCTTAACTCACTGAGCTAGTATCACTGAGTATCCTTCCTGGTTCCTGTCAACAATATACCGAATTAGTGATAATCCACCGAATTGTCAAAATCATCAATTTCAACCACTAACCGCACAAGACTCATAAAATGCACATTTTTATGACATATTCAACTAGCTCAATTCCTTCATCAATACAATTGACCATTTTGACCATTTATCAAGTATTCACAACTAGTTGACCCAAACGGGCCAAAAACCCGAACTTGACTAAATTACTTCTACAATTCCATCAACTAGCACACAACTTCTAACTAGCAATTCACCATAAACTAACAATTCTATTGAGTTCATAACTATCCCAATAACAAGTATCATACTTGCACAAACTCTAGTTAGTCATTTTGACCCAAACACCAATTAGATCAATTCACACAATCATCTATACTAGGTTTTCACCATCCATAACTTACCAATCATGATTTCTCAACCTAATAAACAATTCCATCCATTCAAACATCAAGAAATCCAAGATTTGTCAAAACCCACCTTCAACTTCCAGTCTTCCACCATTAATGGAGGTTGAAGGTGATTTTCACCAAATATTGTATTCCTTCAACAATCTACCATACAAATGATGTAAAAGCTTGCACAAGCACATAAAACAACATCCATTTCAAGATTCATCCATAAAACACTAAAGATCACAAACCCTAGTTCACCACCAAACTCAAGAACAACAAGAACAATAAAAGAATAAGATGTAGCTTACTTCTAGGGTTCTTCTACACAAACTTTGGTAAGAATTTCGGGTCTTAGCACCAAGAAATCACTAAGAACAAGCAAGGAAAGCTAGAGAAAGTGATGGAGTTGCTTAGCAATGAAATAGTGATATGGAAGGATAATGTTTTGAAATTAGCAAGTAAAAGAAGAGAGGGAGAGTCCCTCTCTCTCTAGAGGCCGGCCAAACAAAAGGGCGGGCCCCCTTTTGTGGCTTTCTATCAATTAACAGTATGTGTCTGAAAGTCCCTTTCGTAATTAATTTATTTAACATAGCAAACGGACTCCAATTTTAAAAACGAAAGCATTCCCGGAAACGATATTTAACAAGGAATCTAAAGATATAAAAATCACGTTTTCATTCCACATATACAACAAGTCGGGTATTTTAACCCCTTGGTTAAAATACCGCAAAAGGCAGCAGGCTAATTAAATTAACTAAGCATTTAGTCAGATAATCATTTAATAAGATACCTTAAGGTCAATAAAATACTAGGCCGGGTTTTGGGATGTTACAAGACTGTTAGTGCGTACAGAGATGAGATGTCATCTACAAAGATGGTGTCAAAGCATTTTCAGTATTTATTTTGAGTAAATAAATCAAATTTAAGGTTGCCGTTTTAGAACTTAAATTCGTAAGTGATCTAAATTAGGTTTAAATAAAATAAGGGTAATATAGTAATTTTTTAAATAAATAAATTTGATGATAATAATTATTGATATTTTAATGATTTAATAAATATCAAAATAAGTTTTTGGACATAAAGGAAAGTTTTAAATGTTCAGAAGGATATAGAGGTAATTAAAAAGTTCAAAAGGATATAAAGATAATTTAAGAATTTTGAAAGGATATAAAAATAATTATTGAAATTTATAAGGATATAAAAGAAATTAAATTGTAAGAATTAACTCCCTAACATTTAGATGCTTGTGCACATCCAAGGTAATCATTAGACTATCCACAATGGTCACCGGTATAACATTAGTGTTACATCACTTTTCTTTCTTCAGATGAAATATATGACCAGACTCTCATAGCGGTAAATAAAGTAACGATCGAACCTTAAAGTTAACTTTATTAATATATGCACCACTAACCACACACAATGTATAAACAAATCAAACCCGTGACCTTAGGTCTCCTACACGACCAATGAAGAAAGGAGGGTGGTCATGGTTAGCCAATGGTTATGTAATGGGTGGACAGGGTCGTTAAAAAGGGTGACCATTAGGTTTGGTCATCCAAAGAGTCTAATTCAATTTTATAATTTGTGTAATATTCCAAATACATGAAAAGGCAACATGAAAGACTTTTAATTGTTGATTTCAATGGAGAAAACTCAAAAAAGCGTGTACGACTCGTGTTGACAGCCGACCATCTCGTTTACATATATTTAGAAAGGACATAATGTATGAAACTTCCCTTAAACTACATGATACATTCATATAATCATATCTACTCCCTAAGCTATCAATTGCTTTAAAGAGATGTTATATTGACTATTTGTGACATTTTGTTCATTACTCAAAAGTTATCAAAATCATGAAACACTGTATCATATCTCACATTAATCATCATAATTTAGAAAATAATAAAGATGATATTACTTACTGCTAAATCATTTTCTACTTATCTTTATATTCATTGGATCAATGTAAGTTTCTAAATCAAAAGATGAGATTATAATAGAGAATTAATAAACTATAAATATTAATCATTTTATGAGTAGAATGATATAATATATACCGTACATATTTAGTAAGAAGCAAACATTTTATTTTTTGAAGAATATATAGTTGCAACGTGGTTATCTTACAAGCTATACACACACGAATTCATCCCAATAGTTGTAGGTTCAAGTTTAATGTTACAAAAATTACCCCTATCGAATTCATCCCAATAGTTCTAGGTTCAAGTTTAAGGTTAAATATCGGTCTTTGATATATTAGTCTAAAATTGGTTATTGGAAGAAATAGAAAGTTATACGATGGAGGAATTCATAAGCTATAGAACCTAAAGTACTATACTTGTCAAACACACATAGTTTAGGGTGTATTGTGTCATTTAATAACGTTCTAGAAATAAAGAGAAATTCGAATTACAAATACCAGGTAGTTCTTGTTGACCGCCCCCATATCCACCCGCCTTTCCGACGAACAACACCCTTCATTTTCAATCATACATTCAATGTTCCTTTGAAGTTTCTCGATTGATTTTGACTATATTTGCAGGTACCACTACTACCATTATACGAATCACTAGTTAATTCTTTTCAAAATTCGCTTATTTTTTTCTGTTATTGTTAGTCGAGTTATCTTCGTGTTAACTGAGTTCTGAAACTTTTCGATTTTGAAATTCCAAGTAAGTTTGTGTAAAATTGCTAATTTTTTCCATCAGAAATTGAAGAATAGCAATGCCTTGGAATCTAACCTTTTTGAGGAATATGTTTCAGGTCAGTAAAGTCTCATCCTTTTCGTCTTTTATTATGCTTATAAATTAATCATATGCTTTTAGTATCACAGATATTAATTTCATAAACTTATGATATTAGAGCATTTAAAATTAGGATTATAAGCAGTTGGGGAATTAGAAATTTCCACTCGCAGTACCATCCTTACTAATTTCATAAACTTACAAGACAACTACTAATTTCATAAACCTAGAAATTAAAAAAAAAAAAAATCCTACAAGACAAACACATTTATTTGGTTTAGATTTTGGGTTTGAGCTTTGAGTTTGAACTATTGGTTAATATTAAGATTGATTTGGGCTATTGGGTAGGTTTTTTAATTCAGTAGTAGCACCGTAAAACCAAAAAAAAATCTAAAAAATTTGAGCAGGCGCTCTGATTATACATTTGAATGTTCTTCAAGAATGCTACTTTTTGCTTGAGTATATGAGTATTGAATATTGATCATCCAAAACATTGATTTGAAATAATTGTATATTTGAACGGGTCAAAATGCTATATATAATAATTATTCTTTTGGGTTAAACCTCATAAATATTATAAAAACTGTTAATAAGAGAATAAGTCAATTTGTAGATAAGAAGCAACTACAATGGCTCTTACAAAATGTAATATTGTTGGATGACATGGGCTAATTTGTGTTCCTTTTTTTATAAATTTAAAGCTGTCTTATAAGTATTGTAATGGGATAATGTAAAAGGAGGTCAACCAAATATTCAACTTTTGAGTTTTTTCATTAAGGCCACCTAATTAATGAAACTACTTAATAGGCCACCTAAATATCAAGTTTCGTTCATACCAAATTTGATTTTTTTCCTGAACTTTTTGACTGTTCGATAATGTATATGTGTGCATAGGAGTGTTCACTATTCGGATATAACCGGTTATTCAATTGGACAATTTGGATTGGACCATTTGAATTTGTTATTTGGTTTTTTGGATCTGTTTGGACTTGAACCAAATTAATAGTTTGGTTTTAGGATTGGATTTGGTTCCATTGTAAAAACCGGATTGTTCAAATAAACCGAATAGTAATATACATATGTGTGCGTGTGTATCTATGACTTGTTTTGAGTGATCTTAAAACCTTATTATTTATATATTTAATGCATTTAATTATTTAGATTAATTGCAATGTTGTAAAATCGGTCGGCGGTATCTAATCAGTCGACCACCTTGATACACTTTCCTCTCACCTGACACGATTTACATATATACGATTTACATATGGTAGAAGAAAGAAGGGGAGAAGGGTAGTATCGGTATTTGACAAGGGAAGTCGGTTAGGGTTAGTATAAATAATAATGTTTGAGCAAATAAGGGCAGGCTTGATTTGGTTTTAGTTAGATTTACATTAGTCATTAGCTTTATCTCTAGGCATTTACGTTTCATGTAATTTCCTCTTCAATTGAAATGAATAACACCAAAGCTTTTGGTTTGATTCTTCAATTCCATTTCTAAAATCAACACAAATGTATCGTTCATTCAATCAGTTCATACAAATACACTATTTCTATCGTTTGATTCTATCAGATTTGTGTACGATACAATTGAATTGTATCACACCTTCAAGCCTATGCAGTTATCTCGGTCAGAAATCAAATATCGGTCAAGGACCGAGATTTGAGATAGGGTTTATCGCGGTGAGACATCAGTGGGATATCAGTTATTTATATTATGTAGAATATTAAATATATATTATACATGATTAAAATTATCATAAATTAAACAACAAATATTGCGTAAAACATCATTAGATAGTATTATTATAAGTGAATTATTTGTTTATAATTGATGCATTGGGAAGCTTTAGACAACTCATAATCATTTGTTTTAAGCTTCCACCTCTTTAGACAGCATAATCTGTTTCCAGGTGGGTACCCTAAATTATAAAGGAATTTATTTTTAAAAGAATAAATATTAGCAATGTTGGCCGATTTTGACTGATGTTGACCGATATTCTCTAGAAGTTTGACTGAATGGACTGATATTCACCGATTTTGACTAGGTCCAGTTAATTTCACCAATTGTAATTTCTAGGTCAGTCAGCCACAGATAAAATGCTTGTTAAATGCCAATTATATTCATTAATAATTTGATAGCTGGTTTGGGTTACACTTGTTAAGAGTTCGATCTACAATATATCTTGATTCTTGCAACAAATATGCATATGATTATAATAACTATATATACATACATGTGTATCTATACATTTCAGAATGGGCAAGAAGGCAGAGTTAGGGAAGTTGAAATTGGAGCCTTTTACATTAAATCTCATGGAACCAAAATAGCAAGAAGTCACATGTACGATTGGCTTATTCTCGTGCTGCTTGCATTTATAGAAATTGTTTTAAATATTATACACCCGTTTTACCGATTTGTGGGTAAAGATATGATGACAGATCTTAGATATCCAATGAAAGAAAACACCGTTCCCGTATGGTCTGTTCCTGTAAGTTTTTCCAATATTATAATTTAATTAATTTTATGTTTTTTTTAATCATAATTGGTTGTTATTGATGTTTTTGTGTTGTTTTGACAGATTTATGCTGTATTGCTGCCTATACTTGTGTTCACCTTCTTTTATCTTAGGAGAAGAGATGTGCATGATTTGCACCATGCAATTTTAGGTAAATAAACATGTTTGGGTTGAGGTAAAAAAGTTTTGGGTCAGTATGGGGTCGATTCAACTGACCCATTTATTAAACGGGTTAGGTTCGGGTCGATGATAATTTAAATGGGTCGACCCGCCAACCTGTTTAATAAATAAATTATGTTTAAAGATATATATATATATATATATATATATATATATATATATATATATATATATATATTTACTTAGTTTATAGTTTACTAGTTAAAACGTAACTAATAGTTAGATAAAAACTAAAAAAGTTACTTAGTAATTTGGTGTTTTAGTATTTTGTTATGAATTTGTGTAATAATAACCACATTTTGACATGTTTGACTCGTTTAGCCTGCTAACTTGTTTAACCAGTTTAAACTAGTTATATGGGTCAGTTTCAGGTTGAAGTTAAACAGGTTAAGGCCAACCCACGAACCCAAACCCGTCAACCCAAACCCAGATTGAATTGTCACCCCTATAAATTATCATAAAAATCAATAAATCTATATTTTTTTTGTAAACTTGATATACATATATATATATAACTTATATAAAAAATTGCAGCCTTTAATCACACATTTAGAAACACCATGACTCGCCATGTCTCGCCATCGCTTGTGGCTTGATAATGCCGTCACGCCACGCCACGCCTTATGCTTTTTATAACAAATCAAAAAATTAATAAATTAGTTTATATTTATTTATTATTTTTCTTATTTTGTTTCCTTATTTTATCAATTTCTTATTTTGTTTCCTTATTTAATAAATTCATATTTTTCTTATTTTGTTTCCTTATTAATTTCATATTTTGTTTCCTTTATTTCATATTTTTCTTATTTTATTTCCTTATTAATTTCATATTTTGTTTATTCATTTCATATTTTTATTATTTTGTTTCCTTATTAATTTCTAGCTAAAATGTAATTTACTTTATTTACATAAATGTTATCATGCATTATAACCATTGATTAGATAATCCGATGGTTTAGAATAGTTTTGCAATATATTTATTGATGAATATTTTATTTTCAATTTGCAAAAATGATTTTAGATATTTAAATTTAATTTACTAATATGTTTTTTTTGTTTTTGTAGGTCTTTTGTTTGCTGTGCTTATAACCGGAGTTCTGACTGATGCTATAAAAGACGCAGTTGGAAGGCCAAGACCTGATTTCTTTTGGCGTTGCTTTCCAGACGGAGTCGATGTAAATTACCTTTTTTATTTTATTTATTTATTATAAATTTTTATAATAGTTTAGGGATAATTGCATAAAAAAGGTAAAGTACTTTGGACTAATTAGGCCAGAAAAAACCACTCACTAAAGTTTTAAAACCAATGTTGAGTTAAGGTAATTTGATCTGGTAACTGGTCAATACAATGACGTGGCAACACAGTTAATTCTGACTTTTTATTTTAGGCATAGCAAATTACCTTACATTAAAGTTTTTGAAATATAATCGTTTTTTTCTGACCCAAATAAGTTAGTTACCCAAAATAGAAATCAGACAAAAGTCGGTTACCTAATTATACAAATAGCCCAAACGTTTAGTGACGAATTTTATTTTTTAATCTTTTATATTATAAATGCAGAACTATGATATATGGGGTGATGTCATATGTCACGGTAAAGACAAGGATATAAAAGAAGGCCACAAAAGTTTCCCTAGTGGGCATGCTTCATGTAAGATACGATACATCAATATTACATATTAATTAATAATAATTAAATTTACCCGTTAATAAATATTAAATTAGTCATATGATTTTTCACAGGGTCATTTGCGGGATTAGGGTTTTTAGCATTATATACGGCGGGAAAAATAAAAGTATTTGATCGAAGGGGTCATGTAGCAAAACTATGCATTTGTTTTCTTCCTCTATTAATGGCATCTCTTGTAGCAGTTTCTCGGGTCGATGATTATTGGCACCATTGGCAAGATGTATTTGCTGGTGGTATTTTAGGTTTTTGTTTTTTTTTTTTTTAATTTTTTTTTAGTTTTATAAAATTTGAATTAATTGTTTGACTCGATATTAAAGTCTAGTTCTTATTTTCAGGTCTAGTTGTTGCCACAATGTGTTATCTTCAGTTTTTTCCAGCTCCATATCACTCTGAAGGTAATATGTTTAGTAAAAGTGGCCAATTGGGCGGGTCAAACGGATTGGGTAACGGGTCAAACAGATAATTGTTTGGCACATGTCGGGTTGGGTTGGGTTGGGTAGGGTTGAGGTTAGGTGAAACAATTTTTGTCCAAATTATATTTTGTATTAAAAATTTAGCGTGTCAAATATAATTACATATTTTATAAATCTAGAATATTCTTATTTATTTCATCGAATAAAAATGATTTTGGAGGTTTTGTGCACTAAAATATGGCTTTTTATGCGTAAAATAACAACAAACTTTCACCTTTGTCCTTTATGACATTTTGTCCAAGTGCGTCAATAAAAGATGGTATCCTGTCCTAGTTGATCGCTAAAAGATTCTTTAATGTTTTAAAATCATCAACCTTTATAAAAAATGTTAGATTTATATCGATGATAAATACTAATACAAATAATTTATTTAGAAAGTTTTTAGTGATCCAATTAGGATGAAGAACCATCTTTTAATGACCCGATTGGACAGAACTTTGTACAATAACTACACATCGGCAAATGCAAAAGTGTTGTTATTTTAGACCAAAAAAAAAAAAAATCCTCAAAAGTAAACTTTAGGAGATTTTCGACACGTTCAACTAATTTTATTTTTACCTAAATTTTTCATTACAGTTAGAGATATAACATAAAAACGTTAATTAATGGAAAACGATAACGACGTTAAGATGTTATGACATATATTAGGAACTTGTACGTCAATCAACAACCACCTTTGCAATTTAGGTATCATTCTGATACGAACCCATCCCATACTAGGCTCGCACCATGCTCATAAGTCCAAGTGTAGAACTCACTCCCAAAAGCTAGCTTGAAGGAGGAGGGGACACCTAGACTTATAAGCTACCATTTAGTTCTTTATTTGGCCAATGTGGGATCATAACAATACCCCACGCTTTGAAGAACCAACGTCCTCGTTGGTCACGGCTATGCTGGTCACGGTCGGCACCCTCCTTTCAGGTCCGAGCCACCACTCCACAGGCCACCACTCCGAGCTCGTTGGTCACGCCTATGTTGGTCACGGTTGGCACCCTCCTTTCGGGTCCAAGCCACCACTCCACAGGCCACCACTCCGAGTGTTGGAACCTCGCAACGTAGGGCTAGCTCTGATACCAATTGATACGAACCCATCCCATACTAGGCTCGCACCATGCTCATAAGTCCAAGTGTAGAACTCACTCCCAAAAGCTAGCTTGAAGGAGGAGGGGACACCTAGACTTATAAGCTACCATTTAGTTCTTTATTTGGCCAATGTGGGATCATAACAATTTCCTCCATTAATAATAACACAACTCTCTAATGCATGTAATAATCTTTTAAAGATAACCCTTAGAACTGTCGTTAACAATACCCTTAATTAGTTTTATGATTTTGGACCAAAAGCTTAATTCAACTGTCAAACTTTGTGGCCAACTTATACTTAATTATTGGTTTAACACAGGGTGGGGCCCATATGCTTATTTTCGAGCTTTAGAAGAAACAAATTCTGGTTCAACTGTCGCTCGGTCCGTTGATGGAGTCGGAATGCAAACTATGGAATTTAATCAGCAACCAATGAGAAATGGCAGCCATGTTTTCAGACAGGTGTCGCTTTCTGATTCGATACAAGATGTAGAGTCTGGAAGAATGTGATATTTGGGTAAAAAGTTAGTTATTTTAGTAGGTATTTTTTTGATTACATATTCTTGTTCATGAAGTTGCCCATTTATGTATAGATTTTATTGAATCTTTGTAGTTAAGGGAAAACTAAAGGCATTATGTTATCATTTTATTTATGATGTGTATAATAACATCATCATATGCACTAATTTGCTAAACCTGGATATACTAGAAGTGAAAGACGAAAATAAACAGCATTATAAACGCTAATGTTTTTAAATACCTATTACAAATGCAAAAAGTTCAACACAAAAAGTTATTACAAATTTAATCCCCAATGTCACAAACAAATCTCCATATGTATAGAGCCTCTCATAAAAGATCAAATTAAAGAATTCTGCAAAACAACAACACACAACTTAACACCAATCCTTAATCACCATACTCAATTTCATCAAGAAGATTCATGAGATCAAATTGGCTCAGGTTCATAAACGAATCATCGTCTGCAAATCCATCCAAGGGGCCGTTTTGTGCTTGACTGTGACTGTTAACTTCTTCATCTGAAAATATAGGCAGAGAAAATTCAGCACTCCTTGGCCCAACAGGAACTGAATCTAGATCACCAAAACCATAATTAGTTGCCTGATTATCACCAAAACCATAATTAGGTGCCTGATTATCACCAAAACCATAATTAGTTGCCTGATTATGGCCAGAGTTATTAACTGGTACAGTTAGTGGTGCAGCGCTTTGTAATTTAGCCTTGATGTTGTTTATGGTCATGCAAGAAATGCTGGTTGAATTAAGGGTCGGTTGCCTCGAGAGGCTACTCGGTTGAAGAAAAGATGCAACATTAGCATACTCATTATATCTTTTGCTAGCAAAGCTTTCTAGTTTCTCTATCATCTTTAGTCTTTCTTTATACTTCTGAAAGTATACAATTAGATAATAAATTTCCATCATAAACACAAGTAGAATTTAAAAAGAGCAAAATAAAAGAAAAAACCCGAGAGAAAAGAAATGTATAAGAACATGTGTAGAAGTACCTGTAGGTGACTTGCAACTTGAAGACGTGTGAGACCTGCCGTTTTCATGTGCTTTAGAATTGCGCTTGAATGAGCTTCTACCGATAGAAAATATGATAAATACAACAAAAATGAAATATTAATCAATGTAGCAAGTGGATTAAAGTGCTTCTAGTATTAAAAAATTGTTAAAAGATAGATTTGCCTTCCTAGTTTGATTTTAGTATCGGAAAATTATATTAAATAACTAGCAAGACGCCAGAAGAAATAAACACCAAACGTGTGATAAGATATAACGCCTTAAATCCTAGTTTGATCTATCCGAAATGTTAGTTAGATAAATATATACAACATCATGTGTGGGTAGATGTACGTTACTTTCTTTTCCGAGTGCATTGAATGCTTCCAAAAAATTGTCGTGAAGTTCTTCCGACCAAATAAAGCGTGTTTTGATTACTCGTTTCTTTTTACGTTGTTTATCATCCACAATTGCCTGCTTTCCTTTATCTTCTTTTCCCGTTGTACCACTACTAATGTTTTCCTCTAAAGTGATCCCATCAACATGTTCTTGATCATCATCGTCATTGTCGCGAAATAAGTCGTCATAGTCTACTGGCTTATAAATGGCTCCATTATCTTGAGAATGAATATCTAGGCGTTCGTTTTCTTGAAACGCAATCCTCTTTCAGCATATATGTTTCCAAATATCACAAATGTCGCTTAGATGACATGGCTTTGGTAGACACAAAACTGCCTCATTTTCTAGAGATTCCTCTACGATTCGCAAGCAAATATCAACCGAAGCCATCACTGTCATAAAAGAACTTTTAATCTTAGTAAAAAGGATGTGGATTAATATAAGTGTGCGTATTTGCTAATTATTATCTTACTAACTATAGAGAGATGTGGTTTATGGTTCCAAACTTGATGCAGAAAATTAACTAAGTCCGCCGTTTCACATATGTCAGCATCAATCAACACACAATCATATGTAAGCCCGCTCAGTATCATTGACAGTCCGGTAGAAGCTTCGCCTGTGGATGTAACTGTACATTTTACGTGAAAAAAATCAATCAACAACCTAATCAATACATTACATAATACAAACATCTTAAACTATATAGAGTGTTTACTAATTATCAAAATAAGTTTTGTATTCGAGAATCTTAAACTTATAAAAAGGAAAACGTTACTTGTATGTCTTCAAGAATATTTTGAATGCGCGCTTGTGTCTTAAAATCTATTAAGAGATGGAAATATCAACGGACGTCGCAAAAATGAATTTCTATAAGTTCATTTTCGCAATATTTGTTGATCATCTCACTAGCTTTTTCACGTACGTACAAACTACAGTATTTATGTCGTAAAAAAAAGTTTCTATGCCAATTAAAGATCCGACTATTTCTCTTGATAATATTAGTTGACGGAGACTAATCTCTTACGGTTTAAGTTATATCGAAAGATAATAGTATAGTTGCAAAAAGATAAATACACACAACGCTATCTCTCTTAAACAGAAAACAATATTAGTTTCAAACATAATCTAACTCATATGTAATATAGTCTTAATCTCTAACAAATAATAAAAAGGCAAACGGAGGCATGTCGTTAAGACTCTTTTAAATATACGCACACTCGCTCTTATAAAATACTATATCTAAAGAACCGACCGCGAAAAGTAATTTCTATAATTTCATTTTCGCAATTTTATGTCCGTACCTTTCTCTAAACTCTATTCTTGATGAAATTAGTACACACCAACTTTAAGGCATATATTTATCTTGATTCAGATCGATATATGCTCGATCTGTATTCATTCAAATTATCTAGAACTCTCTCTTTTATTAGTGTTTTGGTCAAATCAAGCTTATAGCTACCTAATGTGAATCCATGATGAAAACTTCTCTGCCATTCTAGAAAAAACTATAATATAAAAAATGAGATTATTGAAAAAGAGAGATGAATTAAAGTACCTCGATAAGGATTCTGTTTAAGTATGTATGCATGATATTCGAGTGAAGTTTTGTCAGGTTCTACCAACAACACTCGCAGACCAGAAAATCTTTTTGGGATAATTGCGACTGCTGCTGAGCTACTGGGCATGTTAATTTTTTATTGTTCATTCTATTAATTTGAACTTAATTATGTATTTATAAAATTGGGGCAATGCATCTAAATGTAATCAATTATTTTCTTGTCAAGGTTACTCATATTTTTCCTTTTTGAATGAGGTAGAAAATCAGAGTGATTTCCAAATCAAACATTGAGAGAAAAAAATTAAATTCCACACAAACAAAAATGGAATTTAATTCATTGTAATAATTAAATTTTCTCAACGCTTGGGCTTGAATTACAAAGATAACTCATTGCAATATTTCATAAGAAGTTAGATGTGCAAAAAAAAAAAAAAATCCTTCTCTCGATACGTACAACAGATGTCAAATGCAAGCGTTTACCCATCTACGATAATATATCGACAACTTGGAAGACATTTAGTTACATTTAAGCGGATTCCAAGTACAAAAAAAAAAAAGAAATAAAATCCTTCCAAGCAAGGTAAATATTTTAAGCAATTATTTTGAACGGCATTATATGTAACGAACATGTATCAACAAATTCGCCAAATTCAATGTTATATGGGGTTCTGTCTTCCATGAAAGTTAAATTTGCGAAATTCAATGTTATCTGGGGTTAAGATGAAATAGATAAATTCGCTGCTAGATCGGGTACGGATAAAAAAGGAGCGTTTTCCCCTTTGCAACTTAATTAAATATTTTGAGGGCGTAACATTCTCTAATATCACGCTATTTGGAAACGACATAACTTATGATTGTTTTTTGTTAATAGTTATAATACCAATAAGGTTTTTATGCATGATCATATCTTGTACTTCTTCTATCCATACACGATTCATGGAGCATGTAATCATGTTGTATCTAGCTCTGTGATTGATATGTTTGATGATTAATAATAATCAGCGTTTTAAAAAGATTATCAAGGCATATCAAGTATAAAAAGACGTTATCTAAATCTAATCGCGAGTCTCTTGAAGGATCCAAAGTATAACGCAGTAAAACAACATACAATTGAATCAAAACATAATTTTCATGTCCAAATTAAAGTATTTGAATATGAGTCGGAAAAACAACCGAGTTTTAATTCATGGATGTCTCAACATCACAACAAATTTATAGTTCCGGAAATGAAAAGCAAAGCTAATAATAATACTGAATTAATGGGATTACTTTGGCCAATTAAACAACTATTCGTTACATTATTGAAATTACATAATTAAAATCTTCAAAATCAATCATTTGATGAAGCTGGAAGGTCAGCAGCACCGGTTGCCCATGTCTCTATTGCAATTCCAAAGCGATCATACAGTTCAAGGACTTCGATCACACTGTCACCACCACTGCTACCTCCCCGAAAACTTTGCATGATCAAATTCGGTCGATAAGTTATTGATATTTGTCCCAGTATTGTAATGTGAATATTCCACAGTCGCACCAACACCTGAACGTGCCATTGTTTCTCCAAAAGTGTCATCACTTGTTAGCAGTAGTAGCAATACGTTTACAAAACTACTAGCATTAATTACTTCTATATTGTATTGTGATTCGGTTAGTGTACCAACACCGGCAGGTGCAACTGCTTCATCAAAACCGTATTGTGAGAAATTTCCACTTGTTGTAAGTGCTTGCGGTTCATTTACAAAATTATTGGCATATGTTCTTATATTAAATTGTGATTCTATAGTTGCACCAACACTGGTAAATGTCATAGCTTCTCAAAAATCGTTCGCCGTGAAATTTTCGCTTGTTAGCGATGGTTGCATTTGGTTTCCAAAATTATTAGTTGCACCAACACCGGGAAATGCCATTGCTTCTCCAAAACCGTTTTTCTGGAAATTTTCGCTTGTTAGCAATGGTTGCATTTGATTTCCATAATAATTAGTTACACCAACACCGGGAAATGCCATTGCTTCTCCAAAATCATTTTGCGGGAATTTTCATTTGTCAGCAATGATTGCATTTGGTTCCAAAATTATAAGCATTTAGTCTTATATTGTATTGTGATTCTAGAGTTACACCCACATCGGGATTTTCCATTGCGAGAAATATTCACTTGTTAGCAACGGTAGTATTTGGTTTTCAAAATTATTGGCATCCATTCCCATATTGTATTGTGATTTCATATTTACACCAACACCGAGAAATTCCTTTGCTTCTCCAAAAACGTTATGTGAGAATTTCTCACTAGTTTGATCAAGTGGTTGCGTTTCGTTTCCAAAATTACTGGCATTTGTCATTATATTGTATTGCGGATCCATTGTTGCGCCAAAATTCCGAGGTACCATTAATTGATGCTTCTCCAAGATCTTGATACAAGAAAACTTGACTTGTTACTGATGGTTGCATTTCGTTTCCCGAATCATAATTTGGCATTTGAACCTCGTTGCCTTGGCCAATACCACTATGGGGGTTTTCAGCTAACCTAAAACCACTGCTCATAAATTTCCCATTTATTAGAGGAAGTAATTGATCTCCAAAAATGGAGTTATTAATTGTTCTGGTGCTTATTTGTAGTAAAGGTACCGATGGAGCTCCTTGCAATTCGGAGACTATTTGATTGAATTTTTTATGCATCATTAAAAGTGATTAATAGCCCAGAACTTTTGTAATCGTGTTGCATTGACGCTCCTAAAACGGATTCCATCCTATTGTTTTGTTTTTCTTGGTAAATCTGAATGCATACAAGATTGAACAGTCCATCATATATAAGCCATATTAAACTAGAAAATGTAATCATAAACTAAAACGAGATTATATACAGAAAAATATATTTAGGATCCTAACTCTAGCAAGAAGCTAGTGGAGGATATTACAAGTTACATGAATTCAACAACATCAATCAATCCACTTAATATTAAGATTTTTGTTTCTGTTTGTGGATCCAAGAAAACGTACGTATATAATATAAATCCATGTGTATACACAACACACGCGCACACACGACCTTAAACTAAAAAAATCCTCGAGTCTTATTATAACGAGATAACGTGTGAGACAACGCACATTCATGTGCTTTAGAATTTCATTTAGATAAGGTTCTACCACAAAAATAGAATGAGAATTAAACAAAAAAAAAATTATGAAACGCCGATGAATGTTACGACTAGTTTGAAATATATACTAAAGTTAGATTATATGTATAAGAGTAGATGCAGAGTACGCACTTTCCGTGCCTAGTACAATCAATGCTTCCAAAAACTTGGCATCAAGCTCAGGTGTACAATTAAAGCGTCGTTTGAACTTTTCCCCCTTTTATGATAAACCAGTAGGTTATATTTTCTATTTAAATCCATTGGTTGCTTTCCTTTATTAGTGTCGTTTATAGAAGGCTCATCGTGGTCGCTAGATATTTCCGTATAGGTTCTTGGCTTATTCATGGCACCATACTCGCGTGACTTGATGTTTAGCCACTGGTTTGTATCATTTATTGATGATATGTTATCATTGATCATTGTGGTGTTGAAAATTGGCAATTGATTAACCATATATCAACCCTATGGACAATATTTCCTTGAGGTGATTTTTCGTTTGCGGCATCTTCTTCCAATTGTAATTTATTTTTGCAACATGTTTCAAAATATTGCATATGTTGCTAAATCCACATGGTTTTAGAAGAAACCAAATTGCCTCACATCCTTAAGCTGCTCTAGCAAGATACTAATATATATGGTGTAAAAAACAATTTAGAAAAGATATCTTAATTAATCTCATTCAAATAGATTCGGACCAACATTCGTGTGCGAACTTGCTAAATACGCTCAACATTTAAATCTTACATACCTATTATTGATAATCGTTCATGATGCTTTAAAATTATACGAAGAAAATCCACCATATTTACTTCACAATTTTCAGCATCGACAACGACACATTCGTATCTATCTCCATTTAATATCATTGATACTCTCGATTCAGATATATACTCCTACTGATGCCTTTGTTGTTGGTGTAACTTTACAAAATACAAGAAAGGAACAAAATATGCTCTCGATTTAGATATATGCTCGATCTGGATTCATAGAAATTATTTATTTGGAACATTTTTGTTTTGTTTGTGTTTTGGTCAAATCAAGCTTAAAACCTATGTCAATCCATGATAAATAAAAAATGAGATTCTTGTAAAAGGGAGATTAATTAAAGTACCTCGATAAGAATTCTGTGTACTTATGTATGCATGATATTCGAGTGAAATTTTGTCAGGTTCCACCAACAACACTCGCAGACCACTAAATCTTTTTGGGATAACTGTGACTGTTTCCATTTCAATCGGAAGAAATTCAGGCACAAAATGAAGAAATCGATGAGGCCCATGAAATGGGTAATTTAGGGATGATAATTATATAGTGGCGGCTTAATACTTTGGGGGCAAGAGAAAATTTTTGGGATTCCAAAACTTGAGGAATCTGAGTGTCGGTCCAGATTGATTGTTTTTTAATTCTTTTAATTATGGTATTTCATATTTGTCCAACTAAATAGCGATAGGACGTGTCAATTACAAATAGTATGTTCAGTTGTTATACTAAAGCAAAAATGTTTTTTCTTCAAGTGCTTTAGAAAAAATGGGCATGTTCAATTTTTATTCACTAGTTGTAACACTCAAAATTTTGGAAAATTTTAAAAATTTTAAATACAAGATTTAAATAAAACTGTCTGATAAATAAATCTCAGATATGAATATTTAACATTTAAAACGTAATTATTGCGGAAAAAGTTTTAAATGAAATTTAAGTTTAAAATAATAAATGTTGTTCCACATCAACTCTTGAAAATACGGTGGTCAACCGTCCACCTTCTCTTTTCCTTTGCTAGTACCTGAAACAGTGGGGGAAAGTTTGGGTCAGCTGGGAAGCTGAGTGAATAATCTCTAAATGCATACAATCATAACATACAACACATGAGGACACATTGGTGTACTCCTACTCAGAATCTACTCAATTAATTACTCAGATTTATTTCTCGGATTTTATTACTCATATTTTATTTCCCGGATTTTATTACTCAGATTTTAATTTATATAGCGCACTTGTGTGATTCGGGTCGATCGCCCCTCCTCACACCTCAGATAGGCGTAAGCCAAAACTCAGACGGGAGTGATCCCAAAAACTCAGACGGGAGGTGATCCCAAAATGGCATATAGCCAAAACTCAGATGTGTGTTTATTATGTTTTTATCTCTTTAACATAATTATCTCAGATGCCCTAGCAGATAATAGCACAGAATGACTCTGCGCCGAGCTCAGATACCCCGACACAATGTCTCAGATCAATAATAAATAAACAGATGCTCAGACACTCAGATAACAGATCAAACTCAGATAACAAGTATGGTTCAAATATTATAACACATAAGTCATGCATGTATAACGTTAAAACTGAATACACGGTGAGAATACTCACCTCGATAAGCTAGCCTCCATATTAATCCATGAATGGATTACACACTTCCTCAATGCAATTTAGAGCCCTACGACGATTACATAAAACATATATCACAATTTTGACATCAACAACATAAACTCAGTTTCTGAATTTCCCGACACAGCTCATTTAACTAGTCGTATCTCCCAAACCGTAAAACCCACGGACTCCCATTTTACCCTTTCGGAAACTAGACTCCGAACCCGATAATTAACTGTGAGACGAGCCATCTCTAATTCAGACCCTAATGGTGTCGAAAATAGCCGACAACACAGAACAGTGGCACATCGACATATCACTGCGACAGTCCACGATATTTCCCGTAACTTTTAACCCGTAAGTCCGTCTAACGAGTGTTCAGTCAATTCGGAAAGCTAACTAAGTGGGCTACAAATCTATGTGAGACGACGATCCCCTAAAACAGATTCTAAGACCCTCAAAAACAGCCATCAATATAACGTTTCGAAATTGCCAGCAACTAAAAATGATTTTTAAAATAATAATAACGATAAAACCCGACACCGTCATCCGGAAGCCTACCGAGGCATCCCGAGAGCAAGTGTTTCTGGGTTCTTCAAGCATGGCTCGGGATTGGCACAAGGACACGAAAATAATACAAGAAGAGATGGAGATAATACCCTTACGAACCAATCCGATATAATGAAACTCAGGCCGAGAGCCGCCTTTAGAAGATGAACAGGATCTAAATCAAACGGAAAAACTCGTTAACTATAACTATTCTGGGGGTTAATGGTGACCCGATTAATCGAAACACCAAACGGTTGCTTGATCCTTGCTTTCACTTCGATTGATCAGCTGGAAGAATTAAGATATGGCTGCTCCTTAGTTGACACAAGAAGACCCCAATGAATTAAATTTCACCTGCTTGCCGTCGACCATGCGTCGTGGCTGAAATCTCAACCACTACTTGTTTTCTTTTCTTTCTTTTCCATGCGTCATGGCTGCTGACCACTTGTTTTTGTTTTGGTAGTTCCCCTCTCATGGATGTCGGTTCCTGCGCACAGCCCTCACACGAAATCTCCTCCAATTTTGCTTATGCTGCCGATAGTTACAAAGGAAAGAAAAAGGAAGAGAAAACCCTACATGCCCTATTTTAATTACCCTTAATGACTTCCCTCTCCAAGCCCCAATTGATCAGCCCCTTTGTGGGCCTACTCGGCTCGACCCGGCCAAAATACAACACACCCAGCTCTCGAAATATTAAACCGGGTTTACCCCGACCCACTCACATGAATTAAACCCTCTAATAAATTATTAAGCGTCTAAAACGTCTAATTTAATTGACTACCTAGTGTAATTTTAATTATAATATCTAATAAAAACGTACCGTGTCCAAATAATACGAACGGTCGTCATCCAAATAATATGGAATTAATTATAAATAATAAAATGTGATTAAAATAATATTATTTATTTAATACAAATTTTAGGGCGTTACACTAGTACTAAAAAGGCTTGATAGTGCGGCGACAAAATTATATTTATTGCGCTTTAAAGAAAAACCCGCATCAAGAAGCCAAATTCGCAAGAAAAAAAATCGCAGCAAAACAAAAAGTTGTTGGTGCGGTTGTAGTCTACCCGCATCCAATAATCACGTGTTTATTTAAACTTATTTATTTGTATTTTTATATAATTGGGGCAACG